>CM053409.1:40995770-41028620 GCA_028644305.1 Xerus rutilus | reverse complement strand
TTTTTTTTTTAATATTTTTTCAGTTGTAGATGGACACAATGTCTTTATTTTATTGCTTTGTATGTGGTGCTGAGGATCGAACCCAGGGCCTCACGCATGGGAGGCAAGCGCTCTACCCCTGAGCTACAATCCCAGCCCCTAAATAGCATACTTTTTAATAACTAAATAGTCAAAGAAGGAATCACAAGGGAAAGCAGAAAATCATTTAAACTAAACTATAATAAAAGCACAGCATATTGAAGTATTTCGGATGAAGCTAAATGAACAACTGGAGGGAAATGTATAGCAATTAAGTATTTTTATTAAAAAGAAGTGAGGACTTAAAACAGTAGTGATCCATGGTTTTATCTTATGAAGCTAGGAAAAGGAGAACAATGAAACTTAAAAAGAGAGGGAATAAAGAATAGGCATCAGTAAAATACTAAACAGAAAAATAATTTTCTAAAAATTACCAAAACGATGCTACATTTTTAAGAGATCAATAAAACTGATGAATCCATGAATATATTTATCCAAGAGACAACGAGAAGGGGAAAGACAAGAGACAGACACATACAGGCACATATAGAGAGACAGAGAGTGAGAGAAAGACAAAAAATTTAACACTGGAAATGAAAGACAGAACATCAGATAATTAAAGGATAATAACAATATTATGAAGATTGTTACACCCATAAGTTTGACAACCTAGATGAAACAAAGCCCTTGAGAAAAACTGCCAAAATCAAAACAAGGAGATAGAAAATCTGAATACACCTTTTATCTATTTAAGAAATTGGATTTCTAATATAAAACCTTCCCACAAACAACCCATGTGACTTCACTCAAGAATTCTATTAAACATTTAAGAAATAATGCTAATCTTACACATATCTTGTGTATAAGCATTACCCTTATTCTATCTCCCCCTCATTTTATAAGCATCAAAACCAGCTAAGAATATTACTCAAAGGAAAAGAAAAAAACCAATATCCTTTATGCATGTAGACACAAAACCCATAGATAAAGAAAAACATTTCATAATAATAAAGAAATCATGAAGTGGGATTCATGTCTTGAATACAATGTTTAAAAATTGAAAATCAGATT
Source organism: Xerus rutilus (assembly GCA_028644305.1). Classification (NCBI taxonomy): domain Eukaryota; kingdom Metazoa; phylum Chordata; class Mammalia; order Rodentia; family Sciuridae; genus Xerus; species Xerus rutilus. Next base: position 41,027,531 of record CM053409.1, on the reverse strand, counting down.
GCAGGATATAGGAAGAAAACTATATGATCATATTTATAGACTTAAAAACTAATTTGGCAAACTTCACCATATATCCATGGTTTTAAAACAATAATTCGGTAAGCTAGGAAGAGGAAGGAAATTCCTGAATTTGATAAGGACATTTATAAAAAGTCTGCAGGCAGCATCACACTTAATGATGAAAGATTTAATATTTTCTCTTAAGTTTATAATAAAGGCTAAGATGACAGTCCTTACGACTTCTTGTCAATGGTGTACTAGGGATCCTAGTTTGGTAAAATTAGGCAAGAAAATTAAATATATATATATATATATATATATATATAAATGGAAAAGAAAAATTTCTTCTCTTTGCAGATGATAAATATAGAGGAAAATCTGAAGGAATATAAAAACAATTAATAGAACCAATAAATCAATTTAATATAGTCACAAAATGCAGGTCAATACACAGAATTCACTTGTATTTATATATACTAGCAACAAATAATTAGAAATATAAAATGTAAATTAACATAATTTCAAATAGCACCAAAACACACACACACACACAACACTTAAAGTAGATGCAAGGCCTATGTATTAGCCAGGTTTTTGTTGCTATGACCAAAATACCTGATATAAATAAGTTAGAAGAGGAAAGATTTATTTTGGCTCATAATTTCAGAGGTTTCAGTCCATGGTTGGCTGGCTCCATTGCTTTAGGCCTGAGATGAGGCAGAATTTCATGGCAGAAGGGCAGAGCAGAGGGAAGAGCAGAAAGGATGAGAAAGGAAGGGGCTGGGAAAAGATAAATCCTTCCAGGGCAACCCTGACTCTCCTAGTGAATTACTTCCTTCACATAGGTCCCACTCCCCAATATCCACTCAGCTATGAATGAATTAATCCATTTGCAGTCAGAGCCCTCATGATCCAACCATCACCTAAACATCCCATCGCTGAACCTCGCTGCATTGGGGACTATGCTTTCTACATGAGACTTTGGGGGACATTCCAAATTCAAACATGATAGCCTATATACTGAACAACAAAGCATTGCTGAGAGAGATTAGAGAAGTCCTAAGTAAATAAAGATATGCACCATGGAAATATGCACCATGACCATAGCTCAATAAACTAAATGTTGTTATAAGGTCCATTTTCCCAAAGTCATTTATAGATTTAATGCAATCTCAACTAAAATCTGCAATGATTTTTTGTATAAATTGACAAACTGATTCTAAATTTCATATGAAAACTGAAAAGACCAAGAATAGACCAAATAATTTTGTAAAATAATATAATGAGAGATTACACCACCTGGTTTCAAGATCTAATATGAAGCAAAAGTCTGATCTTAATGTAAAGATGAACATATTAATGAATAAAATTGAAAGCCTATAAATAGATCCAGAATATCATGGCAAAAGTGCATAAAAGTAAATATATGGGGCTGGGGCTGTAGCTCAGTGGTAGAGCGCTTGCCTAGCATGCGTGAGGCACTGGGTTCGATCCTCAGCACCACATAAATATAAACAAATAAAATAAAGGTATAAAAAATATAACAACATTATATAAAAAAAGTAAATATATGATCAGTTTATTTTTTTTAACTAAGGCATCAAAGTAATTCAATAGAGAAGAATAATCTTTTCAAAAAATTTGCTAAAGCAACTGGATATCCACACCCTCAAGCAGCTGGGAAAAAAGAACTTTTATACTCACATCATACACTAAAAGCACTAACCATAAAAGAAAAAATTGTAAACTGTACTTCTTGAAATTAAAAATTTTCTGGGGCTGGGATTGTAGCTCAGCGGTAGAGCGCTTGCCTCGCATGTGTGAGGCCCTGGGTTCGATCCTCAGCACCATATACAAAGCAATAAAATAAAGACATTGTGTCCATCTACAACTAAAAAAAAAAAATGTTTAAAAAAAAGATATTAAAAATTTTCTATGCTTTAAAAAGTACTGTCATTCAAGAAACACTGTTAAGAAAATTAAGTCTGGCCACAGATAGAGAAAAGTCATTTGCCACACATACAAAGGACTTGTAAGCAGAATCTTTTTACAAGTCAATAAGAAGACAAAAGACTCTATTTTAAAATGGATAAAATCTATAGATAATAATTATGTACTATGAATTTCATAAAGATAGAATAAATTATTTTGGATGTTTTCACCACAAAGAAATGATAAATGAGGAGATGAATATGTTTAACTTGATTTAAAAATTAATAATTACCACATTACATGGTACCCCACTAATACGTACAACTTTAATGTTTTTGTGTATCAGTTAAAAATTAAAAATAAAAATAGGCAATATATTTGAACAAAGAGGAAGATATATGAAAGTTTATAAAGCACATGGAAAGATTGCAATATTATTACGTATTAGAAAATGAATGTACAAATGATAATAAAATACACAAGGACTTGAAAATGAATGTTACTAGTAAGTTCAATCAAAATAGCCTCAAGTGGGAAACAACTCAAAAGTCCTTCAACTGGCAAATTGTGATATATCCATGTAATGAAATAGTGCTTATTTGAAATAAAAGAAACAAACTACTTCTTTATGCAACAGCATAAAGAATCATCCAGATGTTATGATTAGCAAAATGCAAAACATAAAAGACTACCTATTTATATGAAGTTCTGAAACATGGAAAACTAATCTATAGTGATACATTTCAGGTCAGTGGTTGCCTGGGCTAAAAAGAATGGGGAAGATCAACTGCACCAAGGCACAAGGAAATTCTGAAGGTGATGAAATGTCCTATATCTTGATTAGAGTGATATTTACATGGGTATATACACTTGTTCAAATGCATCTGTATTAGTTTTTTATTGGTATAACAAAATACCTCAGGCAAGCTAACTTTATAAAGAAAAGTTGTTTATTTAACTCACAATTTTGAATGCCACAAGTCCAAATAGCATAGTGCAGGCCCTGGAGAAGCCCCACCCCTAGGAATCCACGCAGAAGCAAGAGAGATCACATCTCAAAACATGAAGCCAGAAAGTGATTTGGGATTTAGGCTCATTCTTAGAACAACTGGTTCTTGAGATTGCTTAGGAATCCTATGAGAGCTACTTAATCCGCTTGGAGGGCAGCTCCCACATCTTTAAGGTCCCATCCAACATTACCACACTATGGAACCAGCTTCCAACACATGAACCTTTGGGGACACATTAAAACCATAGCACCACTGAATTATATACTTAAAAATATGACTATTTTACTGTATGACTATTCTACCTCTATAAAGTTGATTTTTAAAAAATAAAATTCTCTTGGGGCTGGGATTGTAGCTCAGTGGTAGAGAGCTTGCCTGGCATGCGTGAGGCCCTGGGTTGGATCCTCAGCACCACATACAAAGCAATTAAATAAAGACATTGTGTCCATCTACAACTAAAAAAATATTTAAAAAAAATAAAAATAAAAATAAAATTCTCTTATAAATGAAAATTTATGTTTCTGAATTCAATAAATGTGATAAAGCAGGAATAGATTCAAAGATCAAATCAATGAGCTAAAAGATCAAAAGTAATGTTTCTTAACTCAAAATGCATATCAATATCAAATGTGATAGAATAGTTGGATATTTCAGATAATTAAGAAGTTCCAACAGCCATCAATAGGAATTCTAAAAAAGAAAACAGGAAGAATGGAGAATTTTTTAGAAGACAAATACAATTTTCCCAGAGTTGAGGAAACTCAAGAAGCTTCACACTACTACTTTATCCTGAAGATAAAGTAGGACAAATTTTAAAAAAATTTTTTAATCAACACAAATGCTGATGAATTTCAAGATTCTTAGGAAAACAAGAACATTCTAAAAGCTTTCAGACCCAAAATAATGTACAAGAGAACAGAATGGATTGGAATCAGATTTTACTTGACAACATTATTAGAGAATAGTTAAGCTACCTCTTTGCTATTCTAGGAATATAATAATCGAGTAAAATTTTGAACCAGATCAAACCAGCATTTATTTATGAGGATAGAAGAGATATTTGCAGACATATAAAGACTTAGAAAAAAATCATCCTCCTGTTACTTTTCCCGAAATAACCTCAGATCTTTCCAGTGGTTTCCATCTCCACTTGGTTTATCACTACCTGGTCTCTGTTTCTGGCCTTGATCTAGCCCATGCCTTTTTACTTTTGCAGGTAGGTGATCTTTTTATAAAGCAAACTGCATCCTTCACTCTTCTAGTAAAATGCTTAGGGAATTTTTTCTTGGCATTCAGCTCCAGTCACTCTCCTTTCCCACCAGCCACTTTTGCTCTCCTGAGAGCCATTCCTTCTTTCCCCTATCTCTCTGGGCCATTGTCTCTGAGTCTCTAGAATGTTCCATGCTTCTTCCTAATTCTCTCTGCTAGGAATGCTCTTCCCCTGGTTCATTCCTCATCCTCCTTCAAGGCTTAATTTTGATGCTATCTCCTTTGAAAAGTGTTCTGTGGGCCTCTCCTCCCATCCCTGCCCCTCCATCAGATTAGGTTGACTCCTCTGTTATTGACTCTACTGGCACCTGTACTTCAACCTATAATTACAGTAATTATGTATTATAATATATATAATAATATATATAATATGTAATATGTAATATAATATATAAGCTATAATTAAATAAATATTTGTGTAGTTATTTAATGTCTTTTTTCCTCCAATAGACAGTAAGTTCTGTAAAGGTAATTTCATGTTACCTACAGCCCTATGGGTGAGAATGCTGTCTGTCCATCCCCAATATTTGTTTTCCACTTCTCTGGCAACTGAATAGATTTTCTAGTTTCTTTTGGTTACGTAGCCAAATTCTGGCTAGTGAAGTGTGAGCAGAAGCATGTGCAACTGTGAGTTATGCTCTTTAAAAAACAGGTTTGATTTTCACTCCCATTTCCCTTTCCTGCTAGCTAGTAAATCATTATAAACCAGACTGAGGTCAACACCTTAGGAAGGGAGAAAAACATGGCAAGAACAAATATCCCTGACTCCAAGGGGCAACCTCATACCCATGTTAGGATGATATGCTTGGACTATTTATTTTGCAATGCTGGGGATCAAACCCAGAATCTTATACATTACTAGGCAAGCACTCTACTACTAAGCTCATTCCCAGCCTTTCTTGGACAATTGCATGAACTCTACAAGATAATACCACAGTTTAGATTGCTGAAGCCCAGACTTCCTCCTGAGAAACATTACCCTTCCACCCAAAGGGAAAACTCTAGGCTTGCCTCCTCTGTTTCACTTATGGTTCCTTATATGCTTTTTCTTTTCACTCATGGGTACCATAAATATTTATTATATTCAATGATCTATTTATATAACCTTTCAATATTTTATTATCCAGTTATCTGGATGCCCTCTCTAAGAACTGCTGCTTCCATGTTATCAATCTTAAATTATAATGGGGAAAGAGAATATAACTGCAAAATACCTTCTTACAAAATATATTTGGAATCTAAATGTGTCCTCACCTCAAAGAGAGATAGGGTATCCATACTGAAACAAGAAAATTTCAAGTCTGTACAGGAAGGTCTTATTGTACTCTTGGTTTCAAGGGAGTTTGGCAAAGATAACCTCACACACAGATGTGAAAATTATATAAATGTAAGTATATGTGAACAATTGTAGTAGTTTCTGAATTTATCTACCTATTTTCAGTAGGAACCACTCAAATTGCCTGTCAAAAGATTTTTCTAAAATGAAAATTTGACTGGGAATATGGCTCTGTGGTAAAGCACTTGCCTGTCATGTGTGAGGCCCTGGGTTCAATCCCCAGCACTCCAAAACCAAAAACAAACAAACAAACCTAGAATGAAATTTTGATTATGTATTTTCCCCTGCTTAAATTCCTTCATTGGATTTCCGTTGCTCTTGGGATAAACATTACAATCTTCCTGTGGCCTGTGAGCCCTTTTGGGATTTTCTGCCTGCTTCTCCAAACTCCCATGCATCTCTCTCCTTTGTTCTTGAGTGCAGCCACATTTGTGTTTCTTCAGTTCCTTCAAAAGTACTGTCTCTGGTGCTGGGGCTGTAGCTCAATGGCAGAGGACTGCCTAGCATGTGTGAGGCACTGGGTTGGATCCTTAGCATTGCATAAAAATAAACAAATACAATAAAGGCATGCTGTCCATCCTCAACTACAAAAAAAAAGAAAAGAAAATTAAAAAAAGAAAAAAGCACTATCTCGGGCTGGGGCTGGGGCTCAGTGGTAGAGCCTTGCACACGTGAGGCACTGGGTTCAATCCTCAGCACCACATACAAAATATATATATAAATAAAAAAAGGTTAAAAAAAAAGCACTATCTCCTTCCTCAGAAAACTTGCAATGGAACCACTATTTGGCCCAGTTATCCCACTCCGTGGCATATACTCAAAGGACTTAAAATTAGCATACTAGAGTGACACAGCCACATCAGTGTGTATAGCAGTTCAATTCACAATAGCTAAGCTATGGAACCAACCTACGTGCCCTTCAATAGATGAATGGATAAAGAAAATGTGGTATGCATACACAATGGAATATTATTCAGCCTTAAAGAAGAATGAAATTATGGCATTTGCCAGTAAATGGATGGAGCTGAAGACTAAGCCAATCCCCAAAAACCAAAGGTGGAATGTTCTCTCTGATATGCGGATGCTAACATACAGTAAGGGAGAAGGGAGGAATAGAAGTTCATTGGATCAGACAAAGGGGAATGAAGGGGAGGGGAAATGGGAATAGAAAAGATACTATAATGAATCAGACTTAACTTCCCTGTGTTCATATATGAATACAAAACCAATATAACTCCACATCATGTACAACCACAAGAATGGGAAGCTATACTCCATGTATGTATAATATATCAAAATACACTCTAACAAATTTTTAAATAGTACTATCTCCTTTCTTTAAGAGCCTTTACAAAGGTTATTTCTTTTGTGTGGAAGTCTTCCTTCTTCCCGCCTCACTCAACTGATTTAACCACTACTCAACTGTCATATTTTTAGGGAAGCAAGCCTTGCCTGGACCTTCAGACTTATTCATATTCCCAAGTATATAAATGTACATTATCATACTTTTTCATAGAACATATACAATTATTACATATTTGTAAGTATATTTGACTCTAGTATGCCTTCTTTACTGGCCACAATGCTTATGACAACAAAAACTATGTCTACCTTAGTCTTATAGAGGACCTTACTAAATATTGGTTGAATAAAATGAATGAATGAATGAATGAAGTGTGAATTTTAAGACAAGGACATAAGGCACCTCTACCGATCGTTTTCATCATCCTGTTCTTAGGGTCTGGAATTGTCTTCACTGCTTTCATCTGATAAAGCAACATAGGCTGGGAAATTTATGAAAGGTTTCTAGAATTCGAGTGTTGAGCTTGGAATAAATGTTGATGATAGATTTCCTGTGAAACACACCAATCACCTACCACCCAAGGACTAGGCCAGGCACTCTGGGTAATTTATGTAAATCAATTGTAACTGGGGTTTCATCATCCATTTCTATCCAAAGACATCATTCCAGTTAAAAACTCCCCACCCCGTAGATTTCTAAGTTGCACTCTTAGGTCACCATTGGTACTGATCTCTTGGTTCTGCTGAATTAGATGGATTTATTGACATGCATCCCATTTCCTGAGAGCTCTCTCTGTTCCCAGTAGCATCAACCAACATGAAATGTAACCTCCATTCAATTCACACCTATCTCCCCCCGCAAAATTCCACTCTCAAAAGTTATTTTTTTGTACACTTGGCTTGACTGAATGTGGGAGTGAAGGGATTTGCTTTACACAATCCAAGGAACACTTTTTCTTATAAGTTCTTCAACTCTAACATCCAATGAAAGTACCAGAGATAATACTCAGAAATCTTTTTTATTCTCAACCCTCTGCCTCAGACTGCCTCTAACTAAAGAACATCCAATTCTCTTCCCTGTAGTATGTAATTTGGCAATTTGCACGCAAGGCAACAATTCAATTTTAATTAAATCAAATTTACTCATAAACCCAAACTCACTTCTAAACCCATCTTTGTGACGCCAAACCCACTAAATCACTTTCAGTGTAAGAGGCTCTCTAAGTTTCAGGGTTCTCTTTAGAAAGATGCAACAAATACACAGTTGCCACCACAGCAAATTTATAGTCTAATGGAAAAGATAACACAAATACAAATGGCTATAAATCAGAGTAGATGTTACACCTCACCAGCCAGCTCCTTTCATGCTCCACAGGATTCCAAGAGAAAGGCACAAAACTGGGAGAGTTACTCTTTATTCTAGTCACTTTGAGAAGAACTTTGAACTTTGAAGGAATTTAAAAGTTTTCCCCTCACAAAAAGGGGAAGACTTTTTTGGTCTATAGCTTTTTAATTTCATGACAGTCTCTTCTCTCTGTGAGAAGAGAAAATCAAATTCCCCAATTCTCCACTCCGATCCCAAATAGTAAATTGGCTCTAAAGGCAATTCTAATTCAAGGGTTTGTTTTGGTTTGGTTTGGGTTTGGGGTTTTTTTGTTCTGAGAGCTTAAGTTGGAGCCCTGGACTATACTTGCTTTGCTGGGTAGTGTTATGAATGGTTTTATATTTAACACGAGCTTTGTTGTTGAAGTTATAGATGAATGGCTCTCAGGGGTAGTCACCTTGGATGCTTTCATTCTGGAATGTTACATTTTAAGAAAAGTACATATAGAAAAAAACTCAGCACCTTTAGTCTTCTAAAATGGCTTGATTTTGTCATAGACTAATTCTGAGCCAAACAGTTCATCATATCAAATGATTGAGAGTACAGAAGAGAATATCTTAGAATTATAATCATCCATGACAGAACTGATATTTGATAGAAAGGATCCACTGAAAATGCAGATACTATCATAGTAATACAATCTGAAGAAAAGGCTCGATTTTTATTAGAATCTCATTGTTAAACATGTCTTAATAAACTGATGTAATAGAGTTCTTTTCACATAAAATGATATATTTATAGGTCTCAAAATATTTGTTCTTTAAGCATCAATAGGCATAATCTTCATTTTACTATAATCATAAAGAAAAGTTAATTTCCATTACTATTTATTTATTTAATTTTTGGTATTAGAGATTGAACCCAAGCGTGCTTAACCACTCAGCTACATCCCCAGCCCTTTCATTTTTTATTTTTTATGTTGTGACAGGGTCTCACTAAGTAGCTTAGAGCCTTGCTTAGTTGCTGAGGCTGGTTTTGAACTTGCAATCCTCCTGTCTCAGCCTTTTGAGCCGCTGGGATTACAAGTGGGTACCACCATGCCCAGCAAATTTCATTACTATTCACTTTTTAAAAAGCTATAGATTCTAAGTTTCTACTCTGAATCACTGATTTTATTTCTTCCAAGAAATGGAAGATGTAAAGATTGAGAAACTGAGGTGAGTTAGAGATTTTTCTCTGCTATTTAAGAATGAAAAATGAAACCATTACATATGTATTCTGAGCCTTTTCTATTAGCTTCATTGATCAGATATTCAAAAACAGCCCAAAACAGAAGATCATAGGTACACCCTATGTTCTAAATTATTATTGGTTGACTGACTATGCCTGTGAATCAATATATCACCTTCGTTCCCTTAGAAATAGCTGCATTTCAATAAATCTTTTATATTAGCATGTTCCCTATGGAGTGAAAGAGTTGGACCTGTCAACTGTGTGTGTATTTTTCTAGCATCTATAACAGTATCAGAAATAAAATTATAGACTTTAGGAACTGCAAGGGACTTTGGATGTTTCAATTGTAAACTGGACATCCTACTAGTCATTTGTTACATTGCACTTGCTTACACAACAGGAAAAATCTCCATCAGGATTTGAAATAAAATAAAATGTTGATTTTTGAGCAACAAGTAAGCCAATAAGAAGTAGCAGAAATTAGATTATTTCATCTTGGTCTTACCTTACTTTTTATTTCTTTCTTATTATCTTTAAATTATTTATTTTTAAATTTATTTTGATGCTGGACATTGAACCTGGGGTACTTTACCAATGAGCTACATTTCCATATTTTTTAAAAAATGTATTTTGACACAGGGTCTTGCTAAGTTGCTGAGGCTGGCCTCAAATTTGTGATCCTTCCACCTCAGCCTCCTGGATCTCTGGGATTACAGGTATGCATCACCATGACTGGTTTCATTTCCTTTTTAAAAACCACTGCAAGAGGGCTGAGGTTATGGCTCAGTGGCAGAGCACTTACCTCGCACGTGTGAGGCACTGGGTTCGATCCTCAGCACCACATAAAAATAAGTAAACAAAATAAAGACACTGTGTCCATGTATAACTAAAAAAAATTTAAAAAAAAAAACACTTCAAGAATTTTAATTTTCAGGGATGCATTATTTTTTAATTTCTCCTTGCTTTTCCTGTACTATTACACACAAACAGACTGGACTGCAGAGAAGACTGTGTGGGATCAGCGGGTACAAAACAAGGGAGTAAAAAGTATGAATGTGTTCCAGCAGAAGAGAGGCCTTGGGAGGCAGCATGGTCTAGTGGGTCCCAGACTGCAACACAGTGGAAGACCAAGGAGTTTTCAAAAACACAGGTTCTCAAGGATTACCCTAGAGATTTAGATTCATAGTTGTAAGTCAAGACTCAGGAGCATATATTACATTTTTCATGTAATTCTGATAAACAGCTGACCTGTTACACCTCCGTTTTAGTCTAGTTCCCCCATTTTAGAAAGTAAGTAACTAGAAATGGTTTTCACAAAATTAAATATTAGTCAGAATTAAGATTTAAAACTATCTATCCATATTCCATGAACACCTAGTAATTATTTTAGTTAGTAATCAGAATTGAGATTCAAATTCCAATAATTGTATCCCATGGATTCCTAAATTCATGTTCCTCAAGGTTACCATTCCTAAGGGAGAATGGAGGGACAAGGAGCCAGTCAGGGAGAACAGCAGACCTAGCTACATGATTTTACGTGGTATTATTCTGGTATCCTGTACTGAGGAATTTGACTCAACAATTCTGTCAGGATATTTATGATAATTAAATTGAATTAATTTGATTTATTGATTTATAAATTTAAATTTAATTGATTATTGATTTATGATAGTACAATTGGCTAACAAGGGGGTTTTTGATTACAGTATATTGTTATGGCACAAGGGGAAAATATATGGCATTTAGCAATGACAATGCAGATGTATACATTTGGCACAGAAAAATAGTCATGATATATATATATATATATATATACACACACACATAGAAAAAATTCTGAAAATATATACAACAAAATATTGACAGTAGTTTTATCTGGATAGTGAGATTATAGAAACTTTTTAAAATTTGCTAATCATATTCATATACTTTGACAGCAACCTCATTTCAATTGTAATCAACACATATACATAACACATTTACATACAAATCTAGAAGTTTTATGGCTCTCGGAGCAACTTGTTACCAGTGATTCTCTGTTGATCCAAACTTCAGCCCAAACAAAAATAAAGATGATAAGCAGATTATAGGTTTTTTCCTTGATACACTTTTCTGTGGGCTCTTTTGGTGTGTGTGGTCTGTAAAATTAAAATAAAATTATGTATGATGTGTATATTTGAATTAATTGTGTATTTGTTGAAGATCTATGTTTCTGTGAAGACTGTTCCAAGCATATAAATGTGAGTTTCACAATAAATGTTAGTTTCCCTCTACTTGAGGAATTTCATTAGTGGTTTAGGAGGACATGGTAGAAAGGGCTATAATAATAAAAATGTATAGCAGTTTTATGTAGAAGGAAAGGTGTAAGATTTTGTAATTGACCCAATATTAGATCTACAGTTTCACCAAAGACCTTGCCTTTACTATGTTTATTAATAATTTAGCTATAGTGGTACACAAAGGAAGTGGTTTGTATTTACAGAGAAAATACTGAAACCTCCATTGAAGATAAGGTTATATGGTCTAGCAATAAAACTGTAGGCATGTGTAATATATTACTATCTTTTCCGTGTTGACTGCAGCTCTAGTGAGCTAAAGGTGGTTATTTCTTCTATGAGACAGGGTTGTGATGGAAAGAGCATTTGCTGATTTTGTAATTTTAATCTCATCTCTGCTACTGACTAGTTCTGTGACCTTGGGTAACAGGTAAATATAAAGTTCAGGGTTCAAAATAAATCTAGAATATTCTGTAGAAAGTGCTACATTTAGATGTGTATGTATCTATATGGTTTTAGCTACTGTATATATGCAGTGTTTATCCATAAACTCAATATACAACGTTCTTATATTTTTTAAGCTAAGAATTTCAGTTCATGAACCATACGTCATTTTTTACAGACCATCTAAAAATAGATTGTTTTAAGCCAGATTCCCTAGATCATTCAAAATTAAACATTAAAAGTAAAGGAATGGGGCTGGGATTGTAGTTCAGCAGTAGAGCGCTTGCCTTGCATGTGTGAGGCCCTGGGTTTGATCCTCAGCACCACATACAAAGCAATAAAATAAAGACATTGTGTCCATCTACAACTAAAAAAATATTTTAAAAAAAAAAAAAAAGTAAAGGAATGAAGCCAGGCGTGGTGGCGCACTTTGGGCGGCTGAGACAGGAGAATCGCAAGTTCAAAGCCAGCCTCAGCAATGGCAAGGTGCTAAGCAACTCAGTGAATAAAACACAAAATAGGGCTGGGGATGTGACTCAGTGGTCGAGTACCCCTGAGTTCAACCCTTGGTACCAAAAAAAAAAAATTTAAACAAAAATAAATAAATAAAAAGGACTGGGGATGTGGTCCAGTGGTTAAGTACTGTGGGTTCAATGCCTGGTACAAAACTAAACTAAAATAATGATAAATAAATAAAAGTAAAGGAATGAGCGCACAAGGTACTTTTCATGATACCAGCTTCTTATTGCCTTAGAACTTTGGGGTCAGGTTTCTAATGGTAAGTATGCCATACTGATGCAGGAGATAAATTGTGAGGCTGAAGAGCATAGTTCTACATTACCTCTAACACACTTGGATATATTCCAGGCTCATGATCCTAATAGTGATAACTAATACTTGCTGAGTACTTATTGTGAAGCCCTGTGCTAAACATTTCACATGCTTTACTTCATTTATTCTTAATTGTACTGATGATGAATGGGGGCACTGAGAGGCTAATTAACTTGCCTAAGGGTACTCAGCTAGTAAGAGGCAGAGCCAGGGTTCAAATTTAAGGCATCTGGCTCCGAAGCCACACCCTTAACAATTCCCCCACACAGCCTCCTCTATGGGATTACTGCCAAGCTCCATGAGGGGAAAAGTCAGTCTCTTGTTAGCCTTTGCTCACAATGCCTGGTTCTGTGTAGGTGCTCAGTAAATATCCCTAAATAAGGATTAAATAAAATTAGTATTTCTCAAATCAATTGCAAGATATTTTGCAAATGATTTATTTCAAATGACAAAGTGCTGAAGTTTGCCAACTGTCAACTTTAAAAAAATAGCATCAAGGTTGCCTAGGAAAGTGTCATATTTTATTCATTTGCCTTCCATTGTGGTAATAAACAAGCCCAGATATCTGAGTGGTTTAACATATCAGAATATTTTTACTTACAGCAAATCCTCTGTACATTCAGTTAATCAGCCTGGCAGTTGTCCTCAACACAGTGCCTCCAATAGGGACCCATCTTTTCTGAGAATGCTCAGAACAGAAGCCACAAGATCACTTAGGGCTCTATACCTCTGCCTGAAAAGACATGTAAATGACACACCACTTCCTCTTGGGAGTTATTGGCCAGAATTAGTCACATGTCCCCAACTAACTACTTGGGGTCTGAGAAACAATCTTCTGTGTGCCCAGGAGAGAACTAGACACTGATGAGCCCTAGTAATGGCTGCCACAGAGATAAAGGAATAGATATTTAGTAGGCACTGAGACTGTTCTTAATATTAGCAAGGTCCATAATGTATGTCACACAGTGGCCAGTGTTGCCTTTAGTGTGAAAAACAAGAAAGAGAGAGGCGCATAATTTTAAGTGTGCAGGGAAGAGTTGTTACTGTATGGCCTTTCTGCTCATAAGTTGGAATATTCATATATAGTTTGTCTTATGCACATACAAAAGGAAGATCACCTCAGCATTTATATAAACAAAACATTTCACAGAGGGTAAAGAGTCAAATATTAATAGAAATCTGTATAAGTATTTTCAAACATATAGGAGAGTATCATTATTACCATCAGCTAGGGAACCCTATCTGAAGCAAAACACCATAGAAAGCCTCTAGAGGAAAAAGACTAATTTTTCCACTATGTGAAAATTAAAGGTTCTCTTTGACAAAAGACATTGCATATTTGAAAGACAATTGGTATGCTGAAAGGATATATATGTAACTTGTTAAGAAAAAAGAACTTAATCCAAAATAGGTAAGAAATCCTAAAAATACAAAGACCAAATAATAATAATAATGCATTGCAAGTATGAATAAGTTTATGAAAAGATTTTTTGCCTCAGTAATAGAGAAGGCAAAGCAAATTAAAACAGCAATGAGATAGATAGCAAATATGAAAATGACTGATATAGGATAAGACATGATGTACAGTTGTACCTTCCCACAGAGCGATGGTAGGTATATAGATGGTAATGCTTTTCTGAAGGCAGTTTGCTAGTAGTTATTAAAAAGAACATCCTCTTTAATCCAGCAATTCCCCCTTTATATTTCTATCTTATAGAAATTTGTATGAACACAAAAATGCACAGGCACAATGTTCATTGAAACATTATTCCTATGGTAAAAAAAGGAAAATGACCTAAAATGTAGAGTGTGAAGTAAATGGTAGTGCAACTATGCCACAGATTTTTACACATAGAAGGAGGAAAAAATGAGACAAAGGTAATTAGAAACTCAAGGAAAAATAAAAACAAAACTCCATAAGAAAAGGTCTGATGCTAATACTTTAAAATATGCCATTACCTTGAGCAACTATAACAGACAATTTTATATTACAATTATAAAAAAAAACTATAATTTAAAAAATTATTGCTAGCAAGCATCTGACACTGGAACACTACAAAAGAAAATACATCATATTGTTTACCTCTATGGTGAGCAATATTTACGTAGTCATGAGTGCTACTTACTACTTTATCTTTTTTTATTCCCCCAGTACTTAGGATCAACCTCAGAGCTTAGCATGCTAGGCAAGTGTTCTACCACTGAGCTATTTCCCCTGCCCTTATTTTCATTGTTAAAATCAACCTACAAGCACTAGAAACTTAAGGTTACAAAAGACTAATAATTTTTACCAACCATAACAATATTACAGTTGGTATAAGGCAGTTGGTATGAAGCTCTGGGAGTCACAATGGCAGAAAGGATCTGTGTGCTCAGATCCTTATCTTTCATAAAGGAGAGAAACACTCTTAGGAGACCTTAACTTGATCTCTACTGGTTCAAATGTTTGTAATGCAGTGTACTTAATGTGAATTCTTGTAATGTGAATTCATTGTGTACTTAATAATAGATTTAAATTTTTAATTTCTCTTTTTTAAGAAAGAGAAAATAAAGTGTAAGAATAATTTTGAAAGCCCTCAAAGACCTAAATACCATAATATAACCATGAATATATTTTTGATCTAATTATCTGAAAAATTCTTCCTACTTTCCACTTTAGAAATAGGTATATACAAAACAAATAATCTAATCAATAAATGGGCAAAAGAACTAAACAGACACTTCTCAAAAGAAGAAACATAAATGGCCAACAAATATATGAAAAAAATGTTCAATATTTCTAGCAATCAAGGAAATGCAAATCAAAACTATACTAAGATTTCATATCACTCCAATCAGAACGACAGTTATTAAGACATGCAAAAAATGATAAATGCTGGTGAGAATGTGGGGGGAAATGTACACGCATACATTACTGGAAGGACTGCAAATTAGTACAACCACTCTGGAAAGCAATATGGAGATTCTTTGAAAAACTAGGAATGAAACTACCATATTACCCAGCTATCCCACTCCTTGGTATTTATCCAGAAGAACCAAAATCAGTGATAGTTACAGTAATAGAGCCACATTAATGTTTATAGCAGTTCATAATAGCCCAGTTATGAAAGCAGCAAAGATGACCATCAACAGATGAATGGATTAATAAAATGTACTATACACACATAATGGAATTGTACTAAGCTATAAAGAATGAAATTGTGGCATTTGCTGGTAAATGGATAGAACTGGAGAATATTATGCTAAGTGAAATAAGCCAGACTCAGAAAATCAAGGGTTGAATATTTTCTTTCATATGCAGAAGAACCTAGAGTAAAATAAGGGGCAAAAACATGTATGTGGAGGTATCGGAAATCATAGAAATATAGGGAAGATCAAAGGAGTAGAAGGAGATGGAGTTGGAGAAAGGAGGGATGCAAAAGGGAGGAAATGTGGAACGAATTTAACAAAATCATGTTATGTGTGTGGAATTCACATAGTGAATTCCATCCTTATGTGTATCTATAAGGCACAAATTAAAAATAAATAAATAAATAAATAAATAAATAAATAATAACCAGTAGAGTAGAGGAAGGAGAATGGGAGAGAGATCAGAGGAGGAAAAGCCAGGGTGGGGGACAGACAGTGAACAGAGGAATGAAATGGAGTAAATCAAATTCCATGTATATATGATGTATTTTAAAGAATTTCCAAGTATGTCCACATAAAGAATCCAGAATGTCCCTCTTTAATTTTTTTATTCAGATCAATGTATTAAGTAACATATTTGAAATTCCTATAATATTTAATATAATACTAAATGAGAAAAATGGAAAAGAAATATCACTAATATGACTTTAAAACATTAAATTATCCAATATAATTATCTCTTAAGCCCCAATTGTCTTATTTTCCTTGTGGAAAAGCCAACTATCTTTTGTCATAGATAAAAGCAGTAACATAGGAAAAAGAACTCTTGGCTGGGTGCCAGGGCACATGCCTATAATCTCAGTTGCTCCAGATCCTGAGGCAGGAGGATCACAACTTCAAGGCCAGCCTCAGCAATTTAGCCAGGCCCTAAGCAACTTAGTGAGTTGCTTAAAAAATAAAATGTAAAAAGGGTTGGGGATATGGCTCATTGGTTAAGAGCCCCTGGGTTCAATCCCCAGTACAGGAGGGGCGCGGGGAGGAAGGAAAGAAAAAAAGAACTCTTGGTCTAGTAGTTGACTACTTATTTACTATTTTAAAACACCTAGCTTTCCTCCAAATTCCTGAGCTGTATTACTTTCAATCACAAATAAAAATGAAGGAAATGGCTGAGGTATAAAAGTATGTTAATGAGGGCTTATTTTACTTGACTTATTATTTGTTCATTCTATACCTTCCCTGGTGAGCTGGATGATGCCTGGCACATCCTTACACAAAGCATCAAAGAGCATCTGCCTCCCAGAGTCAAGGCTGCTAGGAACCCTGCTGACTTCAAGGTCTGTCCATAGCCACTAATAGAAGAAAAAAATCAAGGATGGTAGCCGGCTCTCTTCCACCTTCCAAATCTCTCACCAAGCTATCTGCTTGGCACAGCTCAAAGTGTACCTGAAACCCTGCTGAAAAGGGAATATGAGAAATGCTGTTCCCAGGTTTCTAACCCCTGCAAACGAGGGGAAAATCAAGATGTAAAGATACAGACAACTCTAGACAACATCTGGCCCACTCGTATTAACAAATCAATGCAAGTAGCTCTGTGGGACTAGAATAGAAGCATTAAATATGGATAGGCAAGATTGATAACTGGTTGGAGGGAGGGGAAAGGACAGGGAGTGAAAGCTAGATCTAAAGATGGAAGAGACTGAGTAGATATTCACTAGATGTCTATTATGGTTCTTAAACAGGAAAGTGACATTGTTAAAGCAGTCCTTTAGGTCAAGGAGGTAATGGATTTACATCTGTGTGGTGTGGGAGTGGAAAGAAAGGAGGGAGGTAGGGAAGCCTTTTAAAAGACAATTTTAGGGAAAAACAACAACAACAACAATAACAGAAGGACAATTTTAGGAATCCACCAGCAAGATTATGGAGCCCACTAATTAGGGTTAAAGTGATGAGAAAGGATATATGGGAGAGATGTGGCCCCTTATTCCTAAGGATGTTCTAGTGCCCATCAGCAGCAGCCACACTACCTGACTGATTCGTAGCTCCAACACTATGTCCTGGAGAAGCACCAAGCCAACTGAGACTTCTAGCCACAGAAAGAGAAACTAATTACGAAATGTCTATGGGATCTGAGGAGAAAGTGCCTAGGTCACCTTAGATTTTGGGATAGCTAATGATATTAAAAGTGCTCCTAAGCAGGGCACAGTGGCACATGCCCATAAACCCAGTGACAGGAGGCTGAGGCAGGAAAATCCCAAGTTTGAGGCCAGTCTGAACTAAGTGGGACCCTGTCTCAAAACAAAAAAATAAAAGCCAGGCCTGGTGGTGCATGCCTGTAATCCCAGCAACTCAAGAGGCTGAGACAGGAGGATTGTGAGTTAAAAGCCAGCCTCAGCAACAGTGAGGCACTAAGCAACTCAGTGAGACCCTGTCTCTAAATAAAACCCAAAATAGGGCTGGGGATGTGGCTCAGTCGTCAAGTGCCCCTGAGTTCAATCTCCAGTACCAAAATAAATAAATAAATAAAATAGGCTAGTAAATCACCCCTAGATTCAATCCCTAGCATAAAAGAAAAAGAGAAAAAGAAAGGATAAGATGCTCTTGGATACCAAGAAATTAGATCTTAGGAAGTTGAAGGGAAAGACAAGTCAGATGCAAAAACCTAAAACACTGAAGGAGAGATTAGTTTCAAAGCCTCTCAAAAATGAAATTTTAACTCAAATATTTATTGACCACCAGCAGTACAGGACAAACTGTACCAGAGGCTGTAATTCTTACTCTCAAGAAATTTATAGTCTGAGGAGAGAGCAAAATAAGACGCTCAGATATCCAGCCACAATTTATTGAACATCTACTGTGAAAAACAATATGATTAATAATTTATATAATGTTTATACTATTTACAAATTCTCTGCAAGGTAGATATTTTCCTCAGCTAACAAACAAAGACACTAAATGTTTAGACTGGTTAAGTAAATTACTCAAAGACTCAGCTCAGGAGGAAATCTGAGCCCTAGTATCCTTCCTCCTGCAATTATTGAATCAGTCTGATCCCAAGGGCTTGGTGCAGCCAAAGGAAGATTTGATGGGCTCTGCTTCCCTCCTACATATTCAAGAGCACTAAGAATTCATTTGTATGTATTTGTCTCCTAAAACTGGTCACCATTAACAGCTGATAATAAAGGAATAAAATTAGTTCTATCTCTGAAATTTGGAATATCCCCTGGATGACTGGTAGGAGAATCAATTCATTGAATCAAAGACATACTATGACCCATTCTCCTATATTTAAAATCTCCTGTGCTATCAGAAACTTTGGCAAATTATCTTAAAATAAAGCTGCTTAGTGAAAGGATATTTATAAAAGATTTATCTTACCAATCTAAGTTAAAGAGTTTAAAAAGTAGATCAATAGTAGATTTACTATTAAAATTAACTTAGTTGTGCAATATGTTTAGAAGACTAAAATCTCAAGAACTAGATAAAATTATAACCTAAGAATTTTGCCTGAAATATTTAATAAGTTATATAATAGAATAATTAAAATGGAATCTTAATTTACTGTCCAATTTGGTCATGCATATATATATTTTTTTCAATTTGAGTCAAATTAGTTGGATACCTACTTTCTTTTTTATGAGTTAACTATTGATTGAATTATTGGAAAGCTAAATTTAGATCTATGTTTGCCTATGGAAATTTAAATTACATGTTTTAGTTAAAAATAATAAAGGCAAGTAGGTGTGGTGGTATACAACTGTAATCTCAGCTACTTGGAAGGCTGAGGAAGGAGGATCACAAGTGTGAGGCCAGCTAGACAACTTAGCAAGACCCTATCTCAAACTGAAATTTAAAAAAAAGGAGTAGGAGTATAGCTAGTGGGGATGCAGATCAGTGTCAACCCATTGGCCTGAACCAGACCCTGAGTTCAATCCCCAGTGCCACAACTAATAATAGCTCACTGTCTCTGGTGCTTAAGGTGGCAGCAGTGGAAGGTCCAGCCAAGGGACTTCATGCATCAAAAAGGTCACTTAATTTCCACCATTGTCTGTACATTCCGGGAAGAGGAAAATACTCATCAAACTAAACACGAATAACATATTATGATAACTTTTAGCATGCACAACATAGGCTTTCCTGAAAGTTGAGGGGAAAGTTGTCCATGCTTTTCTTTTAGTGGCAAAAAAAGACTATGGTTAGCCAGGCATGGCGACTTGGGAGACCAAGGCAGGATGATTCCAAGGTCAAGGCCAACCTGGGCAATTCAGTGAGACCTTGTCTCAAAATTAAAAATAAAAAAGGCTAGAAGCCAGATGCAGTGGTACCAGCCTATAATCTCAGCAGCTTGGGAGGCTGAGGCAGGATCGATCGCAAGTTCAAAGCCAGCCTTAGCAACTTAGTGAGCCCCTAAGCAACTGAGCAAGATCTCATCTCAAAATAAAAATATAAAAAGGGTTAGAGATGGGGCTAGGGCTGTAGCTCAGGGGTAGAGCGCTTGCTTGCCTAGCATGCGTGAGGCACCACATGCAAATAATAAATGAATAAAATAAAGATCCACCAACACCATATAAAAATCAATCCTCAGCACCACATACAAATAATAAATGAATAAAATAAAGATCCATCAGCAACTAAAAAAAAATTTTTTTAAAGGGTTAGAGATGTGTCTTAGAGGTTCAGAGTTTCAGAACCCAAAGCATCCCTGGGTTCAATCCCCTGAAACCGCCCCCTCCAATAAAAAAAGGGCTAGAGATGTAGCTCAGTGCTTGAGGCCTTGGGTTCAATTTCCACCACTGGTGGGGACGGGGGATTATTTTTAGAAGTAAATACTGATAATATTTCATCCATCCATATTTTTCCATACACAGAATTAAAAGAACTCATAAAGCATATCTAATCAGTGTTTTTGCTTTGTACAAAGATACACATTTGGAGAGTTCTTCAAGATTCTCTCATTACCTTCAGGGCTGCCTTGTTGTTAGGTAGGTTGTGAGGGGTGGTGTGAGGGGCCTACAATCTAGCCCACTCCCTTTGTTCAAGCCCTGTACCCAGGTGCAGCACTGGGTCCAAGAGAAGCACAGTGTGCCTTGTTCTAATTGGCCACACAGAAAGGACACAAAGGATCTGGCTGGGCTGCTTGAGGCCCTCTAGGGCTCTCTCTTGTGAGTGAGAAGGAAAAAGAATGTAACCCAGAAAAAGACTTTCTTATGAACATATAGGACTAAAAGCATAAGTACAACCTCACCTTGGCTTTTTTGAGCTCTACATATTCTGGACAGCACAGATGTGGAGATAACAGAGTACAGGGCCATAGTACCTGTGATTTGCTCAGGGAGTGGGACGGAATGTGGTCAGGTTCCAGCTAAGCTTGCACATAAATGTGCTCTTCTCTGCCAGAGGGCATTTCCATGACTCTGCTGACTCTCAAAGAATATAACCTTATTTGTCTACTGAGAAGGTGGCCTGAAACAGACTACTGGTCAATGTTATTTTATAGTTTGGATGGGGAAAATCTTCAATAATTTGCTTTCTTCCCACCTCCTTATAGTCTCCCCCCTCACTTGACCCTAATTACCACATGGCCTAGAATCCCAAAGTATTAGAAAGTGAAGGATCTTTTAAGACCAAACCCAGCAGACCTTTGCTTTCTGCACGAAAGAACTGAGGCCACTATGTGCTCTCTGCCCTACTTAATTCTTCTGATATTTGCTCACATTTTGCATCATTCACAAGCTCCTGGAAGATACAAGCCAAAAAAATATGCTCACTGAAAATCTTGCTCTGCATAATCCCCAAACAAAACTAAGGAGCATGAGTAGAGAAAGAAAATGAAAAACCTACAATGGTTTGAGAAATTAAAGCACTATTGACATTCATTATATTATTTTTATGCCATACAAACCTTCTATTTCATTAGTTTAAAACTTCTTTAAGAGTAGGGGCTGTGTTTTTAAAATGATCTTTTAATATATATGAGAAATCTGGCATCTACTATCAGGAATGCCCAAGAGTTTAATAAATATTATTTGTGGATGATGAGTTGGTCTATCCCCCAGCCTACCAACACTATCTCACATAATCATCCTAGACAGATGAGAATCCCTCCTGCTTTTAAAAACCTCTAGGGAATGAGAATCTAAACCTTCTTCCATAACTCATTTTAGTGTCTAATAAGCTTTAGTTGTCTGCTGGAAGATTCTTCCTAAGAAGGTAGCATTTAGAATAGTTGCATTATAAACAAAAGACTCCTTCTGAAGGCTCTGGAGCCAGTCACTTGATTTACTAGGAACTACCCTATGGCAGGGGATAAACGAGGGAGCTTGGGTGGATACTGGTGGGGAAGGCAGTCATATCAGGAAGAAAAAAAGGCAGAAATAGGTTTCTTCTCTGCTCCGAGGAAGCAGTGTAATATGCACTTGCTGATAGAACTGTCCATTGTTAATGGGATTTGAGATGGGTAGTAGTCATCAAGTTGGAGAGTTTGGCAGAGCTCTCTGATGGTGAAAAGCAAGCTTTCCATTGGTTTCCCAGGTTTTTACACCCCTCCCTGGTACAGTCTCCCTATGTCAATAAAATTGCCGTTACTATTCTCCGAGTAGTACCCCCATGACATCAGCAGTAGTTCCTTTCAATAGAAAGGGAAACTCCATATCCTATCCATGTAATGCCCATCTGAATACTTCCTTTGTAGCATGAGTGTGTGCACTCTTGAGTGTGTATATGTGTGTGAAGATGCTTGGGGGTGGGGTGCAGAGGTAGAATGACAGGAGGTGAATGAAGGAATGGGTAGTTAGGAAACTAGCAACCTTTCAAGTCAAACGAGACTCAGACAAGAGATCCAGATTAAAGTTGAAGATCAGAGCTGAGGACCAAATAGAGAAATTCGGAAATTCAGTGAAAGCCTAGGAAAGAAAGGGGGAAGTGAGGAAGAGCAGGTCAGATAAAGTAGGGTTGTTGAGATATCTGCACAGAAAGAGATGAAACAAAGCTTTGCCTCTAGGAAAATGGATCCAGTTCAAAAATAGATTTTACTCTGGTTGGGATATAGGTCAGGGATTTCCATAGCCCTGTATCCATATTGTGGACTGCAGGAAGGGCAATAGGAACACTATGATCAGAGGACCTAACCCAAAGGAAGACACATAAGGTGACCTGGGTCTCTGTGGGTGGCTTAGGATGAAATGCAACTGGTTGGAATAACTGCTACTGGACAGATTTGAGGAAGTATTCAGATAGGGAGCAAACCAAACAAGTTTTGAATTCTGCTGAGTCCCTATTGTTTAAGGATAGAACACAGTCTGCATCTAGCTGGAAGCATGCTTTTGGGTGGCTGAGTGCAGGAGAGGATGGGGCATACAAGACCAGTAGAGGGGTTGGTACCTCAATGACAATCAAGCAATGAGTCACTTAGAATAATCCAGGTCAGTTTGGGTAAAAAATGTCACGGTCTACCATGCCTTAGTTCTTCTTTCTTAAGGTCCCCACAAACAGAAGGCATTTGACTGGAGAACAGTGGGAAACAGTGCATTAAAAAAGCCCTGGTGAAATTAAGAGCTTGGAGAAGAGGAGTGGGTGGAAGGGTGTTAGTCATAAGTAGTGATTTGTGAGCATTCTAAAGACTGTCAACCCTTGGGAAAAGAACAAAGGCTCCATACACTTGTTCTAGCCCCTGTTTCCTATTAGCCCCCACAAGTCATTTTCTATAGCTTTGCAGGAACCTGGTGTTATTTTGCTCAAATTGTAAATGATTTATTTTATGAATGCTGAATCACAGGATTACTGTTGAAGAAAATAATCTCCACATAAAATAAACAAATCCCTAACCTCTGTTTTTCTTCCTCACATGTGTGCACGGATGTGTTGGAATATCTGTTTCAGTTAGCATCTGCTTTAGAACACAAGTTTTGAGGAGGTTTAGGTCAACAATCTATATTCAAATCTAAAGTTGGCCAGAGCCCTAAATACCATTCCTACTTTTTCTTAGTATTTTCAAATTTCTCTGACACATCTCTATAAATAATGGTGGCTCACTCCTGTAATTCAGCAACTTGGGAGGCTGAGGCAAGAGAATCAAGTTCAAGGCCACCCTCAGCAATTTAGTCAGTTCCTAAGCAACTTAGTGAGATCCTGTCTCAAAATAAAAAAATAAAAGGGTTGGGGATATTGCTCAGTGGTAAGTGCCCCTGGGTTCAATCCCTGGTACCAAAAATAGGATAAAATAAAAATAAAAAAATAAAATACTATTTACTATGAACTTTTTGATTATAGTGTGCCTTTTGTAAGCTTTTGCTTACATGTTATTATGTGCTAGTTTTAGATTAAATCAGGCTGTAGCACTTACTTAATGAGTTCACCAAGTGTAAGCCTGATCTGCCTGTGGAGGAAAGAATATATATATTATCCACTTTAGGAAAAAAATGTTTTAACATATATTGATTCAGTCCTAAAAATTGTTAGAGTGTAGGGATGGATCTTACTTATTACTAATATTCTAATTTCATATTTTAAAAGATCAGAGAAAAAGGAAGCCTTTCATGTCTAGAATGTTTTTATAACACTCTTTAAACATCTACACTATTTCTACACATAAGGCTACACCTAATGGTAGAACCAGAGCTTAAACCTTTTTAACATTTTTATCTCAAAATTCCATAACAGTCCTTTGTTATGCTATAAAAAATACTTCCCCAACTACACCCCCCACTAACTCACAAACAAACGGACTCTTCCAAGCAATATACCATATTTATCCAATAGCTTTGTTTCTCATGTTTCTGTGAGCTTATCAGATTGACTAGCTTGGCATCAGGCTTATGCAGTGGTTGATAATATTTTACTTTTGTCAATTTTATAAGTAGTAAACATACAGATAGCATTCTAAACAAATCCACATGAAAAGCTGATCTGCCATTTTAGGTGTATGTAACAATAGTAACTCACCTTGAATGCTTACTCTGTGATTTGCACATTAATGAATAAATCTAGCATAATCTTTGCCATCAAAAAGCTCATGGTCTAGTGGATGAGAGACTATAAATCAAATCAGCAGACAAATACATGCAAGGTGGCTGCTACGTAGGACTGTGCGATTAGTACAGGGAAGGAGCAGAGTCTTGCTGTAAAAAGACACTACATGAATAATAGACACATTGAACCTCTTCAAAAAGTGATCAGGAAAATCTTCCCAAGGAAGTGATGCTTGAACTGAGACTTGGAGGAAGAATGAAAGTGTAGGGCTACCTAGGGGAAGGGAGGGTGTGGAGGTTGGCAGTTTGGAAGGATGTCCCAGGAAGCTACTGCTCCAATGGCAAAGGCTTGGTGGTGAGAAGCATGGTTCATTTGTGACTCAGAAGAAGCTTGGTGTGGCTGTCCTTATGGAGACCAGGGGCAGTGGGGACATATGAGATAAAGGGGTGGGCAGTGGCCACAGCACATGAATCTTCAGAGGTTTTCCAGCTGCCTTATGCAAACATTTGGAGGAGAGTTGGAAAGTAAGCAGGAGGTTATTGCAGATGAGAAATACAACTACTAGGTCTAATTTCCAAATATACTTTTTTTTTTAAATCAATTCATAGGATTTGAGATCTCTAAGATAAAATTTATTTCAGGGTTCAGAGCTCTAGGCACTAATTTACCTAGTCTATTCCAAGTAGATAATATAGAATAATATAACTTAAAACCTTCATAAAATATAATTCTAAAATTCATTGGGGGGCAATTCTCTCCTTACCATCTGAAGTCTGGTAGGCATGCTGAGGTCCAAACAGGAGCCCTTAGAGAGATCTCAATGGGCTGCCCTGTTGAATGGGCTGTGCAATGAGTTCAGGAAGTGCTTCCTCAGACACTTATTGGGCAAGCTTTCAGTAGGGGTTGTGGAATGGGGGAAATAGTTCCCAAAATCTTTCTGCCCTAACCAGTGGCCCATTCCAGTTTCTAAGATATGGTAACCAAAGCTTCCCTATTGGGTGTTAGTCTGCAGTCCTCCTCCTTCTTACTTTTTTTTTCATAAAGTTCATGTTGTTATTAAAAACTTTTCTTCCTTAGCCCCAGACCAATAACTTTTTTTCTGTATTCCACTGTGAGTAATCTCTCTGACACATTAACTCAGGGTAGATATACTGGAAAGCCCTCATAATTATATGAAAGTCACAGCTTCCTGTCAATTCTTAGGTAAGAATGTGCTTTTTCTTCTTCTTTTTTTTTTTTAATAAACTCTCTCCCCTCCTCCTACTGCCCTATCTTGAAATCATGTTGCTATTTAAGAATAGATTTAGTAGTTAACACTTTACAGTTGAGGTGGGAAGAGAAGAATGTTTTATGTTTGGCTATGGAACAGATAGTTTTGGACAGACGGTAGGACAAGGACACAAAGAGTTGTCCTTTTAATAACCAGATATATAAAGTTGATTATATATCAGTGGTGCTTCCTTATTGCAAAGCAGGGCTCTTTAAAGGAGACATTATAACAGAGTTAAGTGTACTACAAGGTATACTTCCTTTTTGCTGGGGCAAGCTCTTTCCAAAGACATTGAGATATCCCATTTTGGGGTTCTGAGAAAGAAAGGTTGCTAGTCCATTTTCCCTGGAATAGAGTCATGCTGAGTTTCATTGCTCTGCAATGTTGTCTTGGGCATCAGTTCCCAAATGGAATGTGGCATGAAACATAATTCTTGCAGAGTTGCTCATGTGTGCAGCTGTGCATGGCATAAAAATTCCCAGAGCAAACCTTTGGGTTGCCAAACAGAATTAGTTCTAAAGTGCCTCCATGGAACATACCTTGGGGTCCATTAAGCCTCACCACAGTCAGGCCTCCATTCCCTTTTCCTCATCTGAAGGCCTCTTATTTTAAGGGAGGCCCTAATTCAAGGTAAGTGTCCAACACCAGAGAGTGGGGCAGGATCAGATACAGTTTACAGATTATATCTTTAGAGCAGAAATCAGCAAACTATAACCCACAGACCAAATCTAGCTCCTGATATGAACAGTGTATATATTTTAAAAGGTTGAGAGGGAGGAGGACAACAAAGAAAACATGGTCTGAGAAGCCTGAAATAGTTACAATTGGACAGTAAAAGTTTGCTAACCCAGACTCCTCCAGTTGCCCTTGCCCTTTCCCTGTCCTGGGTTCTCTTTAACCCCTTCTCATCCTCTCTAGAAAACAGCCCAATCCAGCCCTTAGCTCCAGGTTCATTTATTCAATAAGTACAGTTAATCCTCATACCCAGAGGCAAATCCATTGACCTGGGGAACTAGGTGCTTCCCCATTCCCCTCACTGGAGGGAGGGGCTGCTGTTCTGATTCTTCCTCTCTTTTTCCTTCTTGCCACTTGGAGCTGTCCCTCCCCAGGCTGTGAAAACTCTAGTTTCATGGTCCGGGACAAAGGGTTCTCAACAGCCAGGAGCTCAAGGAACTCAGGGCCTTGTGCATCCCTTGTAGGAACAGTGGAAAAGTCAGCTCTTTGGGACCTCTTTGGTCTATGACACCTGTAGTCCTAGAGAAAATTCATGGGGTCTCTGGACTCATATTAATTCTCTAGTTGCTAGCCCTTCAATAGTTCTCTGCCTCCCTTGCTAAGCCTGGATGTTGGCTATACCTAGTGGTGGTAAAAGATTAATGAATTAATCTGCATAAGATTATTTAGAAGAGGTCTAATACACTGTAAGTACTCAATAAAGTGCTAGTTCTTACTGTTATTGATGTCCTGAGGTTAAGACCTGTGTTCTGGCTGGTCTTGGCCTGGGTCTCCACCTCCCTAGGCCAATGTAGCTCAAGGTAAAGTCTACCGGGCTGGGGATGTAGTTCAGTGGTACAGTACTTGCCTAGCATGCACAAGGCCCTGATTTCAATCCCTAGCAGCACCTCCACTCCCCCAAAAAAGGGTGAAATCTGTTCTCAAACTTAAGCTTAGGCCAAGCTACTATTTCACAGGACAGGTGAAATTTGAGAAATTCCCACGTCCCTTGCTCTTTGTATCTTTTAGTATGCGGAACAATATTGACTAAAATACCTTTTTATAGAGTTAACGGCCGGCTTTCATAAACAACTGGATGCATACAACAGCCCTATGAAATACTGGATCAGGGTAGGCATCCATGAATGTCAACTAAATGAAGGTTGAGTTATGAGGCTTCCAGTTAGCAGAATGATCTGATGTGGTATACCTGTTCTTCTCTTTTATGGGTTGTTGGCCACATAGAACTGGTTGATAAGTATTTTGAATATCCACTCTAGAACAATGTAATTAATGTGGTCCCTAGTTCATCAATAAGGACACTGAGTTTTGAGCTGTTTGAAGCCTTGTCTAAGAATATATATATATACATATGTGGTAGTACAGGTAGGTCCACAATCCAGTTTCTCTGGACTCATATGTAGCACTATGGCTGTTATATCTATTGTTAGATATGTATAAAATCAAATTTATTTTGTTTGATTACAATATTAAGCTTAGTGCCCGCATGCACAGTCGTCCTGAGTTGTTGTTCAAGGAACACTCACAATGGAAGACTGCATATAAAGGGAAGGGAGAGCCTGGGCGTCCAGGGAGAGTTCTCTGAAGTCTTTGCATTGTCTCCTTTTCCTCAAAGGACAAGTGGTTTACAGGACTATCAGAAAGGAGTGAGCTTAGCGGCTCCATGACTCTCACTCTTTTTTAGAGGGGCCTTGCCTCCAGACATAATGTTCCCTTGCCCTTTGTCCTTTGGTGAGAAGTTGCCACTGCAGTCAAGGGCTGCAACCATTCAGTTTAAGGGAAGGGAAATATTAGGAAGCCCATTTGGTTGCATATCTAAACCCTAATCTCCTAAGTAAATAGGTCGAGAAATTTTTTAAAAACACAAATATTTTACCAAATGCAATTTATCAAACTGTGTTCCATAGAACACTAGGTTTGCAAGATTTTGAAAAATGTCTTTCTAAGAAAGTGTTTATTGGGAGCTGGGCGCAATGGTGCATGCCTGTAATCCCAGAGGCTCACAAGGCTGATGCAGGCGAATAGCAAGTTCAAAGCCAGCCTCAGTAACTTAGGGAGGCTCTAAGCAATACAGTGAGACCCTGTCTCAAAATATTAAAAAAAGGCTGGGGATATGGCTCAGTGTTTTAAGTGCCCCTGGGTTCAATCCTCAGTATCAAAAATAAACAAACAAATAATTTGTGCATATTTGTATTTGGTATTCTAACATTTTATAATATTTAAGATAATTTGGCATTTTAGAATAATAAGTTATCCTTCTGAAACCAATTTAAAACATCTAAATGAAGACTGTAATTGATTTAGATATGTGATTTTTAAGTGAAAAGATATAAGAATTTTATTAAATAGGTAAACATTTTTGTAATGCTGAAGAATGTAAGATTCACATTTAATAATTAGTTTATCATATTTATGAGCATTACCTAACTACTTGTGATTCTTTTATTTGTCAAGCAACCCAAGTATTTTAAAAAGGAAATTGAATGCATTTAATGTATAAATGAAGTTTAATGATTCAAGGGAATTTAATTAACCAAATTGTAAACATTCTCTTAAAAGGGAGAGTTAGATTTGTAACTTGAATTTCAGAGCTAAAAGGAAAACTAGGTTTTCAAACCTGTAATAAGTGCAATGGAATTACTTCCATTATCTTCTTTGTCTACAAAACCTGTCTTCAGGAACAGCCCAAACCCACACTGCCACATGATAGCATGAGTGGTGGGAGTGAATGGGACAAAGGTCTCCTTCCCTAATCAGTAAATATACTAATAGTATTGAGAAGTGCAACAGAGGAAGTCCAACTGATTGATTATGGCCAATTCTGCATTCAATTATATTTCTTAGATTCTAATTTAGGAAATATGGGCTATATAAGTGTGATTAAGATGTGATTCTTCCCCTTAAGCCTTTTTTTCTGCTTTGCATTTCTCAACTGTCCTTTATTCAGTAAAGCACTTAGCAAATACTTGCACTTTCCTGTCTTAATCTGCTTAGTTTCATTCAGCAAAAAAACAGACAATGCACTTGGACAGCCTTGAGTTCAAATTATTCTTTTGCCATTTGCAGCAGACTTGAGACAAACTATTAGGTCTCAATAGTTCAGTTTCTTTATATTAATCTGAGATAATAATATAATTTACCTGTTATGGACAACATGTTTGTGTACTAAATAGTATGGCACTGGGAGCTGAGGCCTTTGGGAGGTAATTAGGTTACAAGGGTGGAGCCCTCCTGATAGATTAGTGCCCTAATAAGAAAAGACAGGAAAGAGCTTGCTTACTCTCTCCTTGTTTTCTACCATCTGAAGACACAGCAAGAAGACATCATTTGCAAACCTAAAAGAGAGCCCTTACCAGACCTGCCTGTGCTTGGACTTCCATCTCCAGAACTGTGAGAAATAAATGTCTGTTTTTTAAGCCATCCAGCCTATGGCATTCTTGTTATAGCACTAGTAATAAGAATGCCATAGGCTAAGACATTACCTTTTTAGGTAGTTGAAGAAAATTGCAGACAATAAGCAAAACACATTGAAAAGTGCTGAGCAACATACTTAATAAATGGTAGCAATTTGGTGGTACATACCTGTAATCCTAGTGGATCAGGAGGCTGAGGAAGGAGGCTCTTGAATTAAGAGCCAGCCTCAGCAACTTAGTGAGGCTCTAAGCAACTTGGTGAGAGTTTATTTTTATTTATTTGTCTCAAAATAAAACATAAAAGGGGCTGAGGATGTGGCTCAGTAGTTAAATGCCTCTGGGTTCAAACCCCTGTCCCCGCCCCCAAAAAAGGGGCTGCAATTTATATTACCTATGGTTTCTTTCAATGTCCTTGCAGTTAGAATGTTATGTTACATTGATCTGTGATGAAATATGTTCAGGCTTTTGACTACATCAAGAGCAGGAGAGCACTAGTAATAAAAGAAAATGTTAGGGGCAAGAAACAATTAGAGCTAACAGAGAACTCAACTCTTTTTCTGTTCTCACTAGTTTATATCTTACTATTATATTTATTATATAAAACACAAGATTTCTATGTCTGGCTTCTTATTCTACATGTTCCTGGGCATGTTTCATATGCTCATTAAACTCTAAAACAAAATTGTTCATTTCCTTCATAAACGTGCTCTTTTCCCACCTTTTCCCATTGCAGAAAAAGGCAACTCCATTCTTCCACTTGCTTAGTCTAACCTCTTGGAATCATTTTCATCTCTTCTTTTTCTGTAACAAAATATACTCTAATTCTCTCCTTTACAATGAGCAGAGTCTAATCTCTTCTAAACAGTTCTTGCACCTATCACAGATGCCACCGTCGCCTCACTGGGATTTCTGCAATAGTTCCTAAGGAGCCATGCCCCTCTGCCAGTGCGGTACTATTGTAGTTGGTCCTCCACATAGTAGTCCTTTTATAAAATAGAAGGTGAATTGGGGAGGATGATGCACGCCTATAATTCCAGTTACTGGAGGTTATTGAAGGAGGATTATAAGTTCAAGGATAGCCTGGGCAACTTTGTGAGACTCTGTCTCCAAATAAAAATAAAATGATCTGGGGGTGTAGTGCAGTGGCAGAGTGTCCCTGGGTTTAATCCCCAGTACCTAAATAAAAAAAAATAAAATAGAAGGTGGATCACATCACTTCTTCGCCCTGAATCTTCCAGTGGCTTTCTATACCAGGAAAAGGAAAAAGTCTTTCATATCTGTTCCCTGACCCCC
>CM053409.1:40832995-40995270 GCA_028644305.1 Xerus rutilus | reverse complement strand
AAGATAGTAATCTGGGTCTTTGTCACCTTACTCTGGAGTGCTTACATTTGAATGTCAGCAACATAAGAAAATACATTTTTATTTAAGCCATTTTTATATTGTCTTTGTGGTAACAAAGTAAAACCTAATTAGACATATGCATTTTTTTTGAAAGTCTGTTTATACTTCTAAGCTCCACTCAACATGAGACTGGAATGTAAATCCCATGAAGAATAAGGGCTGTGTTTGTTTCACTATAAATGGCTTTTGGAGTTGGGGATATAGTTTAGTGGTAGAGCACTTGCCTAGCATGCCTAAGAACTTGGATTTGCTCCCCAGCACCAAAAAACAACAGCTTCCCCAACAGTGCCTTGCACGGTAGGCATTAAGTATTTGTTGAATGAACTGTAAAACAGTAAGTATTCTATAAATGTTTGTTGAATGATGAACAAATAGCCACCAACACTTCCAAGATCTGCCTGAGGAACTACCTGGCTGGTCAATGTAGGTACGTGATTGGTGAGGCCATACCCTGTACTATGCTGTGTGGGGTTGGTTTTGTGTTCAGCCTGAATCACAAACACAGGATATAACCTGCCATTTCCATTATCTGAGATAAATACTTGTGAGATAGTTAAGGGTTTCCTTTGTAATTTAAATGAAGACTCCCAAGTATAGTTTGTGGTTGTAATGAAATCAGGTCACAGAGGCATGGAAAACTGAGACAAGTTTTCCACTGATGAGTAAAGGTCACAAGCAGCATGCTATGCACAGACAGGAAAATGAGCTCTTGTGTTGAGATGTGGGCTCACGTGGCCAAGATGTGCATCAGTCTGGATGGCAAAAGCAGAGAGTCTGAAGAACCACAGATTGCACAAGTTCAATGTGAAACAGAAACATATCAGAGGGTATCAGCAAGATGCCTGGGGGTGAATGCTACAGACTGAAAGCCACTGAGTTCCAGGGTGAGTAAAAATACAACATGTGTTATATAGCACCAGGATAATACTTGTGGCATCGAATATCTTTTTCATGCTATTAACCTTGTTTTGAATACTTTAATTATGTAGGCCAGCTAATGTAAACAATTTAAAACACTATGGTGGTTTTAAACGTATAGTAATGAGATCCTGTAGTCCTGGGATTAAAGCATTTTAAATGTAAAATGTTCTGTTTTTTGAGTGATGAATGTTGCAGAGGTATAGTGTTTTGCCATTCCACACTCCCTAGTGTAGTATTACTGAAGTAAAACAAGTCAGGATGTGTTTAGTCATTTTACAATATATATGTAACTTCTGGTAACAGTTGCTGGTATGAGGTTTCTTTTTTTGGGTAATTAGTTAGAAAGTTCAAGAGAATTTTCTTAACAATGTGTCCCTTTGCTGTAGAATTTTTTTAGTAACAGAGTAATTTCTTTTTTTCTAGAAACATGTTAACATTTGTATTCAAAGCATAATAACTGTTTTTAGATTAGGACAAGCACTGAAAATTAGTAAGGATAGTTAATTCTTTGTCCTTACTTCTCCTGGTGGGTCTAATTATTGTTTGAATTTTGGTGCAGCCTCTGATCTCAGGTGCTGGATATGCTGGAATGGCCAGAGGGTTGAGGTAGCAACACATGCCTCCTTTATATGGGCCTCATTTATCTGAGTATTTAATGTTAAAGCCTCACTGCTGTTTCAGGTAGGTTCCAGAATATAGAAATCAAAGTGATCAAAATATAGTCTCATGTAACACACCTCTAGTTGGGGGAAAATGAAAGTTTTTCCACATTTAAATATTTCAGGTCTCTTCAATGAGTATGGTTTAGTAATGGTGAGCAAAGTGCACTTTTCTGGAACAACTAAGTATCCCCAACTTTGCTGATATTTATGACATGCAAATTAAGTAATTTGCATAGATTATTATTATCATCATTGTGATGAGGCTCAACTAACACTAAATAACTTTAGGAAGCAAGTTGGTGTGAGGCTGGAAGCCTTGACCCTATGACTAAAGGAGGGTGAGAGCTTTGTAGAGCAAGTCATTTAAGGAGAGGATAAGTCTGACCACGGGTTTGGAGATGACCCTTTTTTTTTGTTTTGTGGTACCAGGATTGAACCTAGAGGCACTTGACCACTGAGCCACGTCCCCAGCCCTTTTTATTTTTAATTTTGATACAGGGTTTCACAAAATGGCTGAGGCTGGTTTTGAACTTGCCATCCTCCTGCCTCAGCCTCTTGAACCACTGGGATTACAAGCGTGTGCCACCATGCCTAGCTCTAGAAATGACCCTTTTAAGGACCAACATGGTTGGGAAGTCCTTATCTACTGAAGAGTGGTTTGACTTTATAGTAGCTGTTGTCTAGAGAAGACCCATCTGTAGCAGCAAGTGGCACAATGTGAAACTTCAAAAACAATCTAGGCCAAGGGTAGCTTGGTGGCAAAGCAGCATGCATGTGTAAGGTGCAAGGTCCTAGATTTCCAGGACCACAAAAATAAATAAATAAATAAATAAATAAATAAATAAATAAATAACCCACTCCACAAACAAAAATCCAGAAAAAACATTCTAGGGAGGATAATGTTTAGTGACATATATCATTAGTCAACTCATTAAAGTATTTTTAAAAGTAAGAAGATAACTATACTCTCCTTGCACCTGAAATAAGACCTTTGTTCTGGGGTAAATAAGCATGGGCTGTGGAATCCTGCTGAAATGCAAAACTGGTTTTATTTGTGCTGTTTCCCTGAACACTCTGCAGAGTGTTTTGGAAACCTGCAGTTATCTAAATTCCCATCAGGTGACATTGTTTAATCTAACATTCCCTCTTTCATATATGAAAATAGCTCTAAGGACATACCACTGATATGCTTTTAACTCTTTTAGTGGTTGGAAGGGAGTTTCCAATCCCACTCTCTTTTCTCTGTCAGTCAGGAAAAGGCTTCTGGTTGCTTCCCCCAACTAAGGGTTCTTTAGGGGAGAAAGACATTGACCTTGGCCACAAAAGCACCTGCCTAATCAATGAATTATTAGGCTACTTGGAGTCCAGGCTGGTTAAAGTTATTTCAAATAATACTTTGTGTAAAAATTTAGGTCTCTTGATAATTCAGAGGAAAGACTTGTTTTAAAATGATTAACATTTGCTTCCAAATATTTTAATGAAAATATGAAAACAGAACATCTTACCCAGGCTGCAAAAATATTTTACTTTCAAGACTGTAATAACTGAAAATAAAAATAAAAAAAATCTAAATCATATCTTAAAATTAAAAGGGTGGCTGCTTTTTATGTCCTAGGTTTATACAGGGTCTGAGAAGCACCCTTCAGCCCTGATTTGAAGGCCTTATAAAGGTTAACACTATATACACTTTTAAAAAAACGGTGTCTGTTTTTTAAAACAACCCATTACACTCCTTCCCTCAACCATAATGTTGCTTATCAGTCATCTGAGTTACACTTTATAATAATCTGCCTTAATGTGCTACACACATGCAAAAAGTACACAAAGTGGATAAACTTCTGCTGACGTTGCATTAGAGAGAGATGTGTGATATGTATGTATATATAGCTACATTATTTTATTGTTGTGAAATGAGAACCAATCGACTAAACCTTTCGAACAGACCCACCAGATGATAAATACCACCATATGTTTGATTCACAGTACGTTTGGGCATACACACTTCAATTACAGTTTTGTGTTTAGTATCAAAAACCTTTTCTTGTGTGCGTGTTTTCTCTACAGATCCGGCCCTCTGGATTACATTTTGAAAATCGCTTATTACAGATAAACACCTTTCCAGGTACGCTTCCGAGAAACATACGTATTTATGCACACAAAGGTGTGCACGGAGGTTTTCGCAAACAAATGTGCATACGATGCCGGCGCCGCGCTCCCGCACATGCCCACCGCGTGTCCGCCCAGTCAGCCGCGTCGCCAGGGAGCCCGCGGCCTCCCCGGGAAAGTTAACCCGCGCTTCCGCACCGGCTGCCGCGCGAGCCTCCCGGTCTCCCCCGCGCCGCCCCGCACCCGGCCTCCCGGCGGTGGGGGCGGGGTGCGACGGACGGTGCCCTCCAGGCGCCTCCGAGAGCCTGCGGGGCTTGCTTTCTTTTTAAAAGAATGCGCCGTACACGCCCAGCCCCCAGAGCCGCCGCAGCGGGCCGGGAAGGAGGAAGGGAGCCGGCCGGCGGAGGCCCCCCCGCGGCGCCGCCGCCCGCGTCCGCGCGCCCCTCCCCCGCCGGCCCCTCCCCCGCGCGCCCGCCCGGCGCAGGCCGCTCGGGTTTGTTTTGCTGCGCGGCCGCCGCCGCCGCCGCCGCCGCCGCCGCGGGCCTCGCGAGCTCATTTGTGCCTGGCTGGTCCCCATTCCTCTCTCCCCAGTGTTGAGTGTCTGAGCCGTTGGCTGCTCCGAACCGTTTGGCTCTTTCCCTTAGTAACAGCTTTTACCTTCTGCCTCAATTCCTCTCCCCGCTCGCGCCCTTCCCCCGCGCGCCGCCTCCCCCCGCCGCCGGCCGCGTGCGCCCCCGCCCCTCCCCCCGCGGCGGGAGCACCTCCGCTCGCCACCTGGGGACCCGCGCCGCGCTCCCCGCCCCCGCCCGCCCGCGCCCATCCCCCGCGCCCTCCGCTCGCCGGGGTTATAATTGCCTCTCACCCCCCGGAGGGGTTATTTTGGGGGTGGTTGGAGGCGGTGGCGGCGGCGGCGAGGAGGGGAATTTCCTTGTGCCTCCATTCCCGGGAGGGGGGAGCGGCGTTGGAGGCCACCGTTTCCAGGTAAGCGCCGGGGGCCGGACCCTGGAGTGGGGCGGCCGCAGGTCGGGGCGGGGGGCGCGGGCCAGAGGCGGCCGGGGGCCCGGGCCGCGGGGGGAGGGGCGCCCGCGGAACATGCATTTTTCAACTTGGCCCTTTGGGGAGCTGGGGCTTAGGTGGGGGATGGGGAGGAAGGGAGGGCATTTAGGGTGCCCCCATCCCCCCTTCCCTCTCAGGCTTCTTTGAAATGCTCACGTGCCTGCCCACCCCCTACCCTTTCCTGGTCTCAGGGGATCCTCACCCTAATTATGTTGTTGTTGTCTTGGAAAATGTGCACCTCGGCCTTCTCCCCCTCTTCCACCCTTCGTGCATTTACACCCCCTTTTTGTGCGTGTGTATGTGAGGCGGGCAAGGCTTTCAGGAAAAGAATTTGCAGCAAATTGAATCAAGGAGCCATCATGAGGCCGACTCCTTTATAGCCTATTTTTAGCAGAGGAGAAGGCTCCTTTCGGTGCATGCTATTTTGTTAAACCTTGGGCTGCGATGAGAATCCGCTGTCCTCCCGAAGCGCGTCCCTGGCCCCGCGCGGCGACCCTGGCTGGAGTGCAGGGGGCTGCGGGCGGCTGTTGGGGCCGCGCGTCCGGGGCGGGGGCGCCGGCCGGGGGGAGGGGCGCGCGGCCGGCGGGCCTCACTCCGGGACGTGTTTGTTAGTAACTTAGCGCTTTCTGCCTTCTTAAGGAGGTATTTGGTAGAGCCTCTTTGAAGTTGGGTTCAGAAGTGTAGAATTGGCAAAGTTATTGCCAGCGTCCTGGTAAGTTTTGGGTGGCACGGAGTCACATTATTTTCTGACAGTGTAAAGGCCACGTTGTGAGGGTGGTTTCTCGGTAACTTCCTCTTTGCAACCGATGTCATTTTTTTTTTTTTAACAGAAGCAGACTTTTATTTAAGTAAAATATTAATCTTAAATGGCAGCACTAGGAAAGCCATGCATGCGTTAACGTGTTCAGTATTTTTGGAAGTTCCTAATTTGCTGAAACAGGCATCACTTTGCAGTGGCAACCGGGATTAAATTTAGATTGTGGAAATGGTGTGTTCCATGTAAAATTTGGCTTTTCTTAAAAGATGGCTTTTAAGAAATCTCTCTTTGTTAGGTTATCCTACACTCTGTATAATAATTTGGTGATTACATGGGGGTAAGTGTAGGAACCTAGTTAAAAATTAGATATTTTGCGTGTTTGGAGTTTACTTAAAATCGTGGACTTTGCGGGTACCAGTGGTGAGTTTACAGTTGACTTAGGGAAGTTTACTGTTAATTTTTCCAAACAGGAACCTTATGCTAATCTAAACATGTTGTTAATAAAATATGGTGGGTGATGATGGGTTATTTTTAGTTTGAATCTTTAGTCTGAATGCTCTCCCCGCCCCCAATACAATTGAGTAATCATCTTCACCTCTCTTCCCTAAAGAGTCCAGTTTGGATAACATAAGGTCCAGTCGTGGGGTTTTTTATCCTCTTACTAAAGCTACTTGCAGTAAAAATCCTGATTACACATTGAAGACAGTGACTTTTTGGGTTTCCCAGTGTGATTCATATTCATTTTTGTTAAATAAGACCGGTGCTCATTGGTGAATTCAATAATCCTGACTTCCTGTATCTACTCATCATTTCAATAAGTTTTATGGTCTAGGGAAGTGTATGACAGCTTTGTCTCCATGAAAACATCGTGTGTGTTGGATTGAATCATATGAGTTAATGGCAGGCTTCCCAAATTATCTTTGAGAGTTCTAGAAATAGTTTGCATTTACCAGTGGGGGATGGGCGGCAGAAAGAAAACATGCCTGAGG
The DNA here is from genome assembly GCA_028644305.1 of Xerus rutilus. Classification (NCBI taxonomy): domain Eukaryota; kingdom Metazoa; phylum Chordata; class Mammalia; order Rodentia; family Sciuridae; genus Xerus; species Xerus rutilus. The sequence goes on along the minus strand of CM053409.1, from coordinate 40,988,719 downwards.
GCGGTCAGGCATGTGTAGTGTTTATACTCTTGTTTGTAAATCAAGGTTTTCCCTGCATATTTCTGCCCAGTACTGTCTGATGTATGCAGTTGCAATCATTAACTCCCTAAATATCTACTTTTTATTTATTTTTTTGCCATTTGAGTACTTAGAATCAGATTATAGTAGTATTATAGTATTTAGAACAAAATGCTGAACTGTATGGGGGATGAAAACTGCATGAAAAAGTTTTGCTTACAGTCGAGGAACTTAATTGACTTGTTAATGGCTTAAAAATTGCTGCAAAGCTCACCATCAGCTTAAAACATATATTTTCTAATGTATATCAGCTTTTGTTATTAGTATGGGAGAAACTGGAGTTGTCCCTTATGGAAATTGTTATTTTTTATTGATTGTGTCAAAGACTTCTTTCAACATCTTAATAACTTACATGTGTCAGAAATCTTCATGATACTTGTGTTCTCAAACAAGTGGACATTTTTGCAGTTACCGTGATACTTGTCTACCTAGAGAACAAGAAAAAACTGCTTCCTCTGTACTGGGAACCAAGTAAATGAGAAAGGGCAGTAGCTTAATATAAACATAGGGGTTACTGACAAAAGGAGCTCTGAGTAATGAATGTTTGGAACATTAACCTGTTGATTAAATACATTAGTTCATATATAGCAATGCTGTATAAATATAACCTGGTCAAATGAGTAGCTGGCAAAGGAATCCTCTTTACACAAAAACTTAGAATTACTATAAAGAATTTGTCAGAACACATTTAGGTGGAGCTAGTTGAAATTTTTTGCTGGGCTTGTTCAATTTCAGAGTTATTTATGTAAAAAGAATAGAGGAGAATGTGAATTGGAGGAAGTGTGGGGAAATGGCAGAATTATTGGCATTAGCTGGGACTTTGTATTTTTCTAGTACATGTGAATTTGACCCATATCATGAATAACATGTATGGTGTAAGTTATTTAAATGCAAAAAAAGAAAGGATCTAACCTGAGGCATTTGTATTTTGTATTTTCAAACCTTCCCATGGCAGAGAAGGGATAGGACCTTAAGAACTGTAGAAAAGAATTGGTTAGAGAGTTCTGTTTGCAGACCACCTTGATGCTATCTCCTGCTCTACCAACAGAAAATTGAAGTTTGAAGATAGCAAAACAGTTCTATGAGAAGGTTGACACTGAAGAATTTGATTCTACCTGTTGCCTTTGGGATTGTACTTACAGGACAATTAAATGTCCTTTAGCCATAGAGACAGAAGAAAGGGACTCAGCCTGGTTTGTGCTCTAGGAGGTAAGCCAGTGCTTGTGTCATTTAGACCTCAGGTTAATCCTGTGAGCTCAGTAGTGTTGGGCTTTCTTTGTGGAGGATGAAACAAAGGTGTAAAGAAGTTAATTCACTTGTTCAAGGCCCCCCAAATGGTTCAGTGATGTACTAGGATTTAAACCAGGTCTGACCTCTAGTCCATTTTCTTTGGAGTTGACCTTATTTGCAAAAGGTTTTCCCAGCTTCTTTGTTGGTTTTGTTCTGTAGATATCCTTACAAAATCTTCCTTTCCTTGGTGCTGGGGATCCAACCAAGGGCCTTGTGTATGATATGCAAGTCAAGTCCTCTACCACTAAACTATCTCCTGCCCTTTTTTTTCCTTTGAGACAGGGTTTAAGTTGCCCAGGCTGGCCTTGAATTTATGATCCTCCTGCCTCAGCCTGCTGGGTAGCTGGGATTACAGGTGTGTGTCACCATGCCTTACAGAAAGTTTCTAATCACATTTATTTTTACAGTTTTGCATCTCTGCTCACTGGGTCAAGTGATTGTACTAGATAAATGAAATTCCTAGGATTCATATCATTGTGCTTAACTCCCTAACACTATTTAAGAAGATGCAATCTTCTTGTCAGCTGCTGTATTTCCCACCTTGAGATCAGCAGTGATGAAAGTAGCCTCTTGAAATACTGCTAGCAGAAATGTTCTGGTGCAGGCATGGTAATGCATGCCTATAATCTCAGCGACTCTGGAGGCTGAGGTAGGAGCATCTCAAGATTGAGGCCCTAAGCAACTTACACGCTGTCTCAAAAAAAAAAGGGCCTGGGGGTGTAGCTCAGTGGTAAAGTGCCCGTAGGTTCATTCTCAGTATCCAAAAGGAAAAAAAAGTTGTGTGCTTGAAAAATTTAAACATTTTTTTATTCTTTTTAGTTATACATGACAGTGGGATGTATTTTGACATATCACATACGTGGAGTATAACTCAGTGCTTGAAATTAGCAAGGAAAAGCAAATTAGAGTGTATATAACTTCAGAGTGTACATTTCTGAAAACTTGTGTTAAGTTTTTGTGTAGTATAGTCGTTTAAATGAGGGTATTTACGGAGAACTTCCTGGATTTAAGCTCAGGTTGTATTCCTTACTAGCTGTGTGTAAGTAGTAATTCCTGCTATGCCTTAGTTATTTCACCTGTGCAGTGGGGCAGTCTGTTTCAGAATTGAGAAGATCGAGTTAATGTATGTAAGGTGCATGGATGCTTGGCATACCAAGGATCACCAAAGTGTAATGGGATGGGGTTGTTTTTGAGGTTTATTTCTTTGTATTTTATTTGCTTGTTATTAGTTTTACTGGGATCATAATGTCATAAAATTTGGCAGTTCTGTTTTTTGAGTTCTTGAGCAACATATTTGAATTAAACAGCATAATTTATTCATTCCCAAAGTTGTGAATAAAGGCTTAGATACACCATGAAGAACTAGATTGAATGTTAGCACTTTTTGAGGACTATATCAGATTACTCGTTTGGTGTGGATACAGTCTTGGACCTTTTGCATGCCTTTGTTGCTATTCTTTCCCTTGAGTTTTGACTTTTTAAATCTACTTACACCATTTGGAACATTTTCCAACTCTTTTTTTCTTTTTTTGGTACCAAGGATTGAATTTCAGGGGTACTCGACCACTGAGCTACATCCCCAGCCCTATTTTGTGTTTTATGTAGAGACAGGGTCTCACTGAGTCACTTAGCGCTTCGCCATTGCTGAGGCTGGCTTTGAACTTGCGATTCTCCTGTCTCAGCCTCCCAAAGTGCTGGGATTACAGGCGTGCACCACCATGCCCAGCTCATTTTCCAACTCTTAAAAAGGTAACTCCTTTGAGGCTGGATTCAGCAGAGCCTAGGATCTGCCTTTTAGTTTGGAATGATTACTTCAAGTAGGCTTTTATCCCCCTCTAGTTTTGACCATTCACCTGAGTTCTTGTTTCGTATTTTCAGCTCTGTCAGGAAATTTCTTTTCCTTTGAAATACCTGTAAGTCTTGTCGTAATTTCATTTCCCATTCTTAATTCAGCAGTAATATTTGCTACCATAATCAATGTTCTGTTTATCAAGATTGTACTGGTGTTTTGTCAAGTACTATGGCACTCTAAGCAGCTAATGTCCTACATTTAACAGTGAGGAAATTAGAGGTTTAGGTAGTAAGGGACAGGAATAAGGATGTAGGCTCAGTTTGTCTGCTAGTTTATGCCAGCGTTCTTACCTGGCAGTCTACAGTCTGTAGTGAATGAATGAATGAGTGAATGATCTTTAGGTTTGGGTTTTTGCCTTAATTTTTTAGTTGGTTGCCCTGAGCAACCTTTCTTCTCTATCCTATCTTCTGTAACTACTGACAGTGTAATTTATTTAAAATACTGGTTTCATTATGTCAGCTCCCCTGCTGGAGAACCCATAATGGATTCCCTGTGCCAACTGGATTGAGTTCATATGCTTCAGTCTGGCTTTTAAGGCGTCATTCTACCTAGTCAGCTTTATTTCCCATTCTTTCCTAACTGGGATTCTTGCCTGCCTCTCAAATCCTGCAGTTTTGCCACACTCATTACTTCTGTGATTTTGTTCATGTCATTCCTTCCCTTTGTCCTTTTTATAGCCTAGTTTCAGTCCTACTACTTCTGCGAAGTCTTTTCTGGCCGTCTTTACTCGGGATATTTGTTGAGATCCTGTTGCATTTAATGAATATACTAAACTCCATATCTGTTGTTTCCGTGGCATGTGTCATGTTCTGACTGCATATTACACTTCCTGAAGGGAATAACCTATTTTCCTTTTGATAGAATTCTTTTTTTTTTTTTTTTTTTTAAACCAAGAGCTGAAATACTATTTTCATGTTAAAATGAATTGTTTATGCTGGGCCTGTGTTTAAATGATAGCAATGATAGCCCTATTCTACTGTTATTGATAAGACAGAATCTTCTTTTTGAATTAGATTTCCATGGTTTAGGTGTATTCTAGTTACATTTAGTTGTTTATTTGAATTTTAATGCTGCCAGAGTGGAGGAAAAATCCTGGTCAATTCTTAAGAGTTAGGTGAAAATGGATAGGTTTGTTCTCTTAATGTTGAAATAGTAGCCACAGTATTGAGGCAAAACATAGTCTAGTTAGGACCCATGTCACACTGACTTGACTTTATCTGATTATACAGATTTTGGGACCAGAAGTATTTCAGATTTTGGATTTTTTCAGATTTTGAAAAATTTTTTCAGATTTTGATCTTAGGGATGGAACCCAAGTATAAGCACAAAATTAATTTGTTTCACATTCACCTTGTACACATAACCTGAAGTAATTTTTAAAAAAATGTTTGTAGGGCTGAGATTGTAGCTCAGCGGTAGAGCGCTTGCCTCGCATGCGTGAGGCCCTGGGTTCGATCCTCAGCACCACATACAAAGCAATAAAATAAAGACATTGTGTTCATCTACAACTAAAAAAAAAATCTAAAAAAAAAAAATGTTTGTAGTTGTTGATGGACCTTTATTTTATTTATTTTAATGTGATGCTGAGGATCAAACCCAGTGCCTTACACATGCTAGGCAAGTTGCTCTACGACTGTGCTACAACAACCCCAGCCCAGTTTATATAGTATTTTTATTGTGTCTGTGGCTTGACTTCGTTCTGTCACAGGAGGTCAGGTGTGGAATTTTCCACTTGTGTGGTCATGTTGATGCTCAAAATATTTTTAGGTTTTGGATTTTCTGATTAGGGATGCTCCATCTGTATATTTGCCTAGCATAAATATGCTTAAAATTTTGCACTTTTTTTTTTGGAGGACTGGGGATTGAACTCAGAGGCACTCGACCACTGAGCCACATCCTCAGCCCTATTTTGTGTTTTATGTAGAGACAGGGTCTCACTAAGTTGCTTAGCACCTCGCCATTGCTGAGGCTGGCTTTGAATTCGCGATTCTCCTGTCTCAGCCTCCCTAAGTGCTGGGATTACAGGCGTGCGCCACCGCGCCCGGCTAAAATTTTGCACTTTTTTGAAACTTTAATCTCTAACGCTTTTTCTTCATTATTTTCTCAGTAGTGTACCTACATAGTTTTTTTGTTTTTTGTTTTGTTTTTTTTTTAGTTTTAGTTCTGTTAGAGCATACAGCATTCTGACCACACTGGACTCTTATTTGGGCTAATGTTGTTAACATATTAATATTCAAAATAGAGTGTATCTTTTGTACAATGTGAGTGGGTTTAATCTACCAGAAGAATGTAATCTTAACCATCTTCCTTCAATAAGTTTTTATGGTAGAGCTGTGTGGTATTAGTTCTAACCAACCAGGGTAATTGACTCTAAAGGTAACTAATTTGGTGTTGTATCCTTTCAACATTTAAAAATTTTTTAGAGTTTTAAAATGAAAGCTTTTCAGCAAGATTTCGAGTCAGAATGAGTTGGATGCTGCGCTGCTTTCTGAGAACTTAGTGTTGTAACTCAGAATTAATACAGTCAACTTTGTAAGGGTCATGCTGAAAGGTAAATAATTAAATTTCAATAAATATGGAAATAATACCCAGATTAAGGAAAATATTTACATGAAATGAATACATTTGAGGAATGAATGAGGAAGAATAGGTGTTGAATATTTAAACTGGGAAGTTTGCCTGTTTCTCCCTTTGTCTGCTGAAGGTTTGTTTGTTTATATTTTTAGTTTTTGGATACTGAGGATTGAACCCAGAGTGCTTTACCATTGAGCTACATTCCAGCTCTTTTCATTTTTTATTTTAAGACAGTGTCTGACTAAGTTGCTTAGGGCCTGGCTAAGTTGCTGTGGATGGTCTCAAACTTGGAATTCTCCTGCCTCAGCCTCCTGCTGATATTACAGGTATGGGCCATCATGCCTGGCTTGAAGGTTTGCTTCTTGTAGGAGGTAGAATTTAAGAGAGGAGAATGTGATGACCAAGAGTCAAAGATAGTTATTCCATTATCTTAATAGGACAGTTATTTGTATGAAATTCAGTGTGGGCGTGTTCAAACTTTTTTAAAATCAAGATGTTTAAAAATTTTAATACAGTAAAGCCTTTTTCTTTTTCTTTTTTTTTTCAACTCTTTAGAAACTAGATATTATTCTACTTGATAGTCTTTGTTTCATCTGAGGTCAAAGATATCAGTGCTTTTATTTCTTTCCTTTGTATCTCTCCCTTGCCCTCCCCCCCCTTTTTTTTTAAGCATTATAAAGATTGGGGCATTATAAGAGGCAATGAAATACTGGGTTTTTAAGTGGATGTGTTGTGTTTTTGTTTTTCTATGTATTTGCTCAAATGGTGGGTAGCATTTGAACAGGGATCCAATACTAAGTGAGCAAATTTTTAAATTTTTTTTGTAAAAACCATAGTTGTGTGGGGAAATCATTTAGCTTCTACAAATGTGTGTATTAATATGATCAGATAAAATATTACCTAAAATTTGCTCATACAACCAATAATTGAATGAGTATACTTTAATCCCTTTATTAAAACTCTTAAGATTCTGTCATTTTAGTGGTTTTTGATGAATATCCATATGGAAAGTTTACTTAACTTAGAATAGTTGACTCAAAAGCTACAGCCTTCCGTAGTATAAGAGTCTGGAAAGCACGTTATTAACAATAAGCAAACACCTTGCCCAGATGGATATTAAAGTAATAGAGCATTTTGGTGGTTAACTACCCATAGAACACAGCTTATGAGTTGGGGAGTGTGTGTTCCCTTAATTTGAACAGACTAACCGAGTAGAGTGTAGGCTCATCTTGTTTGATTTCTATTTAGTGTCTGTCGTGTCATTAACTTAGAGTATAAGGCAATTGAGTCATGGTGATAGAAAATGAATTTCCTTAATATCCTTTTCTGTTTTTCTCCATAATTATTATTTTATGAACTAGAACATATGTGTGAATTTTAAAATATGGTTTGTGACTATAGAATTGTTAGTTAGCACCATTTATTATTAATTGGATACTGGGGATTGAACTCAGGGGCACTTGACCACGGAGCCACATCCCCAGCCCTATTTTGTATTTTATTTAGAGACAAATTCTCACTTAATTGCTTAGCTCACTTTTGCCGAGGCTGCCTTTGAACTCTTCATCCTTCTGCCTCAGACTCAGCCTCCCAAGCTGCTGGGATTACAAGTGTCCTGTCCACCGCACCCGGCTTTAGCACATTTTAATAACATGATATACATGTTTAATGTTTCTTCCCTAGTACAATGTTTATTTAAATCACTTTTCTCTAAGCAGTGTACATTTATAAGATCTTAGGTTGGGGTTAGGACTAGTCTGGTGTTGTGTCTGGGAAGTAGAGAGTTCCTATTCTTGTGCAAAAAAACAAAAGAACAACAGTAACAAATAGGCCCTCAGTGGTATTGCTCGTAGACTTCCCTGTGTCCTGCCAGCAGAGGTCACCAAGTTTTGACATCTGGAGAGAAACGTTTTTGTGTGAATTGTTCCCTTATAAATTGGTTTAGATTTGGTGTTTTTGACTAACATTTAAAGTTTCTTTTCAAAAATGTTTAAGTAAAAAAACAAGAGATTGGGAAATCCTATATAGTTTACTGTCGTTTTAATTTAAAAAGGGATGTACAGTGAGTGTTTGAGTACGTTTGTTTATGTGTATGCTTTTTGTACATGCTTTTTGAATGTAGAAAGATGTGTAAAAGACCCACAGTGGTGTTGGGGTGGGGCTAGAGCGAACAGATCATTTAGTCAGGTGTGGGAGAGACTTATTTTCATGTATAATCTTTTAAATTGTGTCAATGTTTATATACCGTTTTGAGAACAGTAATTGAAAAATTAAAGTATCTACTTGAGAATTTTTAATTTTTCTGTCAATTTGGACGGTCAGAAGAGCAAAAACTGTTAATTTCTTTTTTGCTTTTCAGCCGGTTTTTCAAGAACTAGAACTGTGTGTGTGTGTGCTTGCTCTCTCTCTCTCTCTCTCTCTCTCTCTCTCTCTCTCTCTCTCTCTCTCACACACACACACACACACACACACACACACTTACTTTTGTACTGGGGATTTAACCCAGGAATGCCCTACCACAGTGTCTCACAAGATAGCTTACAACCTTGCTAAGTTGCTGAGGTTGGCTTTGAACCTGCGAACCTTCTGCCTCAGCCTCCCAATTAGCTGGGATAATAGATGTGCTCCACCATGCTTGACATGATTGGAACTGTATGTATTTCTGTAAATACTTATTTTTATTTCTCAGATTTCTTGGCAGAATTAGAGTAGTTATATGATTGAACAGTGCTGTTCTGTTTCACAACTGGGTCAACAGACCAGTGCTGAACTAGTGATTTTTGAATCCTATCCAAACTTGATAATTAGAAATAATTCAGTGCAACCTTTAAGGAAATTTTTGTTGTCCAGAAGTACATTAAGTGTTGTCTTATTTCAAAGGTATTACTTTACCAAAGGTTTAGGAATCAGGTGGAAATTGAGTTTCTCATAGGTTAATAGTTAATTTTCAGTAATTGTGGTACGTTTTGGTACAATGGGATTTTTGGAGCTATGCGTTCTGATATTGCATGGATCTTACTGTGACCTGTGAACTTAATGTGTTATTGACTCCAAGGAAACAGATACATTGCTTTTAATTCTGTGGCACAGTGACTTATCGCTGGCAATCCTGAGGCCATGGCCCTCTCTTCAACAGTAACAGGAGACTTAAGTAGGGTCTGTCTAATCTGGCAGTAATCTCTCTCTCTTGGATATTGCTGTAAAGAGCTAGAGCCAAGCAGGCATACCTGGTTTGAATCCTGTCACACTCCTACTTATTGTTAGGGCTTTGGGAAATAGATATCTAACTATTCCAGTGGGTTTCCATATCTGAAAAATGGGAATAAAGGATAATTATTTCTTCACAGAGCAGTTGTGAGCATTGAAATGGGAACACATGTAAAGCAGCATAGAGCCTGGCACGGAGGAGGTACTTAATAAACAAATGCTAGCTACTCTTGGTGGCCTTTGTTAGCTAGAGTAGTAACAGCTGAAGAGAGGTAGAAAAGTGACACCTCTCCTGACAACTTACTCTGTGAGCCTATCTTGGCTGCTGTGCCAGATACAAGGATGAGACAGAATTTCTAATCCAGAGGGCTAAGACTGTGTTTGATGACTGAACTTTTTTTGCTCAATATAGAATGAGATTGTGTACTATGGAGCTTCATTATATGTCTGATATACATGTTCTTTTGCAGTAATATTTTATATTGAATTTGATCACACATTGATGTTTCAAGAAAAAGAAAGCTGCTACCTTTATTAAAAAATAAATTGGCCAGATATGGTGGTACACATTTGTAATCCCAACTACACAGGAAACTGAGGCAGGAGGGTCATAAATTTGAGGCCATCCCGGGCAACTTAATGAGACCCTGTTTCAAAAATAAAAAGGGATAGAGATAGAGTTCAGTGGTAGAGTACCCCTGGGTTCAATTCCTAATGTTGGGATGATGGTGGTGGTAGGGAGAATTTGTACTCCTCTTCCCTAATCCCTAGGAGATCAAACAGTAGTGGTTGGGTTAGTCATTTCAGATATACCTTACATTTTATGCAAACAATGACATGAACTTTTACTAAAAATACATACAGTGCAACACAGGGTGTGTATATATACAAAAGAAACTGAAGTAAGTTTTCAGGAGCTGATACTTGAACACCAGATACACACTTATTTTCCATACTCTTCTGTCCCCCGCCCCCTTATTTTTTTGTGGTGCTGGGGATTGAACCCAGGGCCTTGTGCACTTGAGGCAAGCACTCTACTAGCTGAGCTATATCCCCAGCTCCCAGTTTCCTATTTTAAAATATATTTTTATAAACCTCTACATTGAGTTTACTATTATTATTATTGTTATTTGTGGTGCTGGTCATTGAATCCAATGGTGCACTACCACTACATCTTTAACCCTTTTTATTTTGGAGACGTTCTTGTTAAGTTGCCCAGGCTGGCCTTACACTTTATTCTCCTATTTCAATTTAACAAGTAGCAGGGATTATAGGTGTATGCTACTGTCCTGGTATTTATTTATTTGTAAGAAAAACCAGATGTTCATACATGCTTGGCAAGCACCCTACCCCTGAGCTTCATCTTCAGTCCTCATTTCCGTATTTAAAACTAATGATTTTAGCGGGGTGCGGTGGTGCACGTTTGTAATCCCAGCACTTTGGGAGGCTGAGACAGGAGAATCAGGAGTTCAAAACCAGCCTAAGCAGCGGTGAGGCCCTAAGCAATTCAGTGAGACCCTGTCTCTACATAAAACACAAAATTGGGCTAGGGATGTGGCTCAGTGGTCGAGTACCCCTGAGTTGAATCCCCGGTACCAAAAAAAAAAAAAAAAAGATTTTATTTGTTGAATTTAGAAAATGCTGGCTTAAAGGAATATAGAATTGTAATTTTCTACGTTGTGGATTTAGAATCATTACACAAGATGGAAAACAAGTTGAGCCCTGAACGATGGGGCATAGATAAGTCACAGTTATTTTTGCTATGTCTTTAGTATTCTAAGGCTGTGTCAGGATTCTGAGGTTCGGATGTACCAATTTTGTAAGGTGTGTATTGTAAGAAAGATACAAATGGTAAAAGGAATTTTGATTGCTAATAAATGTGAGCATAAAGACTTTCTGGAGGGGAAATCTGCAAGCAGCTGCAGATTAAGACCCCTGAATATTTTTTATAAAAAGGTAGTAATGATTAACAGGAATGACTGTTACAATAAGTTTCTTGTATTCTACTACAGAAAAAGTGGATAATTACTTTATACTATTTTAAACAAAAATGAACATGCCATAACATGTTGGTTGCATGAAATTATACTACTTGAAGATTAAGTTTCTTTCTGTGATAGTTTTAAACTGATATTCTGACCTATGATCCCTAGTCTTCTGTTTCTAGCAGAGATCTCTCCTTGATCCAGAGTTAATTTGTTGGTTCTTCTTAGGGAGAGCCTTCCTTGAAGACAGTTGTCTTTCAGTTATCTTTATTCTTAGCACCTGGTAGAGTGCCTGATGCACTGTAGACTTACCATTCATGTTGAATGAATGAAATTCACTATAACCCATGAAATTCTGAGTTATAGTTCTAGTACAGTAGAACTTTGATCTTTAAGATTATTCACATATATAAAATCAGAAGGAATCCATCCAGTTTCACAAATTTGTTGCTTCTTGGACTCGTGTTTATTATATGTAAGGATTGTGAGAGTCTACTTGATGACCTAGCATCCTGTCCTTCAGGGTGTGAGTTCTCAGTTCATAAACCTTCTGATGTCCTTGCCTTTGACAGTGACTTTCCCACAGGGCTCAGAGGATGTGTACACTCTATGTCTTTTGTCTCTCTAAACCAGCCATTGCTCTATAAGCGAGTCTGTGGCCCAGATTGCCTCTTAATTTTGGCTACCTCCTCTTCTACTCTAGTTTCAGTCTATTCTGGAAACGATTTGCACTTTCTTCCTGTGTTTCTACTGTTGAGTGTAGGCTGATAGTGGCATTAGATTTTCATTTAATGATGATGACTGGCAACAAGGTAGTTGGAAGACAGAAGAGGGTCATAACTGGAGTAAGAGTAGGTGATGATAACACCGTGTTGTCATGATGAACAGGGCACATCCTTTTAATTATGAAAATATCCAAATTATTCAGAAAACTGGGATATTTGGAGTAGAGGTTGAGGATGAGGGAACTTGGTCTCCTTGATTCTTTTACTTGGAGCCTTCCAAATTAGATGACCCTTTTGTCATAAAGGAAGGCATTTGAGCTGCTTAACAGAAACCTTAATTTGCTGTCAGGGAAGAAAGGATTTTCAGTTTAACACTGAACTGAAATGATTGCTACAATATTTCAGTGCTATTTTAAAAGAATACTTAAAAAAATGAATGTTTTAAAAATTCATCAGTAAATTTAAAATCACCAAGGATAGTGCATTTAAGAGATATTTTCACTTTTGTCTAAATGTTACTAAATGGGGGTATGAATGCATCCTACAAGCTTTTTCAGCTTTACCGTTTGCTTGTCTGGAGCCAGGTGCTCTTGCTCAGGTAGATAACTTGGTCTTTGGTATCTCTAGATACATTACTTAGTTGCTTGTATGCAGGTATATTTTCTAATTTGTTTCTTTTTCCACCTCACTCTTCTTTGGGTCAGATGCTGTGGGGATCTTGTTGCCCTGTTTTAGCTAGACTCATTTGCCTTTCTTGTGTTTTCTTCCAGATGACTTATATGTTTTGGTAGTGAATATGTTGGTTTGTTGGTTCCTTTAGTCTGACAGATCAACATAGCAGTGACTTCCTACAAGTGAGAAGTGGCAGTGATGGAAAAGTGTGTTATATTTTGTTTTTAGACTGTAACAACATGCTCGTACTTTTGATAAATACTACTATGAATGCATATGATATAATTTAAAAGTCATGGCTTGAAGCCTTCTTAAGTAGTTGTTAGTGTGAGGACTGGGGCTGTATTTCAGTGGTAGAGCACTTCTTTAGCATGTGTGAGGCCCTAGGTTCCATCCTCAGCCCTGTGAAGAGTTGTCAATGTGAATGGAGGTGGGGGGTGTTTCTGCTTTGATTTCAGAATACATTCTGCATCTTCTGCTTTATTCTTTGTAAAATTTGGATACATTTATCTTGCTGGAGTTTCAGTTCCTCTAGTTGCAAAATACCAAATACTTACAAGGATTTAATTGGGATAGAAAGATGGCATAGGTTAAAAAGAGTACTTGGTTGTGCTCCAGTGTATGTCTATTTGTGAGTGGGCTCTGTATATCGTAAATAGGAGTTTGCGTATAATAAGGAAATTGCTCTGGCTTATACATTTTTCTCTAGCCTATTCATGTTTTGCACCAAGTGCCAATAACTGACCTAAGAGTTGAATGCAACAATTCATGGAGGTCACTCTTGAGTTCTTCCTTTTGGCCTAGTTTGGCTATTTTCAGTTTTAAAAATTATTGTGTGAGCTGGGCGCGGTGGCTCAAGCCTGTAATCCCAGCACTTAGGGAGGCTGAGACAGGAGAATCGCGAGTTCAAAGCCAGCCTCAGCAATGGCGAGGCGCTAAGCAACTCAGTGAGACCCTGTCTCTACATAAAACAAAATGGGACTGAGGATGTGGCTCAGTGGTTGATTGCCCCTGAGATCAATCCCCAGTACCAAAAAAAGAAAAAATTATTGTGTGATTCCTCCTGGTTTCTGTGCATTTTGCCTATGTCCAACTCAACATCTTCAGGTTTTTTTTTTTTTTTTTTTTTTTGGATAGTGGCAATCTAACCCAGGGATGCTTTACCACTAAGCCACATCCCCAGCCTCCTACCCCCTTTTAAATTTTTTATTTCAAGACATGGTTTCACTTAGTTGCTTAGTGGCTCGCTAAATGCTGAGACTGGCTTTGAAATTGAAATCCTCCTGTCTCAGCCTCCTGAGTTGCTGGGATTACAGATATGTGTCACCCCCACCAGCCTCAAGTATTCTTTCTTACATTTTTCCCCCAACTTAATGTTGCATATTGCAATTATTTATGAGGAATTTAACATTAAAATTTTATTAGTATTTTATATGGGTTTTAATTCCTTTTGCTAATGTTTTGCTTATAAAATTGCATAAGTTTTGAATGTTTCTCTTAACCTTGTTTTTTTTTAAAAGAAACTTTATAAAGCTGTTACTTTTAACAGGTGATTTTGAACAAAGTGAAATTTTCCATGAATGTATATATTGTTTTACAGAATACATAGCAGAAATGTGTGTGTGTGTGTCTGTGTGTATGATTTTGTCTGGCTCTGTAGAGATACTCAGGAAATGTCAGTTTCCTTCTCTTTCCCCTTCCTCAGAAGGAGTTTTCATCATATTCAGCATAGAGTTCAGATACTTTTCCTTAGCCTTTGAGCCACCCCTTCCTCAAGTGATCTGCTCCGCAGGCACCTCACAAACCTTCCCTATTTCATAGTACCCTCCCCCTTGTTCACTGTGCTCAGCCATACCAACTCCACACTTGCTGAACAAGCTTATCCCTGTCTCATCATCTTAATTGCTTTGTCCTTTGCCTCATGCTCTGTCCTGAGATTTTCATATACCTTACTCTTTCATGTCATTCATATTTCAGTGCCATCACATCAGAGAGGTGACACTGAAGCAGCTGCACATTCCCAGCCATTTTCAGTCACAAGACCTTCTTCTCATTGTCCTTATCTTTTTCTCTGATGAAATAGCCTTAATGGTTGGTTCATTTTCTTCCCTGGAGAATTTAAACTTCATGAGAACAGAGAACTCTGTCTTGTCACTCTGTCTCCAGTACCTCGAATAGAACCTGGCAGGGGCTTAGTAAATATTTGAGTGAATTATTGTCTTAGGAATATTCTTGTCACCTGGTAGTCTTAGACTGATTCATCCTTGTAGTGGAATACTGAAAATAATTTATTCAAAGATCAGTGTTCAGGAGAAGGTTTGGAAAGTTTTTGCTAAATTAGTACTTATGTTTAGAAGCCCAGTGACATTATGAAGCTGTATGCTTTTTTTAGAGGAGTATTCTGAAAGATGGTATTTGAATCAATCTGGAAAACAGGTAAAGGGGATAATTAATGAACTGATCTTAAAATGTCATTTGTGCCAATCATAAATTCTAGACTTTGAGAAATTAATATTTTGCTTCAATTAAAAATACATATTTCATCATTCAAGTAACATACCATCTTTTGTATTTAAGTATAGATTCAGGAGATTTTGTAAATTGCCTTTACGTTTACTCACAGTATTGCCTTGACTAATCATGCCCTATCTCCTGAAGTTGACATTTGAGTCAGAATTCTTAGTTGTACTGTAGTAACCCAATTCAGATTTTTGGTTTCATCCAAAAAAGAGGTTCATTAGAATATGGAATCCAAAAGTGGATTGAACATTTATGTATGGGAAGAACATCAGGTCAGCTGGGCTTTCTGTCAATCCAAATCAGATCCATTTTAATGCTACCAGAAATCTCTGTCAACAGCCCTGTAGTTTTCTGTTGGTTTTTTTTTTTTAGTTGGTTTCATACTTTCATAGTACATTGGCTTTGTTTACATAGTAGAAACATAAATTGATAGTGCCTGAATTTTTACTTTCTTTTTCCTCTCCTATAGAGACACAACCTATTATTAGTAGTAGTAGTAGTAGTAGTAGTATTTTAAAATTTGGAAACTTGAGTGCTGGGGTTGTGGCTTAGTGGTAGAGTGCTTGCCTAGCATGTGTGGGGCACTGGGTTAGATTCTCAGCACCACATATAAATAAATGAATAAAATAAAGGTCCATCAACATCTAAAAAATTGTTTTTAAAAAATTGGAAACTTGAAAGACTGTGATCAGTTTGGTTTGGGAAGTGACTACATGGCCATATTAAAACTGATTTCTCGGGGCTGGGATTGTAGCTCAGTGGAAGAGTGCTTGCCTCACATGCGTGAGGCACTGGGTTCTCTCCTCAGCACCACATAAAAATAAATAAATAAATAAATAAATAAATAAATAAATAAATAAAGATGTTTGTGTCCATTTACAACTAAAAATGTATATATAAAAAAGATTTTTTTCAGGTTCTCAGAGGAGGTGAAGAACAGTGGTTGCAAGAGTTGAGTAAACAAGAGAGTGGCTAGAGATACCCCCGTTTTCCTAACTAATGTTTGTATTTATTTTTAGTTGGGCAGTTTGGGCCTTTAATTCATGATACAGTGGCACTTAAAATTCTGTCTTATCCAGAAGTGACACATTCCTTGAGCTGTAGCTCTCAGCCTTTTCAAATAAAGAATTCATTTTTAAAATGAAAAATTGAGGATCCTCATGTGATAGTATTGTAATTTTTTTGGGTGGGGGTACTAGGGATTGAATTCAGGGCCTTGTGTGTGCTAGACAAGTACTTCACTACTAAGCGACATCCCCAACCCTTCTAAAATTTTTTTTTTTTTGGAGATAGGATTGTCCGTGGTTGTCCAGCTGATCTTGAAGTTGGTGATCTTCCTGTCTCAGCCTCCCAAGTAGCTGGGATTACCAGTGTGTGCCACTATGTCTGGCAGTAATTGTAATATTATATAGTCCGATTGTAGCTAACAGGGGTGTTCAGATGAATTATCTTGTTAAAATGAGATGCACAATAAAAATTTGATGCAGTTTATTTTGGTTTTCTTTTTAATATTAATGCTGCTAATTTAATAATGGAAGCAGATATTTGAAGGCACTAGGTAATTGTCAACGGATTCATTGTACAAGTTTAGGGGATATTTTAACCTCTGAGGAAGATAACTATATCTTTATCCTAATCAGACATTTAAATAATTTTAGTGTATAACAACATTAAATTAAAAAAAAGCTTCATTAGCTTACCAAATAATAATAATACCAAAATATGTAGAAGCAGCTTTCTGTGGCCTAAGAGATATTAGTTCTTTTGGACTTAATTTGCTTCATTTTTACAATATCGTACTGGGTCTCAACATGTCTTCTGGATCTAATGCTGTATGACGTTAGGATTACATGCATAGTTAAAAAAAATTGTATTGAGCCAGATTGCAGGGAAAATGTATAATACTGATGTCTGCCTGATTTGCTTAAATGGGTTTTTCTTTTCCTTTTTTTTTTTTTTTGAGTGGGGTGTGAGGTGAGTACTGGGGATTGAACACAGAGGTGCTTTACCAGCTACATCCTCAACTCTCCTTATTTTTTAAGATAGAGTCTCACTAAGTTGCTTAGAGCCTCTCTAGGTTGCTGAGACTGACCTTGAACTTATGATCCTCCTGCCTCAGCCTCCCTGGCTGCTAGGATAACAGGTGTACACCATCACACCCGGCTGAAACACTCAGACTCATTTTTAATTAATATTAGCCTCAAAGAAAATATATTTTAGATACCTGAAGAGGAAACTTCTATGCTTTAATTTCATGAGTTTCAGGTGTGTTAGTTATATCCCATTTCATTGTAGAGAATTAGAAGAAATATCACATTAGAAAATACTCAGCTGGAGCCAGGCACGGTGGCTCAAGCCTGTAATCCCAGCACTTAGGGAGGCTGAGACAGGAGAATCGCGAGTTCAAAGCCAGCCTCAGCAAGGGCAAGGCACTAAGCAACTCAGTGAGACCCTGTCTCTACATAAAACACAAAATAGGGCTGGGGATGTGGCTCAGTGGTTGAGTGCCCCTGAGTTCAATCCCCGGTACCAAAAAAAAAAAAAAGAAAACACAAAATAGGGCTGGGGATGTGGCTCAGAGGTTGAGTACCCTTGAGTTCAATCCTTGGTACAAAAAAAAAAAAAATACTCTTCACATTTATAACTTTTCCAGTACTAAAGTAAGTTTCAAGAGCTGTTGACAATTAATTGAGAATTTTCGTACATTAAAATAATTTGCAATAAAAATTGATGTATGGGTTGTATGATAGGATAGGATATCAGCGCATGAAGATATCTAACAGTGTGGTCTTTTCTGGGAAACAGTTTGGTTTATGTCTAGCATGTGGTTTGTAAGATGAAAAGCAATGAGAAAGGCTTTAGTAGGAAAAGTAAGCAGGAACTTTGCTGCACCAGTGAGTTTGGACATTTCTTTGACAGGGTCTTGAGAAGTTTTTTTCTTTTTTTGTACTAGGGATTGAACTCAGGGGTACTCAACCACTGAGTCACATCCTCAGCCCTGTTTTGTGTTTTATTTAGAGACAGGGTCTCACTGAGTTGCCTAGCACCTCACCATTGCTGAGGCTGGCTTTGAATTCGGGATTCTCCTGTCTCAGCCTCCCAAAGTACTGGGATTACAGGCTTGAGCCACTGCGCTGGCTTAGAGAAGGGTTTTAATCAGAACATTGGGATTATATTTCAACCCTTGATATAGTGTATGGAGGATAAGGGTTTGGGAGGGAATGGGTTTTAGCTTTGCACAGAGCAGGGAAGTTAAGCTGGTAGTGTTAATAGGTGTGAATGACATCACATGGTAGTATGGTATACTGATCAATAGTTCTCAGTTCTGTAAAACAATTGGAAATTTTGGAGCTAAGCCTCCAGGTTTTCTTGTCTGATTTGCTTTTCTGAGGAAGGCGGGGGCAGTATTAAGATTGAGAATTTACAGGGATTCACTTATCTGAATAGCTAATGGATAAATGCTAAAACAGGAGGACAAGGAATGGAAAATTGCTTGAGAATGAGGAATCCCACTGCCATAATGATACTTTAACCAAGGGATATAGATAGTTATTTGAGAATAGTTTCAAGAAAAATAGACTAATGTAGTGTAACTAACTCATGAAGATTTTAGTGGGTATAATTTTTCTTAAATTCTTGGTTACTTTCTCATTTTTAAAATTCCTAGATTTTACATTAATACAAAAGTTATTAGAATCTGTTTGATAACATTAGTCTGAATTATATATTATGTACTGATTGTAATTATATACATATTGCTTTTATAAACTTATTATGGCCAGGAGTGTTGGCACACGCATATTATCCCAGTAGCTCAGAAGGCTGAGGCAGGAGGATCATAAATTCAAAGCCAGCCTCAGCTACTTAGCGAGGCCCTAAGCAACTCAGTGAGACCTTGTCTCAAAATAAAAATAAAAAGGGCTGAGGATGTGGCTCAGTGGTTAAGCACCCCTGGGTTCAGTCTTTGGTGTCAAACAAGACAAAACAAACTTACTATGGTGAAATAATTTTAGGCTTAAAAAGAATTTGAAAGATAGTATAAAGTTTCCATGTACCATTTACTCAACTTCCCCGTGGTTCTGTATAACTATGGTGTGTGTGTGTATAATAAAATGTAATCACTATAATTGCTTTAACAGCTGGAATGGGGTTTTCACACACACACACACACACACACACACACACACGCACAGAGGACCTAAGCTACATTGATACAATAGTTAACTATAGGCTGTAGTTGGATTTCCTCAGTTTTCCCCCACTAACATCTTTTTTTCTGTTCAGGATCCAATCAAGGACCCCATGTTGCATTAAATTGTCTCCTTAGTCTTTTCTAATCTGTGACAATTCCTGTCTGTCTTGTTATTCATGACCTTGACAGTTTTGAAGAGTGTTGGGTTTTCTGATCATTTTAAGATTGGACTGAGGTTATGAGTACCTGGGAATAATACCACAGTCAGTGTGCCTGCCTCATTGCCTTGTATCCAGTGGGGAAGGTGCATATGGGTATGTCTTACAACAGCGATATTGACCTTCATCAGTTGGTTAAGATCATGTGTGCCAGGTTTCATTACTGTGAAACGACTATTTTGTGTTCCATACTCTGTTCATTACAAGCAAATCCACTGATTGGGAATTTAGCTCAGTGGTAGAGTATCTTGGCAAGTGTGAGGCCCTGGGTCCAGTCTTAGGGTAACACAGGGCATTGGAAAGTTGAGAGACCTGCCGAAGGAATTCGAATGGGATAGTAATGTAATCAGAGCATCCTGGCAGCACCTTGAAGAATGCATTGGGGTTTAAGAATCTGTTGCCATGGGGCTGGGGCTGTAGCTCAGTGGTAGAGCGCTTGCCTCGCATGCGTGAGTCACTGGGTTCGATCCTCAGCACCACATACAAATAAATAAATAAAATAAAGATATTGCATTCATCTACAACTAAAAAAATATTAAAAAAAAAAAAAGAATCTGTTGCCGTGATAAAGGTGAGAAGTGAAAGTATTAATTAAGAACTGTGACCCTGATTCTCAGACTTGAGTGGGAATCAGATTCACCTGGAGTGTTTGCTAAAACACAGATGGCTTAGCCCTGTTTGCCTAATTTTTGTTCAGTAGGCCTGGAAAGGGGCCTTAGAATTCACATTTCCACTAAGTTCCCGGTGGTACTGGTTTGAGGACTGCACTTTTAGAGCCACTGGGCTGTGTGTGATAAAAGTATTGGACAGAAGTGAATTAGGTGGAGGAATTTAAGAAGTGGTTGTGGTGGATCTCTTCATCTCCTGATCTGTATGTTAACTGTGCCTATGCAGCTGGGTCTTGGTCTCCTTTAGATCCTTTAGAATCTCTGACTTTTTTTGATCAGTGAAGAATGGGTGGGAATTGGTTTTTGGAAACCTTTACAGGGCATATGTGTGATTTGTTCTTTATATTATTTGTGGAAAATTTGTACCATTACTGTGTTACTAGAAATCTTTGTGATTTCTCTGTTGAGCTCGAGTTTATAATAGTTATTTAAAGTGGCTTTGACAAGTTGCACATAATGCATATGTGTTGGTCAGCTTTTTGTTGCTCTGACCAAAAATACCTGACAAGAACAACTTAGAGGAGGAAGAGTTTATTTTGACTCACGGTTTCAGAATCCATAGTTGACTGACTCCATTGCTCTGGTTCTCAGGTGAGGCGGAACAGAGTAGCGGAGGGAAGCTGCTCTGCTCTTAGTAATCAGGAAGCAGAGAGAGAGGAAGGGGCCCTAGAAAAGATGCACCTTTCCAGAGCATACCCCCAGTGATTCACCTCATCCAGCCTTTCCTTGCCTGTCTACAGTTACCACCTAGTCAGCCCGCTCAAACAAATGGACTGATTGATTGGGCCACAGTTCTCATAATCGAATCATTTCACTTCTGGATATCCCAGCATTAACACAGGAGCTTTTGGGGTACACCTCATATTCAAACTATGACAACATAGTTTCCAAAGTGTTTTAATGTGATAGAATTATTTTGGGTAGTTTTTTATGGAAGGTATCTGTCATGACCATGCTTTTCCTAGCTTTAATATTGCCTCCAGGAACCCTTGTAAGGTGACTAAAATGTGAACTCGATTGTTTTTATAACTCTGAACGTACAATATAGTGTTTCTAAAAAGCACAAATTATTGTAAAATTTAATTATTTTGTGTGTTCGTGGCTTTGGTGTTGTTACAGTTTTTTCTCTTTTAGACTAATGATTATGTAAGGTATCATTTCCAGATTTTAGTCTTTAAAAAAATGGCTACTCATGGAATTTGGTCACTAATAAGCAGTGTATTGGAGTGATAAATGTCTACTGTCTATTGATTAATGAACAATTAAAGAAAATAATAAAATGTAATCACTGTCATTGCCTTGACTGGAATGGGGTTTTCATTTTGTTAAAAGGACATATATATTGTGTGTGTATGTAAACTTACAGTCAACTTTTAGGGATTGAAGAATCTTAAAATAGCAAAAGGTTAATTTTGCAATAGATTAGAAGACATTGAAAAAAACTAATGCTTACATTAGCATGATTGGCTGGTTAGGAGAATAATTGGACTAGTAAGGCAAAGGCAGAGAGGGTAGCCTAACAATTGTTTGTTTCCTTCCTCATCTATATATTTCTGTTAGATAAAATAATAAAGTATCTAAAGATTTTAGTAAATATTTTAGTTGTAAGTCAAATAATGGAGACTTAAGGTTTAATAGGTAAATATAATTCAGGGACAATTGGCTTTTTATTTTATATACTTAAATATTTTAAGCAGTATATGTTGGTATTATAATGTTGAATGTGTACACCTTTGTAGAAAGAAGTGTGTTGTATTTGGAGAATTTAGAAAACGGTTTGTATTTTTAAAATTTCTTTTATTTAGATTTCTTTTCACTTGAAGTATATTTCTTAGAATTTTGTGCAGTCCGCTGAGCACTTTTAAACATAGTTTTAAAAAAAGGAAGCCAGGCTCAGTGGCGCAAGCCTGTAATCCCAGCACTTAGGGAGGCTGAGATAGGAGAATCGCGAGTTCAAAACCAGCCTCAGCAACGGCGAGGCACTAAGCAACTCAGTGAGACCCTGTCTCTACATAAAACACAAAATAGGGCTGGGGATGTGGCTCAGTGGTTGAGTGCCCCTGAGTTCAATCTCCAGTACCAAAAAAAAAATTCATAACTTTTTTTTTGGTACTTGGGATTGAACCCCATGATGTACTGCTGAGCTGTATCCTCAGTCCTTTTTATTTTTTATTTTGAGACAGTTTCTTGCAAAGTTCCTGAGTTGCTGAGGCTGACTTTGAACTTGAGATCCTAAGGCTTCCAAGTAGCTGGGATTACAGTTGGGAGCCACCATGCCTGACTGATAATTCATTTTTAAGTTACCTGTGATAGAAACTTGTTTTCTGTCATACAAAATGCCTGATTTCTATTGTGTTTATGTATTTATCTGATCACATGAATAACTGAAATGATACTGAAAGTTATTGGTAATTTCCCATTTTATGATTTGAAAGTCCACAGTAATAATTATGAAACTGATAGTAGAGTTTTGCCCATAACAAATTTTTTTAAAAAAGAATTTTTAGAGCAGTTTTACGTTCACATTAAAATTGAGAGAGGAAGGCACAGAGATTTCTCATACTTGGAGCTCCCACACATGCATAACCTCCCCCATTATCAGTATCACCCATCAGAGTGGTGTATTTGTTACAGGTGACAAATGTATCTTGAGACATTGTTATTACCTGCAGGACATACTTTACATTATGGTTCACTTTTTGAGTTTTGACTAATACACAAATGATATATGTCTACCATTATAGTATCATACAGAGTATTTTCACTGCTCTAAATATCCTATGTGCTTTGCCTGTTTTTCTTTCTCCCAACTCCCATTCCTTGACTATCACTGACTTTTTACTGTTTACATAGTTTTGCCTTTTTCAAAGTGCCACATAGTTGGAAGAATACAGTATGAAGCTTTTTCAGATTGGCGTCTTTTACATAGTAATACATTTAAATTTCCTTCTTGTCTTTTCATGGCTTGGTACTTCATTTCTTTTTTGGTACAGAATGTTACTCTGTCTGACAACCCATTTATCCACGGACCTACCCCAAGATAGGTCAAGTTTTGGTTAGTTCAGTTTTGATAATTATGAATAAAGATGGTATAAACACCTGTG
Organism: Xerus rutilus; assembly: GCA_028644305.1. Lineage (NCBI taxonomy): Eukaryota > Metazoa > Chordata > Mammalia > Rodentia > Sciuridae > Xerus > Xerus rutilus. Next base: position 40,965,634 of record CM053409.1, on the reverse strand, counting down.
TGTAGGTTTTTGTGTGGACGTAAGTTTTCAGTTCACTTGTGTAGATACAAAGAAACATTGCTGAAAGGTATGGTAAGGATATGTAGTTTTAGAGGAAACCACCAAATTATCTTCCAGAGGGGCAGTATGATTTTGCATTCCTAAACAGTGAATTGTGAATTCCATTTCATAACACCTCCCCAGCATTTGAAGTTTTCAGCCTTCTAGATTTTGACCATGTCAGATAGGTATGTATAGTGATATCTCATATCTCATTGTTGCCTTAATTTGCATATATTTGATAATATTTGACGTGGAGCATCTTTTCATGTGCTTATTTGCTATCTGTATATCTTCTTTGGTTAGGTGTTAAGATCCTTGACCCACTTTTTTTTTTTTTTAAATATTTTTTAGATGTAGATGGACACAATGTCTTTATTTTATTTATTTATTTTTATGTGGTGCTGAGGATCGAACCCAGTGCCTCACATGTATGAGGCAAGTGCTCCACCATTGAGCCACAACCCCAGCCCCCTTGACCCACTTTTTGAGTTGTTTTTTGTTTTTTTTTTTTTCCTGGTGAATTTTAAGAGTTCTTTGTGTGAAGTCCTGGGTTTGATCCTTAGCACCACCCCTGCCCAAGGAGTTCTTTGTATATTTGGATAACAGTCCTTTATCAGATGTGTGTTTTGCAAATACTTTCTCAATTTTGTAGCTTATTTTATGTGTTGTCTTTTGGAGAGAATAAATTTTTAATTTTAATGAAGTCTAGCTTATCACTTTTTTTATGCATTGTCTTTGGTGTTGTATCTTAAATAAATTACTGTTATACCCATGGTCACCTAGAGTTTTTTCCTATGTTCTAGAGGTTTTGTAGTTTTCTGTTTTACATTTAGATCTGTAATCCATTTTGACTTAGTTTTTTTTTTTTTTTTTTAAATATTTTTTTTAGTTGTAGATGGACACAATGTCTTTATTTTATTACTTGGTATGTGGTGCTAAGGATCGAACCCAGGGCCTCATGCATGCGAGGCAAGCACTCTACCGCTGAGCTACAATCCCAGCCCTTGACTTAGTTTTTATGAAGATGATGATAGGTCTGTGTAGATTCATTCTATGCTGTAGAAATACCATTGCTCCAGTTCCAGCACTATATATTGAAAAGAATGTCTGCTGTGTTGTTGAAGGTCAATTGAACTGTATTTATGCAGATATATTTCTGTGTTTTTTATTCTGTTCCATTGATATTGTCTAACCTTTCATGTGTACTGTACTGTCTTGACTACTATAGCTTTATAAGTCTTAGATGAAATAGTACAGTTTCTCCAGCTTTGTTTTATTGTGTTGACTGTTCTGGGTATTTTACATACAAGACTTCACATAAACTCTAGACTCACTTTATTGATATCCACAAAATAACTTGCTGGGATTTTGATTGAGATTGCATTGAATATGTGGATCAGGCTGACAGGATTTATCTATTTATGGACATAGCATGTCTCTCCATTTATTTAGTTCTTTGATTTCTTGCATCAAAATTTTGAAGTTTTCCTTTTTTTTTTTTTTAAATGTTTATTTTTGTTTACTTGTAGGTGACAGAATATCTTTATTTTATTTTTTTATGTGGTGCTGAGGATCGAACCCAGTGCCTTATGCGTGCTAGGCGAGCACGCTACCACTGTGCCATAATCCCAGCCCCTGAAGTTTTCCTCTTATAGATCTTATATTTTGTTAGATTTATACTTAAGTATTTGATTTCTTTAGGTGTTATCTTACTCTATTTTTTGTTATTGCTATGACATACCTGAGACTAGATCATTTATAAAGAATAGAAGTTTATTCGCCTCATGGTTCTAGAGGCAAGGAAGTCTAAGAGCATGTTGCATCTGCTTGCCAGCTATCGAGGGCTTTCTTGAAGCGTTATAATATGGTGGAGAGCATCATATAAGGTAAAGTACATGCTTTCAAAATGTATGACTCAGTAAACTTTCTTTTAGTTGAGGTATAATTTACTTAAACAAAATGGACAAATAGCCGGGCGCGGTGGCTCAAACCTGTAATCCCAGCACTTAGGGAGGCTGGGACAGGAGAATCGTGAGTTCAAAGCTAGCCTCAGCAATGGTGAGGCGCTAAGCAGCTCAGTGAGACCCTGTCTCTACATAAAACACAAAATAGGGCTGGGGATGTGGCTCAGTGGTTGAGTACCCCTGAGTTCAATCCCCAGTACTAAAAAAAAAAAAAAAAAAAATGGACAAATATTGTGTAAATGTGCAATTTGGATAAAATTTGACAGTTTTATCTGACCATGGAACTCACCCTAGTCAAGATTTAGAACATTTTTATCACCCAGAAAGTTCCCTCAGGTTGTTTCCTTCAGTTTTCCTTTCTTTGTAGCCCAGTCAATCCCTTAGTTGTGTCTAAGATCTAACAATTTTTTAAAACATATTTTACACCCATGTAACTAGTAACAAGATTAAGATACAGAATGTTTCATGCTTTCTGGCAGACTCCCTTGTCCTTCCTTCCAGTCAGCATCTTTCTTACCAGAGGTATCCACTGTAATCTTTTCATCATCTGTTTTATTTTTATTTTTTTAACATTGCCCAGACTGCATGATGAGTTCAAGTGATTCTCCTGCCTTTTCTTGCTATCGCTGTCTCTCTCTCTATGCATATATTCATGAACATAGTAATACTTCTATTTATTGTTCATGGGCTTTTTTCTTTCTCCTTTTTTCCACTTTTCAGTATTGGGAATCGGTCTCAGGGACTTGTGCTTGGTAGGCAAGTGCTCTCTCACTGAGCTACATTCTTGGCTACCCCTTGCTCCCTCCCTTTATAAAGTATGATTTTGAGGAAGGATTTTGCTAAATTCCCCAGGCTGACCTAGAACTTGGCATTCTCCTGCCTTAGCCTTCCACGTAGCTGGGATTATAGGTGTGCACCACATCTGGCAACATTTTGGTTTTCAACTTAGGGCTGTTTTAAATAAAACTGCTGTAAACATTTTGAACTACTTATATCTTTTTGGTCTATTAGAAATGGACTTGATGGGTAATATAGTCTGTTTAATTTTAGTAGCTCATAGTTCCTCAAAGTAGTTTGTACCATTGTGCATTTCAGCTATCAGTGTTTGAGAGTTCTAGTTGCTCTATGTCTTTAACATGTGGTGGTCCTTTTTTCAGCTATTTCAGTGAAACTAGTGGTACCTCATTGTGATTATTTGAGTTCTCTTAGTTATAGTGTTGAAAATCTCTCTTTTTTTGTTCATACATGAATATTAACTGGAAGATGGAGCTCAGAATAATTACAGAAATTTTTTTTGTAGTTTAGAGAAATTTGCCAATTGTGATAGGAGTTTGAAAAATGTGTGTGTGTCTCTGTGCATATACATGTTTTTTAACCTTTTTGAGGTATGTCTTTTACTTTTGACTGGCAAAAAGTCACAATTTTAGGATTTAAATAAAAATTTAGTCACAATTTTTATTCTTCCTGAAGTGCTTTTGAGTATCTTAAAATTGAAAGCCTTCTTTTCCATTTTGAGATTACTATATTTTAATGAATCTAACGTGCCATCAAATATAAAGCATTTTGTTATTTGGCATATCCTCATAAAGTAGGAAAAATGCTGTTAATCTGAAATTTTCTTGTCATGGAAACTTTACTTTCTACTTTTAGATTTAGTGTCTTGTTACATACTACGCTCTGCATATGTGAGGGGAAAAAAGTTTAAATGAAATAAATTGGCTAAATATTTCCCTCTTTTTGATGCATTGATGATTTTAAAGAGTGCCATGAAGAGTGCTGGTAGAGAGTTTCTTAAATGGATATGAAGAGCTAAAAACCACTAGTGTTGTGTCTGTAAATTGCTGTTGCAATTGTAGAGCTAATCTTTTAAAAAAATTTTAGTTTTAGGACTCTTGGAAAACATTTCTGAATCTCCATCTCCCAGATCCCTTCCTTTTAACTCTTCACTGTAAATGGGTTTTAAAAACTGGCCTACTTATGTTTTAGGTTTTCTTCCAAGTTACTGACTGTCAGTCTGTAAAAGTTGATTGTGGTTGCATGTTTACTAATACAACATGATAGTAGTTGACCAACACAAAATGTATGATGAATCTTGATATTAGACTTTGTCTTACAGTAAATAAGTACAGTATGAAATCAGAGTAATGCATTTTTCCCCCTAGATTGATCTGTTTGAACTTTTATTATCCCAGCTCAGTTAAGTCAGTCAAATTGCTCTGTTTAGTAATGGTGTATGTGTGTTTGTATATTTAAGTTTCATATATGTAGTTAAACTGAATATTGCCTTCTAAATGTTCATGGACTTGCCAGTGCTGCTTGGGAGAATTTTCTCTGGTATTAATGGTAATTTTACAATAATTTCATTCATTTTATGTAGGGTTTTACATGCTTACTGATGATTTCAGAATTTTTTACTTGCCTTTTATTAATTGAGAAATGGAATTAACCTCATTGACTTACATTCTAAGTAAAAATGTGAGATAGCTGTGGGAAGTAATCTGTTCACCAGCTGCTTGCAAAAATACACTTTCTTCAGTCAGGGTTTTGGGAAAAAGAAAACTTAAAGGGCACATAGACTAGCTAAACAACCACATAAAAAGTGAGGATGGCAAGAATCGGCCAAAGGGTTATCCAAAATAATATATAAAATCAGCAGATATACACGAAATCATATCAAAGAATATATCACAAATAGAAAATTATAGTGTTAAAATTATAGTGTTAAATTAAATTTTCCAAAGCAGAACAAAACCTAAAACTAGCTTTGTTTGTATCTGTTTATATATCAAAGATTGTTACCTGGCTTTGCTTGTTTAGTATTTAATGATTGTTTTTTTTTTTTTTTTTTTTTAACATTTCTAGAGGATGTTGTAAGTATTTAAACATGTTTTGTGATTTAGGACTCTGAGATAACAAAAAATAATGGAGCTGAATGAAAAAGGAAAATTTAGTGGAAAGCATCTCATGAGACTAGGTGCAGGGATGTATCCTGGTATTGAGAATTGGAAACTAGGAACTAGGGACCCAGTGAAGACTGTTCTGGACAGTATTTGATTCTTTCTGTATACAGGATAATTCTGCTTATCTGATCCCATAAAGCAGGAGGCGGGGAGGAGGCTTCCAGTAGCTCTCTAATTTTCATATTTCTTGTCTAAGTGCCTCAAAAACAAAAACAAAAAAACTCTTATTTCCTCCTTTCCCATTTCCCCCTCTTTCTCAGATTATGTGTGTACTCAGTATCCCATACAAATATAGCTTTCCAGCCATGCTCTTAAGCACTAATGAATATTTTTTAGTTCAACTATGAGGATAGATAAACATGGTGGTATCAATGAATTTGATCTATTTGTTAGGCTTTTAAACAATTTAAATAAACAAGCTCAGTTTTACTGAAACAAGCAATATGTGAGTCCTTACAAAGATGTGTAACTTGTGTCTGGAAACAAAAGGGGTAGGGGTGGGGGTTGTCCTAAACACATAAATGGTCACCATCACTTTTTTTTTTTTAATTTTTTTTAGTTGTTGATTGACCTTTATTCATTTATTTATATGCGGTGCTGAGGATTGAACCCAGTGCCTCCCACATGTGAGGCAAGTGCTCTATCATTGAGCCACAATCCTAGTCCTACTATCAGTCTTTTGTCAATCCCTGTGCACCAGGTGGCAGCAGTACGTTTCTTGCTTAGAAGGGGACTTTCTTAATCTCCTAGGAGGTGGTTCTTTTCAATACTGACCCTTGATTATAATTATTTACTTAGGTGACTCCTCTGTCCCCTTTCCACTAGACTGTTAAGGACTGATGTATCTTTAGTGCTTGAAAGGGTTCCTATAAATGCTTATGTTAAGAAAGAGGAGAGAATAGATAAAAGAACTCATGGTGCTGAAAATGTGAGAATTTTTTCTTGGTGTTTTCAAGTAGTTATTTTGATCAGACTTCTCAGTTTTATGTGTATAAATTGCATATATATTGACTTATAGTATTTCTTTTTTAATCATGCAATTCTCATAATACATGCTCTCTTAAAAGAGGGTCCTCATTTTATAAAACATATACTCCAAATTGTGTTATACATGATTGGCACTGTTTTTGTGGTAAGCTTTTTAGCTTTAGAGAATTAATATAATTTCAAGAAGTTAGGTTATTCAGTTTTGGAAGTGAACTCTTTACTTTTTTTTCCTCAGCAGCAAGAACCAGGCTCATCATTTTAAACCTATGAGGGGAACTAATGTCTCCTTTTTTGACCATTGAGAAAATTAAATGAAGGGTCACATAAGTTAAAAAAAAAATCTTCACTACAGAAATTAAATTCTTGTTCTTTTCACATTTTACAGTGGGAAAGAGAAAACTCTTAGCAGGATATCTTTCTGTTAAAGCTTTTTGAATTCTAACGATGAGACTATATTGCACTTTTTTTTTTTTGGTATGGTGGATTGAACCGAGGGGCGCTTAACCACTGAGCCACATTCCCAGCCCCCTCCTTTCATATTTTATTTAGAGACAGGTTCTCTGAGTTTCTTAGGGCCTCACTAAATTGCTGAGGCTGGCTTTGAACTCGAGATCCTTCTGCCTCAGCCTCTCGAGCCCATGGCATTACAGGCATGTGCCATGGCATCCAGCCATATTGCATTTTTATAGCTTAAGTTTTGGAGGGGGAAAGATAATGTGTCCTTTTAGAGGCCTTAGTAATTTAAATGTGGCCTATAGGATGGATGTTCTGTTCTTTGATATATTCCATTGTTTGTAGAAGAGTATTTATTTAGTATTCATTAGGGAAGTTAGGTTGATTTTTTTTTTTCTGGGTTTATGTATCTTTAGGATTGTTAATGGCTATCCAGTTTTCTTTAAGGTGGCAGTGCTCAGTCAGGGTGCCTAAATCATCACAGATAATTTCCTAACTGAATTCATCTACAGGCCTGTCAGCTTCTTAGCTCCTCTTGATTACTGTTTTTTCTTTTCCTTTCCGTTTTCTTTCACTCCCTCCTCCACTCTCTTCCTTTCTTCCTTTTTTTTTTTTCCTTTTGTCCTGGAGATTGAAGCCTGGGGCATTCTACCACTGAGCTACATCCCCAGTTCTTTTTTTTTTTTTTTTAAATATTTATTTTTTAGCTATAGGTGGACAGAATATCTTTATTTTATTTTTATGTGGTGCTGAGGATCGAACCCAGTGCCTCCCGCGTGCTAGGCGAGCACGCTACCACTGCACCATAACCCCAGCCCCCCCAGTTCTTTTTATTTATTATTTTGAGTCAGGTTTTGCCAAGTTATCCAGGCTGGCCTCCGACTTGGTATCCTGCCTTGGCCTCCTGAGTAGGTAGGATTACAGGCATGCACCACTGTGCCTGGCTCTAGTTATTTATGAACTGTCTCCTAGAAGCACTTCACAGGAATAGGATTTTCAGTCTCTATATAACATGGTATTTAGGATCATACTATAAGGGTGAATGACTTCTCTGCCAGAGTAGTGGGCCTTTTCCTTGTTCACATATTTACATTGGAAGTTATAATGTGTAGTATGGTACTTGTGTCCTATTCTGTTCTTATTTGTATTATGCATTAGTTTTAATTTTATATTGTTTTATTCCTTATATACTTTTCTAAAACAAGGATTGATATAATTCTAGATAAGATGAGTTCTTGGTGAAAAATACTATTAATACTGTATTAAATCTTGGCTTGTCATTAATAAAATATGAGTGCAGTGTAGATCAGTTTACTGCTTTCTTGGGTCTATGAAAGGTAATACTGATACATATCTTGGTTACAAACCAGCCCTCAAGTTGTGTAGTTTTGTAGTGGTAGCTTCAGCTGAATTGGAATGAGAGAGGGAATGGGGAAGAGCTAAAGAGGCTTCGGAGAGCTATGTGGGAAATAGAAAAAAAGCAGAGGGAGATGGAAGCAATAATATTTCAACTAGGGCTAATGAAGAACAGAGTAAATAGGATTTCAAACTCTGAAGGAAACTATTAGAATGATAGAGAAATCTGTATAGAAAATAAAGGGGAAATATATAGAATCCTGGTCCAGCATTATTTGAGTAGGTGAGTAAAATAAATATGGACACAACAGCTTTCTGTAGAAGCTTCATGGAGTATGGCTCACATCAGTCAAGTATGTGGCTCTGGGGAAACCAAGAATGATGATCATGGCCTAGGAGTGAAGAGTAAAATGCATGATTCAGGGTGAAGATAGCAACTTAAGGATAGGTCCTGCAGGCTGAAAGGGAAGGGCAATAGCTGGGACTATCTATGTAGAAGTTTCAACACAGCCAGGCCAGATGAATAACTTAATTTGCTGTAATTGTGATTAATATGTTCCTGAATTTCCTCACTTCTTGTCTATTTGAACCAACCTGGAACAAATTGTATTTAGCAGTATTTAGGACTGCAGTCTACTAGAAACACTCTTTCACCCTTGGGTGCAGAAGAATTCTGAGATTTCACAGTAGCAGAGACTGGGAAATATATTGCTAGTGTTCTGGGTATATACCTGGTTGCACACTCATCCTGTTTGCTACATTATTATGGAAAACATTTACCATCTAATAGAATCAGATGCACCTGTTTCTTAATATCGCTTCTCATACACACTGGAAAAGTTAAGCAATACTGAGACATATATCCTTAAAAAATACCCCATAAGTAGAAAGGGTTTGATATGGAGAATGTGTGGCTTTGGGAGTCATAGATTTGGCTCTTTTCCCAGCATTGATTTTACTGTGACTCTGGGACAAGTGGTACTGTAAAAATGAGTTGAATAGCATCTTTAAAAATGTCTTCTTATTTTGTGATCCTGTGAATTTTTTAATTGTCTTTTCTGAAGCATATTATATACAATGTTATTTCCAGGAAAGAATGTATTTTAAATTCTGAATATCCAACTCATTCCAGTATAGTGAGGTCATCTCAGATTATCACAAGTTTTTGTAATTTATGTCTTGATTTTTAAAAGTAAAATAAAATTAAAAAAAAACCTTTGTGATTTTTGCTGCTTGCTAATGCTTCCCTGTACTCCATTTGAAGCCTAGTTTTTAACCAGGATTATGTCAAAAATTGTCATTAGGTGGCTGCTTTCTGTTAGTTACATGGCACCTGAACCAGAGGTATTGATTTTTCCACAGAGAAAGTCACTATGGGGTTTGCCTACAGTCAGGTAGAGCAGGGAATACTACCAACAAGTGGGAGGAAAAGTTCTAAAATACTTGATTACATGGTCGTGAAAAATAATGCCTGGATGCAAGAGAAATTTTTTGTTTTTGCTGGGCAGTTATTGAAAGGAGAAAAGGATGGGGACTGGTCGTTTTTCAATTCTAGTGACCTGGTAATTTTTGATCTCTGAATTTTGACATGGATTGAAAGTATCCTTCTTGCTATGTGAGCAGTTCTTACAAGTGCACTATCATTTACCTGTGAATTTGTTTGGCTCATTTTATGTAGTTTTAAGGAACTGATAAGTCTTCTCTGTGCTAAAATGTCAACTCCTTTTATACTACACTGTTCCTGTGCTGTATTCTTAAATCCTGTTCTCCTGTATACTTCTTTTAAAAACTCAGTACCAGGGCTGGGGCTGTAGCTCAGTGGTAGAGCACTTGCCTAGCATGCGTGAGGCACTGGGTTCGAGCCTCAACACCACATATAAATAATAAATGAATAAAATAAAAATCCATCAACAACTAAAAAAATTAAAAAAAAACACACAAAAAACTCAGTACCAATTACTTTGTTTTGAAAAAGTGTCACTTAAGCCTGGCCTTTTCAGTTTCTGGGGAGGATGCATAATTAAGGGTACATTTGGTTCTTGGTTACCAGCATCCTAATTGTTTTGAAAACAGCCCTTTTTGACATTAACTTCTAATTTGATGTCTATCTTTGGTATAGAAGCAGATAGGTGAGAGAAAGAAAAATAGGGCTTTCTGGTGTAATTATTGGGTAAATTGTATATCCTACATATGTCATATTCTCAAAGTAGAATGATAAAGAGAACCTGGGAGAGTACAAATACATATGTATCTACTTTCAGATTTGTTTATATTGTCATTTTCTCATTTCTTAGAATCATTTTAGAGCAGAGGTGAGCACCGTGTTTTGTAAAGGATCGGAAAGCAAACATTTAAGGCAACTACTGAGGTCGATTATAGTGGTAAGCAGCCATAGACAGTATTTAAATGAGCCGAAATCACTGGGTTCCAGTGCATTTTTATTGATGATAGACACTGAAATTGAAGTTCATATGATTTTCACATTCTTTTTCCCCTCCAAAAACTTAAAAATATAAAAATGATTTAGCTTGTAGGCCATACAAAAGCAGGTTGGATTTGGTCCATGGGCCATAGTTTGCCAATTCATATTTTAAAGCAATGATGATATATTGTTTCAGTTGTTTCCCTGTATTATTTAGGTAAATAATTGCAGAATTAGTAAATATAAAATTAGCAAAATAAACTTTGAAATCCACAAAATCTGATATCATTAAATTACCCAACCATTTTATTATTTTTACCCAACCATTTTAAATCTGTTTTCTTATATGAAAAAGAAGAAATAATACAAGTATTGTATATTATAGTTTTTTATTATGAGCACAGAACTCACCCTAACATTTATAATCAGAGTAGGGAATTAACAAAGAATACTAGGTACTTCACAGTCACTAGGGAGTTTTAGAGATATAGACTTTAATCCAGGCTTTGGGAAACATTCCCAAAACTATACTGCAGAACTAGGTTTGAGAAAGTCACTGATATTGAACACTAAGTACCAGATATTCAATCTGAGTGCAGATGCTACTGCTGTTTCATTGCTAGATAATCTACATTTCAGCCACTGGGAAATGGCTAGCATTGCTATTATTATGTATGTGTGTGTATGAATGTATCACCTTATTTTTTTTTTTTTTAGCTTCAAACAGCTCTAATAAGCTCTTATTTAAAAACTCTGGATTTATGTAAAGCTTGTGTTCTAAATTGGTATGTGAGTTGATTATCTGGAACCCAAAACACAGTCTCCATTTTAAACAAGATTGTTAATAATGGCCTTGTTACCCTGTGGCCAGAAGAAGATTGATTACAAAAACTAATTGTTTATTTTATGGAGAAAAATTTCTTAAAGATGGGAAGATACCAAGTATTATAATCTTGCTACCAGGTGCCTGTTTGTTCTTTGTGACATATGGTTTTGTTTGGTGTAAAGATGAGAACTCAGAACTCAGTTAATTATTGATTGATGGTAGATTGTATTATTTAAAAAATTTGTTTCTCCTCTTTACTGAGTTTCTCCCTTTGGGGTTTACTGTCTGTCTTATGGAGAGTACTTTTGTTTCCATTGGCATCAGATATGGTTATGGGACCTGCTTTGGCCAATGGTTGATGAATACAAGTAGCGTATATCCTGTTTAAATGGAAACATTAAGAGCCATTACGTGAAGTGATTGTTATTTTTCCTGCCACAAGTAAAACAAGCTGTTTTACCAGGTTCCAGAATGAAGAAAATTCCTGTAGCAAATAAAAAGCTGACATAACAAAAGTGAGAAGTACACTTTTGTCTTAGTAAAATAGTGGTTCTCAAAGTGCTGCCAGTTGAACCCAAGACTCTTTCAGTGTCTTTTAATAATACTAAGTGCCTTTTTCACAATGTTGACAGTTGCACTATGGTTTAAAAGTGATTCTTTTGAAAATTGTTGGAGTCTTAGGAAATAAATCAGTGCAGTTACTTCACCATCACCACATATTTTAGTGAAAAGTTTTACTTAAGAATGTCCTTGATGAAACAGTAAAGGTGACTAATTTTCTAAAAAATCTTGCATGAATCTTTTTACCAGTCCACGTGATGAAACAGGAATTGTTCACAAAACTTGTGAATGCAGCTATATGATGGTTGTCACAGAGAATAGCACTTGTGTGAATGAGTTATATGCTGAACTAGCCTCTTCATTTTCGCTTGAAGTAGTGACTCACTGTGGTTTTCTGACATGAGCATTTGATGGACATTTTCTCGAGTGAGTGAAGTGAGCCTTTAAGGAAAACAGCTGACAGTATTTGTTGACATAAAATCTGAGATTTTGAATGAAAATTAAGATTCTTTAAAATTATCAGCTACTCTAAGCCAATGCTTAGGCTTTTTTTCTGATTAATTTGGTAGTGATAGTGAATGTTAACAGTTTAATCTTTGCTGTTGTACAATGAAATGCTAACATATGGTAGGCTTGCTATTATGATTTGGATATGGGTGTCTGCGCAAAGCTCCTGTGTTACAGCAGGAATGTTCAGAGGTAAAGTGATTGGAGGACTGTGGGAGATTTAATCTCTATCATTCTGGTTTTCGATTGGGCTAACTGGATGGTAACTATAGGTAGATGGGGCATGGCTGGAGGAAGTGGATTACAGAGGGCATGCCCTGGAAGGGTGCATCTTCCCTGTGACCTTTTCTTTTCTTTTTTCTGGTTGACATGAGTGGAGCAATACTCTTAGCAACCCTTCCACCATGATGGTCTGCCTCACTTTGGGTCCCCCAGCAATGGAGCTGACCATCCATGGACTGAAATCTATGAAACTATGAGCCTTAAATAAAATTATTTTCTTCTAAAGTTGTACTTGTCTAGTGTTGGTCACAGTGATGAAAAACTGACACACCTGCTTATCTCAATGGATCCGTATTTTTTAAATGATGCATGATATTACAAAATCATGGATAAACAATCCATATTGCCAGACCAGTGGATTTTCATGTGACTGAAAAGTTCTTTGATAAGGTTTAAGATTTCACATTGCAGTGAACCTTTAAGAAACCACCACTTAGCCGGGCACAGTGGTGCAAGCCTGTAATCCCAGCACTTAGGGAGGCCGAGACAGGAGAATCACGAGTTCAAAGCCAGTCTCAGCAAGGGCCAAGCGCTAAGCAACTCAGTGAGATCCTGCCTCCACATAAAACAGAATAGGGCTGGGAATGTGGCTCAGTTGGTCGAGTGCCCCTGAGTTCAATCTCCAGTACCAAAAAACTACCACTTGAGTTTTGCTCTAGTGTCAAAGAATAATGGCCATAACTATTATTGAAAACTATTATCTGAAAAGTCTATAAAACATTCCTTCCTTCTTCAGTTACATATCTGTGTGAGGTTATATTTTCTTCATTTTTCAGCCAAAATAATACTGTAGCTGATCAGATCCAGAAGTAGATATGAAAATCCACAGTCTGATATTAGAGCAGAACCTTAAGGATTTACATTTGCAAAAATGTAAATCACTTTTCTCAATGTATGTTTTTGAAAAAAAATTTTAAAATAGAAGTTTTATTTGTGTTAACATGGAATTGGTTATTTAAAAGGATACATAAATACACATTTTCAAGATTGTTCATTTTAATTTCTAATATAGTAAATATAGGTATAAACAGAAAAGTCCTTTGAGTTCTTGAGTTTTTATAGGATTAAGGAGATGGTTAACCTGGGCATGGTGGTATACAGCTGTAGTACCAGCTATTTGGGAGGCTGAGGAAGAAGAATTGCAAGTTTCAAAGCTTGCCTGGGCAATTTATCTATCTCAAAAAACAAAGCACACATACACAGACACACAAAAGGGACTGGAGATGTAGCTCAGTGGTGGAACACTCTTGGGTTCAATCCCCAGTAACCCCCCCCACCCCCAAAAAGGTAAGTATAACACTAAAATGTTTAAAAACTACTGCTGCAAACTACAAAGATTTTTGTATTGTTGCCAGCTTGTAACCCAGAGAAGGATGACACAGTAGCAGTATAGATAAATCAATCTTGGTGGTGAGAAGTACAAGTTGGTACAACTTGTTGAACTCCCTCTTTGGCCATTATAGCTTCTTGTGAGGGCATTCATGAGGAATTGAGGTCACTCACTGGGGAGTGATACTGATTGTCTTCCAAGGGATGAATTATCTTCACATGATTCAACATGATGATGGAAGTTGCCACAGTTAGGACTTTTTGGTGAACCTTCATGTGGGACAAAAGTATTTTTATACTTAGTCAATTCTCACAGGTCCATATACATCTCTATTTTTCTTTTTTGGCAGTGCTAGGTATTGAACCCAGGGCCTTGCGTGTGTTAGGCAAGTGTTCTATCACTGAGCTACATCCCTAGCCCTCACTCATCTCTTCCTCAAATTCGTTTTCTTTGGTTTTTTTGAGGATATAAACTGGAAATCTAGCCTCATGATTAGTCTCCATGTAAGAAGCAGTACGTACCTCATTCTCTTTTCCCTTCCTGACAGTGTGGACTATGAAATGTACTGCTGGCTCAGTGAGGACTTTTTTTTTTTTTAAATCTTTTCTTTAGGAAAAGAGCTACCCTAGATGATTGATAAAATCAGTTTCTGTATTGTACCAGCCTATGGTGCAGAGTGATCAGTAATCCAGGCTCATGGTTTTTCTTTCTCAACTAATCCTAGAGAATCCCCTTGTTTAATGAAGAAATAGCAGTGTGTCAGGAGTGAACACATTGGAAATATGAGCCATCTGCTTCACAACTAGCCTGAATACTGTCCTGTACATACCATCACCACATGGTAATGAGCATTTCTATCTTGTGTCAGGTTTAATTTGGTAGTTCAGATAATAATTTGTGATAAGCATCCCATGTTTCATAACCACCTGTGGTTAAGTCCTCATTCTCTATCAGAACAAGTACAAGAATTATGAGAACTATTTTCAAAAGAATGTTTTGGTTTGGCAAGGAATACGTGACTTTGCCCTTTAAGCCCTTTGTGCTGCTTTTGAGAAGTTTGCCAGTGTTCATGGTACTGATCTTTTATACTTTTATTACCCCTGAAGTCATAGGGTCATCATGGTCAAGTGATAGAGCTAGTTGTATTGTAGCCTGGATTGGGGTGAGAATTTTCCTCTAGGCTACACTTAAAAACTGCGGGTTTTCAGATCATTCAGTGAATAGAATGCACAGTGAGTAGTACCCACAGACTTGATCCACTGTACACACAGACATTGTCCACACTGTCAGGAAGGGAAAAGAGAGTGAGATACATCAAGCTTGATCAAGTCTGTGTGTATGTTTTCAGTATCCAAAGATGCCCAGCAAGCTTTTTGTTTCTTTCATAGTTGTAGGAGATTTAAGGTGCAGTGCCTTATCTTTTGGAGAGTATATCCTGCCATACCACAGTCCACTGATCCCTAGAACTTCATTACTGGTGGCAGGACCCTTTTTCTTGGTAACTGTTTTCTATTTTCTGGCCTGCATGTCTTATTATGTCATCTAGAGTACTGTTTACTTTCCCCTCACAAGGGCCTTTTGGCTTGATACTACTATGAACCAGTGTGATGTCTACTAGTGTAAAATAAATTAAGACTTTGAAAGCTAGAAAGTTGAGTTTACCTGAGGTAATATAGTGAACAGGTACTACTGTAAAATCCAAGTGAAAAGCAATTGCTTCTGGGATTGTTTATAGAGATAGAGAATCAGTTTGTTAAAACCGTATTTGCATGTGGGTACAGTACTAAATAGATCAAATTTTGGTACCAGCTGTACTTATAATCATTGTTAAAATCACCACTAAAAATACTGTTATTCTTTAAGAATATTTGTGTTCTGCATTAGACAGTTTTGTTAAGTAAATACCTACTAGGGATTACAACCTTTGTAGCATGAGTTCTTTGATAATTCTCCCAGGGATTCATTATTTTGTTTGGAGGGAGAGCTCCGAGAGTCTCCATCTCACCTTTCCTGATAAAATACTATAATACCTCTGCACCTGTCATGGTATTGGGATTATTTTATCTGTTGGTGAGACTGCCATTTGCATTCATTACCTGGGAAAATATTCGTAAGCTATAAGAGAGAAGGATTGATATACTCTCTAATAAACGGACTTGGGCCAAAGCCTCAAATTTTTTGAGTATTGTAGTCATCCATTCTGACCAACATCATAGTGGTGTTATTTAGGTCTTCAGGGGTTAGTTTAAAAGTTAGATTTTATAGGTCTGGATATTTCACTTTCCAGGTGTATTTTTACCCCAAAGTAGCCATGAGTCTTTTATGGAAAGCCAAGAGGAAAATTATAGTGGAGCCTTGTCTGAAGGATACTTTGCCTTACCTTCATTCCAGAGGCTCTGGGTCTGGGGAGGGTCTTTGAGAGGCTATGCTTTTCTGTCTTGGTGACTCATTTTCCTTTGTCCGACCTGTCTATATGCCAGACACAGTTGTTTTATTTGTATAGGAAAGGGTCAGCAAAAGTTTTCCATAGAGGGCCAGATGTACATATTTACTGGGGAAAAAAAATACTAGGAGCCGGGCGCGATGGCTCAAGCCTGTAATCCCAGCACTTAGGGAGGCTGAGACAGGAGAATCGCAAGTTCAAAGCCAGCCTCAGCAATGGCGAGGCGCTAAGCAACTCAGTGAGACCCTGTCTCTACATAAAACACAAAATAGGCCTGGAGATGTGGCTCAGTGGTCAAGTACCCCTGAGTTCAATCTCCAGTACCAAAAAAAAGCAAAACAAAAACAAAACAAAAAAAAACTACTAGAGCTGCTGCTGTTGTGCTGGAGCAGCCAGAAACAGTACATAAATGACTGTGTCTGTGTTCCTGTGTGTGTGTGTATAAAAGTAAAAACAGAATGGATCAGATTTGGACCATGGGTTTTATTTTCCATACCTCTGGTACAGACCATGTAGTATTATAGTGAAATGCCCTTATGTTAGAGACAATCTAGGGTTTCTGCAAGCTTATTTTGATAACAATAGGTTCCTGTTTCTTTAACTTTGCCTGGCCTCACTTGATACTTGATTTTTGACTTTTTAGGCTTTATAGCAGAGGTTAGCAAACTACAGCCTGCAAGCCAAATGTGGGCCACCACCTGTTTTTGTGTGGCCTACAAACTAGAAAAGTTTTTTAAAAAAATATATGTTTAAATCATTGGAAAAAGAATAAAAAGAAGGGCTATATTATATGATGAGTGAAAATCAGTGAAATTCAAATTTTCATATTTTATAGAGTCTTGGGGAACATAGCTGCATTCATTTAGGTTATGATTACTTTTACTTTATAACAGTATAGATGTGTGGTTATGTCAGAGATCTACCTAGTTGGCCTTAAAATAAATCACTACCTGGCCCTTCACAGAAAATTTTCTTCTAATCCTTGCTCTGAAGAATGGAGAAAGATTCTTTTATGTTATACTTTGATAGTTTCTCATTGCTATGACCAACATATTTGACAAAAACAACTTAGGGGAATAAATTATATTAGGGGATCAGCCTCAGAGGTCTCAGACCATGGTTGGCAGACTACATTGCTTTGGGTCTCAGATAAGGCAGAACATCATGGTAGAAGGGCATGGCTGAGGAAAACTACTCCCCTCATGGTGGCCTAGAGGCAGAGGAGTTGGGGGAGGCACTAGGGACAAAACATAAAACACAAAGGCATGCCCTCAGAGACCTACTTTATTTAGCCAAGCCTCATCTGCCTGTAGTTAACCACTTACTTGGTCCATTCAAAGTAGGATGGAACAATTAAGTCACAGCACTCATAATCTAATCATTTTCCCTCTGAACATTCCTACATAGACATAAGAACTTTTGGGAGTGATAACTCATATCTGAGACTTTAACTCTTAGTAACTGCTTTGTTAGTGCCTTGAGTCAAGAATTTATACCATAAATGTCCCTTATTATTATTATTTTTAACTTTTCCTTAGCATTCTTAACAGTAATTGACCTTGTGCTTGGGGATGTAACTCAGTGGTAAAACATTTGCCTAGCATGCATGAGGCACTGGGTTCCATCCCTAGCATTGTGGAAAAAATAATAAAATTATACTCTAGCAAGTGGATTATTTTTTGCTGGACATGGTGGTGTATGCCTGCAATCCCAGCAATTTAAGAGGCTAAGTCAGGAGGTTCACAAATTCAAGGCCAGCTTCAGTAACTTAACAAGACCCTGACTCAAAATAAAAAGTAGAAAGGACAGGAGAAGTTGTGCAGTGGTGAAGTACTCCTGGGCTCGTTCCCCAATACCCCGTCCCCTCCAAAAGTAATTACCCCACTCTATTGTCCTTGTATATATCTATACCTTCGTAGTTTTCTACTGCAGTCTCTTATTTGGTTCCCAAAATCTTGTTTTCAGTATACATTTCATTACAGATGACCACAGTTGATAATTCTGTTACAACTTGAATGAACTATGAGACATTCATCTTACATAGTTGTCAATTATCCTCGCAGAATTAAAACCTAACCAATTAGGTAGCACTTTTACATTCTCATTCTTTTGAAAATTTGCTCATACACCTACTTCACAGATTAGTTGTAAGAATTTAATGAGATATTTTACCGTTTGTGGGTACCGTGCTTTTCACATGTAATAGTTAAATTACTTATTAGTGAAGTATCTGCCAAATAAGTGTTCAGTAAAGGTTAGCTGATGTTTATTTTTTAGTTTATCTCCCATCATTCCTTCATGCATTATACAAAACTTCGTTAGCCTTTAAATGTTTTAAAATCACATTAAGGTTAAAGTAGCTGAAATAAATTATTTTCCCCTATAAGAGTCCTTGTTTTTTGACTTGTAGATAAATACAATTAGATTTCATTATGCCTAGTACTTGTATTCTATAAAGTTGCTGTGGACATTGAATTGGAAAAATTTGAGTCACTGCTCCTAGGTAAATACAGGATTAGGTTCTTGTGAACAACTTCTGGTCACAACAGTTTTGTGAACTGATAGATAATAGTGTTATTTTGTGTGCTTCTGTTTAAAGATACCTTATTTAATATATATTGTTGATTCATTAGTATTGCACTCAGAGCCAACAGCATTACAACTTATGTATGAATGAAGCTTACCTAATATGTTGTCTATATAAGGCACATCACAGTCTTCTTGCACTGAGGAGCATTAGATAGCATTTCAGTACTATCCTTAGAGGCTGTTTTAAATAGTGAAATGATGAATAGAAAGCACAAAGCTGTGGCACTAAATGGATCATATAAAGGACATTTTCTTACAGTATCATGGCTAAGACAAATTTAAACATTTGTTTACAGTGCAGTGGCAGAGTGTAACATTGTTTGACTTCAACTGAGCAACCCCAAATTTTTGCTATTCTGCACACTTCTGTGTATGACCTTAAAAGTGCCCAAAGTATTAATTTTGGCGCATATAAATTTGAGCAAACTGGTGGATTGGCAAATTTGAAATCTTGTGAATTTGTAGAGATTGACTTTGGTGTCATTAATTTATCATTTTAAATTCATTTTTATTTTTATTTTATGTTGGTCTTTTTTGGGGGGGTATCAGGGATTGAACCCAGGAGCACCTAACCACTGAGCCACTTCCCCAGCCTTTTTAATTTTTTATTTAGAAACAGGGTCTTACTGAGTTGCTTAGGGCTTCACTAAGTTGCTGAAGCTGGCTTTGAATTCATGATCCTGCCTCACCCTCCCAAGTCCTTGGGATTATAGGTGTGCACCACAGAGTCAGGCTTAAATATTTTTTAATGGTAAAATAACACATTCCATAATTTATCATCTTAACTATTGTAAAATGTGTGGTAACAGTAGTACATTCACACTGTGGTGCAACCTATCTCAAGAATTCTTTTCATCTCAGATAACTGAAACTCTGTGCCTATTAAAGAACAACTTCCTGTTCCTCCCACCCCCAGTCATTGATTTATTTTCTGTATTTATGAATTTGAGTACTCCACATAAATGGAATCATGCAGTATTTGTCATTTTATGAACTGCTTTATTTCCCTTAGGCATAATATCTTCACAGTTCATCCTTATTGCAGCATGTGTTAGAATTTCCTTCTGTTTAAGGCTGAGAGATGTTCATTATTTGTATAGACTGCATTTTGTTTTTTGTTCACCTGTTGAAGAATACTTGAAATGTCTAACTTCTAGCTATTGTGAGAATTGCTGTTATGAATTTTTAAATGAAAAAACTCTATGATTTTCCCTCACCAGCAGTTTCTCTTTTGTCATACATGTATATTGTAAAAATGAGCAAACCAGCCAAATAGAGCAGATGTGCTATAATGTGACATGTAAAAGTTCTCAATTTGAGCTTATTCCATTTACCAAAGATGGCTTAATTTTGTGCCTGCCTTTTTCCTGTGGTGTGATTTCAAAAGTCGAAAAGTAGTCACTAATTGTAACGATTCTTATTTACTATATTTATGAGGAAGAAAATGTACTGCGTCATTAACCTTTGCTATTAAAGATTGGTCTCCTGTTAGTGAAAGGTGTGCTCGCTCTTTTTAATTTTCATTTGTTAGTTTTTGGTCACACTCAACAGTCATTGTTTTGATTTGGTGTTTTCTTGGATTCCTTTTTTTGTTTGCTGATGTGCCTTTTCAGTTTTTCCGTGTTAATAAAATTTCAGTTTTTGAATGTCTGAAATGTCTTTGACTCAGTGGCAAGTATGGCTTAGAGCAGTGTTCTGCAGTGTTTTAGTGACCTGTCATGTTTATAGAAAATGAATGAGCTGCTTACACTAGGGTCCACAGGCAGCGCTTGGAACCTGTTTGTAGCACACATTGGGAAAGCTTTGGGTTAATAAAAATCTAGTTTCAAAGTATTTTTCTTTTAGAACTTTGGGGACACTTTTCAGATCTTTTAAAACCAATGTTTCTGATCCAGAAGGTGGATGATACAGTGATTGTAATTTCTCTCCGGAAGCTTCCTTGGTATTCTTCAATTTTACTAGTATGATTTTGTTATGGCTTTTTTTTTTTTTCTCCCTTGTTACTCTGTCTTTTCAGTTCGGCAAGGAAATCCTTCTTTAGCTTTTCACTTGATCTTAGCCAAATGACTGAAAACCAATTCTGCAGCTCTTAGAAAGTTTAACCTGATTCCCCACCCCTTTTATTTATTTATTTTTTAAAATAATTTTTATTTGTGGATGGACACAACATTTTATTTATTTATTTTTATATGGTGCTGAGGGCTGATCCCAGTGCCTCATATGTGCTATGCAAGTGCTCTACCACTGAGCCACAACCCCAGTCCCCCTCCCCTTTTAAATTATTTTCTCTCTACCTCTGTTCTTCTAGGGGTTTTTTGGGGGGCTTCACCTTCTGGGAAATTGCTTCAACCAACTTTGTATTAGTAGTAAATAATTTGGTGTTTAGTCATGTCCATTTTGTTATTCAACTACATTTACTTTATTTTCTTATGTTTTAATAATTCTTAATAGCCATTGCTAATACTTCTTTTCAAAATGTGGCCTAATTTATCTTGGCAGTGTTTTCTTCAGGCACTTTGAGGATATTAGAATTCAGATACACTTTTCCATTTCCTGTTATTGGTTCTCTGTTAACAATTCTGGTTGTTCATCTGGCTCTTCTCTTTTAGGCTGTTAGATTTCAGGAGTGTTTGGTGGATCTTGTTTAATATTAGCAACTTTCTGTTGCAGTAAGTAGTTCTTTTTCTATCAGACCTCTCTTGCATGGTATTGATGGGTTCTGTGAAGTTGTGTCTGGTATGGAGCATAGGGCTCTCCTAGGGAAATCAGCAGGCAGAGTGGCATCCTGTTTACTTGACTTGGTTAACTCTTGGTGTATTTCACTTGCATGGTATTGAGAGATCTTTCTCTTCCTCCTCTCCCTCCCCTTTTAAAATATTTTCTCTCTGTTTTTTTTTTTTTTGTCCCCTCTTTTCTCCTCCAGCACTTTTGATTTATTTTTACATTAAAGGTTTAGTGTTTCCTCCATCATCTTTACTTCCTCAGGCCTGGTTGCTTTCAGAGGAAGCCTTACCCAGGCAAAGATTCCCACTTTATGTAGAGATCAGTTCTCTTATTTTATCCTAACTGAGGAAGTTGCCACCACCACCATCTCTGTTCACAAGGTCAGAGGACGAGGTCATTTGTCCAGAATATAGATAATGCAGTGCTCTTTGAAGTACTTATTGTTTCATTTTTCCTCATAGTTGTGATTAGTTTGATTATAACTTGGAACTTCTTTAGTGTTTATTTTTCTCTTCTCAGTGTTTACTACTTTGTATCTGCTCAGAAATCTTTAAAATTTATGATAATACAGCAACATCTAATTTTGTAACAATGCTATAATTAAATTTAAATTTAAGTTGTTTTTCTGTCATTTTGGTGGGACGCTGGGAAAGAGGATAGATTGATTTGCTCATTCGGCAGTCTTGAACTACCGTTTATTTATTTGTAATGATTTTGAAAGTCCCAATACCTGCCTCTTAATGTGCATTTCTTTTGGTGTAGCATCTTAAGTAACAAAGAGCATTTTAATTCTTAGTCCATGCCATGATGCTCTCTGCTGTTCTGTGGCCATCTGACCTCTTAACAGAAGAAAACATGCACAGCCATAGTCATTGCTTGCCATTACTTCCTGAGGTTGCTTGTCTTTTAATAATTATACACTTTTATGGGGTTCAGTATGATATTTTGATACATGTATTCAGTATATCGTTAGGTTAATTAGCATTTCTGTCACCTCATCATTTCTTTGTGTTGAGCGTTCAAAATCTTTCCTTCTTTGAAATACATAACACATTGTTATAAGAAATATGAGTGCTTTGAAGTATAAGGTTATACTTGTAAGTGAAGCTATTGTTTTCAAGAGAGTATGTGTTGGAGAATATTTGTCCATTCACTCATGAAAATACTGATAAAATTGGGCTGTTAGCAAATAGGAGAACCTTGTTTTGAAAATGATTTAGTAAAAGCCCTGGGGAAAAAAATGAAAGAAGGAACAGCTAGTTCATTTTTCTTTGCCATCTTATAGATGTGCAGTGAAGATTTAGGATATACTTTACCACTGGGAGAGAGGTATGATACCTAGCCCCAAAATGCCTTTCTACTTAACATCTTTTAAACCTTGTTTGCTTATTTGTCTTTGATATGTATTTAGGGCATTAAGTGAAGGATCTTACTGCTCAAATATATTAAACATTAATTTTTGATGAAAATTGATATGTCAGTGCATACAACAGTAATGTTGCTAGTGTTCATAGCTTTCAGACTTTTTTGACATTTAATATTGCTGCCTTCTCTGTATGTGTGTATATAAAACTGAAATTAGAGTTTCATGAAATAGTGTTCACCCTTCATGTGATGCATTTCATAGTATTTCATTAAAAAAGGATCTGACTCTTTAATTTCATGTTCTACAAATTGGTTGTGACCTACAGCTTGGAAACTTCTGAATTAGATATTGATCTTTGGAATAGTGGGAAGATGGAGAGATTTGAATTCAAGTATGTCTAGGTGGTTCCAGTTTGTGGTCTTGGGTAATTTCCTTCTTTGATTCTATTTTTGCAACTATAAACTGGGAATAATAACATCATCTTTAGCATGACTGTGAGGATTAGAAATACAGGATGCCTAGAAGCCCTAGGAATGGTGTATTTAATTAGAAGCCATCTATTATTATCAGTTTTGCTATATGCTAGGTATTGTATTAAGTCCACACTGAGATTCAGACATTATTTTTGCCTTTATGAAGGTAACATATTACTGTAGGAACACATAGACATAATTTGCATGCAAGGTGAGAAGGATGTTAGTAAAGTGTATATGAGGTACATATATAATGGAAGGAAGGAAGTCAGGGTGGTAAAATTACAGAGGTATTTTTTTTTTTCTTTTTTCCTTTTTTTCAAAGTAAAGTCTTAAAGGGTGAGTTCGCTCATTACCTCCAGCTGATTGGGTTTTTATTTTAAGGAGACATAAGGGATGTAAGAAAACAGGAATGATTTTAAGCCTGGTCTTTAAGAGAATTGCAGTACTGTTTTGACCATAACTGATTGTTTTCCCTTTCTGGTTTCATGGATAATTGGCGTGTGTTGTAGAACACAATATTGTCTTAGGGACTGAATTATCATGTATTCCCCTCAGGAGAAGCAGTCTAGTGGTCTGCCATTATAGCTCAATTCTCTTCTTTTCGTTTATCTGATTCCATTAGAGCAGCCTTTACTCTGCTTTATGGTTCCCATTACATCATGATTTCTGCTGATCATTGTCACACTCTTGGTATCTTGACTTCTGCTTTTTTGTTTGTAAGCTAGAAAGTCTAGTAAACTGAATAAAAAAGGAGGATATGTAGTGGTACACTAAATTAAAGAAAAATTGAAGAACAAAGAATCTAGGTTGTAGGAAATCAGTGGGCTGAGAGGGCAGTGATTGAATTTCTTTTTATAGCTTCTATCACTTTACATTCAGATATTTAGGAGCATGTCTGATTTGCCCTGACTTGAGTTATGTTTCAGCCTTTTGGCCAGGGAGTAAAGGGTTACGTAATTGAAAATCCCAAGACTGCAGAAGCTATGTTTCTCTAAAACAAAATCAGAGGAATTTAAAAAAAAAAACCAAACCAAAACAAACAAAAAAACAGACCTTCAGGGGGTTGGGGCGGTAGCTCAGTGGTGGGGCGGTAGCTCAGTGGTAGAGCGCTTGCCTAGCATGTGCGAGGCACTGGGTTCGATCCTCAGCACCACATAAATATGAAAACAAATAAAGGTATAAAAATGCAGTAACATTAAAAAACATTAAAAAATATTTTTAAAAAACAGACCTTCAGTATAATGTTACTTTGTATTGGTATGTTTGAGTGTATATATACATTTTTTAAAAAGTCAAACTTCAGACAGAAGACATGTCTGGTTCTCAACCATTAGGGTTTGGGGGCACACATTAGATATAAAAAAGTCAGAACTTTGGAGCAATGTGGAACTAGAGCTTAGAGCATGTATCTTAAAACTATAATGTGAGGGGAAGGAGATATTAAAGAGAATGTTGACCCAAGGATTTTTGATTCATTTATTTTAAGCTGTGAAATTATGTGATTGTATTTAGAACATTCATTCACTCTGGAGGCATTATAAATGTTGGAGGGAAAGTAAAGGGCTATATGAACAGATAAGAGCAGCAGAGACAATAAAGCTATTTGGTTAAATGAAATCCAAATTTATAAGATCTTTTGTGATCTTGTCCCATCTGCCTGATTTAATTTTCTAATGTTTGTCCCTTCCTTACCACTTTCTAGCCACACATGTTCTTACCTTAGGGGTGATGTACTTGCTGTGGCTCTTTGTCTAAAAATTTCTTAATCCTGGTTGTCACTTGCTTAGATGTTGATATTTGGACATCACCACATTATATCCTCTCCTCCCTTTTCTGATCGTATTCTCCAATCTCATTGCCTCTGTGGCTTTTAACTATTATTTCATTCATTTTATTTTTTAGAATCAGCTAATACAATCATTTCATTTTGTTGTATTTGATTTTTGGTCCCATTAGCAGTGACAGGCAAAGCAGTGTTAACAATAAACAATACTTGCTAGCTGGTACAAACAGGCTAAGAGCTCATTGGACCCATATTTTCAAAGCAACATTCTAATCAGTATGTTTTGGGCTTTGATTAGGTGTCAGTGCTCTTCCAGTATTTCAGCAATGTACCCAGGCCTGTTCTGGCCTTTTGGAATTAACCCTTAGAGTACTTTTTAATATACATTTTATTACTACTATATTTAAAGTCTTTTTCTTCTCATATAAAAATCCCATTACAGAAGTGCTCTTGCTTATGTTGGAAGATGTCAGTGATCATGTGAATGGGTTGAAGATTTGACCAAGGAAATTCAGAATGATCAAAAGTATCTTTTCCATTTTAAGGTGGTGGTTGTTTATTTTCCAGCTTCTAATTATGAGACTTCAGTATCTTCGGGAGAACTGGCACTTCATGCGGTGTTGAGATCTGATGGCAATGAGTGATAAGAAAGAATGGGTATAAAAGCAAATGCCATTCTGTTACCCTTCTTGCTGTTTCTTTGTCTTTCTTTGACTTACCTTTCAGATCTTCTGATTAAGGAAAGTAGTTTTACTTTTTTGGTGTACATTGGCCAGTTATCTTTTCTTGAGGAAGAGTTACATGAGCCAAACATTTTTTATGAAGTGTTTCCTACAAAAAGAATTATAGTATTTTATGAATCAGGGTGGGCTGTAATAACCAGCTACCATCTTTTTTTTTTTTTTTTTTAAATAATTTTTTAGTTGTAGATGGACACAATGTCTTTATTTTATTGCTTTGTATGTGGTGCTGAGGATCGAACCCAGGGCCTCACACAGGCGAGGCAAGTGCTCTGCCACTGAGCTATAATCCCAGCCCCACCAGCTACCATCTTTGAGTGCCCTTTTTTCAATAAACAAGTACTAAATGTTTTTCACACACACACACTCACACACACACTTTCTATAATTCTTATGAAGACAGCACAAGGTAGGTAGTTATCCCTATTTTACATAAATTTAATCTGAGGCTCAAAAATTAAAAATTGTGCTCAAGGCTGTTCTTAGTAATTACTTGGTAGAGTTAGTTTTGGATCTTGGTTGACAAACTAGAGTTTTTCTCATTGTACTATATAAGATAAGAAAATGCCAAGAACCTCATAGTGAATGCTAGCTACCATAACCTTTTAATGTATATTGAAATGCAGATGAGGGGTGGGGTGGGGGGAGTAAAAGTTCTGCCTCTTACAGTTTACTCCTTGCACAATAACAATAACTTTTGGGGTTTCTGTCTTGTGCATTTAGCTATTTCCCCCCTTTTTAAAAAATGCATTAGAGCTCAGTCATCTTTTATTGAATTCATATCAAATAGTCTTTAGATACCTTGAAATAGATGTGCCTGATTTGCTGGAGTTGTTCTCCTTAGTGTATTCTCCCAAGACTAGACCAGGGTGTTGCCATTGTGCCACTTTTGACACCACAAGCCTCAATAATTTAACTATTTTCACAGTACATCCAAATCTAACATACTATGGCCTTTTCCATCAAATGATTTCTAGGTGGTCCTTCCTGAAGAGTCATAAGCAATTATTTTTTTCTAGGCTCTGACAGTCTTTTTATGGGTCTCTATTTTTGCTTCCCATGCAGGTGCTTATTTTTTAAACTTAATTGTTCTGGACATTTGAGCACTTTATATGATTTAAATTTCAGACATATGTATATAGTGAAAAATCTTTCATCACTGGTTTCCTAGTCACTTGTTTCTTCTTCCTGGTGCAGCTATAGTATTATCAGTTTCTTATGTGTCCTTCTGGAGATAATAAACAAGTAGGTAATAAACTCTCTCCCAAATTTTTATTCCTCCCAACTACTTCAGTATATTATACAGTTTTGCCCACTGCCCAATCCCTTTAGCCTAACAATATGGGGCCATGCCTGTATCAACACCTGGAAAATTTCTTAATTCTTTTTGATTGAATAATATATCATTGTATTATTAAAGGACTCTTTTGAGGGGCAATAGATTGTTTCTTTTCTTCTCCTCTCCTCTCCTCTCCCCTCCCCTCTTTCTTTCCTCTCCTCCTTCTTTCCTCTTTCTTACCTCTTTTCTTTTCTTTCCTTATCATACTAGTATCTTCCATTTAAAAAGTACATATGTTTTTCATTATGATAAAACATATATAATGCATAAAGCCCAAAGTGCAGCTTGATGGATTTCACAAATTGAATGCATCTGTGTAGCTACTAATTCAGGGCAGCATCCTTACTCCATCCCTAGCCTCTGGGAGTGTAACCATTATCCTGACTTAATGTCATTGCTTTATTATTTTGTACTTCATATAAATTGTACAGTATGCATTCTTACTCATGGCTTACTTTGCTCAGCTTTATATCTATGAAATTCATCCAAGTTGTCTCAAATTCTCAGTGAAATCTTAATTTGCCTTTCTCTTAAAAGGGTTGTTGAGCAGATTTTAACATTTTAAACTTTAACATTTTTGAATTGTGTAATCTGTTTATTTCCCATATTCATAAGTAGAGGATCATTTTCT
The DNA here is from genome assembly GCA_028644305.1 of Xerus rutilus. Classification (NCBI taxonomy): domain Eukaryota; kingdom Metazoa; phylum Chordata; class Mammalia; order Rodentia; family Sciuridae; genus Xerus; species Xerus rutilus. Next base: position 40,937,853 of record CM053409.1, on the reverse strand, counting down.
TTTATGGATCTTTCTCTATATAAAGGAAGTTAATCATTTGCCATATAAGCTGTAATTATTTCTTCATTTAAACATGTCTTTTGATTTTGTATATAATTAAGTTTTTTGTGATTATAATTTTTCCATTAACTTGTTTTCTTCCATGGGCCTTCTGTTTTCTGAGCATCTCATAATGTTGATTAATTCACACCTTAATATCAACAAAGATAAACGTGCAATAGATAAATAAAAAGTGATAATGTTTGAAGAGAAATTTGAATCAGACTTGTCAAACTAGAGTATTCCCACTGCCCTTGTTCAATAGACTCTTGATATGATGGAGAAATTTAGTGAAGGTGAACTTTAGGGATACACATGAGGAAAGTGGCTGTGATGAGAAAGATGCTTATTCAGAAGGAGTGAATCTAGCAAAAACTTCCCACTAAAGAACTTTCTCTGGGAGACATTTCATTACATTGAATGTACAAAAGATAAAATATTAGAAGTTGGTCTCAAAGTCATGACAGTTCCTCAAGATTTAGAAAAGATGCTTGTGCTATGTCATAAGTTACACCGTGAGAAGAAGATAAGTTATTTACAAAGAAAATGATCCACCGGTTATGTACAAAGAAAATAATTGACAATTTTCTAAGGTTTTAAATTATAGTATACTAAATAAATATTAGTTTCATGAGTTTTATTTTCCTGTACATTTATAATGGAGTTTTTAAAAAATATTTTTTAGTTATACATGGACACAGTGTCTTTGTTCACTTATTTTTGTGTGGTGCTGAGGGTTGAACCCAGTGCCTCACACATGCGAGGCAAGCGCTCTGCCATTGAGCCACAACCTCAGCCCCTATAATGGAGTTTTTAATATTTTGGTAGAATTTGAAAGGTCATACAACAATTGCAGAGCACTGATTAAGACTGCCTTCTTTGATTTTGTCTTGCTTTGATCGTTTTTACAACCCCGTACTCCCATCTAAAATATCTTTAAACAAACAAAAAAACCCCAAATTGTTCGAAAGGACTTAATTCTTCGGACAGTGATCCTTTCAGTTGTCAGTTTTGACCTTGGAGTCTATCATAGGTTCAATAGAACCACAAATTTGGTGTATATATAATGTAATACTGATATACCCTTATAATTAATATGTTCCTGTAATTATATACTGAGCACATTTATTCATCATTTATGGAGAAGTTGTGTTGAGAGTTTGGAGGGCTATGAGAATGTCTGGCAGTAGGCTCTACGAGACTTTTAATAGGCGAGATAAGTTTTGACTATCAGTAGTTGAACGAATAGGTTAGCAGTCAGTGTTTTGTGGTGTTACAGGTGATAAATTAATGAGGCTCAAAGGGGTGAGCAGGTATTTATCCTGGGGGAAATATTTGTGAGAGAAAATAACATACAGAAATTCCTGACAATTTAAAAGCTTCTCATGATGTATCTTAATTTTATTGTGTGACTCTTGTTTTATAAATGAACCTTGACAAATGATTGTTGAATCATTAATATTATTACTAGTTTTTGTTCTAAAGAGAATATTGTTAGATGATTCAGAATAGTTTTGTCCTGGAAATTTTGACATTTTTCTGGTAACTTGTTAGAAATGCCAAGTTGGCTGAATCTCATATAAGGCAGTAGAATCAGAAAGTCTAGGGGCAGGACCTAGCAATCTATGTTTTACGAGACTTTTCTTGCTTGTAGAGCTGCAGACATTTCTAGTCCATGGTTACCTTTTGTAAAGTGTGATATCTATCAGCTTAATTAAGCTATTATGATGACTAGCTCATTCTGTTATTTGATTAGAGGTCATTGCTTTCCAGCTTGCTAATTGAGAATAAGAGCTTTTGTTAATTTGAAGAACAATTGGTGTTTTTTAACATTAAAATTTGAATATCTAGATATTGAATAGTCTAGTAAACTATTTTAATTGTCTTGTGATTAATTACAAAGAAAATTGGGCTGGGGATGTAGCTCAGCAGTATAGTATTTGCCTACTTGCCTAGCATGTGTGAAGCCCTGGGTTCAATTCTTTATACTTAAAAAAACAAAAAACAAAAAAAACAACTCCAGAGAGAATTGCCAGCACTCTTCCTTGATATGTCAAGTATACTGGCTATTTTATTGCCACTTGGAATTTCATACTGAGTTATTATAGTAATTGTTTACACACACACAGGCACACACAGAAAATGCATCCTTTTGTTTTTCCTACTTGTGAAATCTTGTGATACCTGTCAGTTTTACAGTAAGTGCTTTTTGAATTCTGTCAATTCATTTTTTCCAATTAAATTATAATAATTGAGGAACTGCCAGATTCTTTTCCCATGTGACTGCATCATTTTACATTTCTACCAGGAAGATATAAGGGTTTTAATTTCTCACATGCTCACTAACATTTATTACTGTCTTTGTTTATACCATCCTAGTGGATGTGAAGTGGTAGCTCATTGTGATTTCGACTTGCATTTTTCTAATGGCTGATGATGTGTATTTTTTTCATGTGCTTATTGGCAATTTGTATATTCTTTTATGGTTTAGCTGTTCATATTTTAAAATGGAGTTCTTTTTATGGAGTTGTAATATCCATACATATAAATTTTTTTCTCTGGGTTGTCTTTCCACTTTCTTAATGGTGTCCTTTGAGGCTAAAAAGTTCAATTCTTTTATGATGTCACTGTCCCTTTTTTCCTTTGGCTGCTTGTGGTTTTAGTGCCCTAAGAAACCATTGCCAAATCTAAGATCATAAAGATGTACTTATGTTTTTTTCTTTTGACTTCTAAGAGTTCTATCTCTTACCTTTAGGTCTGTGATGCATTTTGAGTTAATGTATTCTGTGGAGTGAAGTAAGATTCCATCCTAATTCATTCTTTTGTGTGTGAATATCTAGTTACCCCAGCACTATTTTTTAGCCTCAGTTAAAATAAGTTTTTATTAATTTTTATCTAGACTTTCTAGATCTTACTAGCAGTTGAATGGATTTTGAATTTTGCTACCAATCTGTTGTTCAAATTAGAATAAATATTACTAAATACTGAGGAAAAGAAAATTCTGTCAATAAAGCACTGTATTCCACTTCGGGAATCATTTTAGGAAGGATACAAACTGGAGCAAGGTTTTGTAATTACAACATTACAAATAAGAAATAGAATGTATATTTGGGGGAGCTGGGGTTGTGGCTCAGTGGTAGAGCACTTGCCTAGCATGTGTGAGGCATTGGGTTCGATTCTCAGCACCGCATATAAATAAAGAAAATAAAGGTCCATCAACAACTAATAAAAATATTAAAAAAAAATAGAGAAATGTGTGTTTTTTAAAAAAAAAAAAGAATGTATATTTGGGGATGAGAGACTGGGATAAAAAGATCTTCTGTAGCTTAAAAAAGACCTTCCATAGCAGAGTTTAGCTTTTTTTGTGTAGCCCCAGAGTCAGTAAGTGAAATTTACAGGGAGATTTTGAATCCAAGAGAACAAAGACGTTTCAATTAGAGCTATCTAGCAAAATGGGCACCCTTCACCTGGAGTGAGCACTTACAGGTTGTCATTAATAGTACAGAAAGGATTTCTACATTGAAACAATAGTTAAGAGCTCTGAGAATTTTAGTTACTCAATCATTTGACCAAGTTATGGTTTGCATTTCCCTATTCTAATTTATTTCCACATTTGTGAAGCCTTTCTTCTCAGGACTCATTCTTCCCCAGACTTCTGTCAAGTAGTGGAATGAGAGTGAGGAAAACAGAAGGTTATTGTGTTGAAGGCTCAAATTGTAGAAGTACCCCAGTTTTTGACTAGCTAGCATTATTGTGCATTACCCTGAAAATTAGTCTCATTGCTTGAGCCAGTTCTTTTCTTTTTGGCTTCTTCAAAGTAACTTTGTTCTCCAAGTAACACAAAGAACAATGGAGATGAGGCCACTATAGCAACAGGGAAAGTTGAGATGAGAATTAGAAATTCAAGTGTTAGTCTAACATTGGATTTTTGCATGATTTGTAGATTGTGGAACAAAGAAAACTTCTATGAATTGCAGTAAAATGTAAATTGTGATAGTGTAAATAGAATTTCATTGTCATCCCTTCAGGAAAATCAAAAAGCCACCTTTTACTGATTCAGGGAATCTTTTAAAATGATCCATTAGAAAAGTAGATGTTAAAAATGTGTTTGGGAGAAATGTGCTAGTACATATTTGTACTTTTAATGGGTATATTTGAATTTTTTTTAAGGGGGGGACTTTGAAAAACCTCATGATAATATGATCTGAGGCAAATAAATGAATTTAAACACCTGGCTTTGAGGCAGAATAAGGATCTTTTAGCTATAGGGTTCTCAAACTTCAAAGAATTTTATTGCTCAAAATAAAATTGGGAGCATGAAAAAGCTAAATATCTTTTTTCTTTGAAGTTAGATTTTTGGAATAATCTTTTAAATAGATAAAACATTTTAAGCTTAGCCTGTTCCATGTTTTAAAAATTTATTTGCTCAATTTTAGGAGAATTCCCATATTTTAAAGATTATTTCAAATCTCAAGTGAGTGTAGCTTAAAACTTCTTGGTTTGCTTCAAACAAAAATTTTGTGTGGTGTGGGTTTAGATATGCCTCAATGAACAGTTGGTACAAATCTATTAAAGACATCATCTAATTGTACTTTTTAAAGACTTAAATTTAGAATTTTTGTTTCATATAAGTATTCTCTTATGATTAAGAAGGGTAAAGATATTGTTCTTAGTGGATAATGAGTTCTCTAAAGTTACTATTTATTCTTTAAAAGCTGTTCAAATATGCCAAAAAATAATTATTATTATTTTGCCGGCTTTTAAGTGGACAACTAAAATATAGCTAGCTGTCAGCAGGTTTCTCTCTGTGATTCTACCAAGAGCCTAGTATAACACTTCATCTCCTCTCCTCTCAGTTAACAAGATTATAAAAAACAGTTCATGTGGGGGAAACAAGTCACAGGTTATTTTTCCCATGACTGAATTCTCATAATGTTTAACCAGGGAGGGGCTCATTGTGTTAAAGTGTACCCCACATTCAACTGTACTATGGTATATTTTTTAAAAAATGCCACTAGAGTTAGAAGACGAAGATGTTGCCGATGTTAATTGTTTTGGTATTTGTAGATGAGCACAAACAGACTAGTATTTGATACAGACTAGTATCCTTTCTGCACACATGTAATGATCTGTTCTTTAATTTGCAGCTATGACCACTATCTAAGGGAACTGTTGCTCTTTGCAACTACCTTATTTTGCCCTGTCTGCCAGAAGTCATTGATCCAAGAGCTCTGCTTTTCCTCACTCGACTGTAATAGTTATATAAAAGCTATCCCAGCAAAATTGAATTTACACCAGTGTGACTTCAGAGTTGGTGGACTTGAAGTATGGTTACAGTGCTTGTCTTATTCAAGCATACAAAAGTTCAGATTAGTGTGTGTATATGGCTGAATTTGACACCTGTGTGAGAAGCAGATTGTATGATAGTGTTAAGGACTTTGGATCATTACTTTGCAGCAGGAGTCTGCTGAACTTTTTTTTTTTAGTTGTAGGTGGACACAATTGCTTTATTTTATTTTTATGTGGTGCTGAGGATTGAACCCAGTGCCTCCCGCGTGCTAGGCGAGCACGCTACCACTGCGCCATAACCTCAGCCCCTCTGCTGAACTTTTTGATGCTCCTTTCTTGGCTCTGTCATACCACCTTTTTTGTTATTTTGGCCTAAGGTGATATTGTTATCTGAATTCCTAGATGCTTTGACACAGGCTTACAGTGTTTACATCTGTCTTACAGTGTAGTTATGTATCTTATTTTAGAGGAGGAGGAAATATTTCAATTGTTGTAACCTTGTAACATCTAATAGAATGTATTCTACTTAGTCAATACAGTATTATGGAATAAGAAACTTTGATAGTAATGTTTAGAAGTAGCAGTTTGGGGAATATATCACCATAGTACAGTGAACTTTATCTTCTAATAGAATAAAACTTTATTAATACTTTAGATTTTTAACACTCCATGATTTCACTTTCACATCAGTTGAAATACTGGGATTATCCTAAATTTGATCATCTGTGGGATTGGGGATGAAGATTGCTTTTTAGTGTATTTCCTTCAAACTCTATTTCTCTAGGGCTTATAATAATTACAGGTCTCTGGTAATTATTGGCTGTTTGTTGGTTGCAACTTCCATGCACTTTTGCATCTTTAGCTAAGAACCACTCTTACATCTTTACATCTTTAGTTAAACCACTGGTAAAATCCAGAAGTACGTCAGACACGAAGGTACTTTAACAAAAACAGGCCTATTTCCTTATCTAAAGCAACAGGCTCAGTGAGATTGTGAGAATTTTATTTCCCATGTGTCAGAGAGCCAGGGTTCAGAGTCAGTGATGACAAGAACTATATAATCCTGTTAGACCACAGAATTTACGTTTATCATCAGATTAGACGCCTTCCCTCAGGGAATTTAGTATTTTAAAGAAACTTAATGCATATGTAACTTGTAATCTATGCAAATTTTAGTTTGGTTAAAAAGTTGCACATTGTTTGGAAGGGAGACTAATGTTTGAAAGAAGATATATGAAGTCAAATTTTGACTTATTTTTGGAGAGATAGGCTCTGGACAAGGAGAAAGATTTAACACCCAGGGAAAAAAATCTCACTGAAAGGTTTGGGTTTTATTTTTAAACTTCTATTGTGAAAAATTTCAGAGTATACCAAAGAAAATAAAATAATGAATTCTTACCTTCCTTCTGTTTAGTATAAGCAATTATCAACACCCATTAAGTTTATTTATTTATTTTTTAAATTTATTTTTATTTATTTTTTACTTAAATGTCTTTATTTTATTGCTTTGTATGTGGTGCTAAGGATCGAACCCAGGGCCTCACGCATGCGAGGCAAGCGCTCTACCGCTGAGCTACAATCCCAGCCCCCATTAAGTTTAGTTTTCATGTTTCTTTAATCTGACATAGTTCCTTACCATTCCTTATCTGTCCGACATTTATAGTTTTGAAGAATATTTATTTTTGTGTGCATTTGATTGGTTCCTCAGAGTTGGTCAGGTTGTGCTGTGATTTTTAACATACATATGGGATACTATAATGAAAGAAGCCACCCATTATAAAGGGAAGAATTCTGGAACAAGAATCAGGTCAGGAGTCTTGAACTCTATTTCTCAGAAAAGAATTGTAGTATGCTATATTTACAGAACTTAGACTTTGGAGGTAGCACCTCAGCTCTCTGACGTACCTATTGTGAATAATTATGTAAATGTAAGGAAATAACCTAAGATTTTAGGGCCATTTATGAAATATGGATAATAAAATTACTGTTTCTTCAAGTTGATTTGGAAGTGAATGAGATAACATGCGAAGTCCAAAGATGCTATGCTAGATGATAGTGATTAAAATAAAGTTAATTTGGAAAAGAGAAAAATGAACTGGTTCGAACTCACAAAAAGAAGTTCAGGTGGAGAAGATTGTACCTGGCATGTGATTTGAAGGACACGTTGAATTTGGATAAACTAGTTGTGGAGAATCCACTGGAAAATTTTAGGTGTGAGGAGATATGGTCAAATTAGTATGTGAAATAATGTTAAGAGTGAGGCAATTAGAAGAACAGATAAACCTTGGAGTTTAAGTTTGAAAGTCTGGATTATATAGTCCAGCCTTTATCATAGCTAATTATGATTTTGGTTAAATTATTGAACCTCTCTGGACCTTGTTTTCCAGCACTGTAAAATGAATAGTGTATGACTGATATTTTTCAGAGAGGAACACTACTGGCAGGACAAAGTAGTAGAAGCTTTTAGCAAGGAATTTAGCAGGATCTTGAAAAATGCACAAACTCTAGAGGGAGAGAGAAATTAATAGCCATTATAACAAAAATACTGAAATACAGGAGGTGCTAATGGAAATAAACCTATTATGTCACAGGTTAGGGAGGGACGCATATTAGAAACTAAGGAGAAATTAAGGTTATCAATTATGTACTCATAGGCAGGATCTGTGACATTTAGAATTGGTGTGGTGGGCAAATGATTCTCATAGTTACTTAAATGAAGGTTGCTTACTTACCCCAGTAGTCTAGATTCACATTTTGAGATGTTAGACAGCTTGCTTAGGGAGAGTATCTCAGCTCTTTTCTCCCTGAAATTGATTTAACAAACCAAGGTTCAGTGGAAGGAAAGAGAAATGACAGCACTGCAATAAAATGACCTTGAAGGATGTGGGTGAGGTTGATGTTCAGATTCATTATAGGCCTAAGGATTCTGTGGAATTTGACCACATGTGGTTGATTGGAGCTTCAGTCATCCAACCATGGTAATAACCTTGGAGTAACAACCAAAGGTCACAGAAGTGTGAACTAAATGATCTGCAAAACTGGTTGTTGACTGAGACCGTATCTAAAGCAGCAGCAAATGCTCTTGGCACTTAAACAATTTTAACAGTCCTGTCATGTCATATTTGAAAATTAAAGACTGTAGGTCTATCTGTCTTAGGATTGATAAACTATCTCCCCCTAATAATTTGTACATATCTATGAATAAAATCAAGGGAAGTTCTAATTATGTAGGAATCCAGTCCTTCCTTGAAGGGAAATGGGATCACCACATTAGATCACAAGTTGCTGAAAGACTTTTTAGGAACAAAATTAATTGCGTAGAGTATAAATATTCTTGATACATGAAACTGCTGCAGTTTCTTTCAAAACCTAATTATCTAGGTTTTTCTTTCTTTCTATTATGAACTTATTTCAGTAAGTCCCATTTTTGTTATCTGGAATTGCTACCTCTGGTTTGTAGTCATTGCACTTTATTGATTAGAGTGCTGAAACATATCTCTCGATTTTATGAAATTTTATTTTGAGAAATGGAGAAAATAATATACTCACCATATATTTTAATGCGTATATTTTGTTTGACTCCTCCACAGAAAACTAAAAAACTCGAGGAAATTTCTCTATAGCTGTATCCTTAGCATCTGAAATGATGCCTGGCAAATAGTTGGCACTCAATAAATAGCTAATAGGTGAAGTTATAATACTTCATAGTATAACATGCTGTTAAGCTTACTAAGAATTGACAAATAGATTCTCTTTATTGTCTTCCTAAAGCCTTCCTTCTCCCTTCTTCTATAGGCTTTATTTTGAACAGTGAAAGGGTATGGTAAGCTGTATTTTAATTTTGTTTGGGGATTTAGTTATGCCTCTGGATAAAATACCACAAGAAGGGACCTCATTAGGTGATTTTGAGTAATAAGACTCAGTGTGGAAGATACCAGTGATGGGAGCTTGCAGAAGGCATGTGTGGTAGTTAATGTTTCCCATCTCTGTGAAAGTAGTTTATTTCTTGGCTCTGGAAAACCTGAAGTTTTTGTACTTTTTTTTTTTTTTTTAATACTATAGAAGTAGTGAATGCATATGATATTGAGATGTTGAGGGTTCATTTCTAGCCTTGCCTGCTTGTGAGGAGGCACCTAAAGTCAAGAACTTGAGTGCCAAGAGCATTATGATATTTACTGTTGGTGGTTACGATTTTATGTTTATGTATTTCTTGAAGGTTTATCGTTAGTATTTATTGTGTATTTTCAGCTTATTTAAATGAAATGTGCTTGATCATGTCTTTGTGAAATGTTTTTGCATGTGTAGTGTGATTATAACTAGGCTTTTCTCTCCCTATTAGAATGTGAAATCCATGGTAACAATGCCTGATCCTTAAATAAACTCTTAGTGAATGAATGAATATTCAAGAGCATCTTAGAGACTTGAAGAGATTGATTTTTGAAAGAACAGACCCTGGGGTCTGGACCTTCTATATAGGCCTTGAATGAACTACTTTTTAGAGTGAGTTAGAGTAGTCATTGTTTGAGCATTCTATAAATAAGTCCTGAGTTTCTGGCAGGGAATAGTGGATAAAGTTCTAAATAAGGAAAAGAAGATAAGTGACAATTCATAAATCTATGAATGGCTATTGGCCATTTGAAACAAGTGTTGGTTTCAAATTGTTTACTATTTTGCGTAGTATGAAAAATAGTAAATTGATGGAGTCAGAAGACTCACTGGGTTTTGGTTGTCCTTTTCCTTATTCTCTCTCATTGAACCCATTCTGCTCTTTAGTACGGCTTCTCTGTACTTTAAAAGAAATAGCCAGTTTTGCTTTATATTTCTCCTGATTAATGACATGGAAATAAAGTGGAATTCATTAAAACTCCAAGTGGGATTTGCTGACTTCTTTCAAATTAGAAAATTAGTCACTGTACTAGAGCAATTTGAAGTTAGACTGAATCAAACTGTTAACATCTTTATTACTGCACTAGAGAAGATGCATATTAATAGAATTTATAGAGCACATTAATTTGTCCCAGGTAGCAAACATCTAAGAGAATGGAGAGCTTATACTGTCTATAAGAAACAACCTTGAATGGAAATCTGCAAGTTATTTCCTCTTACTGTTTTAAAATAATTTTGATGTCTCATCTGGAAGGAAAATAATTTCACACTATTCACATAATAATCTGTGCGACTTGTAAAACCAAAATAAAGGTACTATTTTAAAATACTGTATAATTATAGAGAAGGCTTAATGGAAGCCTTATTAAATTTACCCATTATTTGCCATTATTGAATATATCTTTCCCAGGAATTCAGTGTTGCTGATTTAGGCAGTAGTTTCATTTGCTTCTTAGTTACTATTTGGAAGCCAGGAAACAGGTTTAATTATATTTGGACTGATGTTTGTTTAAAAATGGACATTATATAATACCCTTTATAAATACTTGATTGTGATCCTGTTAAAAATGGTTATTTCTCAGAGGCCATAAACTTGAACAAAAATTACTCATTCAAAATTTTAAATAGAGTTATGAATTGCTGTGCTGGCCTAGAGGCCCTAATGCTATTTTCTTGACCCACTCTTCTAATTATTTCAGTAATTTTTTTCCTCTCTATTTTATAATATTCTGTATTTAACTAGAAATATCCTGTTTTCAGAATGCCTGTAACAGTTTGTTTAAACATGTCATATTTTTGTTTTTATAAAATAAATTGCAAGACATTCATAAGCATACTAAGTATTCTAGATGTTCAAATTGCATATATGAATTGATAGTTTATTATAGCAAATCTTTGGTTCTAATAAGGACAGCTCAGTGTTTTCTGTATCAAAATCTTGGAATGATAACAATAGTTATCCTTATTAAGTGCTTTTTAAGCCCCAAGTACTCTTAAATGTTTGATACACATTATTTTGGGTAGCTTTTACAGTACCCCTTAGAAAGTAGATAATATTATGGTCTTCATTTTACAGGTAAGTAGACAGGTTTAGAGAGGTTGAATAACCAGCCTAATGTTTCATCCTCAGTAAGTGGTAGAGTCACTGTATCTTTGCAGTTCTGTTCTAGTTTTGATTAGTTTTCTTCTACCTCATTTCCTGGTATTTGGTAAAGGAACAGATGAATCTGTGTAGTGGATGACAGTGCACATGTTACTGAATAAGTGAATGCATTAATATAATTGAAATTATAAAGAAGTAGACATTTGTGTTTGACAGTTGTATTTTGAAGATTTACATGTGAAATGTCCTAGCATTAAACAGTGTGGGAAGAAATAAGGAACTTGGTTTGGTTAGAACAAGGGCATAAAATGTTTAGATTATTAGAAAAGGGGAAGTAAGAAACAAATGAGTGTGATAGAAGGGATAAGATTAGGGATATAATTACCTTCTGTTGAGTTCCATATCATATTAACTGCTAGTGAACCTAGAAGACTTGAAATGCAGCTAGCCTCACAGAAAGCCAGGCCCTCAAAGCAAAGAAGAAAATAATCTCTTGGCTTCTGAGAAATAGCACAGGCATAAAACCAAACAAGTAAACTAAAAAAAAAAAAAAATCTTATAAGTATCACAGAACACCTGTTTTGATAATATGAAAGTTAAAGGAAAGTATAAGAAAAAAGCAGTTTAGTCCAGTCCCCTTTGTTTTATGCATAAAGAGATTGGGGCCCAAAGAGGTTAAATGTTCTTGTTCTTAGCAGAGATGACAAAATAAGCATTCATCTCTATATTGCTCGTGTAGTTGATATCATTGAGATCTTGGACCACATTTACAGTTAGTATTATTGTTCCTATTCCAAAAAACAAGGTGACTGAGGCTCAAAGAACTTTCTAGACCAGGATCACACAGCTGATAAGAGGCAGAAAGCAGACAGCACATGACAGATCTTAAATTCTTTTTTTTTTTTAAAAGATTTTTTTTTATTTGTAGATGAACACAATGTCTTTATTTTATTGCTTTATATGTGGTGCTGAGGATCGAACCCAGGGCCCCATGCATGCGAGGCAAGCGCTCTACCGCTGAGCTACAATCCCAGCCCCAGATCTTAAATTCTTTTTTTTTTTAATATTTTTTAGTTGTACATGAGCAGTGTCTTTATTTTGTTTATTTATTTTTATGTGGTGCTGAGGATCGAACCCAGTGCCTTGCACGTGCGAGGCAAGTGCTCTGCCACTGAGCCACAACCTCAGCCCCAGATCTTAAATTCTTAACCACCTTCTTTTAGGTGTCCTAGGTCTTTTTCCAAAGACTTTGTTACCCCCAAAAGTTTTTAAAGGAAAGTATCACTTTACTAAGGGAAGTCTATTACTATTCTTGTATTGCCAAGGGTAGGTAAAGTTAGTACAGTAAGGATTTATGCTAAGATTTATCCTATCTTCTTTTTAGCATCTCTCATGATGGCCTCCATAGCATAATGCTAAATATTTAAAAAAGCTTATAATTTGTAATGCCTATTACCTCTCCTAGGAATTGTAACTCTTCAATACATGGGATATAAAAGAACAATTATTTCAGAGAAAAAAATTAGAATGATTGGAACATAAAGGACTTATATGTGAAAAAGAATGTTCTAGGTATGATTTCTAACATTATGCTGACACCACCAAGATAATGTACAACAGGACAGGTTCCCGAGTATCTTGCCACACAAACTCTTGTCTGTGGCCATCCTTGATGCTGCAGATTGGGGATGCCTCCTCCCCACTTAGCTTTTTTTTTTTTTGGTACCGGGGATTGAACTCCGGGAGACTTGACCACTGAGTCACATCCCCAGCCCTATTTTGTGCTTTATGTACAGACAGGGTCTCACTGAGCTGCTTAGCACCTCGTCCTTACTGAGGCTAGCTTTGAACTTGTAATTCTCCTGTCTCAACCTCCCAAAGTGCTGGGATTACAGGTGTGTGCCACCGTGCCTGGCTCCCACTTAGCTTTTAAAACCATTATCCTGCTTGGACATTCCTTTTTTTTTTTTTTTTTTTGGATAGCATTATCATCTTCTAACATTACATGTAATTCCAAATTCTGCTGGAATATAAACATTGTGGGGGCAAGGACCTTTGTTTTATTTACTGATGTATTTTGTTTCAGTGTTGTTGAATTAATAGTAACTTAATGTTAAAGACTAAATAAAGTCTAGTAGCGGGGTTATTTTTGATCCCTGCCCTGTCTTCCTCCTTCTCTCCATATTTTTCTCCCCACAGTTCAGTAGACAGAACAGTGTCTATTGCAAGACAAATCTTAGTTTTTTAAAGGGGGGAAAACACTTGTTGATTTTGCATAAAGACAAACAGACTCTAAAGTATATTTCTTCCTGTGTCCCAAAAGTCTAGTTTACTTACTAGTTTGTATTTTCTTGAGTAGCAAATACATTGTTAACAGAGTTCATTTATACTGAACAGATCCTTACTTACTGATTGAATCTTCATTTGCTTTGATATTGATGTTAAGTTAGAGAATTGGGAAATTGACAGTTTTAAATGTAATTCTGTCTGTAAATGGTTTTATTTTCTTTATAATCAGCCAAACTCTATGTTCAAGCTTATGATCAAGTTGTCGAAAATACTGTTTTCTCAAAGTGTAGGGTTACATAGTTGCTTCATTTTATAGATGACAACACTGAAGACTTGTTTATGGTTATAAGAGAATAATGTGTAAGAGCTGAATTTTTAAATAGAAAACAGGAAGCTATTGTTCTACCCATTGTATCCCCACTGACTTTTAAGTTTCTGTAGTTCACAGAGGAATACTGAAATTTTAATACTCTTATTTTTCGTGTTGCACTTCATTATTATATATAATAATTTGCCACTTAACAACATGGAACATTTTCTGAAAAATGTATTATTAGGTGATTTTTGTCATGCAAAACTCAGTGTTGGGAATTGAACGCAGGGTTGCTCTACCACTGAGCTACATCCCAACTCTTTTTATTTTTTATTTCGAGACAGGATCTTGTTAAGTTGCTGAGGCTGGCCTCAAACTTGGGATCCTTCTACCTCCTCTTGCTGAGTTGCTGGGATTACAGGTGTGCACCACTGCACCTGGCTCATAGCATACTTTAAAGACTTTCATTTTCTGTTAGTAGGAGGAATACCTTCAAAATAATGACAAAAACTATATTAAGTGCATAAACCAGTAACAGTTGTTTATTATCATTTTCAAGTATTATATACTGTATGTAATTGTATGTGCTATACTTTTATATGAATAGCAGTGAAGTAGGTTTGTTTACATGAGCATCCCCACAAACATGAGAGTAATGGGTTAGCTAAGGCAGTATGACAGCTATGCATTTCACTAGGTAAACAGGAAATTTTCAGCTCCATTATAATCTTATGGCACCATCTTCATATATGTGGTCTATTATTAACTATAACCTCACTGTATGGCATACAACTATATAATGCCATATATGATGCTATTTTTGCCTTAGAAAACTTTTTCTCTGAAGAGTGATTATATGTTTTTTGTGGACATTATTTTAATAAGGATTTGATTTAGTCTGTTAGTCTTTTTGACTTAAGAAAACTTTTCTCTCATTTAAAAGCTTTATTGTGCTGCATCCTGCATCTGTGGAATTTTGGGTGATTTTGAGCATTGCTTCAGGATCAGTGATGGCTTGTGGATAATATCTGATTTGTTGCTTTATTTTTTTCCTCTCACAATTTTATTGAAATGCTCATTCAAATCTGTTTTTTCTTTGGCTGCTTTGCTATTTAATATTAGAGTTAGGTAGTTGTGAAAGAAACCAAATGGCCTGCAAAACCAAAAATATTGTGGCAATGACTGAAAACTGAGATGAAGTGGTGTAGTAATATTCAGCCCTCTGAGTCTGTGAGTCCTTATCCAAGGATTCAACCAACCAACTACTGAAACAAATTATTCAAGCAAAGAAATTCCAGAAAGTTTCAATAAAAAAAAAACAAACCAAAGATTGCACTAAGAACTGTGCTTAATCAACTTGATGGAAGTGATTTGTAATTGCATGCCATTTCCCAGAACCTTAGTCTCTAGCTGTCTTTTTAGACCATCCTTTGTTTCTCATTTGTTTGTGTTTTATGTAGTTAATGCTATGATGATTACATCTGTACTGAATATGTACAGACTTTTTCATGTCATTATTCACTAAAGAGTACAGTATAGCAACTGTTTATTGAGCACTTACACTGTATCAGGTATTTTTTAAGTAATTCTAAGATGATGTAAAATGAAGGTGGTTTACAAATATCAGGCCATCTTATATAAGAGTTATGGGCATCTGTGGATTTTGGTATCTCAGGGCTCCAGGAAACCCCATCTTTTGTGGATACTAAGGAATGACTTCATGCAGTTTCAGTGTTTTATCACCATTATTTGGGTGGTGAGCAGGGAGAGAGGAAATGTCTAGTACCGAAGTACACACAGACAAAAACTTTAGAAAGATGGTCTTTTCTTGTGACCTCTGGATAGTGTGCATATGTTGTGGAGGAGAGACCCTGTATTAATGTGTCCTGAATGGATGAGCAGACAGCACAGCTTGTGTTTGTTGATTTGAATGTATCATTTAAAATCTGGTAAAAATGGTGAATTGCAAGGAGTTTGGCAAACCAATCTGTGGTGAGCATTTGGCATTCTCTAGAATTAGAATATAGCATTATTTCATCATATACTTGGAATTATATTAAAATACAGTTTAGCCGTAACTTCTTAAAGGACTGTATTTCTCCTATTTATTTTCATTAGAACATGAATGATTTCGGTTTTATTTTTCCCCTTAGAGCTGAGAATTGAATCCAGGGCCTTATGCATGCTGGAGAAGTGCTCTGCCATTGATGTACACCCTCAGCCCAACAATTTGTTTTGACTTACTAAAAGCAGAGTATTACTAATGTTTTCAATTATGCTAACTTTCCAAATGTGAAGCTTATACAACCCATTTTAAAGTTTTTTTAATGTGAGAATCTGGAAGACAATAAGACAATAAGCATTCTTAAGAGCAATGTGCTCTTTAAGTCCTATGGTAATATATAAATAAAATCATTGTGTGTGTATGTGTGTGGTACTGGGGATTAAACCTAGGGCCTTGTGCATGCAAGGCAAGCACTCTACCAAGTGGACTATATCCCCAGCCAAAATTATAACATTCTAGAGGTCTGAAACTAACACTAATTTAATATAAATGTATTTTTTCTTTGTGTCCAAAGCACTTCAAAGCGGCAGTTTTCATTTTAGTATCTTCCTGATGACTTAGTGTTAATTTTTATTTAAAGTATAGAGGCGTATCCCATTTCATCACTAACTAAAAATCAGAGACACTGTTTTTAAAGTGTGCTTGAGAGGCTCTTTGCTTTAGTGAAGGAGCATCAGATATATTCATTGTCACTCTGAGGTTACACCAATCGGGACAGTGGCCACAATTGGGCACAGTCCAAATCTGTTATCATTAAAACGTTTATCAACTGTGAAAATGTTTTGAGTGTTAATGCTTTTAACTTAAAAAAGGCATACTGTATCTGGACTCTACAGGCACAGTAGCACACAGGCAGCACAGTGTGAATGGCAGTACTTCACAAAAGTACACAGCCAAGGGTACATAGTGCTCATAGTGGGTGTGGCCCTGTTGTCATCCCTGCAGTTTTTCAGATATACAACTGTGTCTTCGCAGAGGAAGGGACTTCTTTTGGCATGTTTACTTTATTAACAAATAATTGCGTCTGAATCCTATGCCAGGCACCATTTACGACTTCGTAAATGTTATTTGACTCTTATTACTTATTTTACAGATGAAAAAACTGAGGCACTGGAAGTTTGAGGTAATTTGTCTTAAATCACTTAGCTACGAAGTACAGAGCTCGGATGTTCAGTTAAAACTGTGCGGACCCACAGATCAAGATTCTTTACCTCTGTGCTCTGACTTCCCTTTTTTCCTAATTTGTTCGGCTAGAGTCTGATTTGCACAGGTATCATAGAGGCTAGTGCTCGCCCTGATAGCACATTTAATCACTGAGTTGGAAGAGACAGTGCACACACATAACCAACCCCATATCATATGTCTAACTAGATGATTTCCAAGATGAGTGATACAGCCAAGTTTTGTTTGCTGTGCCCATTCATTTGTATGACATTTTCCCGTTACAGTGAATAGGAAAAAGGTACCTTTCTAAAACTTGGCATAGGTGGCTGAAGCTTATTTAGTTTTATGTATATTTTTAAAGTCGGTGCTCCTTTAGTGTCATCTGTTATGCTTTATTTGGTAACTCCTGTTTTGTAGTTTTGGTCTCTGTTTATGATGTCCTCATGATCATTCTTTCCTTTTCACATTCATTTTTGAGAAGACAAATTGAGTTTATCTTGTTTCTCATTGCTAAAATTAAAACATTTGCTTTATCTATTATTGTACTGGTAATTGAACTCAGGGATTCTTTACCACTGAGCTACATACCTAGCTCTCTTTATTTTTTATTTTGAGACAATATTGCCAAGTTGCTGAGGTTGGCCTCCAACTTGTGATCCTCCTGTCTCAGTCTCTGGAGTCACTGGAATTAGTAGATGTGCGTCACTACACATGGCTTAATTTATTCTTGATAACAGTATTTTTCTCCCTCTCTTTCTGAGAATCACTTCATTTGCAATCTAATATTTGGAAGAAATCATTCTTCTGCTTCCCTCCCCCAACAGTAGATTAAGAATTAGAATCTAACTAAATCCTTTCCCTCCACATAGGCTAATGGTTCTTGGCCTTATCAGGGGAGCTTTTAAATATGACTAACTTACAGGTTCTGCCCTAGACCAATTAAATCTGAATGAGGGATTCATTAAATTATAGTTAAGTTTGAATCTGGAAAAGCATTTCTGTAGTTCAGAGTTTATCTAAGACCCACTGTCCTTGGCAGAGCTATTCTCATTTCTGCTAAAAAGGTATTGTTGTGATGAATGATTTTTGTGTTGTGGTAGCCTAATTAGCTTTCCAAATTCTTGGTGTCTTGAATCAAATATTCTTTCTTTGGGGAGAGTGAGAAATCTAATAAGATCTAGGAATTCCCTGTCTTAGACTTAAGTGCCAGTGTACCTGACTGTGTTGTCTTAGACAATAAAGGTTGATTTTCCCTACCCTCACTCTAGTATTTCTCAAAACATCACGCTATTCCTGCTGCCTGTCCTTACTATTCTACCAGTTTCATTACCCCAAACTACTTTATAAAAACAAAAAAGGGCAGCAGCTTTGCCCTAACAAGAAAACAATATTGAATCTGAAGTATTTTGAGGCATTCTAAGTTGTACCCTTAATTTAGTACCTTGTTTTTTGGGGAAGAAGAAACTAGTTGTAATTATACGTTAATGATGTGCACACATTTTTAAAGAAACTAACAGTCACGTTTATCCATCCACATATTCTAATATCAGATTTTTAGTATCAACTAAAGTTTGTTGAAGTTCTCATTCAGAGTCTCTATTCTTGGAAGTTATTAAACTGCTATAGGCTTCTGATGGGTGGATGTTAGTGCACAGATAATAAGTTGGCTTACAATAGCGCTTGAAATTCCTCAAATCTTAAACTCTGCTTCCAGATTGAGTTTGTAATTTTTATTGGGTTTAATTTGCATTGCTTATTCTGTGACAGTCAGATTTTGAAATACTGATAACTTATTTTATTCCTATGCAGTATTTTATTTTTTGTAAGTTTAATACAATATTTAACCTCATGTGATGCTACCTACCATTGAAACTAATTCGATTGAAGTACTAACCAGATGATTAGACATCAGTGCATGTTTAAATTGTTCTTTATTTGTGTGGATGTGTGGTCTTAAGAATGATTTATTTTTAGAAAATTGGGGTCACAATATAAAATTTTTGAGTCTGTTTTTTCTCAAGTCACTTGAATAACGAGAAGTGAAAACATAGGTGATAATGCTGTGTTTGGTCTGACTGAGTCAGATTTCAGGGTCAATTATAGGTTATCCTACTCCCTCCTTTTCTAACCTACTTTAGTTTCTGACTGTCTAGAATATTGTTTCTCTCTCTGTGTGTATGTAACTCCATGGGAAGTAAGGATATGGCCAGGGGTGCAGAATATAATGCTTCAGTGGCTTTGATATATGTGTAGTAGGTTATTAGGGGTTCCATATTGAAGGCAACTAATAGTTTGTTTTTGCAAAATGAATCAAATCAAGGAGGTTGAGCTGAACTCTGATTTGCAAATATATTCCTTTTTTAATTGATCTATTTGCAGGTAATTGCTGTTGTGCTATCAGTCATGCACTAAGCAATTTAATTTGAATTTCATTTGTGACCTCCCCCTCTAGGAGTTCATTTAATTTTAAAAAATACATGTTTTAATAGTGCTGGGGATGAAACCCAGGGCCTTGTACATGCTGAGCTACATACACAGCCCATTTAATAAACATCTTTCTATGCTGAATCAATTGTGGTTAGGATTCTTACATTTCTCTTTTAATTCTTCAGATGATTGTTCCAGATTCTCTACATTAACTGAAAGTTCATCTTTAGCTTCTGTTTCTTTAAGCATGCCATGTATACTTTCTTGAATTTATTGCTGGCCAGTGGGTTGAGATTAGATTATGCTGCTGCCCTAAATAATAAGAAAATTTTCTTATTGTTTTCATTGTGATTGTATGTTTTCCTAGGGAAAGGGTCCATAATGTCCATTTGCTTTTCTTTAGAAAAAAATTCTTTTTTTTAAAAAAAAAATTTTTTTTTTTTAGTTGTAGATGGACACAGCATCTTTATTTCATTGCTTTGTACGTGGTGCTGAGGATCGAACCCAGGGCCCCACGCATGCGAGGCAAGCGCTCCACCACTGAGCCACAATCTCAGCCCCAGAAAAAAATTCTTTAGATCAAATGAATTCCAGAGATTAGTTAAATCTGTCATTTCACAGAACTTTTACAACTTAAAAAAAAAAAATCTTACCACTTCTGTGTAGGTGGGCAGATCTTAGGTGTTTGCTTAGTCACCAGCATCTTTCTATGCTGAAAACCTATTCTAAGATTACTCCTTTATTTTAGGTAAAATGTTTTGAAATACAGATTCTAGAAGCAAAATATTTCATTACGAGAAAAGCAAATAGGTTTAGTTAATATAGTACATAAGTAGTTTTTATGATGTGACTCATCATGTGCTTTTTGAGTTTTTTGTTAATGATGAAAGATCAACCTTTATTGGCTGCCTCCTGGAAGCAGAACTAACATTATTGGTATAACCAGTCTTTGCTCAGCATTTTCAAAATAGCAGTTCATTGTTGAATTCTTTACCTATGTGATTTATTTGTGCTTTGAGTCTCTACTGTGTTTCATTTTGAAATGTGTGTACTCATTCCTACACATAGATACTGTATTAACACACGACTTAAAAATTGTATATGTCCAAGGCACTATTCTTAATTCTGTCGAGAAACAACAGTAAAATGAATAAATCAATTCCTGGTCTCCAGACCAGGAAACTTCTCCAGAAGTTTGATGGGGGTGGGGACATGATAAAAGAATAAGGTACCATACAGCTGTGAAAAGGGAGGTGTGCTGAGAGAGGCTCTTATTTCTGTCCTTGAGTAGTGGGGTGGATAACCAAGGGAGGAAGCTAATTTGGATCAAAACCTTGAGAGAAAGAGTGGCCTAGGTTTGCAGGTAGAACCACGAAAGGGCAATTCTGGCAGATGAATGGCAGTATCATGACAGCAGAAAACTGCAGAGAACAGAAAGACACAGTGGTCTCAATGGTGAGAGTAGGGGATGCTGAATGAGTTTAGAAAGGCAGATGTACAAAATATATATTTTGTTTTCTGCATAAGGAAATACATTGTTATAGGTAGTCTTAACACACATTGTTATATTATCTTAAATGCACCACTAATTTTTGTCATTATTTTGTAAAATATATCTTTAAAAATTCTTTTGGATTATATGGTATAAATGCACTGCACAATGGTGGGACGTGTAAATGAGTTGACTAGGAAAACATTTAAGAAATCAAAATATGACCTTGTATATGTTTCTAGAAATTCTTCAGATTTTCAGGTTGAATTGTATGTGCTAATTGGTATATCTGTTGGCACATCATTTATCACAAATTCATTTACTTTTCAAATCCCAGAATCAGGTATTGATTTAATAATTTAATTATTTATTAAATCACTACTGTGGTCTTTTTCCTTAAAGAACTATAGTCTAAAAGGAAATGTTAAGTGAAGGAATTATAAGGGTAGAGAAAAATAAGTGAAAACTGAAGTACATCTGTGAGGGTGGTGAAAGACTTGGGGACTATAGTAAAGTAAGAGAAAAGAGCCAAAGAGAGGGGGTAAAAAACTGGAATGATCTAATTTAGTATTCTGAACAAGGTAAATGTGTTTTTATGTGTGTGATGTATATGTACACATGGGTCAATAAAAGTATCTGTTGAGGTAGAGTGCTATATTAGTTTGTTAATGTTCAGTTTTTATTAAAGCATTGTGTTTTTAATATTTAAATACAAGGGTTCAAATCTGCACCCTCATTTGTTTCTAATACCAGAGAGTCATATAAACCTGGTACATAATGCTATTTGTAGGAGAGTGAGGATTGCACAAAGCACCAGTGGCACTTCAGTTCTTTCACTGCCATATATTTCAGCTTACTATTATGAGTTAACTTGTTTACTTACGTGCATTATGTAGATTTATGAATTATCTATCTAGCATATTAGGCAAATGTTGCCCAAAGATTCTTGCAAAGAAACTACATATATAAAGAATAGGAATGAGAAACAGAATGTACAGTGGTACAGTTGATAATTATAAACTACTTAAGTAAATTCTTTCCCAATCATGATCTGATTATTTTAGAAGATGTCTCCAAAAAATGAAAAGTTTTCAAGAAAGATGTTTGAAATTTGGACACCCATTCACTTCTGGTACTAATGAGTCTTGTTCTGAGAGTGAATTTTGCCTTAAGATACTAGATAGTGATAGTAAAACTATTATGATTAAGGAGACATTTAAAAGAATTAGAGTGTTTTAAACAACAAAGATTGTAGCACTTTTATATAATTTATTTTTCTTTTAATGTTTTGTGTGTTCTAAAATATACACAGTTTAATAGCAGATGCTAATTATTTGTAATTAAATAGAATGTATATATGTCACCCCCTCCTTCTCCATCCTTCTCTCTTTCAATATTGGGGATTGAATCCAGGGACACTTAACCACTGAGCTACATATAGCCCCAGCCCCCTTTATTTTATATTTTGACACAGGATCTCTCTAAGTTGCTGAGGCTGGATTTGAACTTGATATTCTCCTGCCTCAGCCTCCTGAGTCGCTGGGATTGCAAGCATGCACCATCACGCTTGGCCAAAAACTTTTTTTCCCAATAAGAGTGCTCTACTGATTTTTGAATAACAAGTGGCCCTTTATAACTAGAGCTCAAAAATTCATGCAAATGTTATAGTAAAATAAATGATGTTCATAGCAATAACCCTAAGGTAAGCAGACTGGCAGTGTTTCCCTGTCGCCGTATAGACCTCTGTTTTAGCACATGGGGAACCGTATGGTGGTCAGCATACCACTGTAGTCCTCTATCTCAGACAGTGTGCGAAGGATAACTTATTACAGTTGCATGAGAGTTCATGGGGTATAATGCACTGAGACTTACCAGTTGAGAAGAGTTAAGGTAAACTCTGTAAAATGTAAACTCTGAAAAGATTAAATTTTAAAAAGTTCTGATTGGAATAGTTGCAAAGCCAATTAATTGTCTGTTACTCTTTATTATTAATCAAAATATGTAGAATTGAAGTTTATGCCATTTTTGTGGCTCATGATTTTATTATGAACATAGTATATTGGACCTCAGTGCAGTAATATTTGCATAAGTTGAGCTGAATTGGGAATTGAGCACCCTGTGTGCAGATTCATCTTTGAGTCTCATTTGTTCACTGTGTCAACCTCTTAGAAATGCTCTAAAGACACTCTAAATGGCACTCAAACATTGCTGTTGTTTTTTGTATAGCACTTGCTTGAGAGAGGTTTTCATTGGGTGCGGTGGACATTACAGGAATAAATAAAGAGTACTTTAAACATGTAAAATGGTATAGAAAAATCTTAAACTGCATTTATTTTAGGGTACACTGAATACTTTACTTTTCCTTTTTCTCAGCATCAGCAACGGCTACTTGTGATCGGTGGTACCTGATATTCAATTGCACATCCCCACATCAATGCACTGCCAATGGTAAGACTCTCTCTAACTTCTATTGTCAGAGTATTTAAAGACTGTATTTTTATTCTCTTGAAAGTACTAAAACTTCTCAACAGTTTGGGAAAAATGCATGTGTTTCAAAACTAAGTAACTTAAAAATGTGTAATGTCAAGTAATTGAAATAACTTTTGAGTTATTTATCAAAAGAAACCCCTACTTTGAGGATTTCCATTTTCTGTAATTTTTATTATCTCTTAATAATCAGGGTGGTTATCAGGATGCAAAGTATTACATAGCATTGTGTTCTGTCAAATGACCTAAAGCGGAAATAGAATTTTCTCACTTAAAATTCAGTAGTGGCAAATAGCTTTTTTGTTTTCTGTCCAACATTTTACTCAATTTTGGGGTATTGAGTTTATCTTAATATTTTTAGTTATATGCAGTAAATGGCTAAAATTAGGCGTACATTTTATTTAACAAATACTTTTAGAGAGAGTCATTCTTGTCAATTACAAAGATTATTACAAGCCTTTTACTGTGAAATACAAATATCAAATCAACCATGTTGTATAACAAAAACTACTAGGCTCTGGAGGGTTTAGGATTTGCTTTGTTTCCCGAATGTGCTAGGAATCTGGCTTTTGGCAAGAACTCTTAGAAACATTAGATGATGGATTGGATTACATTTCTAAGGTTTATTCTAGCTGTAAGCTAAGTGATCTCATTTACTTAAGTACAATTCAGAATGATTTTTCTTTATAGAAGTGATTTCTTGCCTAAATAGAATTGCTGTATATTTGGGGGATCAAATAGGAGAATGAAGTCTTAATGGTTTGTTTTTGGTATTGGGGATTGCATCTAGGCCTTGCACATGTTAATTACTACTATACCACTGAGCTACATTTCAGCCCAATTTTCACATTCCCAAAGAATTAATTGCTTAGAAATATCCTCTACTTAAAAATGTTTTCTAGAGTGCATTGCTGAAAAGTTCAATTATTTTTACTGAATCAGATTTTAAATAGGTTTATCAGTTTCAGTTAATAGGAAATAGAATAAGTAAAGATACCTGTGAAAATATTCCTAAGAAATGATTCATTTTAAAGATGAACTTTAAGGGTGTTGATGAAGAGGAAAATTTCCTTTGTCTCAATTATCTTCTGAATTCTTATTGGGAAAGAAGTGTATTTTTTCCTTTCCCTCTTCCCATTCTATCTACTCTTACCTTTTCATTTTTCTACTCCCCCGTAGTTGGTAGAGGAGGTTGAAGACAAAAAAAAGTTCCTCAGCTTTAGCACAGAGGATGATTTTATTTTTCATGAATTTATGAAGCACTAGGTCTTTTAGATTGCTTGGGTAACCCATTGTCATTAAATCTGTTGTTTCCCATGAAGTACTGCAGAATTTCTCATTTTGTCAAATCCACACCAAGGTAAATCAGCTCTTGCTGTGGTCTGTTAAAAACACTTGGCTTTTTGTTGGAAATTGATATTTGAAACCTGTTAGTTTTCATGGTTGTTGGAGTCTTCCTACTTTTGGTATATCTTCCCTGATAATCATGTGCACAGGCCTGTTGAGTGTGTGAGTTGCAGGTGCTGTGTAACCATCTATTTCTTCTAAAGCCAGAACTCCAGTAAATTTTTAAATGTGCTACTCATTTAAATAATAGACTACGTTGTTCACTTTGTTTTTGCAACAGATAATAGACTATGTTTGAAATTAGATTATCCTAAACCCATTCTCCAATTTCATTGAAAATTCCTGAAATCATATTTATGTCATGATCACAGAAATTTAAACTTGTTAATTATATGTAGGTTAGTGTTAAGAGATAAAGAAGGAAAAGCTAACAGCAAACTTGCTTATAGTCTACCTGACGATCCAGAAGCCGTTTCTACATATTTGTACAATATGCTAGTAAATTTATAAATTGGTTCAAAATGGTGGTTTTCCCAGAAATAGTGTTACTGTTAAAGTTGTGCAGTATAGCATCCTTATCTGCACTTGCATTTTCCAAAGTTTCAGTTGCCCTGCTGTCAGACATAGTCTGACAAAATTAAATGGGAAATTCTAGAAATAAACATTTCACGAGCTTAAAATTGCATGCTACCCTGAGTTTCAAGCTAAAATCTTGATTTACCTCACTTTTTACTGCCTGGATGTGAATCATTCTTTAGCCCAGCATATCCACATTATCTGCCTTCCCTGACCATTAGTCACTTAGTAGCCATCTGAGTTGTCAGATCAACTATTGCAGTAACAGTGCTTATGTTAAAAGTTATCCTTATTTCACTTCTAAGAGGAGCAAGAATAGTGATACAGAAGCACCAGGGCATACAGCATGGGAGGACAGATTAACTCTGATACTATATGGCAGTGTTGTAGGGCATATAGGAAAAAATAAAAAAAGGTATATACAGAGTTTAAAACCAGTGGAGTTCCAGGCATCCACCAGTGGCCCTGGTAGATAAGGTGGGGCTACTGTATCTTATGTTTTTCCTTTAAAAATTTTAGGTGTGAGTGCTTTAGGGAAATAAGTAGTTACCTTCACTACATCTATACCCACTCACAACACTGCTCTTGATACAGTAACCACAAGGGATTTATAATAATCTTTTTTTTTTTTTTTTTTGCCTTCACTCTTTACTTACTTAGATTACTTTAAGTTGTACTTTAACTTACCATGGTTGTTACTTTCCTATATGAATGTTTCATACTCCCTTTTGTAATTCTTCATTGCATTAATGGGACTCATTGGCCAATAGGTGTATATAATTATTTTGACCTATTAATTCAATTTCAGACTTAATACTGAAATAGAGAGAATAGGCTAATAAACTCTTATCTGGCTACAATAGTTGCCAGTCTTGTCTTTAACAACTTTGTGCCCATGCCACTCCCCACTGCCAGATTCTTCTGAAGTCAATAATGTATCACATGATTTTATTCATAAATATTTCAGTATTTGTGGGAGATATAGACTATGAAGAATATACGACCACAGCACCATAACACACTTTAAAATTGACATTAATTTTATTTTCATTTGAAAAAGGATTTAAGTATACTTTTAAGAAATTGTGGTAAAACCAAATAATATAAAGTTTACCATCTTGTGTGTGGAGGGAGGTAGGCAGACTACTGGAGATTGAACACAGAGCCTCATGCAAGCTAGGAAAGTGCTGAGTTACATCCCTGTCCCTTTTAAAAAAAAATTATATTTGCCTGGCGTGGTGGCTCATATCTGTAATTCCAGCCACTTGGGAGGCTGAGGCAGGAGGATCACAAGTTTGAGGATAGCCTCAGCAATTTAGCAAGACCCTCCACAATTTACAGAGACACTATTTATTTTAAAATAAAAAGAGGGAGGGGTGCTACTGGGAATGTAGCTCAGTGGTAAAATGCCCCTTGTTTCAATCCCAGTATAAATACATTACATACATACACACACACACACACATATATACATACATACTTAACATTTATTTTATTTTTTGAGACAGGGTCTTTCTAAATTGCTCAGGCTGGCCTAGAACTTGGATCCCCTACCTTAGCCTCCCGTGTAGCCAGGATTATAGGTGTCTACCACCTTGCCTAGCTAAGTTTACCATCTTGACCATTTTTAAGTATACACTTCAGCATTGTTTGCTATATTCACATTGATTTGTATTTGATCTCTAGAATTTTTTTTTCATGATGTACAACTGTTAACAGTGCTATTCCCTCCAGTCCCTGCCAATAGCCTTTTTACTTCTTGTTTCTATGAGTTTGACTACTTTAAATAACTCATAAAATAATATCATACAACATTTGACTTTTTGTAATTGTCTTCCGCTTATTATAACATCCTAAAGTTTGTCCATGTTGTAACCTGTGACATTATTTTCTTCTTTTAGAAGGCTGAGTAATACTCGATTGTCTATACATACCACATTTTCTTTCTCCATTTATTTGTTTATGGACATTTGGGTTGCTTCCACCTTTGGGCTCTCATGAATAGTGCTGTTGTTAACATGGATGTGTGTCTCATTGATATCCTAATTTTAATTCTTTTGGCATTCATTTGGGAATACTAGAGGTGGAATTGCAGGTTTTAATAGTAATTTTAGTCTTTTTTTTTTTCCTCCTTTAAATGAGGTTGGAGGATTGTTCAATACCTTGGGCCTTCCACATGTTAGTCAAGTGCTCTGCCTCTGGGCTACATGTACCTCAGCTTTGATTTATCTTTTTCAAGGAACTTCCATACACTTTTATGTAGCAGCGGCACCATTTTACATTCCCACCAACAGTATAGCAATATTCCAGTGTGTATTCTGAACAATACTTTATTTTCTGTTTGTTTGAGAGTGACCATCCTGATGGATGTGAGATATTGACAATAATATCACCAACATAAATTTTCCTAAACTGCTTTTAAATAATGTTTCTATAGAATCTGAACACAATTCATATATTTTACTTGGTTCCCATGTACAGGTTATGCTTCTACCTGTTTACTTAATTTTTTCACTTGTATTTGTCCTGAAAATTTTCTCATATTGTATATTTTGTTAGTTGCATCTTTGTAATAAAAAACATTACTCTTTTCCTTATATTTTCTGTAAATCTGTAGTTAGAGCTAACTGCTCCTCTTTTGGGGAGGCAGAATATTTCATAGGTGGTGGAAAGTGCTCCCATGAAGAGAGACATAATACTTGTTGATTGCATTCATGATATTGTCATAATCATTGTTTAGGTCCGGTATTTCCACGAGAATGTACTAAAATGTAAATATCCAAGTGATATCAAGCTTAGCTGTGATATTTCTGTAAAGAGAAACTTCATCAGATATTTGATTACTCTGTGGCACAGTTCTTTTTGTACACAAAAGGTACATTAGAATGTTGATTTTTTTTTTTTTCCTTTCTTTGCTGATTTTCAAGGGCTGAGTTGTTCCCTAGATTCCTGGAAAGGTAACCACTGAGGATTTTTTTTTTTCCCTCCCAGTGTTATCTTGAGCTCGTACATATAAACATATGATGTGTTTTACTGTTTTGTATTAGCGTTCTTACTGATGTCAGATTGTTTTGGCCAGAGGAACCTTTCCAAGTTATTGAGTCCTTGATGTGATGCCACTTGTCTGATACTGTTCTTGCTGTTTCATACAAGGTGCTTATAACCTCTTGTGCTTACTCTTTCTTACTCTTCAAATTAGCTCTGTCTCTGAGAAGCCCACATCCCTTTTAGTGAAAAATAGTAATCAGAGCCATAAACTAGTGCTAACAGTGTTCATGGCTTCTGGTTGGGGGAAGTGAAGTGCGTGTATGATATTTTTGGTATGGATTTAGCATTTTATTTTTTTAAATGTAAATTTTTGGTGTCAGATTTTTTTTCCTTTTTACTGATGGATTCTAATGATGCACATTTGGATTCGTTGTTACTTATTGGTACATGCACACAATGTAATATCTTTAATTTCAGCAGTTGTATTCCTTGGCACCTTCCCTCATCCTCTTCTCCTACCACTCCACTGTTTCTGTTGTTATGAGGAGCCACCCTCTCTCCCCTGTTGTCGCCACTCTCCCACCCCCACCTGTCCTTCCTAGTTTCCACATGAGAGAAAACACGTGACCCTTGACTTATTTTACTTGCACAATAATCTCCAGTTCCATCTATTTACCAGCAAATGACATAATTTCTTATTTGTGAAATAAAACTCCACTGTGCATATATACTATATTTTCTTTATCTATTAATGAATACCTAGGCTGCTTCCGTAACATGGCTCTTGTGAATTATGCTGCTATTATTATGGGCATGCATGTATCATTATAGTATGCCGATTTTAGATCTTTTTAAAAATTTATTTATATATTTTTTAGTTATACATGAATACAATATCTTTATTTTGCTTATTTTTATGTCATGCTGAGGATTGAACCCAGTGTCTTACATGTGTGAGGCAAGCACTCTGCCACTGAGCCACAACCCCAGCCCCTGATTTTAGATCTTTTGGAAAAATATCAAGTTTTGGAAAAATACCAAGGTGTGGGGTAATCAGTCATATGGTGATTCCATTTCTTATGTTTTGAGGGGCCTGATTTCTATAGTGATTGTACTAATTTACAGTCCTGTTGCCAATGTGTTTCTTTACCCCATATCCTCTTCAGCATTTGTTGTTATTTGTATTCTTTTTTTTGGGGGGGGCGGGTACTGGAGATTGAACTCAGGGGCACTCGACCACTGAGTCACATCCCCAGCCCCATTTTGTGTTTTATGTAGAGACAGGGTCTCACTGAGTTGCTTAGCACCTCGCCATTGCTGAGGCTGGCTTTGAACTTGCGATTCTCCTGTCTCAGCCTCCCTAAGTTCTGGGATTACAGGCTTGCGCCACCGCGCCTGGCTTATTTGTATTCTTGATAACTACAATTCTAACTGGAGTGAGATGATATCTCAGTGTAGTTCTAATTTGCATTGCTAAAAAATGTTGAAATATTTTAATGTATTTGTTGGCTATTAGAATTTCTTTAGAAAAGTGTTCAGTTCATTTTTCATTTGCCCATTTGTTTATTGGCTTATTTGTTTTTTATTTGAGTTCTTTATATATTATGGATATTAATCCTCTGTGTGAAGATGAGCTAGGAAGGATTTTCTCACATTTTGTATGTTCTCTTCTTCCAATTCTTAATTTTTTCCTTTGCTCTTTAGAAGTTTTTCAGTTTGATACCATATCATTTATTCTTAGGATTATTTCCTGAACTTTAGGAGTCTTTTTGAGAACATCATTGCCTGTGCCTACATATTGGAGTATTAGCCCTATGTTTTCTTCCAGCCAATGCAGTTTCTGGTCTAATTCCAAGGTGTTAGATCCATTTTTAGTTGACTTTGGTCAGGATGAATGATAGGGATCTTGTTTATTTTTGGATATTCACTTTTCCTAGCACCATTTGTTAAAAAGATTCTTTTAACAGATTATATCTGATTATATCTTTGTGGGTCTCTCTCTGTGTTTTCTGTTCTTTTCCATGAGTCTGTGTTTCTGTTTTTATGCCAGTACCGTGCAGTTTTTATTACTGTAGATTTGTAGTACAGTATGTGATGCCTCCAGCATTACTTTTTTGTTAGTTTAGAATTGGTTTGGCTATTCTGGGTCTTTTATTCTTCCATATGAATTTTAGGGCTGTTTTTTCCCCTCTATTTCTTTGAAAAATGTTATTCGTATGTTCATGGGAATAACATTGAATCTGTAGATCACTTTTGATAATATGGCCATTTTAACACTTTTGAAAAATCCTGCCAGTTTTTTTTCTGCTTACTAAAAGATCTGACCAGAACAATTTTGGGAGGAAAAGTTTATTTGAGGGCTCACAGTTTCAGAGGTCTTCATCCATCTTTTTGATTTTCTGTGGGTGTTTATAGCTATACATGTTCCTCTTAGAAATGCCTTCATAGGTGGCTTTTGGGCTTAGAATATGGTCTGTTTTGGAGAAGGTACCATGAGTAGCTGAGAACAAATTGAATTCAACTGTCATTGGAGGAAGTGTTTTATAGATGTGTGTTAGGGCCATTTGATTTATAATATATTTTATGCCTGAAGAATATTTATGCTGGGATGGCCCATCTATTGGTGAGAGAGGTGTGTTGAAAATCACCCAGTGTTATGGAATTGACGTCTGAGTTTCAATGTCTAGTGGTGTCTGTTTTATGTAGTTAGAAGGGCACTGACATTTGGGACATGCATATTTACTATCATTGTATCTTTTTGTAAAATTTTTCTTTTACCAGTCTGAAGTGACCTTCTTTGTCTCTGATTAATTTTGGCTTGAAGTCTGTTTTGCAGATAAGAGAGTTGCTACTTCTGCTAGTTTTTAGGCTACATTTGCATGGGCTATTATTTTCCATTCTTTCTTTTAGCCTATAGATGTCTTTGTGAGATAAGTCTCTTGCAAATAACATATAATTGACCTGTCTTTTAAAAAATCCATTCTGCCAGTGTATGTCTTTTCAATTTATGTTTATTGTTAGAGATGTTTATTAATTCCTGACTTTTTGATTTACGCTCAGTGTTTAATTGGGTCCTGTTTCTTATTTGCTAAGTTATTTGTCCATTTGTGAGCTCTGGGTTTTTTTTATTTCTTCCGTGTGTAGTATTCAAGTATTTTCTATAGTGCTGGCTTTGTAGTTGTGAATTCTTTTAGTTTCTTATGTCGGAAGGATTTTTATTTCTTCATCAATTCTGATGGATAACTTTGCTGGATATACCACCAATCTTGGTTGACAGTTATTTTCTTTAGGACTTGGAATACATCTTTCCAAGTCCTCCTGGATTTTAGGGATTGTAATAAGAAATTATAAGTGTGTGATTGATTTGCCGTTAAATGTGACATGATTTTCTCTTGGGGCTTTAAAAATTCTGTTCTTATTCTCTTAGGCATTTTAATTATAATTTTCATGGAGAAGATTTTTTCCTTTTTTCTTTTCCTCTCTGTCTCCTTTTTTTTTCTTGTCCATTTGTAATCCTGATTGCGTCTTGTCTTGATTTTGGATGTCCATTTCATTCTGAAGGTTTGGGGATTTTTATTTCCCTGAAGAGGTTATCCATGCCTTTAGTCTGCATCTCACAACCTTCTTTGATTCCAGTGATTCTTAAATTTGGTTTCCCAATGTTGCCCCAGAGTTCTTGTATATTCTGATCATAGTTACTTATTTTTTTTTTCTTAAATGTTGTCTGAATGTTTAAGTCCAGCCACTTTGTCTTCCAGTTTCAAGATTCCATCTTCTACATGGTCTTCTCCATTGGAGAACTTTTAGCTGGATATTTTATCTGACTTATTGTGCCTTTTATTGCCAAGGTTTCTGTTTGGTTCTTTTTCAGTATCTCTATCTCAGTATTCAGTATTTATTGAATTTCTCTTCTATTCAGTATTTATTGAATTTCTCTTCATATCCTATACTAACTTCCTTAATTCATTTAGCTGTTTTTCTGTGTTCTTTTGGAATTTTTTGTTCATTTTTTATAATGCTTTTGAATTCTTCATCTGATAATTCATTCACTTCAGTGTCTTTGGAGTCAGTTCCTGGTGAGTTATGAATGTTAGATGGTGTTATATTTTCTTTTTCTTTTTTAATATTTTTTGTCTTTGTTCTGAGATTTATGCATTTGATGGGTTGGATTTCTCTTTCATTCCTATGCATGAACCCTTTTAGGGCATAGCTTTCTCTTAGCAAAGTGTTGTGGAATATCAGGTTGTTGTGATTTGTTCAATATATTTCCAAGGGGATTTTCTAGTATATTTCCCCTGCTAGTTCTTCGGTGGTTATTAGTATACCTTCATATAGTGTGTATTGTGTCAGGGCTTGAGTACCCCACTATCTCTGTAAATCTCAAAAGTGTGTGCCTTTCTGTAGATTAGGTAATTTTGTTGTATACACTAGAGTCTATGGGGCACACCCTCTGTGATTACTCTTCTAGAGTTAACAACTCTGTTCTTAAAGGGTAATATAGGAGCAATATAGATTGAGACCTTTTGTAGGTATGATATCCACAGTCTTTGTGTTATTTCTGTCTGTTCTTGCTATAGGTGCAGGTGTCTATGAGTGGAACGAGAGGAAACCACCCCCCCCCCAACCTTTTCTACTTGGGTTCTTGTGATCAGTTTGGAGTTTTATGGCCCCTATTCTTTTTTTAGAGTATTGTTGAAGTTTGAGCAGAGTTAAGTTGTATGTGGAACAAAGCATGCTGTTTCATGATGAAAAATATGGTAGTGTTACTTACATAAACTTATTTTTAATATATTTATGCTCTATATGAATACATAAATAAGGAAATGTCTACATACAGAAGTTATAAGAATATGAAGGAAATATATCAAGTAATGTATTAATAGTAATGTAAATTCTAGTTAATATTAAATATATAATTACATGAAACTAATATACATATTTTTCTGCTTTTATGTATTTAAATCAATACCACCAACAACATGATTATGACACAGTTTTTATTTTGTTTTTGCTCACGTCCCAATAGGATTTACAGAATGTTACCTTTTAAAAGTATCAGCTGAATTTAGTGGCTCATGCCTGTAATACCAGCAATTTAAGGGACAGAGGCAGGAGGAATGCAAAGTTGAAGCCAGCTTCAGTAAACCCTAAGCAAGTTACCAAGACCCTGCCTGAAAACAAAAAATACAAGGGTTGGCAATGGAACCAGCACTGTATATGATTGTACCTTTTTTTTTTTTTTAACCACATCCTCACCAACATTTATTGTTGCTTGTATTGTTTTCTTTTTTTTTCTTGTGTGTGTGTGTGTGTGTGTGTGTGTGTGTGTGGTGCTAGGGATCAAACCCAGGCAGGGCCTTGTGCATGCAAAGCAAGCACTCTACCAACTGAGCTGGATCCTCAGCCTGTTGCTTGTATTCTTGATAATTGCCATTCTGACTGGAGTGAGATGAAATCTCAGTGTAGTTTTGATTTGCATTTCTCTAATTGCTACAGGTTTTGAATGTTTTTTCATATATTTGTTGATCAATTGTATTTCTTCTGTGAAATATCTGTTCAGTTCTTTAGCCCATTTATTGATTGAGTTACTTGTGTTTCTTTTGGTTTTGAGGTTTTTGAGTTCTTTATATGTCCTGAAAATCAGTGCTCTATCTGATGTGTGTATAGTAAAGATTTTCTCCCACTCTGTGGGCACTCTCTTCACGTTATTGATTGTTTCCTTTGCTGAGAAGTAGCTTTGTACTTTGAATCCATCACATTTATTGATTCTTGATTTTACTTCTTGTGCTTTAGGGGTCTTGTTAAGAAAGTCAGTTCCTAACCCCATGTGATGAAGAAGGGGTCCTACTTTTTCTTCTATTAGGTTCAGAGTCTTTGTTCTAGTGCCTCAGTCTTTGATCACTTTGAGTTGATTTTTGTGTAGAATGAAATAGGGGTTTACTTTCTTTTTGTTACATATGGATTTCCAGTTTTCCCAGTACCATTTGTTGAGGAGGTTTTTCTCCAATGAATGATTTTGATGCCTTTGTCTAGTATGAGATAACGGTATTTATGTGAGTTTTTTTTGTGTGTCTTCTCTTGTGTACCATTGGTCTAGATATCTGTTTTGGTGCCAATATTATGCCATTTGTGTTACTGTGGCTCTATAGTATAGGTTAAGGCCTGGTTTTGTGATGCTTCCTGCTTCACTTTTTTTGGCTAAAGATTGCTTTGGGTGTTCTGGTTCTCTTTTCCAAATGAGTTTCATGATTGTTTTTTCTATTTCTATCAAGAATGTCATTGGGATTTTAACAGGAATTGCATTAAATCTGTAGAGCATCTTTGGTACTATGGCCATTTTGACATTGTTAATTCTGCCTACTCAAGAGCATGGGAGATCTTTCAATCTTCTAAGGTCTTTTTCAAGTTCTTTAATGTTTTGTAGTTTTCATTGTAGAGGTTTTTACCTCTTTTGTTAGATTCCTAAGGCTTTTTTTTTTTTTTGAGGCTATTGTGAATAGGGTAGTTTTAATTTCTCTTTCAGTGGATTCATCACTGATTCATAGGAACCTGTTTGATTTATGGGTATTGATTTTATATCCTACTACTTTGCTGAATTTATTGGTTTTAGAAGTTTTCTGATGGAATTTTTTGGATCTTCTCAATACAAAATCATGTTGTTGGCAATAGTTTGAGTTCTTCTTTTCCTATTTGTACCCTTTAATTTCTTTCCTCTAATTGCTCTGGCTAGAGTTTGTAGGGCTGTGTTGAATAGAAGTGGTGATAGAGGGCATGCTTGTCATATTTTGGTTTTTAGAGGGGATGCTTTCAATTTTTATCCATTTAATGAGGGTTTTTTGTTTTTGTTTCTGTTTTGTAGTGCTGAGGATTGAACCCTGGGCCTTGTGCATACAGGGCAAGCAATCTACCAACTGAGCTATATCCTCAACCCCAATTTTTATCCATTTAGAATGATGCTGTCCTTGTGTTTAGCATAGATAGTTTTTACATGTTGAGGTATGTTCCTGTTATCCCTGTTTTTTTCTAGTGTTTTGAACAAGAAAGTGTGCTGTATTTTGTCAAACGCTTTTTCTGCATCTATTGAGATGATCATATGATTCTTGTTAAGTCTGCTGATGTAATGAATTACATTTATTTACTTCCATATGTTGAACCAACCTTGCATCCCTGGCATGAACCTCACTTGGTTGTGGTGCACTATCTTTTTAATACGTTTTTGTATGTGATTTGCTAGAATTTTATTGAGAATTTTTGATCTGTGTTCATCAGGGATATTAGTCTGAAGATTTCTTTTCTTGATATCTTTGGTTTTGGTATCAGGACAATACTAGTCTCATAAAATGAGTTTGGAAGGATTCCCTTGGTTTTCTATTTCATGGAATAATTTGAGGAGGATTGGTGTTAATTCTGCTTTGAGGATCTTGTAGAACTTGGCTGAGAATTCATCTGGTCCTGGACTTTCCTTGGTAGGCTTTTGATGCTGTATTTTATTGCTTGAAATTGATCTGTTTAAATTGTGTATGTCCTGCTGATTCAATTTGGATAGGTCATATGTCTCTAGAAATTTGTCACTGTCTTTAATATTTTCTATTTTATTGACATGTAACTTTCCAAAATATTTTCTAATTATCTTCTGTATTTCAGTAGTGTCCTTTGTGATGTATCCGTTTTCATTACAAATTTTAGTAATTTATTTCTCTCTTTCTTCGTTAGGGTGGCTAAGGGTTTATCAATTTTTTTAAAATTTATTTTTCAAGAACCAACTTTTTGTTTTGTCAATTTTTTGAATTGTTTCTTTTATTTCAATTTCCTTGATTTCAATTTATTTCATGTCTTCTGCCACTTTTGGTGTTGATTTGTTCTTTTTCTAGGGCTTAAATGTTACATCATTCATTTGTTGACTTTCTATTATTTTAATGAATGACCTCAGTGCAATGAGCTTTCCTTTTAGTACTGCCTTCAGTACTAAAATCCCAGAGATTTTGATAGGTTGTATCAGTGTTCTCATTTACCTCTAAGTATTTTTTTAATTTCATCCCTGATTTCTTCTGCTATCCATACATCATTCAGTAGTGCATTGTTTAGTCTCCAGGTGTTGGAGTAGCTTCTATTTTTTATTTTATTGTTGATGTCTAATTTCATTCCATTATGGTCTGATAGAATGCAGGATAGCATCTATTTTTTTCTGTTTGCTAGGAGTTGCTTTATGTCATAAGATATGGTATATTTTAGAGAAGGATCCATGTACTACTGAGAAGAAAGTGTATTTGCTGATTGACAGATGGAGTATTCTATATATGCCCGTTTAGTCCAAATTATTGGTTTTATTATTTAGTTCTATATTTCCTTTTTTAGTTTTTTTTTGGAAGATCTATCCAGTAGTGAGAGAGCTGTGTTAAAAGTCACCCTATATTATTGTGTTGTGGTCTGATTCTTGAAATTGAGAAGGGTTTGTTTGATGTACGTAGATGCTCTATTGTTTGGGGTGCACATGTTCTTGATTGTTATGTCTTGTTGATGTATAATTCCCTTAAGCAGTATCCTTCTTTGTCCCTTCTGACTAACTTTGGTGTGAAGTCCACTTTGTCTGATATGAGGATGGCAAGCCTTGCTTGTTTATGTGGTCCAATGATTCTAATTTACATAATTTCATATTTTTAGAACTATTTGCATGTCTCTTTGAATTGTTTCAAAGATAGATTTTTTTATCTTAAAATGTAGAATTCTGTCAACCTTGTTGATCAGTCACTCAACCCTTCTGTTTTCTCTCTTTTGATACTCCATTTATGTAACAAGTTCTAAAAACTAATTGGGTTTTACAAGAATTCCTAAGAATAAGACCCAACTGAGTAGTTTTAGTCGGTTTGATTGTCACAGAATTAGATCCTTGATTATAACCTTTGTGGTTTTTTTTTTTTTTAATTATAGAAATACCCACTGGGAGAGCAGAGAATAGAGAAGAGAAAAATAGCAGTCTAAAGAGGAGGTTATTTATTGGGCAAAGGCTCAACTCATGTTGATGCCCTGAGGGCCTGCATACAATGTTCCTTTGAGTTATTCCACTCTAGGGACAAAATTGTCCGTGGTATATTTTCTACCAACTCCTTTCTTTATTGGAGAGGTTATTTTTTGGGGGAGGGCAGGACATCAGCTCCTTAGCACTTTCTCCATGACCTGACCTGTGACCAGTAAAGATTCCAGGTGCTTTGTAATGAGAAGTTGACCTTTTCTTCAGGAGAGTTGAGTGATGAGGGGATATGGCCTTAGCACTGCCAGCCTCTGCTGTATCCTTGAATATTCCATTTAATTGGCAATTACATTTCCTAGTGTAAATTAGTAAATCACCTACATTCTTAAGCTTCTTTGTATTTCTTTAACATCTTTTCTCCTAGAATTTGATTTTCCTTAAAAGAACTGATAAAAATAAATTATGGCCTGCCACTTTGAGAGTAAGAGCTCAAAAGAATTGTGTCCCATTGAAGAGGTAGGTAGCTGCCAAGAAGTAGTTTGTTGCATATTGAGGAGCCAGTATTTTATTTTCTTTTATTGTCTGCCTCTTAAGTGTATCATGTATAAATTAAATTGTTCTACTTGCTATAGAAAAGTTCATTGTCATTTATCATTTATTATCATTTATTGTGTGACTTT
This sequence comes from Xerus rutilus, assembly GCA_028644305.1. NCBI lineage: Eukaryota > Metazoa > Chordata > Mammalia > Rodentia > Sciuridae > Xerus > Xerus rutilus. The sequence goes on along the minus strand of CM053409.1, from coordinate 40,899,740 downwards.
GAAGTGATATGAACTGTGAAGAAGGAATGACACTGCAGTAAGATTAGCATTTTGTGAAGTATTCATCCTAATTTAAACCTGGGGAGCTGATTTTTTCAAATCAACAGTAAGAGGGCATATTGAAGAACTGTAAATCTACACTCTATAATCTAAAGTCTAAAATAGAACCTTAGATGTTGTGGTATCACTTAAAAGACAGTCTCTAGGTATTTACATAGATTAATATTTAATATTTAATTTTATATATTTAATTTAATCCTTACATTAAATTGTGATAAATTGCTATTGGTATTTACAAAAACATTCTTCATGCTTTGAATAATTTTAATGGAGTAACATTAAAATGGGTTTTATTACTGAGCATTATCTACATATTTTTAAGTTTTACTGACTTCTCAAACTCTCCGTGCCCTATTAATTTAGTCTCACTAGGTTCTGACCATTATGTCAGATTGCTTGGTCCAGTCTTAACAATATTGCCATAAAATTTGAAACTGAAGACCATTGACTATTTCATAGGTATATTGAAGCTATTTGGTGGCTCTTTATTTTTGTCCCTGTTCTTCCTTCTTTCTATCCATTCTTCCTCCCATTGGATAATCATGGTTTTTAATCTTTGCTTTAATGAGAAAGGAATATACTAAAATTAGTATGTAAGAGATATTCAGTTAAGTACTTAATGGGATCATTTTGAGTTCCTTACTGATTTCTTTTCATAGTGACTTAGAGCACAAGGGTTTGTGAACTTAACAGAATTTTTTGATAATTTAAAGTTAATAGGAATATTTTAAATGTTTAGGAGAAATTCCAAAAGACAATATTCATTAATTTAGATTTGATTCACAAAATATTTTTTATAATTATTATCACACCTTAACTGTACAGAATAATGGGTTTCATTGTGAAATTTCTATACATGCCTATAATATGATTTGATCTTATTTGTCCTCCCTTTTATCTTTACTACCTATCCCCATTCTCTTCCTGAATAGTCCCCTATTACTTTTACATCTTTTACAAGTATTTTTATAATTGAAAAAGTAAATAAAAATCAGACTAAAAGTGAAAGACTTAACATGTATTCTGTGATAGAGTAGATATATTATTTAAATATCTTTGCAGAGCTGTTTTTATCTTCATTTTATTGAGAAGGAAACCATTATTTCTGTTTAACCAAGCCTTCACAATTTTCTCCTCTTTCAGAATATGTCTGCATTCTGTTCTAATATGGAGAAGATAGAAACAATGGCATGTTGAAATAGAGCAGGACCCCAGATTCTCACAAAGATCAGTCATTGATTTGTAATATGCTTGAAAAACTATTTGGTGATTGGAGGGAGGACTTTTGGATTGTTTATTTGAAATAATATCCATTTAAAACAATCTGAAAGGGTCTAGTATTTGCTAAGTAAGCTTTTGATTATTTCCATTTAAAGGAGCGATTTCATGTTTTGATTATAGGAACTCCTTTCCTTAATTGCAGATAGGATAGAATAAATGATAATTTTCCTAAAAATAAATATTTGCTAATTCATTTATTTTGAAATAGTACCTATAGTTTTATCCACCATTTGAAAAAATTATAGACTCTAGCTACAGTATAGCAAGAGATCTATTTCAAAATTAGACTCTACTATGTAAAAGGTCAGAAACTTTCAGTACCATTGTACAGTTTGTGCATGTGTACCTGTAAAGCAGTGTACTCATACTGTGACATCTTGGCCCTTATTTGCTGGTGGCTCTCCTTCCCCCACCCTTTCACCTATATAACTAGACCCAGTCTGTACAGTATGATAGCCACTAGCAATATGTAGCTGTTGAGGCTGGGAATAGGACTAGTGAGAACTGATATTCAATTCAATGTCAATATAAAATGCTTGTTGAACATTTGAAGGCTTAATATAGAAAAAGATAAAACATCTAATTGTAAAACATTGATAATAGCAGGCCGCCCCCCCCCTCCCCCAAGCAGGGAATATGTTCTAAGACATACCTTGGATGTCTAAAACTGTGTATAGTGCCATACTCTGTACTGTATTTTTTCTAAAATTTATTTATGAATTAGGCACAGTAAGAGATTAATAGTGACTAATAAACAATTGTGACAATGTAGTATAATAAGTTATTTAAAATTTATGAATTGTGTTTGGATTTTTTCATTTCATATTTTCAACACTTCATTGATTGGGTAAACGAAACTGCATAAGAGGGAACTACTGTGTAAAAAATGATAATATTCTGGATATATTGGGTTAAATATATTACTAGAATAAATTACACCTGTTTCTTTTTGATTTTTTTTTTTTTCATGTGGTTACTAGAATACTTAGAATTTACACATGTGGTTTTGCATTGTGGCTTGAATTATATATATGTTGGAAAGCGTGGTGTTGCAGACCTTACTAATTACAACTACCTTGACCTGTCAGTATTCCCTTCTCTGCTGGAAACCAGTAATCAGAAAACCAAAGAATGCGGGTAATGCTAATATTTGGGGAATGACCAAATATTGATATGGAATGACTCTGTCGTGAAGATTCCTGAAATGAGATCCTCAGACTGTATTACAAAACTAAGTTCTCATTACACATTGAATCAGTTCTCATTTTACCAGTGGGAAACTAGTGCTTAGAGAAGTGATGCCATATCATATATTTTGTCACAGTTACTAAAACAAGACTTGAATCACATCTCATTATCAGTTTTAACATTCTTTCAAGTTCTGTATAAGAGAATGTTCTTCAGAGGTAAATGAAATGTGAGAATTTTCATGGGATCTCAGGAGAGCATAGAATGATAGGGATAAAAGCATCTTGGTGACCATTCTCTAGATTTGTATCATTGTTGAAAACTAAACATACAACTTATTATTTCAGGAAATTTTTTGTAGAATTTTGTTCTCATATATTTGTATTCTTTTATCTAGGAAGATCATTTACTTCTAGTTAATCTCCTTTTTTCTGTACTTTGTCATCTATTTTTCCGTGTTTTTTCTCCAGTTTTAAAATTTCCATTTGTTAGTTTATAGTTTCTACTTCTGAGAACATTTCTTTTTTGTCATTTCAAGATGACATATACAGAATTACAGGATCCCCTTCTGCATCCCTCTAGCATGGATGTTATCTCATGCTCTTCATCACCCAGAGACCTTATTTCCTGGTTTAGTTTGTCTCTGTTTATTAAAAAGAACTGGTTTAATCAAGATATTGAGGGTGGGAAAAACACGTCAAAAAGGTATGTCAATTATGTGTTTTCACAAATGTGTTCAGAAGAACAGTAGAGCTCTAATTCCAAAAAAAGGGGACACTGTCCCCTGAGGGACAAAACCTCCCACAAATAGTCTCTGGACAACATATGAAAAAAAAAAAAAGCATTGTGAGGATGCTGTAGAACAAACCCAAAACAAGACTGGAGTGGATTCTTTAAAGAAACATTAAAACTTGCAGTTTCTTTTCTTTTCTTTCCTTTCCTTTTCCTTTCGTACTGGAGATTGAACTCAGGGGTCCTCGACCACTGAGCCGCATCCTCAGCCCTATTTTGTGTTTTTTGTAGAGACAGGGTCTCACTGAGTTGCTTAGCGCCTCGCCGTTGCTGAGGCTGGCTTTGAACTTGTGATTCTCCTGTCTCCGCCTCCCTAAGTGCTGGGATTACAGGCTTGAGCCACTGCACCTGGCTAAAACTTGCAGTTTCGATAGCTTTTTGCCTAAGAGTAGGGTCCTGTTGGCAGAGAGATCAAAAGAATTTGGAATTACCACAGTGGCTGTAGAATTATGGAGTTGTGCAGGAGAAAGGAGTGGGAGATCTCAGAAAGAAAACTATGATTACAATGTGGCTGATCCTTAATCTGCAGACTAGAGAATGGATAAACAAACCTGAAAACTGCAAGCAATTGAAAAGAACAAACTTGATACCTGCAACAACTTGGATTTGTTTCAGAACATTATGTTGATCGAATATAGTCTTAACACAAAGCCAGACATATGTATGATCCCATATATGTGACATAACAAAACCTAATCTGTTGTGTGTGGAGATGTGGAAGAGACAAAACTAATTTATGCTGGGAGAAAAAAGAAGTGGTGGGCAGGATTGGGAAAATGCATGTTGCAATTTTAGGAGGGTAATGGTAACAGTCTGTATTCTGTTAGGTATATGAATTTGGCAGAACTCATTGAATGATATAGGTAATATGTGTTCATTGTATTTTGTGTAAATTTTCTTTAATTAAATTTTTTCTCTAAATATTGAATGACATCAGTGATGGGCAAGCTGAAGTAATTATGGGGGAAGTATTCTGATGACTGACCTTGATAGATGTGATAAATACTAGGGAACGTTAATTTTAAAGTCTGTTTGGTTGCTATGTAGATATTTTTATTTGTACGTTTGAAAATTTTTATAAATATAAAAGTAAAGCTAGTTGGTAATTTTTCTCTAAATCAGGTTTCTATAATGTTATTGTGACATTCGTCAAAATGGGTATATTTTTAAATTTGAAAATAGTTTGGAGTTCATCAGTGACATGTTTCTGTTTGTGCACCAAATTCTGAACTACTTAGGGTGCAGCAATACAAATAAAACTGAAAGGATGAAACATACCTAGGTAACAATTCATTTGCAGTAGTCCCCTATGTCAGTGTATTGACTTTCAAGGTTTCCTTTACCCATGGTCAACCATTGCCTCAAAATATTAAATGGAAAATTGCAAAAATAAACAATTCATAAGTTTTAAATTATGTGCCATTGTGAATAATGTGATGAAATTTTGAGCTGTGGTATTTTGTCCTGTCCAGGATCTTGATAATTTCTTTGTCCTGCTGTAACTTTTCTGTATATGCTCTCCACTTACTATTCACTTAGTAGCCATTTGGGTTATTGGATTGACTATTGCTGTATCATAGTGCTTGTATTTCAGTACTCTTATTTTTACTTATTAACAGCTCCAAAGTGCAAGAGTAGTGATGCTGACAAAATAGATATGCATGGTATTTCCTTTATGTGAAAGGTGCAGAGTTTTTATAGTAAGGTAATTTGATAGACATCATATTTATATGACTTATCTTGCAATATATTGTTATAATTGTTCCAATGTTATTAGTTATTAGTAATCTCTTGTATCTTATTTATAGACTGAAGTTATGTTTAGGAAAAATATATATATGATTTTGGTACTACTATCTGCTATTTCAGGCCCATTGGGGGTCCTAGAATGAATGTATCCTTGATGAATAAGGGGGGAATAAATCCAGTTCTGAGTAATAACTCAAAGACTGATTAAGATGGTACATTGGAGGGGATAGATACATAGAATATGGTCAAATTCAGGTATGATCAACAGGTGATGTCCCATGGCTTGCTTATTTTGAACACATTTTTAAAACGCTATTAGAGGAAATCAATTAGATTCTCTTCCTATTCTTTTAATTGCCCAGTTGTCATTTGTGAAGTGTGGTTTAAGACATCTTTTAGTGTGTTGTGTTTATTTTTAAGGAAAGAAATGCTATCTGAATTTCTATGTTAGAATTGTTAAAAATTAGCTAGTTTGAAATGACTAGATTGTGTTTTAAAAAAATAATTTTTTTTTTAAGAAATATGTTAACTGTTGGTGGTTTAAAAAGCAGATTATCACTGTTCAGGATTTTGTGGTTCTTCAATAAATTTTTGAGAGACAAGTATATTGCTGTTAAATGCAGTGTTATAATATCTAATTTTGTCCTTGCTAATTTAGTCTAAGGAAGGCTGTTCTGGTAGACTAGGTTATAGCTCAGTGGTACAGCATTTACCTAGCATGGGTGACACCATGGGTTTATTCCCAGGACCACCAAAAAAGAAGAGGAAGAAGAAATTTAATTGTTCCCAATCAAATGGGCTTCACACTCATGTTATATGCTAACTAATTGTTTAGATAACTCTCCTTTAACTACTGATCTTTGTACCAATGTTTTTCACTAGGAGAATATTTTATCCGTCTTTCAGTTAGCCTTTAGTTTTTGCAGCAGTTACCTTATGTCTGTATATTATTGACTAAACAAAATACTTTTCATAACATCTGTACTTTTCTTATTAAATATCTTAATGTTTAAGTCTCTTTGAAAAAGTGATGTGGGAGGTAAAGTATATGGAAAAAGCAGCTGAAAATAGCTCAAAACCAAAATAGAACCTTAAAGTAGCATTTCTGTTAGTTGCCATGAAATATGATGTTATTTAGTAAGCCCATTAGGATTATAAGTCATAATACCCAAACTAAAATGGAAAATATGCAATATAAATGAAAGTTTTGTTTTAGTGATTTTAATCTCGGGAACACATGGATATCTGCACCATTTAAAGTCTAGCCAAGAATAAATTGTATTTCCATCATGGTTGCTTTGTTTTTGTCTTTGTTCCTACCAAAAAGATAGAAATTTTATTAGTGACTCTGAATATCATATTAGTATTGGCAAGGTAAAATAGTCAAGTGACAGAGAAATGAAATTGTGTATATGACAAGTTGTTTTAAAACCACTTTAGGTAATTCGCATTAACCACACACCTTAAGAAACAAGTTTTTCTTTTCATTAAATGTATCGTTATATTTTAAAGATATTCTGAGTTAAATTTCAACACATTCTATAGGAGTTCTAAGTCTACCAGGTAAAAACTTTTGCATCATCATAAACTCTAAGAAAATAAATGTAAAATAGAACATCAGCATAGCTTTGAACTGAAAATTAATGTTTAAACTTGCTAGTCCCTGGAGGATTAGCTAGAACCAGTCAGTTAATTATATCCAGGAAGTTGCAGTTAGAAAACCACCAGTTTTTGAGGGACCAAAGCCTATTATTTGTTAACAGTAGAAACTTGATTTTTTTTCAACATAGAAAAACACAAAGATATCCTCTTCTATCAGTTTATGTTTCTATGTATCACCTAAAACAAATCGTTTTTAAAAATTAGTCTTGTCAGAAAGAGGACCCAGGTTGTATTTTGGGGGAGCTAGCTAGAAAAAAAAAGTCACATAAGGAAAATATAGACATTAACAAAGAAGGATATCACAAGCACAGCTATTCTATTACATATTAAAATTGTTTAATTTACTCAGATTATTTTTCTTGTCATTTTATTCTTTATCCAGTTAACCGAGGACAGTTACAAGGTACTTTATCACCTAAAGTAAGAATTAGCCCAGTAGTGTTTCAGTTCTGTTTTGTAGATTCACTTGGTCTTTCTCTCTGGCCAAAAGTAAGTGTTTTCAGGTCATAGTTTGGTTATTTATTACTAATCCTGCTTAGCTGATAGTATTAACAAGACTGGAATGTCCTGAAAATAGTTAAAAGTTATAAAGCACTTGCTCATTGCAACTAAAAATGTTGTGTCCATTTTATAATCTGAAAATTGTTATCCCCATTTTTATCCCACCTGCTCTTTTCCAGTGTTAACTCTTAAACTTTACACTTAACAAAAATTCTACATTTTATTCCTTCTTTCTAAATTAATCTATAGACGTACTCAATGTTAAAGCTAGAGGAAATGCTTGCTGATTATAGTAATCTTCCCTTTGTCTGTGGAGATACATTTCAAGACCTTCTGGAAGCCTGAAACCCAGGTAGTACAGGTCAGTAGAATATAAATTGTGTGTTTCTCTGTGAATACATACCTATGATAAACTTTAATTTATAAATTGAGCATAGTAAAATATTAACAGTAAAGTATTAAAAATATAATAATTATAGTAATATATTGTAATAAAACTTAGCAGTCTTTTTACTTCTGGATTTTCTATTTAATATTTTTTGGCACATGATTGACTAAGTGAAACTGTAGAAAAGGAGATGTGTATATTTAATTCAGTGCCCTCATTTTACAGATGAGGAAACTGAGGCCTTAGACTAGAACAGAGGTCTCCTAACTCAGTCCAAGACTCTTTCTATTACATCATGCTGCTTGATATTACATCATGCTGCTTGATGTTTATATTTGTGGAAGTCAGCAACATCTTAAATGGTTAGCTTTTTTTTTTTTTTTTAATTAGCACAAAAGTAATTTGCTGCTCTCACCAGCTGCTCATTCTTTGTTCTTCTCATTTTCCTTTTATACTGATAGCTATATTAACCCTTTATAAAGTCTAATAACTTCTTTTTGGACTTTTAAATTTTTTACTTAAAGAAATTTAGATACTAGCTTGGGATATAGTAAAGTGGTAGGGTACTTTCTAGTGTCTGTGGAGACCTGTGTTCTATCTCCAGCACTAAAATCAAAGAACAGTAAACAAAAGTATCCTAAAGTTTTGGGAATTTTTCTTTTGTTGGTGCTACTATTTCTTAGCATTTGGCTACTATTTTTAAGGGTTATACTCTCATTAAGATGACTTTTTAGTAACTACTGCAATGTTAACATGCACTATAGCAATAGTAGATTAAAATTTGTAAGAGGAATGATGTGTAGAAGCTCAAATTTAGATTTATAAAATGAATTACAAGTAAGTACAATAGTGTGGATAATACCAGAGAGCAGATCTGATACCAGATATGAGAGTACTTTTTTAAAAAATGGAAAATACCAGTCAACTGTGTGACATAATTGCAATTAAAAATGGCCTATCCTATGAAGTTATGGATTTAAATATTTGTTTAATTTTGAACTTTTTTTTTTTTTGTATTGTTCAAATTGGCCTTAAATCATCTCCTATGTTCTTTTGACAAGACCCTTAGCAGTTTTGGGTAGTTTATCTTCTTTCTGAATTGACAAGTGTTAGATGGTTTTCACAGGAAACTCAGGTTTTTGTTTTTTCCAGTTCTCATAGTAAGTTCATGATTTGCAGGTTTCATTTTCACCTCTTTATTAATCTGGGTCCTTCAGGGATATAGAGTAAATTATGTATATGAAGTGGGAAAATTCTAAGCCATTTTATTATGTAAAGTAATTATTAGCCCATGGGCTAGTTTGTGTGTGTGGATGGGTGGAGGGTATCTACTGTGAGAACTATCTCATGGAATTATGCAGGCTAAGAAGTCCCACAGTAAGCTTTCTGTAAGCTGGAGAAATCAGTGAAGCTGGTAGTGTGATTCAGTCCCAGTCTAAAAGCCTCATGGCCAGAGAAACTGATGGTGTTTCTGAGTCTGAGGCCAAAGACATACTAACCTTCAGAATCACTGGTGTAAGTTTTGGAGTTCAAATATCAGAGAACCTGGAGTTCTGATATTCCAGGTCAGGGGCAGTAGGGTGAAGGGGGATGTGGGGAGGGAGGGAGAGAGAGTCACTCAGTGCTCACATGTGCATGAGAGTGGAAGCAAGAGCAGAGACTGAGAGAAAAATGAGAATGTTTGCCTTTCCTCTACTATTTGTTTCTATCTCAGCTCTCAGTAGATTGGATGGTGCCCATTCACATTGGATGAGAGTAGGGCTTACTTACAGTCTACTGCAACAAAACAAGGGCTAGTCTGGCCTAAAAACGCCCCCAGAAACATAACCCCCAAATGATGCTTTACAAATGAGTTTTTTTTTTTTTTTTTTGGTACTAGAGATTGAACTCAGGGGCACTTGACCACTGAGCCACATCTCCAGCCCTGTTTTGTGTTATGTAGAGACAGGGTCTCACCGAGTTGCTTAGTGCCTTGTGGTTGCTGAGGCTGGCTTTGAACTTGTGATTCTTCTGTCTCAGCCTCCCTAAGTGCTGGGATTACAGGCTTGCGCCACCGTGCCCGGCTACGTACTAGTATTTCAATCCAGCCAACCTGGAATTAACCATCACAACCCCTTACCCTTCATTCTTATTTTCTCTAAATTTGTGTAAACATTGTCCATCAATTAATTTTGCTCTTGTAAAAGACCAGGAATTGAAAAATCTTTTAATTAATGATAATTAACATATTTTTCTTGTTTAGCCATTTTATATCTATTGTTTATAGCCATGATGTCAAATTTTAAAATTTTAGTGTTAACTAAGGCACCAGTGCTAAATACCTATGAATACCAGATAGATTTGTTGGACAGGGCTCCACCATCGTAATCATGCACTTTTCAACACTTATGTTTTAATATATTAAAGGTTTTTGAATTCTTTGACTAGCTTAATTGCTTACCAGCCATTGAAAAATGTCCCTATCCATGTGCAAGCGAACTTTTTGTGATCACATGAATTAAATAGAAGATCTAGAAAAATTATATGATCACGATTTTCCTATAAAGATATCTCGGGAGAATGGTATTAATGTTTTATTTTGACCAAGACAAAATTGTGTATAAACTCTTAAAAAAAAAATACTGGAGCATGAGGGCTATATTTTATGATTTACAAAGAGTTTAAAAATATATTTGAATCTTTTTTTTTTTTTTTTTTTGGTACCAGGGATTGAACTTGGGGGTACTCAACCACTGAGCCACATCCCCAGCCCTATTTTGTGTTTTATGTAGAGACAGGGTCTCACTGAATTGCTTAGCACCTCGCCATTGCTGAGGCTGGCTTTGAACTCGCTATTCTCCTGTCTCAGCCTCCCAAAGTGCTGGAATTACAGGCATGAGCCACTGCACCTGTCTTAATATAGTTGAATCTTACTATGTTCTTTTTTTTTATTCTTTTTGTTATTCTGTAAACAATATAGTATAATAACTATTTACATAGTATTTATATTAGGTGTTACAAATAATCTAGAGATGATTTAAACTAATCAGGAGAATGTGCACAGGTTATATGCAAATACTATGCCATTTTATGTAATGGACTTGAGCATCTGCAGATTTCGGTATCCATGGCAGTCCTGGAACCAGACCCTTGCTTCAGGCATGGATATCGAGGGAAGACTATATTCTCAAATGCTGAGAATGATAGAGGAGAGGGTGAGGGAGTTGGGGTGTGGGTGGGAGTCAAGAATATGAAGGCCTACTAAATTTGAAGGTGATTGATTTGTTAATAAAGTTATTTAGACTGTAAGTGAAAAGTGAAACTTGTAACAATAAAAATCTTTGGTAGGCTTAGGTTGTAGCTCAGTGGTAGAGTGCTTGCCTAACGTGTGAGACACTGGGTTTGACTCTCAGCACCATGCATAAATAAATAGAGGTATCGTGTCCACGTACAACTAAAATTTTTTAAAAAAGTCTTAGCCCTGTTTTACATTTGTGCACTTTTACTTAAATATAATACATGTGACTTCACTTTTTGGTAATATTCTATTTTCCTTTGTTTTCCTTCCCTGGCAGTTTATTGTTTTTGATGACTGCATAATAGACCATAATGTAAGTGTACCATAATATTACTTTGTTCCTCTAGTTTTAGTGGACATTTACATTATTCCACCACCTGTTTTTTGCCATTAAAAAAAGGAGTGTTCCTAAAATGAACATTCTTTCATAAAATTCTGCTTTTATTTCTTTAGGTTGTAGGATATATGTATTGGTTAAATTGTGTGACATTGTAACTGTCCATTTTCTTTGCCCCCCCCCCCCAAACAGTTCCTGTGGTTGAATTTTATGTTTTTAATGTTAATAAAAGTTACACAGATGGTTTTTCACAATGAGTTCACATTTTCTCTTTGGATATATAGGAATAATCTTTACTCACATACCTGCTAGAAGTAGGCAGTATAGGTCTTTTAAAGGTTCATTTATTTATTTATTTTTTGTACTAGAGATTGAACTCAGGGGTACTTAACCACTGAGCCCCACATCTCCAGACCTATGTTGTATTTTATTTAGAGACAGGATCTCACTGAGTTGCTTAGCCACCTCGCTTTTGCTGAGGCTTTGAACTCTCGATCCTCCAGCCTCAGCCTCCCAAACTGCTGGGATTATAGGCATGCGCCACTGCATCCAGCTTAATGTTTACCACTTTTAATGGATATAATTTTACCATTTGTTACTTGTATATGTATTTTATGATAACCAGTGAATCTTTATAATACTCAATTATAGGTATTTTGTTTAGTTCTTGAGTTTCTAGTCTTGTATAAAAATGTTCTGTCTGTTCTCTAGGGAGAACATGTAGACTGGTATTTTGACAAGACACACATACACATTATATATATATATGTATATAGTATATATAGGTAGTATATTCTGTCGTGTACAGTATGTATACAAATATTTGTTTAAAATATTTGGATATTAAATCCATCTGGAATTTATTTTTGTGGTAAAATGTGGGCTCAGTTTTACTTCTTTTCAGATGAATAGTCACTTTTGGCAGCACAAATCTACATAATAAGCTTTTTCCCACTGAATTCAGCCCCAGCTTGGTTTGTGTTAAATGTTTCTCCTTCATTGCAGGGTTAATACTCTTCTTGGGGCTATTTTCAGTCATTTATTTTTCTATATAATTTCATATACACTGAAAAAAATTCAAATTTTTAATAAAGATTTAATGTACAAATTTCAAGAAATTGTTTTAAAATTTTTCTCTCTGTATAGGTGCTTTACTAGAGCAAAAAAGGGAAAAAAAGCTATTGTGATATTGTTAGCCACTGTATTAACTTTTCTTATAAATGGCTGGTAATTTTGTTGATGAAATGACCACATACTTCAAAGACCTAATGTTTTATGGTAGAGATGATTTATTCTTTTTTATCAGTTACTAATTCTCAAGGGAGGCACAAAATTGACAGGGTGAATAAAAATAAAGATTTTTGAAGTGACTAAAATGTCAAGGAAAATCTCACTTGAGTTTGAGAAGCTTTTAATGAAATGAAGACCTTGAAGAAAGTTAAAATTTTCGAAAACACTATAGAAATTTTAATAAGGAAATAACATAACAAATGATTTCCAGATGCCTGAGATTGCCCAAGTGCTTGTATACAATATTCTGGTCACAGTTTGGGGTTAAGTGAGATCACTTTGAAGTTAGCAAGGCTGCCTGAGCTGAATGGTAGGATCGTAGCATTTGCTGTTGAAGTTTCTGATTGGTAGTAGAAAATGAAGGGAGAACAGAAATTTCACGAGGATGATGTTGAATTAGAGGGTACTAACAAGGTTGAATAACTTGTTGGTGACTGTGAAAACCTGTTCAGTTATTATCAGAGATCAGAAGTTTATAGTACAAAAGAGTTTTCTTTAAAAAAAAAAACAACAGGATTTTAAAATAGAAAAGTTGATGTGTGAGGCATGATGAAAGTCATGGGTTGCATGCCCTGAGGAACTTCTCAGAATAAACATAACTTTGTTGTTCTGTCAAGCTGAAAGCTAGATAGGAATTTTTAAGATTGTTGAGTTTATGGTCTTATTTTGAAAAGCTGCCCTGGTGATTTTGATACACCACTATAAGAAAGAACTTCCTGGTTGGATAGAAACTGGAATGTAGCTCTTATATTTTCTTCATGTTGAGTGTTTAGCCAAAAACAAAAGGTAGAAGCTACTGAAACTGAGGATGCAATGATGAATATACAAACGGGAAATTATTTTATTGGTTGTTTAGAACACTGCTGACTAGTAAAATTAAAGAACTTTGTTGTTGTTTTTCCCTTTAACAAATAATAATTGAAAGCCAGTGTGAAATCAATCTATATTCCAGGCACAATGACAGTAGTAAATAAGAAGGATCTGGTGACTGCTGTCATGTAGCTTGCATTTTTTTAGTGAACTTGAGTATCTTGTTATTCCCAGAGTTTTGTTAATTGAGTTACCACAGGGTTTAAAAAATCTTAACTAACCCCATGCATTGTGATGATGGGGCATTTTGTCTTTGGCGTAGTAGCATATATATATAGAATAAAAAAAATTCAATGAATGCTTTTATATGATGGAGTTAACTCTATCTTCTTTTTGTTGTTGTTAAGTACTGCCCTGAAAGCTTTTCTTCCTACTAATACAGAGAGGGATTAAATAAAGGGGTGAGTCTTTTCCCACTACATAATGGAAAAGACACTCCCACCTTGGTGGTCCCAGAGATGAAACCCAGGGCCTGTGCCTGCTAAATTAGCACTTTGTCATGGAGCTATATCCCTAGGCCAGCAGGAATGTTATTTTGCGTTTTCTGGTCTTGAGCTTCAGCACAGTAAGTTTCTTACAGGACCATTAAAAGGGAAATAATTATAAATCTCTTTGGACTGGGCATGAAGTGATCAAAACCTTTCATAGTTAGATAATCGACTGGGATTCTATTGGGTAACTAGAAGCAGTAAAGGAGTAGAGGTCCTTGTCATTTTATCTTATTGTTCCTCCTCTCCCAACACAAATATTTTGACGTTATGAAAATAAAACAAATGCTTTGCACTCTTCAGTGTTTTGCAGTTACTATTGCCCATGGGTTTTGCATAACCTTCACACCTAGAGCTATGTTCAATCCTTTTAGTTTTATCAAGCTTTTTAAAATTTTTATTTTTTAGGGAGGCGGGTACCAGAGATTGAACTCAGGGGCACTCAAGCACTGAGCCACATCCCAGCCCTATTTTGTATTTTATTTAAAGACAGGGTCTCACTGAATTGCTTAGCACTTTGCTTTTGCTGAGGCTGGCTTTGAACTTGGGATCCTCCTGCCTTAGCTTCCTGAGCTGCTGGGATTACAGATGTGTGCCATACGCTCGGATTTTTTTCAATTTTAAAGACAATAATTATACATTTACATGTAAATGTTTTTAAGTTTTAATTGCTCTGAGCAACCTAGAACAGGAGGGGAAAAACTCTTGTTCCCTTGAGTTCCAGGCCTCATTCTGGATATATTTATGATTATAGTTTCTATCAACTCTTTTTTTTTTTAAATATTAGGTCAAAAAAAATAGTACTTTACTCCTGGTTTGTGTCATATTTACGTTAACTGATATTTTGGGCTTTTAGGTAAAGTACTTATAAAATACTGAAATTTCTTTAAATAGAATAGATATACCTTCTAAGAACAGTTAAGAGTTAAAAATTGATAACTCTGTCCAAATGCTCATTGTTTCTAATACATTGTTCACTAATGTATATTCATTTTTATAATTTCTTCTTATAACTACAGGAATTTTGTGGTAAAATGTTTTTTAGAAATATTTTGTAGTTGTAGATGGACACAATATCTTCATTTTATTTATTTTTTCTGTGGTGCTGAGGATTGAACCTAGTGCCTCATACTTGCTAGGCAAGCACTCTACCAAAATAGACATGTGGAACAATGGTACAGAGTAGAAGACACAGAAACAAACCCACATAACTACAGTTAACTCATACTAGACAAAGGCACCAAAAAGATAGCCTCTTCAAAAATTGGTGCTGGCGGGCTGGGATTGTGGCTCTGTGGTAAGAACGCTTGCCTCGCATGTGGGAGGCACTGGGTTCGATCCTCGGCACCACATATAAATAAATAAATAAAGGTCAATCAACAAATAAAAATTTAAAAAAAAATTAGTGCTGGGAAAACTGGAAATCCATATACAACAAAATGAAATTAAAACCCTCTCTTTCACCATGCACAAATCTCAACTCAAAGTGGATCAAGGACCTAGATATTAGACCAGAAGAAACCCTGCACTTATTAGAAGAAAAAGTAGACCCAAATCTTCATCGTGTCGGATTAGGTCCTGATTTCCTTAACCAGACTTGAAAGCGCAAGAAATAAAATCCAGAATTAATAAGTGGGTTGGATTCAAACTAAAAAGGGGTTAAAGTAGGACATTGCTGATCAGCAAGAACTTGTAGAGATTTTAAGAGTGATTTTAGAACCTGTAGGGTTTGGAGAAGTTGGATGAGGACAAGCTTGTGGCAGAATTAGAAGAACTCGAACGGGAGGAACTGGGTAAGAATTTGCTGGAAATCAGTAGACCTGAAGCAGTCCCCCTACCAAATGTTCCCTCTGTAGACTCACCATCGAAACTCACTCAGAGACCCTACACCTAATAGAAGAAAAAGTAGACCCAAATCTTCATGTCAGATTAAGCCCCGACTTCCTTATTAACAAGACTCCTAAAGCGCAAGAAGTAAAAGCAAGACTCAATAAATGGGATAGATTCAAACTAAAAGGTTTCTTTTCAGCAAAAGAAACAATGAAGTGAAGAGAGCCAACATTTTGGGAGCAATATTTTGCCACACGCACATCAGATAGAGCACTGATGTCCAGGATATATAAAGACTTCAAGAAACTGAACACACACACAAAAACAACCCAATCAATAAATAGGCTAAGGAGTTCAACAGACACTTCTCAGAAGACAAATATATGAAAAAAAATATTCAACATCTGTAGCCATTAGAGAAATGCAAATCAAAACTACTCTAAGATTCCATCTCATGCCAGTCCAAATGGCATTTATCAAGAATACAAACAACAAAGCTGGGTGTGCTGTAATCCCAGCACTTAGGGAGGCTGAGACTGGAGAATTGGAGTTCAAAGCCAGCCTCAGCAACAGCAGGGCGCTAAGCAACTCAGTGAGATCCTGTCTCCACATAAAATCCAAAATAGGACTTAGGATGTGGCTCAGTGGTCGAGTGCCTCTGAGTTCAATCCCCGGTATTAAAAAAAAAAATACAAGCCGGGCGCAGTGACGCAAGCCTGTAATCCCAGCACTTTTGTAGGCTGAGACAGGAGAATCGTGAGTTCAAAGCCAGCCTCAGCAACAGCCAGGCACTAAGCAACTCAATGAGACCCTGTCTCTACATAAAAAAATACAAAGTAGGGCTGGGGATGTGCCTCAGTGGTCGAGTGCCCCGAGTTCATTCTCCGGTACCAAAACCAAAACAAAAAAAAAAAAACAAAAATAAGTGTTGGCGAGGATGTGAGGGAAAAGGCACACTCATACATTGTTGGTGGCACTGCAGATTGGTGCAACCACTCTGGAAAGCAGTATGGAGATTCCTTAGAAAACTTGGAATGGAGCCACCATTTGACCCAGCTCTCACTCTTTGGTCTATACCCTAAAGACTTAGAAACAGCATACTACAGTAATACAGCCACTTCAACATTTACAGCAGCACAATTCACAGTGCTAAACTGTGGAAGCAACCTAGATGTCCTTCAGTAGATGGATGGATAAAGAAACTGTGGTACATATACACAATGGAATATTATTCAGTATTAAAATAAAATCAGCATTTGTAGGTAAATGGATGGAGTTGGAGAATATCATGCTAAGTGAATTAAGCCAATCCCAAAAAACCAGAGGGGAGGGAGGGGGAGGCGATGGGGTATGGAGGCAGGAAAGATGGTGGAATAAAATGAACATCATTACCCTAGGTACATGTATGACTGTACATATGGTGGGACTTTACATTGTGTACAACTACAGAAGTGAAAAGTTGTGCTCCATTTGGGTACTATGAATTAAAATGCATTTTGCTATCATGTATAACTAATTAGAACGAAAGATATTTTTAGTTGTAAATGTACACAATATATTCATTTTATTTTTTCTGTGGTGCCGAGGATTGAACCCAGTGCCTCACATTTGCTAGGCAAGCGCTCTAGTACTAAGCCACAAACCCAACTGGAGGTAAAATGTTTTTGCAATCAGTAGCCCAAATGGAATTTTACGGGTTTTTGAAAGAATATTTATTTTATTTGTTCAGAGAACTGTGCAATAAAATTGTTTTAAAGAGGGCTTCTTTTGTTTATATAATTGAAGTAAGAATAAAGATTTAATATCTGATTGCTATGTGGTATTTGGGGGCGGGTACATGTTTCATTCTAACAAGAAAGGTTTACTGATTATTAATGCTCCTGAAATAAATTGAAATTAATTTTGAAGTTGATGCTTGTGGGTGTAGACAGGATACGGATTTGTCTCTGTCTTTCTTTCCTGTCTAAGGAAGAGAGGAGGTTGAAAGCAGTGAGAAGAAAAGCAGTCTCTATTCTGCCATAGGGTTGGCCTAATCTATCTGCTGTGGTCTGAGCCCTTAGTAAGCATCTGTATTTATGTTGACTTTTCTAATATTTGTAATTGAGAAATGGTAAACTGATACACATTTACAGTAAATGACATGTTTCCAAAGAAATACCTTGGAGTATGTCTAGATGAACTCATAGTTAATCATTTTCTCTGTAGTTGATGAAGAGAAAACTCCGTTAAGGTCAGGATTTTGCCTTGAAGTCAGATCTTAACCTTTACACAAAGTAAGGATTAGAAGACTACGATACACATTGACTATGAAATGGCAGTTATTGTATTTTCTCTAATATCACTATCTTTAAGCTTTCTTTCCCCTTCCATTTCCATTAATATAAGAAAAGGGTTAGATTTATAGGTTCCAGTGAGACCAGGACAAAAAGACAGTCAATGTAGATAATGAATGATTGGGTCAGGAAGATGGGGGTGATTCAAAAGGAAATAAAATGCTAGTATCTCAGGGTGAGGATATAGCTCAGTTGGTAGAGTGCTTGCTTCTCATGCACAAGGCCCTGGGTTCAGTCCCCAGCACCATTTAAAAAAAAAAAGCTAGTATCTCCAGAGCACTTCCCCTCCTCCAACCTGTTGTTAATGAGTACCCCCCCAGTGGCTCCCTTCCTAGTGTTCTGGGCAGATATGGAAAATAGAGAGAGGTACTCCTTGGACAGCTCCTCTCTGGGCTTTTGGTCGCCATTTAGCCAAAGGTAAGAGGAGAGGACTTGAGAAGAAGGGAAACCTGAAATCTGTAAAAGAGGCAAGACATCCCCACTCCTTGAGTCACCAGCTCTGGACCCCCTTCTCTCTGGAGGAGTGTTTCTCTGTTCTGTCCCTTAACTAAAACTTTTTGCTCTTGCTTTGGCATTTCTCAGGTGTTCAGTCTTCACCAGGGAAAGAGGACCCCATCCTAATTTCAAAACTGGTTTCACCAGTAGTCCAGAAATGATATAAGCCCATGAGAAACTAGAAGAGGTAAAGGGAATTAATGTTTATTTGTTTTGTTTCTTAAATGACAGTTTTAGATGCTAGTTTCAGTCAGGATTGAGGTAAGGTATACACATCGCTTTTGAGCACTGAATTCTTAGTCTCTTTCACTTGTAGAAGAATTTGATATATTTGACCTGTGATATTTCCCATATTTTGGCTCTGGGTAATTGTATGCTTGAGGTAATGTTTAGCATATTTCATTTATTATTCAGTGATTTCACTAAAGTGGTAGTTAGAAACTTGATTAAATTCACTTTTGAATCTTTGATCATAAGGTCTTTTTTCTTCTTTGTACATTGTACTATGAAGCATGAACCTTCTGGTTGTCTCACTTTCATTGATACTGATATTGATTAGTGGGTTCAGGTATTTTAAGCCTGCTCCGTCTGCTGTGATCTAAATGTCTTTTTGAATTTCATGTTGAAATGTAATCTTCAAGTTGTCAGTGTTAAGAGGTGAATGAAGTCTTTGGGAGGTGACTGGGTCAGGAGGGTTGAGCTCTCCTGAATGGTGTTAGTGCCTTTATAAAAGAGGCTTAATGGAGTATATTTGTCCCCTTTTTACTCTTTCATGACATGTGGATACAGCAGCAATGTGCCATATATTATATATATTAGCCTCTAAACTCTAATATTATATATATTAGTCTCTAAAAATCTGTTGGCACCTTGATTTTTAGATTTCTAGTTTAAGAAATTAAAATTTCTTTAGAAATTTGAACTAATTAAATTTCTTTAGAAATTTTAACTAATTAGAAATTTCTAGTTTAAAATTTTTTTTTGGTTGTTGATGGACCTTTATTTAATTTATTAATACATGGTGCTGAGAATCGAACCCAGTGCCTCACACATGCTAGGCAAGCGTTCTACCACTGAGCCACAACCCTAGCCCAAGGTGTTTTTGTTAATAGCAGCCCAAATGAACTAAGACATCATCTATTGTAAAATTCTGTATCAGATTTTCCCCTAGTAGATTTAAGCAGCATACATGATTGTGTCCAGAGACATTATTTTCTTAGAGATGGACAAAATGGTTATTTCCTAATTATATGTATATTTTGCTTCTCTGTCGCTTAGATGGAATTCTGAAGGATTTACTAATTGAGTATTGGGAAATGTTGAAATAGAATTGGCACAGGAAAGGCAGGGTATTTACCTGACTGCCTTGGTTATCAATTTTTAGAATAATGAATTGATAGTACACTAACTACCTCTCAAGTGATATTTCATTTTTAGTTTTTAAAATGTTACGAATTAAGAACTATGTTTAATGTGTTTTAATGTGATAGGTTTTTATTTTGTTCAGACCATCTTTGGCTGATGAAAGTGAGTCCCTTCAAGTTGACTATCTTCTCCTTTTGACATCACACTGTTCTTTGCGTTCTTAGGGGACATGCTATTTCAGGCTTCCTGCTTCAGCCCTGGTATTGGCTATTAGTCTAGGAAATTCCGGCTTCTTTAAGTGGAAAATATTCATTTTAAGAGACTATAATGTAGGGGCTGGGGTTATGGCGCAGTGGTAGCGTGCTCGCCTAGCATGCGTGAGGCACTGGGTTCGATCCTCAGCACCACATAAAAATAAAATAAAGATATTCTGTCCACCTACAACTAAATAAATAAATAAGTAAATAAATATTTTTAAAAAAGAGACTATAATGTAGGCATGGGGTGCTTATTACTAATTAGACTATCATTAATTGAATATAGGTCTTTTTAGAACTAGCTATTGCATGTTTTTAGTAAGAGAACAATAAATCCCTAGTTTTTTAATGTCTATTTCAGCTCAACTGTAAGAGTACATGTTTTAAGGCTTTATTTTCATTGTGTGAATTTTATTGAAAATATTAATGAGATCATTAATTTTTTAATTCACTTCCATCATATATAATTTTAAATGGAAGCAAAATAATCAAACTATTTACCATCAAGGAGAATTATCTCTAGGATAATTTGGCATATTCATCCTCCCACTTGTTATCTCTAGCGTATTGCTGTATATTCTTCAGATACAATCAATTTGAGGAATACTATACTATACAATGAAGAAGAGACAAAGCCTTTTCTGCATTTGTATATATTTTCTTATTGAAAATTTTATTTTATAATGAATTGAACATAATTTATATTCTAAAGAGTTTCAAAATTAATAATGTTAATAAAATATTATAATAAGACTAATAAAAACTTTATAAATTTAAAAATTATTTTGCTTTGTAAATTGCTTTGTAATTTTAAGTTTTTGTTCCTAGGTCATACATCCTAGGGAGTGTATACAGTCAAATACTGTTTTAGGGATTGTGATTGCATGTACACACACACACATGTGCAAGCTCTAGGGATCAAACTCAGGGCCTTGGATCCCAGGTCTTGCACGTTAGCCAAGCTCTCTACCAGTGAGCTCCATCCGTAGGCCCCAGAATATCATTTTAAATTTATTTATTTTCCTTATGATAACAGCTTCATTGGTTTACAGTAATAAAGGTTTATTTTTCATTCACCTTGCATATAGATAATGTGGATTGACTATAGGCCGGACATTTGGGGAGCCGTGCCTTTGGAGAAGGCCTCATGTAGGACATGCTCATTCTTATGGCAGAAGAAAAGAGCAAGAAAGCTAGGAGACACACTAATGTCTCTTGAATGGTATCTATCACATCTATGTAAATTTCATTGGTCAAAAGTATGTCACACAACCAGTGTCCAAATCATTGAATTGGGGATGAATAACTCTATGGCAGGAAAAGAAAAGAGTGGTTAAATTCTGAACAATAACTATAGTAGGGCCCTCTTATCTGCAGTTTTGCTTTCAGATAAATTCATGGTCATCCACAGTCTGAAAATATTAAATGGAAAATCCCAGAAATAAACAATCAACAAATTTTAAATTGTGTGTACTGTTTTGAGTGGTGTGATGAAATGTCTAGCTTCATTTTGTCAGATGTGAATGATCCTTTTGTCTAGCATAACCACCCTACATATGCTTCCAACCCAATAGTCACTTAGTAGCCATCTGAGTTATCAGATTAAGTATCTCAGTGTTCAGTTGCTTGTGTTCAGATAACCTTTATTTTACTTAACCCATCAAGTCTTAGGTTTTGAATTATGTGCATGTTTCAATGAAAGACATAGGTGCATTAAAATAGGTTGGAAATCATAATCCAGAGCTTACATATTTATTATATTAACTAATATTAATACTGTTATAAAGTTGTGTATTATATACTATGTTTAAGTTTTTATGTGTTCCATAACTGAAATGATGGGACAGAATTGGTTAATAATGGTCTAACAATGCAAGAGTAGTGATGCCAACAATTTAATTTTGATCTGTAATTGTATTTGTTCCATTTAATTATTAATCTGTAACTTTAAACTCTATCATAGGTCTATATGTATAGGGAAGGATGGAGCATATATAGAGTTTGGAGCTATCTGCTGTTTGACACATTCACTAGGGGTCTTGGAATATGTCCCTACAGGGAGACAGGTACTACTGTACACTCTAACACCCATGTATTTCTTCCAACTAGTTATCATAATTAATATTAGTTCTGATTTCACTTTAAAGGGATTATCTGAAAACCAAGCTTGATGGATAATTGAAAGGAAGGGAGAAAGGCTTTTATTAGCCCTTGCCTATACCTACTATCTACAGCATGGGAAGGGCAAAATAACGGGCATTCTTAGTTTAGTTGTTGGGTTGAATTTTGTCCATCAAAGACAAATCTTAAAGAGGAAATTTGGACATGACACAGGGAGAACATGGCAGAGTGCCTGGAGTGATGCATCTGTAAGCTAAGTGCTGTGGTGTGAATGTGGCCTCCAAAATTGAAATTAAAACCCAGTCCCCATTGCAGTCATATTAAGAGGTGGGATGTAATTAGGTCTTGAGGACTCTGCCCTCATGAATAGAATTAATACTCTTACAAAAAAGCTTGGAGAAGCTCCCCAGAGCTTGCACCACATGAAGGCACAGCAAGAAAGCACCATCTCTGAAGCAGGAATCCTTTACCAGATGTAGATCTGCAGCACCCAAGACTTGGGCTTCCCAGCTTGTAGAACCATGAGAAATTTATGTATAGATTGCCTGTTTGAAGTATTTTGCTCTTGCAACCTGAAAGATCAGAAGAAGGACCTGCATTTATCTTTCCTTGGTACTTTTAGGGGGAACATGGTCTTGCCCACATCTTAATTTCAGACTTCTGACTTTCAGAACTGTGAGACAATACATTTCTCTTGTTCTAAGCCACCTGTTTTGTAGTACATTGTTTTGGCAGTTGGGAAACTGATGTAGTCACACAGTTTGACAGTCCCATTGGCTCGATTGGAAGGGTACAAGAAGGAATGTGAGCCATAGCTATAGGATGCTGTATTAGCAAGAGTGACTTTACTACCAAGCTAAAAAATTGGGGGCTTTGATAGAGGAGTTCCTCAATAGAAGTCCAACAGCCAGGGCAATAAGAAGCTAGCTTGAGGGTAGGTAATATTTTAAAAATATTTATTGGATAATAACGGGGGAGGTATAGCTGCTCAGCATCAATTCATGCTGTCTCTGCTTGGATTGAGAACCACACCTTCAAATCTCTTGTCCCTTCCAATCTGAAAAGGTACAACATACTTGATTAGTTTTTTTCTAAGCTGAAACAATGCATCAAACCATATAACACAAAGTTTTTATGTAGGGCAAATTCGGAAGTTTGTAGGTGTTATGGATTGAATTGTGTCTCTCAAAAGATATGTTGAAGTCCCAACCTCAACTACCCAAGAAAGTGACCTTATTTGAAAATGGGATCTTTGCAGATGTAATCAAGTTCAAATGAAGTCATTGGGATGGCCTCTATTCTGATGTTTTCTGTTAAGGAAACATTTTTTTAAAAAAATATTTTCTAGTTGTTGATGGACCTTAAAATTTATATATATGCAGTGCTGAGAATTGAACCCAGGGCCTCACACATGCAAGGCAAGTGCTCTACCACTGAGCCACAATCCCAGCCATTAAGGAAACTTTTATAAGCCTCTTGGTAAACCCCTCCCCACCATCTCAACTCGTTTGTGTCTTAACCTACCATGATTTCTTTTTAAAGTTGTTTATTCTTTTCTGCTCTTGGCCAGTCTGGCAAGGTATGATTATATTAATCTTCATATATAATGGATTATTTATAAAGTTATGCCAAATCAATTTTTTAAAATATCTGAGTTACATGCATAGCTGCATTTGAAGAGTGAATTGGTAGGGATACATATGTTGCAAGAAAATAAGTAACTAGTAAACATTAAATGTAGTATTTATTAGTTTGAACTATTCAAGTCACCATTGAAAATTCTTTTGCAAGATTGGATGAGGAATGATAAACTGAAAGACAAAAACCCTACTTTCTCAAACATTCCCTTTTTTGTCTTCAGGTCTCCCACTTTATTTCATTACCCCCCCTCCCCCCATTGTTAGAACATAAAGTGAGTGACATTCAACAACTATGAATGTATTTTGGATTAGCCATTTCTCCAGTTTCCAGTTAGACTGGAAAGTCTTCTCTAATTTATATTTGTTACTAATTTCTTTTGCCCTTTGTTTTCCAGATTTACTAATACTAGTTTACAATCTTTTGTACAGTTGTACTCCTATCCTTCCACAGAATATACTGAGTATAACCAGTCATGGACAGTTGTTTTGATTTACTTAGGGCCCAGTAGCCTTATTATCATTTTCTTAGGATTCTGCCCCCCAGTAAGAAATAACCTCACCTTCTTATCCAGCAAACTATTTCATAAGTCTTAAAATTGGTAGCCTTTATTACTGGTTTAAGGCATAATTATAGAGCCGGAAATGGTGGCTCATGACTGTCATTCTAGCCACTTGGGAGTCTGAGGCAGGATGATCACAAGTTGGAGGTCAGCCTGTGTAACTTAGCAAGATCCTGTCTCAGAAAGTAAAAAGGCTGGGGATGCTGTAGTTCAGTGGTAGTGCACCCTTTCATTTGATTCCCAGTACCTTGCCCCCCACCCAAAAATAATAATAATAATAATAATAATAATAATAATAATAATAATAATAATAGGTCCCACCATATTAAGTGGTATTATCACAGTGTGTCTTGGTTTCAACAAGACAATTTGACCAAGTTTGCTATGATAACCCAGCAAGCAGCTTGGCCACAGATGAACTGTTTTTATCAGCCTACTGTGATTGCTTCATAGTAGGTTGATAACACACACCCAGGAAAAAAAATAATTTTAGTAGATGATTCTGTATTTAAAAGTGGGAATTGTATGTGATTAGTAGTCTGGCTGATCATATTGTTTTGTCATTTATTTATATTATAGTTAATGTAAACTATAGTGATGATCTGCATTGGACATGGGACTTGACAATATACATTATGTCTTGAAATTAGCAACAGAACCTTCTAGTGCTAAGAATTCTTTGTACTCATTTTGGTGTCCTCCCTCCCCCCCGCAACTGATGGAAGTCATCAAATTTTAGTATTTAATAACATTTCTATACACACACTTGTGTTAGTGCTGTCATATTAAAATGAGGAAGATAACGTTGTGGAAGAGGAAATTAAATGGTGTAAACACCAGCTAGCCACATACATATTATGTAGCAAGTAATCTGTAAATGGGAATATTATTCCCCTTTATTTTCCTTAACATTCAAATTATCAAGTAGTATGCATGTAAATAGGAAATAGGTATATTTCAGGTATTTCGAATTAAAAAGAAAACTTATCCACCAGTATGCCAATTGAAGAAGCTTGTAAGCCACCTACATTTGACATTTTTTGCCTACTTGTACCCTGAACCTTAGGGACTCTCTGATCTCAATTTGCTTTACTTTTTCTTACCCACACTGTAATTAACTAATTGGCTTTCTCCCCAACAGCCTCATAGGGCATAAGGTCTAGCATTAGTCTACTTTTTTTATTCATGTTTTCAAGATCTGTCATAGTATCTGATACCATTCAAGTGTTCAACCATAGTTCTCAGTAGTAAATGCATTAAACTGACCTAAATAAAATGCTGCAATGTGCTATTTTTGTAGTGTTTCCTTATGTTTCCTGGTTATCTAACACATCTAATTAGCACTTGTTTGGATCATCACACCAAAGTAATACAGGCAATTGGACATTTGATCTTCTGGATGCTGGGAGCAGAACCATAGGGCCACTCTCCTTGCACTGTGATTGATAATGTTTAATTTTTCTGGTGCAACTCTGCAGGGATTTCCTCCCTTACCTTCATTTTAGCATTCTTTAAAGCATGATTCCCTAGAGGCCTGTGCATCCTAGAAGGACCCATGGCATAGTGGGACAGTTGTTATCATTAAGTCCACAATGTTAGGTACCGTCTGTGTCAAATTATTAAGTAGTATGCATATAAATAGGGTCAAATCCAGCCTACTACCCTTATATAAGGACCACAAGCAAAGAAAGGTCTTTACATTTTAAGTGCTTGGATGGTAAGAATCAAAAGAAGGCTAATATTTTACAACACAGCAATTATGAAATTTGAATTGCAGTGTCCATAAACAAAGATTTATTGGAACACAGCCACACTCATTTGTTTACATATTGCTGCTTTTGCAACATACGGCAGAATTGAGTAGTTGTGACAGACTGTATGGCTGGCAAAATCTAAAATACTTAACTGTCTGGCTCTTTACAGAAAACTTTGTTGACCTCTTCTTTAAATTGTTTCTGTGATGCAAAAATGGTTAAGTATAACTATATACACTTAAGTCATTTTTTTTTATACCCTTCTGTGTTCAAGGTTTTTGTATATTCAATAAGAATATTATTTGAGTTTTAGAAACCTCCCCACCAGCTTCTGTGCCTCATACAAACTTAAGAACTTTTGAGACTTGTCATTACATAAATGTTCAGAAGTAGAGATGTCAAATCCTGCCAAATTAGGTAGACAAAGCTAGAGTAGGTGACTTGTGGTTTTCCCTCACCCAGTGCTCTAAAAATATTCTTTTCCTAAATAAGTAGTGTTCTTGATTTTAAAAATTTACTGTTTTGTTACTTAAGGGGAGAATAAGGGGAAAATAACTTTTTAAAATTATTTGATATAATCACTAAAATATGATTCTAAAGCCCTCATTATAAAATTTGCAGACATTGCCTTGCAGAAAATAGTAGCAGCCATGTTTTGATTGTATAATCATTTGCTAACTATGGAAGTAACTTTTTTAGGGATTATTATTAGGCAATATAGAACCTGATTTTAAATCATTTAATAAAAATCAAATGGTTTTTACAACATTGTTTACAATTTGTTTAACAATATTTTACTGAGAAAATACTTAATTAACTTTGTTTTATTTTTAGGGTTATATCCTGTGTTGTGACCTCATGGTTTAAGTGGGAATAAAGATGAGTATAAGCAGTGATGAGGTCAACTTCTTGGTATATAGATACTTGCAAGAGTCAGGTGAGTACTTTTATAAAGTAAATAGGCCTCAAATTATTTTAATAATCTCAAAATAATCTTTTATGCATTTGAAATTTGTATCAGTCCAAACTGTTGAACCTTGTATGTTTCCTTAATGTCTGGACTGCCATTTTAAAGCTGTTTTACTGCATGATTTAACTCTCTGACTCTTTCAAATATGTTGGAATCATCTCAGGCAAATATTTGTAACAACCGGTTTGTCTTTCACTGTTAAAAGGCCATTTTTATAATTTGTTATTAAATGAGATTATTGCACATGTTTAGTAGGAACATATAAACTCAGATATCATCAGTTTGAAAATGTTTATCTAGTGTCCTCAGTTAAATCCTATTGGTCCTGATTGCAGTTAGCATTTTAAAAGCTAAATTAATAGTATTTGTAAAAGAATGCTTTCCTGAGTATTATCTCAATTGATTAAATGTATTATGAGTGTGAATTCTGATTAATGTATTGGATGTGGTTATAAATACAGATCATTGAAAGTCATTGGCAGTTAATACTAAGTAAATCAGTGATCAAGTTTAATAGATTGGGCAGAAAATAGAAGGACTACTGTAAGGGAAAATGAATGGATCAAGCTAAAAATGTAAAAGTAGAAGAAGGAAAACTGTTGAATATAGGTGGGGCATATGATAGTGATAAAGATAGATTGCAATGGTAAGGGCATATTTTTAATATAAGATAGAATCATTTTGTTAAAAATGTTAACTGTTAATCTAGAGATTGAATTTTAGATATTAAACCTTAAAGTTACTGTGTTTTAGTAGTAATTTGAATTGTGTTTTAGTAGTAATTTTGATAGTTACATGTGAGGTAGGACAGAAGGAATAGAATAGAGATCTAAACTTTTAGGACATTGATCCATTAGTTTTTGATTTTTAGATTAGAATCATTCTTCTTATAGGGCTTAGTTAGTTGTCCTTTCATTTTCAGGGAACACACATGGCTTAGATCTAGACCCCATTGCTTGCTGAAATGTCCCCAGCTGTATTCCAGATCTAAGTCTTTCTCTTGGGTGAATGTTTTCTATTCCCAAGAAGTATCACTGCTCCTTTCTGAATAGGTGAGAAGACAGCGACCAAAAGAATATGTTCAAATATTGATTTGAATAAGATAAAATGATTAATAAAGTGAAAAAGTGATGACCTAGTGATTATTTTCTATGTAACATATATATAGTACTTTTGGTCAAAATGGAGAAGAGTTTGTTGGATCAGAATAATACTGTGCTTTCTACTTTTGAACCTGACCACGTCTTTAAGCTAGAGCTTTGAGGGTTTTGGACAAAAGCCTCACAAATTGAACGAAAACCTTCACAATTGAAGGGTAGGTACATTGGAAATATATTATAAAAGCTTATTGATGTACTGGGAAGGCAGCAATTTAGATTGAACCATAGGAGATTTTGGAGTTGAGAAACAGTCGAACAGCTCCTCAGTGTTCTGCAGTTCATTCGGTTTGTGCTGAGGTGAAACAGGGCAAATCAAGGTTAGAGTGTTAATGAGTGCTCAAATTTTCCTGTTTCCAAATAGAAGTCTACAAATTGATATTTCATGTTCTTATAAGACTATATAATAAGGAAAAAGGGGCAGTAAAATAATATTCTGGTTTAATTTCTGAAAGCGTTCCAGTGATGAAATAATATCAAAAGCCTTCTTAAACTTGACTTATGTTCTCAGAGAAACCCCTTCTAAATTACATGTTTTAAGCTATTTTAAGTCACAGTAAAAATGAAGCAAACAGTATATTTTTAAAAAGCATTATATGATAGACTTGATATGTATCTTAAGTCCTTTAGAATTGTTTCTTGCATCATTAGGTGTGCTTTTTGTTATTCTTTAGAAATTTGAAGTTTCTGTATACTGGCATTGAGGTTCATTAGTAAGTCATATCACTAAAAATAGAAACACCAGTCCTTTAGTAAAAAATATAACTTCTGTTTATGTTATGGCTTATTGGGAGTGGAATCAGATTTTGCTGATAATATTTTGACTTATGGCAATTTTTCTAGGTACACAACATGAAATTTCATAAATTTAGGAACAGTCTTTAGCAGAGTTCTGAAGTCTGATCCTGTATCAGAATCACTTAAGAAGCGTTGAGTGGGGCCCAGGAATCTGCATTTTACAAAGGCCCCAGGTGATTTATAGGTGTAATAATGTTTGAAAGCCAATGGTCTGTGTTAATTGTAGGACAGTTGAAACTTGACAACAGAGTTGACACCAGAGTACACCAGGTGCTTAGTATGTTCCCAATATCTTGAAAAAAATATATAATTAGTAACTATTCAAGATGAAGTGGAAAGCATGAAATACACAATGCACTGAGATTTGGAGTGCAAAACTATCTTCTAAAGAGGAGCTAGCTGCCTCTAAGAGTAGTGTATCTGTAATTGTGACCAAGGTTTACCTGGAGCAATGAGGCATATTTTTGTCATAAAGGATACCATGAAACATTTATTTGAATTTACTTCAAGAAACTGGAGAGAGTAAAGAGTTTTAAGAATTTTAACTATAAAATTTAAGAATTTTATAGTTCCATGAATTCTGGACAGGGTTCAGATAGAATCCCTAATCTCACCCATAACCAGATTCCCAGAGTAGCTGTAGATCTCGTCGCTTGCCATGTTATGTATTCCAAAAGCTCCTTCATGGTTCTGATTCCTAATTACACATGAATTTGGTAATTTTTGCAGTAGATTCAAGTTTGGAGTAACCTGTTCCAGAATTCCTTTTCAGGGTTATTTTGGGAATAGTATATTTAATACATAACTTATAAGGGATACTTGTTGAGAATTAATCATTAAATATTTATGCAGTATAGCAAATTGCTTGTAGGTTATAACTGTTTTCTTTTGAAAGATTTAAAGCAAATACAAAAAAAAAACTAGAGTCTTAACGCTGCTTCCTTCGTTACAAAAGAGCAATGATTGAATGGGGGTGGAGGTTTGCAGAAAGAGAGCAGTCATGGCAATGAAAGAATGTGTGCAAAAGTGTTCAAGGGGGGGCTGGGATTGTAGCTCAGCGGTAGAGCGCTTGCCTCGCATGCGTGAGGCCCTGGGTTCGATCCTCAGCACCACATACAAAGCAATAAAAAATAAAGACATTGTGTCCATCTACAGCTAAAAAAAAATAAAAAATAAAAAAATGTTTGATAGCCTCAAAAAATACATTAAAAAAAAAAAAAGTGTTCAAGGGGCTGGTTTGTGAAAATAAGAAAAATTAAAATTTCTTCTCCTATCTAATTATCTAAAAGGCTCTCAAGGTCCAGAAATACCTTGTGAAAGTTTTTTAATGCTGTGATACAAAAATGCTTCGGAAGTAATATTTTTTAGTAAGAATCGTACGCATTTCTTCTCTACAGTGTTTAATGTTGACTGCACTGTGGTTTCTATTTCCTGAGGGAAAATATACTTGCTTAAATTAGCTTAGTGTTAAGTATTTTTTACTGTTATCAGTACTAGAAGATATTATATGTTAAAAGTCCCTCTCTTCCCCACAAATTACATACCTTTCCAGAGAATCATTTTTCTCATTCATAAAATTTATTTCTTGTAGAAAAAGGATTACACTGTGATCATCATCTTCAAATGTTTAATGGGTTTCACTGTTATAAATAAGCCATCCCGTCACACATCAAAACTAATTGAAAGTATATTTATTGTTGGGATATTATTAAACGTTATGACTTTTTATTTTCTCAATTTTATCTCTGTTAAGTGCACCTTAAACTAATTATTTGGTGCTTACCATTCTGCACTTTTATGAAGTAGACCCATATTTGCATGTATTTCCTAGGGAGTGAGTACTTTTTCCCTTTTGAGATGACTTGAAAATTGAAAACATTTGAAATATAGTGCTATAAGTAAATGACTGACTGAATTCAGTATTCTCCCTTTAATTAGTGTTTGCCCACTAGCATTAATTTGATTGTCCCCAAAACTCATTCATCTAGCAAGTACGTGCAGATAAATACCTTAGAGGCTTAGAGGTAAAGAGTAGAATCTTTTAAGTTTTCCTCTTTCCTAATCCCCTTTCCCTCTTTTGCCTCAGCATTGACTCTCAGTTATTCAGTTTATTTTTTTCTGAAGAAATTGTTTCTGGTAATTTTTTGTGAACCTTCTGGTACTTGTTTTTTTTTTTTTAATGTATGAAAATGGGCTTTTTATCTTAAATTGTGTATTCAGTGGAGAATTCTTTATTAGACTATCATCTTATATGTTTAATTGCTCCATAACATCTCTGTTAATGTGCTTGACTATTGGAAGCCAGAGAAACAGTTGCTGCTTATGATTGAAGGACTAACTAGAAGTGGCAAAAATAAAATACCTTTATTATTAAAATAAATTATTTTCTACGTTGTGACTATGACTGTGCTACTTTAAAAAATATTTATGTTTTTAGAACTGAGATTTATCTTACATATATTTGTCATTTATTTGAAGGTGACAATATATGTGGCTTAAAGCATTTGATTCATGAAAGACCATCTCATTGTTCCTTAACCTCACCTCCTTCCATTGTTTACTTTTATAACCTTTAAAAAAGATACAGAATATAGGCCTTGCACCACACCACTTTTATGAGATGGCACTTACTTTAAATGTTTTACAGATTGAGCATCCCTAATCCAAAAATCTGAAATCCAAAATGCTTCGACACCAACAACTTTCAATGCCAGTAAAGTTAATGCAAGTAGAAAATTCCACACCTGACCTCATGTGAATGATTTTAGTCAAAATGTGGGCATGCTAAAAGTACTCTGTAAAATTACTTTTAGACTGTGTATATAAGGCATATATGAATGTGGTGCTGCTTGGGAGCCTGAAGCAGGAGGACCACAAGTCCAAGGTCAAACTGGTCAACTTGGACCATGTTTCAAAACAAAAAGGGGCTTGGGATGTTTATTCAGAGGTAGTATGCTTTTGAGTTCAATTGTTGGTACCCCCCAAAAAGAGAAAAGAAAGGATTTTGTGTCTCAGCATGGATTTCATCCCCAGGATATCTCATTATGTATGTACAAATATTCCAAAGTCCAGTCTGATGCATGCATAGTCTGAAGCATTTCAGATAAGAAATACTCAGCTTTTATTTGTTTATAAGATCATGCACCAAAATCATGTTATTATCTTTTAACTTGGAAAACATAATTAAAACAGAAAATATGTATAAAGTTAAGGTTACCTTTTCACCTATAATACAGCTCATTCACTTATCTCATTTAGCTGTTAATCTATTAGCCCCATTAATGGTTAGTAAAATGTCAGCAAATGACAGTGTAGTTTCTCTTGACTTGAGTAAAGGTAACTGGGATAGGTAATCATCATTCCTTCTTTCATACCTCATACCCAGTGGCATTTATAAACAGTGTAACAGTAGATGGAGTCAGGTTAATCTGGCAATGAGTAGTGTGTCTCTAGCCATGAAGAACAGGAGAGAAGAGAGCTCAGTATCTGGTATGTCCACCTTTAATCATCCTTCTAATTTTTATGAGTAAATGAATAGCCACAGGATCTGCTTTGAACACAGAAGTCCAAGGAGTTACATAGATTTTCTTTATAATAAAAGGTGGAATAACCTTGATTTGATATATATAGTTGTTGTATACTCGATCAATTAAAAGTAAATAGCAAGTGCTTGTCATAAGTGGCAGTAATTAAGGTATTTTTATACTTCCAAATCAGTTTTTCCTGTTTTGTAAGCTTAATAATCATTTTTGTTGACATAGAAAATTCCTACTACACATTCCTGCTGACATACTTACGAAGGACAAAGGTCTTTTGAGATAATTGCCAGAGTTGTTTAATCTTAATTTTTTAAAAAGAATAACCAATATATCAGGAATATGAAGAAGTATATAGATTGTAGTGCATTATAAATTTGCATAATTTATTTTTTTTGGAAAGAGTTTGATAATCATGAAGACTTCCTTTAAAATGCTTATGTTCCATTCAGCTTTTGAGGGAATCTTTCCTAAGGAGAAAGAAAAAAAATCATATATGGCAAAAGCCTATATGTACAGATATTTGAGGTAAGATTCTTTTTAAGTAGTGAGCATTGAAAAAGATCATTGGCTACATATTATGATAGCATTAAAATTATTTCAGAACCTAGAATTGGTATGAAATGGGTTTTGTTTTATTTTGTTCAGTTTTTCTGCTGTGCTGGGATTTAGGTCCAGGACCTTACTTATTGTAGGCAAGCACTCTACCCTAGAGTTACATCCTCAGCCCTATATTTAACAACAATACCGGACAAAAAATTGTGTATCTAGTGTACAAGTGCTAGGTCTAACTTCAATACCCATTGTCCCCTTTAACATCCCCTAGCCCCTTTCTTTTCACCTTTCTGAAATCTGGATCTGGAGGGCAGAATTAGAATAAGTTTCCAGTTGAGGGGTTGGGGGTGTGACTGATGATCTGAAAAGGAATGTAATTTTTCTGGGCTTTTCTGATCTGAAGTTTAATAGGACTTTGAATAAAATTGCACCCTGCCCCCTCCAAGTAGGACTCTAGGTGTGTTCATAGTTAAGCTTTGCCTTTAAAAAAAATCTTTTGGTCTGGTTTAGACATCCTATTCCAACACAATGGTGTTTCAAAGTCCGTTTTTTAAAATTTCTGTGCTCCCTGTTGTAAGAGTGGAGTTGCTGGTTCTGGAGAACTGACTACCATTCAATAACAGGATCTCAGGCACCTCAAGGGAAAGCACTTTCTGGAACAAAAAATATAGAAAATGGTTGTTTTTTGATCCTTGTGTAACACTGCACACACACTCATGCACACACCTGCTGCTATATCTCTCTGCCACAAACTATTATTGCATACTGAACTTTATGGTCTTCAGCCTTATTGTCTCTAGATCCTCTCTTCTTCTTGTTTCCTAACTCTTTCTTACCCTATTGAGTATTACAGAGGTATTATTCGTGTCAGATTTGCTTTTACTCCTGAAAAGAAACATGCTATGTTCTGGCTACTGGATTTCATGGTGCATTTCATCAGTTCACACATTTGGATGATCCCTTTTGCCTTCTATGTAAATCGAAAGCTGCCTCTGAAAAAAGATTTCCTGTAAATATATTTACAGATAAATGGAAATTTTTTCTGGGAGGAGGGGCATAAACCTGGTTAAAGTCTTAGATTGTTTTTCAAGGAAGAGTTAAGCCATATGCTTTTTTAGAGTCACAGATTTTTAGATATGCGAAAATACATAATGGTAGAATTGCATTCTCATTTAACAAATGTTTATTGAGTTACTTGGCAAGCCAGGTAACATGCTAGTTTCCTAGAATTAAAGGATTAATAGACTTAAATCCTTTACTCAGGCAATCCAGTCTAGTGGCCAAACATTTGCATAAACCATAGACACACTGATAATAATAACTATTTAGTGTGGCAGTTGCTGTACATAGGCAAATGATCGAATCAGCATAAGAGAAACAATCAACCCTGGGGTGTTGAGAGAAGACTTCACCTCCACTCATAGGAGAAAAGAACAGGAATGAAAAATGCAATGTTTAGAGGCATGTTGCAGCACAGCATATTCAAGATGTTAACATGTAATTTGCCATCACTGAAATTTAACATTCTATTTAAGAAAAAAAAAAAAAAGATGGGATGTGTGGAATTGAGAAGATGAGGCTCGAAAGTAGGTAGGGCCAGGGTACAAAAATTACTGTGTGCCATACTTAGGAGTTTGGCTTATATTATGAAGGCCAAGGGAATCATTGAAAGTATTCAAGTAAGAATTTCATTTTACACATCATACTCTGGCAGGAAGTATGGCACATGTGCTGAACTAAGGAAAAGAAGAAAGGAACTTAAGGCAGTAATAGTCCAAGCAAGGGATGTTGGAGACTAAACTGAACTCAGGGTTTGGCAGGAAAGAACAGGTGAGTCAGAGTCTAGAGAAGGTAGAGTGATGGAATTTGGAGGTAAAATAACAGAACTTGGCAAATGGTTGAATGCCAGAGGCCAGTGGAAAGGCAGTCATTTTATGACCAAGACTTTCAGGTATAATGAAGTGAGGCTAGAATTTCCTAAGGAAAAACAATTAAGGAATGGAAAAAGGAAAGTAGTTTTAAACATAATGATTTTAGACTGCTATGTCTTGCTATGACTTGAAATAAAGAGAACATTATAATTGAGCATTTAAGAGTGGAACTTCTCTAAGGTAAATGTTAATGGGAAGTGCCAAAATAATGCTATGTGACTACATCAGGATTGTTTCATTACTATTGAGGGCATCCTGACCACATATACAGTAGCTTGGATGTATATAAGTATCTAAGATAGCTTCTCTCTTGGCCTGACAGAATAATTTCAAGACGTATGCAGCATTCCAGCCAGAAGTGGGCACAGTTCTACCTGAAACTCTAACTTATTCTTAGGCATAGTACTACTTCAAGTTTAAATTATAAGCAAATTAAATAGAGCCTAAATGTAGCAACTTTGATTAAATTGTACTCATGAACAGAATATACAGAAATCATGGACTTTGTGTAGTTTTTAAATCTTAAGTAAGTCAACACACTTTTAAAACCCCAGTGCCAAGTATAGCTAAGATACAATGTTTCATGCACTATATAATGCCATTTTCTAGGAAACTGAGTTGAACACAATATAGTGATGTATGCTCTTATTCTGTCAGGAGCCAGGTGCTCACTGTCTCTGCCTTAACTCTATCCTTGACCATGTTCTGACCTTTTTTTTTTTTTTTTTTTTTTTTTTTTTTGAGGAGCAGTAGGGTGTGTTTGAATTTGAATCCTTACTCTCCTTCTTAAAGGCTGTATTCCCCATCTAGTGATTCAGATGAAAACATAATAAATTTCTATATGTGTGAATGGCAGCTGGTACATTGTATAGGCCTTCTCTATAAATGGTATCTTCTGTCTCAAAATTGTCTTAAATCTCTGAACCACTTGCCCCCCCACCCCCACTTCTTATTTATGATTCTTTATTGAAATTATTTAGGGAATACCCGGTAATTAAAAACAGGTATCTCCAGCCTTACTGCTTGTGGATTTCATTGCTATCTCTTGCATCCTTTCTCAGTCCTTCTGAGTCCCTACTCTTAGCTTTCTACCCTGGCAGTCTGAAATCTACTTATATTCCAGGACTTGTAGGTTTCTTGATAGGACAATTTTAAATGTGCTCTTTCCCCCCATTAGTATTTTTTAAAAATCATTTTTACAAACTCAGATTAAACTGAAAACTGTGAAAGTGTTTAATCAAAATAATTTTGTCTGTGGTTGAAGTCAGGAGTTTAAAAATTAAGGTCTTTTAAAGGTGGTCTTTTTACTTCTTGCCTCTCCCTTTACTGGTATTTATGGATGTGGAAGGATTAGGTAGGTGTTCCAAGGAGAGGAGAGTTCTGAAGAATATCAACTTAGGTGTGCTTTGACTATCTGAACTAATTGAACTATTTCCTAGCCACATGCTATTTGTGACTCCCATGGTTTTTTATTGTAAACTGTTCATAGGTGCCACAAAAGGTAGGAGCACAAAATACAAAAAGCCATGTATTAAACACCGAAAAACTAGGATAAACTTTTGTTACATTGTTAGATCAGTTTAACCAAGAACCAAACTCATTCATTTACTTTTATTAGTTTGAAAATTCCTTAAAATTCTGTGTGATATGTGCAAATGGAATTGTTTTACAAGACTTATAAAATTGCTACTTAGTGATAAAATATGATGAATATTTTGTTAAACAGAGCAACCCCTCTTGAGTATGTTAGTTTCCTAGAACTTTACTTTGAGTATAGACTAGACTTTCATAAAATATAAGGCCAACTAAAGAGATTTTTGTTATGTGAATATTCTGGCTTTAAGTGTTTCACATTAAAAGTAGATAATTGTAAACACTCAACTCATACATAAAGAGATTTAAATTTTAGAATTTTATTTTTAAATTTGCTTTTATTATATTTTGTCTTTTATTTCTTAAGTAGTTTGACAAAGCTGCACTACATTGAAGGTGTCGGACAATTTGTATGTAGAAAATTAAATACACTGTGGAAATATTAAATGTCAGTCTTCTATGGTCTCAATTATCTTGAGTGAAGTAATTGAATCACATGATTTCCAAAGGCTCTTTTAACTTTTTAAATTTGATGCTTTTGTTTAGGAAAGTTATATGTCACTGCTAAAGTTTAGAAAATTTGAAGCCAAGCAATCCAGTAGGTACTAGAAATTTTGAATAGTACTTTAAGTAATTAGGAGAAAGGAAAATACATAAAGGCTACCATACTTAGATTTGATATTTCTTTTGTTTAAAACGTACTTGACCTTAGCTGTCATTGTAGGATTTAAATGATGGAATGTAATTTTGAAAGAGGTCTTTTAATTCATGTCATTTAGTATGTTGACACTAGGAAAATAAATACTCATACCTTTTCTTTTGCTTTTAGGATTTTCTCATTCAGCATTTACCTTTGGTATAGAAAGCCATATAAGTCAGTCTAATATAAATGGTGCACTCGTCCCACCTGCTGCATTGATTTCTATCATCCAGAAAGGTCTACAGTATGTAGAAGCAGAAGTTAGTATTAATGAGGTAAGACAGACTTATTTCAAATACTAATTCTTAAATATGTTCTTAAATTAGCTGTCATGTCTGTTTGCTTTTTCATTGTCTCTGACTTTAGCTTCACTGGCTTAACAGAAATGGTCTTATTCTGTATTAGGTTGTTCAAGCAAGGCCTGTTGGATCACAGGTGTAAGGACCATTATCTGTAATTTATTTTCCTTAATATGTTTTTATAAGTAAGCAGTAGGAAATGATTTTCATTAACATACCAGCATTGTACTGAAATACTGAGACCAAATTTATGGTGGAAAATTGGAAACTCAATGTTGTTTGGATATACTCTGATTTTGGAAGCAATTTATAATTGAAGCCATCTCTTGACCCTATTGTCTGAGATCCACATAGGAAGTTGTTTAGTTCAGTTGTCAACACGCTGTGCTGCATGCACGAGGCAAATCTCATCTGTCCTTGATTTTATAAATAATATTTTAGAACACAGACACACTCATTCATTCTTCTATTGGCTGCTCATGACAGAATTTAATAGTTGTTGACGGAGACCTATGGCTTATAAGGTCCAAATTGATATTTACTATCTGATCTTTCACAAAAGTTTGCATACCTCTGGTATGCAAAAGTTAACATTTTCATGCATGGGTAGGAACATGTGGAGTTTTTTCCTTTAGTTTAATTTGAGAAATTACCTTGCTTGCCTTTTGCTAGAATTTAGCTGAAACACCTATGATTTTTATGTCTATGTTTATTAAATACATAGTATACTAAAATTGATCTTATTATTTATGGATTTCTTCCTATGACTAAAAAATCCATTAGTACTAATTTAAATATGTCTTTGTCTTGTAGTACTTTCTCTTTCAAAGTATGCTTTATTGCAAAGGATGATAAGCAGGTTCCACCACCAGCCAGAGGCGAAGTCTCAGTTTAGCCAAAAAATTTTGCCTGAATTTATCCTAATATTCCACAATGTATTTTTGGTTTTAGTAGTTTGTATTTATGTTAAAATGTTTTTTTTTCATGCTGAAATAATCCATTATAATCTAATTCAGAAAGATGTGCTGAGTTTTTGTAACTCAGCATGTCCTATCACATCACTATAGATTATCAATACATGTTCACCAGTTTAAATGAACTAGGCTTCACATATGCACGTTCCTAACTAATTTGCATTATTTCTGTTTCTGACTTGTTCATTACTATCTCTTTTTGTGCTCACTGGAGAATTTTACTAACTGTGAACTTCCTAACGTTAATAAGTGGAGCTTTGGAAATTTTAGCAATTCCATAAAAACAAAGAGCCTGTGTTAATGATGGAACTTCTCAAACATCTGTACAGCAAAGACTTACTGGAAAGCTTATTAGTCCCTGCTTACTGAGCGTCCCTTCAGAGATTTGATTCCATAGCTTTGATTCTTTGTTTCCCCACCCTGCACTTACTGTGCCTGCATTTCAACATTGATAAAATGAGATGATAATATGGCATGATACCTGAACTGTACTTCTGCTTTAATATTTTAATCAAATCACAAGGAACTTTTGAGTCCAACTCAAGATATTTCAGAAGTTTTTAGTTTCTTGAAGACATGTAATTGCTCCTTGTTATCCTCAAGGATTGTTTCCATGACCCCCCTCCCCCTCACAAATACCAAAATCTGTGAATGCTAAAGTCTCTTAGATTAAATAGTGTAATATTTACATATACTACACATATCATTTCTGTATACTTTAATCATCTCTAGTGCTTAGGATGATGTAAGTGCTATGTAAACAATTGTTGTTCTGTATTGTTTAGGGAATAATGACAAGAAAAAAGACTGTGCATGTTCAGTACAGATAGAATTTTTACCCCAAATATTTTCCATCCACAGTTATTTAACTCTTTGAACTTGTGGATACAGAGGATCAACTATATAATGTGGCACGGAGCCATTTAACATTGTATAACTATTCCATATTGGTTGTCTTTTTTGACATACAGACTTTGGAATCAAAAACCTTTGTCCCACCTGAGCCTACATTGTATTATTATTTTCAGTTTTCAGCATTGACCTCTTTTATTTCAACTGCATTGTGCAGCATTTATCAACATGAACTAAGTGAAAAGGAAAATATGAACAGCCAGTTGGAGTTGTCTCTTGAAGTTTCCTTCTGTTCATTCTTCCTTGCCTGAGTTCAGAAAATTATCTGAAAATGTCTTTCATGTAATGAAGATTTTCACTTCTGCTGTTAAGTGAATACAAGTAACCCTAAATACTACCTTTTTTCTCTCCTCTCATGATTTTCCACATCTAGGATGGTACCTTGTTTGATGGTCGACCCATAGAATCTCTTTCTCTGATCGATGCCGTAATGCCTGATGTAGTACAAACAAGACAACAAGCTTATAGAGATAAGCTTGCACAGCAACAGGCAGCAGCTGCAGCAGCTGCTGCAGCTGCCACCAACCAACAAGGATCTGCAAAAAATGGAGAAAACACAGCAAATGGGGAGGAGAATGGAGCACATACTATAGCAAGTAAGCTAAAAGTTTGTAAAGACTCTTTTTCAGGGAAAATATTTGCTTTACTGAAATGTCCCATCTCCTAAATTGAAATAATTTTACTTGTTTCATTTATACCAGCTCATTCCCTCAACTTCTATCACAGAATTTTGTTTTTTAAAGCGCTACAAAGCTAACGCTTTTGGTTTTGGTTTTATTGGTTTTATTTTCTTTTTAAAATATTTATAAACCCATTCTTCTGCTTTTAAATGAATTTTTGCATCTGCATTTAATTTGTAAATAAAATTTGTAAGGCTAGTTGTTACAAATAAAGTAAAACTCTCACAGTGAGATATAAAGGTGATTCTAAATGTTATAAGAATGATATCAGCATCCCCTACTGGCAGAAGCACAGAATAGTATTGCTACATATAATATTTAATTCAGACCATTTTATCATTTTAGCTGTGTGTAAGTTTATCTTTTTCAGTCCTTCTCTCCCTCACCCTTACTTCCTTCACTCCTCTAAATTACTCATATGTATACTTTTAAAAATAGTATTATTCTACTTAAGTTAGATATTTAACTTCCATGTGTCAAAGACTATGTAGTCATAATAATGTTCAAGTTAATCTGGCACAGCAATAAACAAAATTACACTATATATTATAAAGGAAAAAATTGCTTGGTAAGTACCCCCCCACCCCATGTTATCATATTACTTAACTGGAGTTTTCTACTTGTTTCTCATGATACAGATAATCATACTGATATGATGGAAGTGGATGGAGATGTTGAAATCCCTCCTAATAAAGCAGTTGTGTTACGGGGCCATGAATCAGAAGTTTTCATCTGTGCCTGGAACCCTGTTAGTGATCTCCTAGCATCAGGGTATGTTTCTTAAAGTGATTTTAAACGTAGCTTGCTGAATAAATAACATTTTATAAATACATTATTTACATTTCTCAAGGTTTCTCATTGCTTGCTTGTGGTCATTTTTGCCTCAGTAAATCTTTATTCTTTAATAAAGTAATTTTAGAAGTTTTTAATTAAACTTCATACTTCAGGAATGCTTGGGGGCCCCAAAACATACAATGGGGAAGATGATGGAAATAAAAATCCCCAGTAGTGTCCTTTTTCTTAGCCTTATTAGTAATATATAAATATGTTGCTATGATTCTGCAATTCTTGAGAATTTAAAATACATTACATGCTTTGTAGGTCTGGTGACTCAACAGCAAGAATATGGAATCTTAGTGAAAATAGCACTAGCGGCTCTACACAGTTAGTACTTAGACATTGTATACGAGAAGGAGGGCAAGATGTTCCAAGCAACAAGGATGTGACATCTCTAGATTGGAATGTGAGTATCATTATACTGTCCATAATGGATGTACTTACTCTAGTATACTTGACTTCTTATGGTCTCAGCTCTAATAGGGTTTGTCTGTTTGTTCAGATATTCATGGATTTCACTAAATAGTAATAACTGGGAGTCCCCACTCAAATATGGTTTAAAAAACAAAGAATGGCTCTGCAGTAGTCAGACCAAGGTTTAGCTTCCTAGCTCTTCAGTATATCTGGAAGCATAACCTTGGTAAAATTGTTACTTAACTACAAAATAGAAGTATGAAGATTGTACTGAGAAAAATGAGGTGTGATTTATGAAAATCTTTAGCATAACAACAGGCAGCAATTAAGTCCTTTGTTGAGAGTATATGAAATATGTGTAGAAAAACAATTTATGTTTCTCATTCTGTGAATTGATAAAATGTCATTGCTAACTCTGTTTTAGTGATCATTGGTCCAGATTACTTCCAAGGTTTATTCCAACTGTAGAAGTCTTATAATTCTTTGATTCTCCACATGATTCCACCTTTTTTAGTATTACTTGACTTCTCTGGCTTACCATAGTCTGGGATTTCGTTGTTGATACATCTTCACCCTTTCAGTATCAAAAACATTTCTTACCTGTACAATCCCTCTCATCATCAGGACTCAGATGTCCTTTCCTCTGCAAGTTAGCATCCTTTCTTCTTCTGGACTCTGTTCAACTTATTTTGTGAGGCTCTCCAAAGAATCTTCCAGGGCTAGTGATGTGGTTCAATGGTAGAGCGCTTCCCTGGCATGCATGAGGCCCTAGGTTTGATCCCCAGTACCGGGGGGCGGGGTGGGGAGGGGGCAAAGAATCTTCTAAATCTGTGGTTTTTCTTCTTTTTGTACTAGAGATTGAACCCAGGGGTGCTTAAGCACTGAATCATATTGTTAGCCTTTTAATATTGTATTTAGAGACAGGGTCTTGGTAAGTTGCTTACGGCCTCGTTAAATTACTGAGGCTAGTCTTGAACATTCAATCCTCCTGCCTCAGCCTTGTGAGCCACTGGGATTACAGGCGTGTACCACCATACCTGGTCAAAATCTCATTCTCAGGAATGAGATCTATCTTTAAAAAATGATTATCCCAGCTAAAGATCTGTTTCTGTGTGATTCTTTCAAAACTTACAGCTAGATCTTTTCATGTTCACATCCAAAATTTCCAATAATGTCTTTGCCCTTTCCCTGCTATAAAGGACATATTGACAATTTTAAAAATTCAAAGATGTTTCACACATTGCTATTATTTTTGTTACAGCATTAAAACTAAGAATTATCTTTTTAACATGTGTTGCTCCTTATTATATTTTAGATAAAAGCCCTTACAACTTTTTTCATGTTTACATGGCCCAGTGACTATGTCAGTTTAGTGAAGTTTGCAGTTTACACTAAAAAGGATGGTTAATGAACATTCATTTGTTTATTAGCTGGGTGAATCTGAATTTAAACTGTAGTTTTATAAAGTGTGAGCTTTTCAAAAAGAAAAAATAATATATTTCTAATTAAATATTTGTGTGTATATATAAAGTATTCTTCTCTTGGTTGAATGGTCCAAGAATGAAAACATTTGGGGACTTAGTTTAAAGGAAACTTGACATTTTTGCTTTTGGCTTCAGCATAGCTCCATCTTCCTCAGAACCCGGAGGGTTCCAGATCATAGCAGAACTCCACCTGCAGGTCCTAGATCCAGTGTTTGTTGTCACTTTCCCCTACTGTCCAATGGTTTGAGGGGTCTGAAATAGGCAATCTTGTTTTGAATGTCCTTATCAGAAGCATCAAGAAGATGCCAAGGAAGGCAGAATTTCTATATCTCCAGTAGTGTCTTCCCATCCCAGCAATAGTCTTCAGTACAGTTTCACCATTATTACCATCAAGGCAAGACACAGCAAGCAAATACAAGTTTAGAGAAATTCATATGGATTTTTCTTCATGGTAAGGTACTCCTGGGTAATTGTACAGCTTGCACTCTCCAAGTGTTTTCCTTTTGTTGCTCTTTTGTTAGTAAATATCTCATAGCGGAACATTATTAGCAAAGAAAAAAATAAGTGTTCTAATAATTTGAAACAGCAGTATTGTTTGGAACACACTCTTCGTTTATATATAGTAAAGGATTTAAAGGGAGAGTCACAAAACGTTCTGGTTTTACTTAAATATTTTGGAAGATTTTGATTTTTCTGTTAAATCCATTGTAAAATTAACAATCTTGATGTCCTTCCCAGTCGACTACCCTGTCTCCATCTGTACTCGTGTACATATGAGAACACAGCAGACCTTTGGATGTGCATGAGAATAATATTGTCCATTCTGCCCCAGAGTAGTTTCTGTCATTGTTCAGATTTGGTATATAGTGCAGAGAGAACACTAGCTTCACAGCATGAAGGGTGTTATGTAGGCCTTAGGTGGCATTCACAGATAACCCTGCTAATAAGTTTTGAAGCAGAGAATGTCAAGAGTGTGCTGTACCAAGGATTTAAACATGAAGTGTTTTAGTAACAATTAAATGGCCTTTCTGTGTTATATAATGAAGGAAATGTGTTTCTCTTACAGAGTGAAGGTACACTTCTAGCAACTGGTTCATATGATGGATTTGCCAGAATATGGACTAAAGATGGTAAATGAAGTGTTTTTCTTTTTACTATGTTGTTGTTCTAAGTTAGAAAGTTTGAAGTAATTTTAAAGTTTTTCTTTCTGAATTTTAGGTAATCTTGCTAGCACCTTAGGACAGCATAAAGGTCCTATATTTGCATTAAAATGGAATAAGAAAGGAAATTTCATCCTAAGTGCTGGAGTAGATAAGGTAAATGCACATTAAACTAAACTCTATAAAGGTTAATGTATTGCATAGTATAATTGAAAGTAATTTTTTTTTCTTTTCTGCTAATCACATAAATAAGACATTCACATTTGGGAAGTTCAAGTATAAATTTATGATAGAAATAGAAATGCTTAGGTTTTCTGCCAACTTATTCCTGCACCTACTCATTTTTTCCTTCTTCTTCTTTATCTGTATGACCATTTCTCATTTTTG
Source organism: Xerus rutilus (assembly GCA_028644305.1). Taxonomy (NCBI): domain Eukaryota; kingdom Metazoa; phylum Chordata; class Mammalia; order Rodentia; family Sciuridae; genus Xerus; species Xerus rutilus. The sequence continues at coordinate 40,855,115 of CM053409.1, read as the reverse complement.
TTGGAATTTGAACCATAATTAAATAACATACTTTTGCTTCCCTGATAAATCTCATCAGTGACTGTGGCTCCAGAGTGATTCCAAGGGAAATCCTAGAGACAGTCTGTGATCCTAGAGCCAGTATGTTAGCTGAACTGGTGCTTAGTTGAAACTGTAAGAAACGCAGGCCCTGTCTAGTTTTCTTCACCTAACTAGCTGGGTGAATCTAGGTGGGCTAAAAATATGGCCTTCTTCCAAATTTAGTTCCTTAGGTCATTCCTTCCACCAGACCTCAAGGGTTTAAGATTATTTTAATCTAGGAAAGGACATATTGTTAATAATTAACTGTGTGTGATGTCAAGGAAGTAGATTTGAGCTTTATATTCAGTTAAGATTAAAAAAATGACAAGAAGAAAGTAAGTATGGGATAGGAGGAGGAAAGTCACTACCATAAACAGTACTTCAGTTCCTTGTTTTAAATATTGTCAAAATTCAAGCTGCCTTATTTTGGTAAATGTGAACTGTAAAAATCTTGGAGTATTGAGAACTAGCTGATTTCATTATTAACCAAGAATTTGCCACATTACAACTCAACTGCTATCAGAATCTTACATTAAATATACTATTGCAGTGGAGTTCATTAAGTAATGCAATAATGTCTAGCACTTTGTTAACAATCAGTAATTGTTATTTGAAGTAAGTTGACTGATGAAAAATCACGAGGGAAAAATTAAATTGCTTAATGATCATTTCCTCCCAAAATGGAGTGTATATAGCATTGTTTTACTATTGGGGATAAAATAAATTGTTTAAAATTAAATCCAAACATTTCATACTGCTTTGATGTAGTTAGGCATCTAATTTATATATTTATGAAACTCCTTTTAGCTTCATAGCAAAATTTGCTTTTCTTTTCATCTTAGACTACAATTATTTGGGATGCACATACTGGTGAAGCCAAGCAACAGTTTCCTTTTCATTCAGGTAAATCTGGAGCTTTCTTGCATTTTTCTGATTTAAATTTTAGTAGCTTATGATTCATTTAAAATCTTGAAATATCAAATACCAATCTTGTTACTAGTCCTTCTAGGAGCTGATATTCCATGACATTCTGATTGCTAATTGTCAGAGGATCATAAGATGTTTTTGTGAAGTGTACCATAAAGAAAGCATCTGTAGCCTGGTGCAATTGGGGATGGTATTATTTAATGGAAAGAACAGATTTTTGAGTGAGAAGATGTGGGTTCGGATGTCATTTCCACTTACTTGGCAAGTTTTATGAGTGAGCAAGTCACTTAACCTTTCAGAGCCTCATTGTCACTATCTGTAAATGAGGGATAGAAATGTTTATTTGCTATGAGGATAAGAATAAATGGTGCATAGGAAAATGTTGTATAAACTTCTGTTAATTTAGGTATTGTCATTTTCTTGTTTTAGATATATCTAAGTCAATCCTCCTGTGTACATGAAATAAAAAACCACGCTTTTCAAGTGTTGTTAGAATTGTGGTGTCTTAGGTGGACTTCTCTTAAAAAATACTGATCCTTGTTGCATGGTGTAGACCCATGTACCAGGGCATGCAGCTTGATGAATGAGACAGCTGAATTAGTGCCCTACTGTCTTTTGGCCTAGAACCTTTGTGATTGCCTTCAGTGAATTTCTTGACTATAGTAACCAAGTGAGGTTAACTGCAACAAGATGCCTAATGATTCTCAGAACAATAATTTTTGTACTACCTGATTTAGCTGCTGCTTTCAGGATTTTATTATGGTGGGAAAGAGTTTTGATCTGGAGGCTAAGATACAAGGTAGCCCTGGTTATTCTCAAATCTTTACTAATATTTTCTTTCTATTACCTTTGAATCAAAACTTGGCAGTATCAGACATTTTACTTTTTTGTCCTTTTCTATTTACTGTGAGAAGACAAGCTAAATAAGACACAAAATGATTTTTCTGTAGTCTATGAATAACTTGGTTTGCAAGTATTTGTTAAGCATTAAATAATTCTGTTTGAGTGAAGCTTATAACGCTAACAAGCATTAGCACATAAGTTTTGGCTTACCTGATTTTCGTACTTTTTACCTTCACTTGTCATCCCCCAGATAGGATTTGCTTAGGCTTCTGGCTATTCCTCAGAAGTTTCTCATATACGTCCTAGGACTAATATAAAGTTGAAATAAGTATACATGTACCTTGTTACTAGCTACCATTGTAATGAATACCCACTCTCCTAGAGATGGTCCACTTTGTGTACATTATTATTTATTTTTGTTGTTGTTGGTTTATAGTACCAGGGATTGAACCCAGGATGCTTAACCACTGAGCCACACCCCCAGTGTCATGTGTCTCACCCATCCCCCTACTCCCTGTTTTTGAGACAAGAGTCTCACTAAGTTCCTGAGGCTGGCTTTGAACTTGCAATTCTCTTCCTTCAGCCTCCAGAGCCGATGGGATTACAGGCATGCACCACTGCGGCTGGCTTGTGTACATTAGTCTCTTGAGCATGATGGGGAAGATAGTGTGGAAGGCATATTATTTATAAATTTATTATATTTTGACATTCATATATACCATTGAAACCGCAGCCACCCTGAAGATAATGAATACATCAGTTACCTTGTAAAGTTTGTAGTTGCCTTGTCCAGGCAACACTGATGATGTTTTTGCCACCGAGGTTAAATTATATTACGTAAATGGAATCATTGTACATACTTTTTTTGGTCTGGCTTTCACTCTGCATAATTATTTTGAATTCTTCTATGTTGTAACAAATGTCATTGTTATATTCCTATTTATTACTGCTAATATTCTTTTATGTGGCTATACCACAGGTTGTTTACACAGCTATTGAAGTAAATTTGTGTTTCCAGTTTGAGGCTGTTAGAGACAGAAATATTATACATATTCATGTACAGTCTTTACATAGGCCATGTGTTTTCATTTCTTCTATGAAAATAACCAGAAGTAGAATGGTAGTTTCTTATCAAGTTAAACATTCATCCACTAAATGATAGCCAAACTGTTTTAGAAAATGGCTCACATTCTCACTCTTCCATGTACTTTCCAGCACTTGATATATGATCATTTTTAAAAAATTGTAGCCACTCGAGGCTGGGGATGTGGCTCAGTGGTCGAGTACCCCTGAGTTCAGTCCCCAGTACCAAAAAAAAAAAAAAAAAAAGTGCATCTTCATGCACAAAAAGCAAACTTTAAAAATAAAAAAAAAAAAAATGATAGCCACTCAAATAGTTTTGTAGTAATATCTCACTGGTTTTAATTTGCTTTTCCTAATGATTAGTGATGTTGAACATCCTTTCATATGCTTACTTGTCCTGTCTTTATTTTCTTTGGTAAAGCATCTGTTAGAGGCTTTTTGTTTATTTGTGTTATTTTCCTATTAATGTTTGAGTTATTTATACTTGCAAGTCCTTTATCAAGTTTATAATTTGCAAATATTTTCTACTAGTCTTCAACTTATCTTTGCATTCTATTATCAGTGTCTATTAAAGACCAGTAGTCTTAAGTTTGATAAATTCCATTTATTCATTTGTTCTTTTATGTGTCATGTTTCCAGTGTCAGACTAATCTCTGTTTTTATTTTCTTAAAGTGGAAGTTGAGTTCTTTGATTTTTGTTTTGGGGAATGGGCATTTCTAGGGATTTAACTTGGGGACACTCATCCACTACCCCAGCCCTATTTTGTATTTTATTTAGAAACAGGATCTCACTGAGTTGCTTAGTACCTCACTATTGAGAGTTCATTGATTTTTGAGACCTTCTTTGGTAAATGTATTTAGTGCTCTGATTTACCTTTAACTACTATTTAATGCCATTTCAATATTTGCCATCCTAATTTTTTTAAATGTACTTTTAGTTTTTATTCAGTTCAGCATACTTTCTGGCTTAATTTTCATTTCTTCTTTACCCCCATGGGTTATTTAGAACTGCATTACTTGGCTTCTGAGTATTGGTATTTTCCAGAGATCTTCCTAATATTGATTCTAATTTAATTCCATTGTACCTTATAAATTTCATTTTAGACCAGTTTGTTTAAGTTGAATTGACCCTTTATTAATAACTTTTCCCTCTGTTAATATTCCTATGCTTTGAAATCTACTTCTATGTTAATAAAGCCATTCTGACTTTCTTTTAATTAGAGTTGGCATAGTATATATTTTTTCCCCATTTTGCTTTCAATCTATTGATCTTTATATGTGTGTCTGTTTGACATAACATAATTAAGTCCTGCTTGTTCATTCAGTCTCACATTTCTCTGCCTTTTCATTATAGTATTTGGACCATTCACATTTAATGTGATTTGTGATATGGCTGCATTTAAAGTCACTGTATTTCTATTTATGTTTTCTGTTCTTTTTATTTCATTTCTACTTTCTTCTGGATTAATCGAATATTTTTATGATCCCATTTTTTCTTCTTCCATCTGCTAAGTGTAATTCTTTGTTTTATTTTAGTAGTTGCATCAGGATTTACAGTATACACTTCTAACTTATTGCTGGTTACCTTGAAGTGATATTTAAAATGGGATACATATTGAAGTAGCTGACTTTATAGCTACCATTTCCTACATACTTCATTCCTTTGCATAGGTAAATATTTCCATCTGGTATCATTTTTTTCTTCCTAAAATAACATTTCTTACAGTGCAGGTGTGCTGATGATGAATTCTTTAGCTTTTAAAGATCTGAGAAAGTATTTATTTTCTCCTCCTCCCCCCTCCTCCCCCTCCTTGCTCCTCTCTTCTCCTTCTCCCTTCCCCTCCCCCTCCTTCCTCCTTCCTCTTTTCACCTTTTTTCCTTCCTCCTTCCTCCTCCTTCCTTCTTCTCCTTCTGCTTCAAATCTGCTGCTATTTTGTCTTTGTTGCTAATTTGACTTTTTTCCTCTGGCTGCTCTTAAGATTTTCTCCTTATCACTGATTTTGAACAATTTGAATGTGTTGTTCCTTGGTATAGTTTTCCTTATGTTTCTTATCATTGAAGGTCATTAAGCTTCTTGGATCTTTTGGTTCACAGTTTTCTTCAAATTAGAAAAAATTTTGGCCATTACTTTTTCAAATATTTTTCTTTCCTTTCCCCAAACCCTACTTTTTTTTCTTGTTTGGCTTAAGATTCTCATATATATTAGTCTGCTTCAGGTTGTCCCACAGTGTATTGATGCTCTCTTCTTTTCTTTTCTGTTCTTTTCCCTTTCTCCTTCCCTTCCTTCCTCTTCCAGTGTTCTTGGTTTTTTATTTTGCATAGTTTCTATACTGCCTTCGGGTTCACATGTCTTTTTATCTTGAGCTTCTAAACTATGTTTTATCCCATCCACTACACTGTTCATTTTACTTGTAGTTTTCATCTGTTTGACTTAACATATTTTATTTCTCTATTTTTTTAACATGTCTGCAATTGCATTAATGTCTGCTCATTCTAATATCTCTGTCTGTTTTAGATTACTTTCATAGAATTGATTTTTCTCATGTTTTCTTGTATCTTTGCATACCTGGTGTTTTTTGTTCTTTGCTTTTGGTGAGTGGTGCTGGAGATTAAAGTAGTACCTTTGATTGGAAGTAATACATTGTTAATTTTGCTTTGTTAGTTGCTGAATATTTTTGTATTTTTATAAACATTTGTGAAATTTATTCTGGGATACAGTTAACATTACTTGGAAATGATTTGTTCCCTTTGAGTCTGTCTTGTAACACTTTCTTAAGTGGCACTGAAGCAGTGCTCAGTGTAGAGTTAATTATTTTCCCACAACTTAGGTAAGAACCTAATGTGTACTCTAAGTAATAATCCACTAACATGAGGTTTTCTAGACTCATGGATATAGACACCATTTCCACCCTTGTGTGGCTGGAATTGTTTCTTCTAATCTTTTTGAATGTTTCCCCCCCCCCCCTTGGCTAGTTTGTTCATAAGACTTGTGCTGATTAATGCTCAACTGAATGCCTGGTCAGGATCCACTGTAGATCCTCAGAGTTCTCAGTCTGCATAACCTTTTTCCTTTCAGCACTCTGTCCTGTGAATTCTAGCTGCTTTGGGCTCCCTGGACTCTCTACTTTGAGATGTTTCTTCCCTGTGCTAAGACCTGCAGAGATTGAGAGAGAAAAAGGGAGACCTTTTCTCCCTAGTTTGTTAGCCGTTTGAATGGCACAATGTTGGTTTCCCTACTCACACTTTTTGGGTGTTTTGGAGAGGGGAAAATCTAACTTTTATTGTCCCATTTTGACCAGAAATGGAAATATGCTGTGCTTATAAATTACCATATTTTTTCCATGTGAACTCTTAATTATAAAGCATAAATCATTATGATTTATGCTAAATGATCTACAATTCAATACCTCTTCACATTAATTAGAATGACTATAATAAAAATAATAAATAATGTTGATGAAGATGTGAAGAAGTTAGAACTTGGGTACTTTGCTAGTGAGTATTTAAAATAGTGCAGCTGCTGTGGAGAAAAATGTGGCAGTTCTTCAAAAAGCTATACATAGAATTTCCATAAAATGCAGCAGTTCTACTCCTAGTTTTGTATCCAAAATAAGCAAAAACAGTGACTTGCACAGATACTTGTATGCCATGTTCACAACAGCATTGCACAGTCACCAGATGGAGCACCAGCCCAGTGTCCATCAGCAGATGCTAGATAAATAAAATGTTGCCTGTGCATATGATGAAATGTTATTTATTCCTACAAAAGAATGAAGTTCCCACACATGCTGTGTAAAGTAGGTCACACATAAAAGATCAAATAATATGATTCACTTGTATGAAATATTCATAGTAGGCAATTTCATAGAGACATAAAGTAGATCAGAAGTTACCAAGAGGTAGTAGAGGGGGGGATGGGGAGTTATTACTTAGTGATTAAAGTGTCTTTTGGGGGTGATTTTTAAAAAAGTTTTGGAAAACAGTGATTATACAACACTGAATATAATTAATGCCACTACAGTGTACGTTTTAATTTGACAGATTTTATGTTATATGTAGTTGGCCACGAATTTTAAAAATTAATAATGTTACAGTCTAAAAACTTCCAAATTATACACTTTAAATGGGTGAATTATATATCAAGGCTGTTTTTTTTTTTTTTTTTTTTTTTTTTAAAGCATCTGAGTAATATGTTCTTTTAGGTTTCCTCATAGATTTTTTTCTTTGCAAAAACTGGAGGCTACAGGGGTTAATGAAAATAAATCAGAATGTGAGAGAGTTAAATTTTAAATTCAGCTCCAGGATTTATAAAAGTTATGTAACCTTAGCAAACTTAATTAACTTTCTTAGACTCTTTTATCATGTATAAAATGAGACTGTAATAGTGAAGAGATCTCTCATATCAGGTACATTTACGTTAGAGATGTAGTCTTGAAGAACTTGTACTATTCTAGACTCATTTTAGGAAGAAATATAAAGTAAGGACTTGTATGTCTTAGGTTACATCAACTATATTGAGTCAGCCATATTATGGAACCATGAATCCTACAGCTGTCAGTAATCTTTCCTTGGTTAAATGTTGGTATTGTTTTTTTTCCTGAACCTGCTTTTGTTTTAACACACTTTTAATTTTCTCAGCCTTCTCTCTCAGCATTTTACATACTGCTCAGAACTTTTAATACACTATGACAGATATTTGACCGCCTTCATAGCATTGTTTTTAAAAGGATATCTTAAGCTATAACATTTCATATTCAAGTATAGTAATTATTTAATTAGGTTCTAGGCAGAAAAACAATCTAAATTAGGTAATCCAAGAAAAAGAGTTTAATACTAGGAAATAATTGTAGAAGTATTGGGGAGAGTGAAAAACAAGAAGAATATGAGGTCCTCCAGAGGTGAACAACTGCAAGAAACCTAAGACTGTAGAGAAAGCAGGAGATGATTTTTGAGTGGGAACTGGAGCTATGGAGAAGTACCTGACTGGCAAGAGCAAGAGCTCTTCCCAGAGACCCAGCCTGTCTTCCATTGTTGTATGAACCCCTCTGGAAAACAGGCACGGGAACCTGGAAAGTGTAACTTGCAAAAGTGAGCCCCCTGGGTTACAGAACATAGCAGGGCACAATATGGTCAGGAATGAATCTAGCCAGGCGCAGTGGTGCACGCCTATGAATCCCAGCACTTTGGGAGGCTGAGACAGGAGAATTGTGAGTTCAAAGCCAGCCTCAGCAATGGCAAGGCACTAAGCATCTCAGTGAGACCCTGTTTCTACATAAGTAAACACAAAATAGGGTTGGAGATGTGGCTCAATGGTTGAGTACCTCTGAGTTTAATCCCCAGTACCCCCCCACAAAAAAGAATGAATCTGAGAGCGGACTGACAGAAACAGGAAAGTCATCCACACTGCTGCCAGAAGCTGTGATACACCAACAGCAGTGTACACAGAGTGCTGAGAAAAGTTGGTCCACGTTTACTGGCTGATTTAGGTTCAATTTTTTAGAAATCGTAACACCGAGCAAAGTGTTTGAGTGAAGTGATATATTAAGGAAACTTTTTCTGGGGGGTACACTGAGGGTTGAACTCAGGGGCATTCGACCACTGAGCTACATCCCCAGCCCTATTTTGTATTTGGAGACAGGGTCTCACTGAGTTGCTTAGCCCCTTGCTGTTGCTGGGATTACAGGCATGTGCCAGTGTGCCCTACTATTAAGGAAACTTTTTAGAGAGAAACAAGTGAGGTAATAGAGGAAGCAGATTGGGATAGAGGGAAGAAACCACGGAAAGATGAGTTTCTTGGGTGAAGAAGGCCCAATCTCATCCTGATTCCCGGGGTATTAGAAGTATTTAGTACTTAGGAGTATTTAGTACACCTCAGAGTTATTCCAGTCTTGAATCAAGGATGTTAGGTTTTTAAACCTCTTTCCTCCCCAACCTATATGCCATCAGCCATTGGATATTAGCCATCATTAGGTACACAGGCGACAGCAGAGCAGTTTTGTGCAGAAGTTTGTCACTGGAAGCCCTTAACGAGCACTCTGAGGTTAGGAATGACACAACCCAGGTAGAAGGATCTATGAGGGGAAGGCCATATACCAGCTAGAGTAATGCCACCTGTGACAATGAGGAAGATAGTTACAGCTTACTCAGTGGCTAGCCGTAACATGATGCAATTCTTGATTTTTTTTTTATCAAAAATTAGTATAAAGTCTCATAATTCGAAAGTTCGTACTAAAGGTGAATTTATGTATGCTACTGTAGTTTTCATAAAGTTGCTTTAGGGAAGGGTTAAATATGACATAGAAAAGGAATTAGCGAATTCCATATACCTTCTGTGGCAAGTTCCCTTTAAATATTCCTTTCCCTTCCAGTATTACTTTTGTTTATAAGTGGACTCAATCCAGGTACTATTCTGATTCCTTGTTTTTCATCATAGAAATATACCCCAAACTAGTTGATAGCTGATATAGCTGATCATATCATATTACCATAAGCTTCCTTGAACTGTGCTTTAGATCTTCGTTTTTACCTAATTGTCCTGAGCCAGTTAATGAATTCATTTTCATTCTTACCTCTTGCCTTTATCTTTTTAAAAATGTCACATCATAATTCTGAAAATTCTGATTAATTTTCCCTGTGTAAATGCTTCAAGTCATCTTTTTTTCTGTCTGATCGTTTATTGTAGTACTGGGATGGAGCCCCAGGCTTGGTGCATTCTAGACAAGTGCTCTGCACAGAGATACACTCCTAGCCCTTTTTATTTTTATTTTTTATTTTTTGGTACCAGGGATTGAACTCAGGGGCACTTGACCACCACTGAGCCACATCCCCACTCCTATTTTATGTTTTATTTAGAGACAGGGTCTCACTGAGTTGCTTAGCACCTTGCCTTTCTGAGACTGGCATTGAACTCAGGATTCTCCTGCCACCGACTCCCAAAGTGTGCTGGGATTACAGGTGTGTGCCACCATGCAGGCCTAGCCCCTTTTATTTTTAAGACAAGGTCTCACTGAGTTACTCAGGCTATTCTCACACTTTGGATCCTCCTGACAGCCTTGTGAGTAACTCGGATTATGGGCCTATATCCCCTACACCTTACTATTCTGTCCTTTTTGTGCTTCTGCCTGTACTTTTTTTTTACTTTGTTGCAAATTCTCATGCATGACATATTCCTTGATTTATTTAGTATTACAGGGCTCAAAACACCTGTGTAGAATGTTTAGTTTTTAACACAGCCAGTTACTACTGTTCTTAGATATATACAGTGAAGGAGTGTTTTTATTTTCTGATCTCTTTTATTAAATGCTTTGTGTCTCACTATAATAATGAGTACTGTATATACAACTTAACTTTAGTCTTCTTATTTTTCTAAGTTTTCTTCTAAATCCTACAGAAGTACTTTCTGTAAAGGGCCAGACAGGAACTGTTTTAGGCTTTGTAGGCTACAGGGTCTTCAATGGAACTAGTCAGCTCTGCCCTTATAGTGCAAAAGCAGACACAGAAATATTTAACTTAATGAACATGACTGGATTTCAATAAAACTTTATTTATAGACACAAAATTTCGATTTTCATATTAAAGTATCTTCTTTTGGCCACCTACTTCTACCCCAACTGACTGAATTATAAAAACCATTAGTGGCTCCTGTGCCATAGTTTGCTTTAAATCCAGTGGGGTTTTTTTTTGCTCATATTAACTCAATTACTTGCTATCATTACCTTAATCTATGTTGCTAATTACAGAGAGCCTTGGTATCATGCAATAGGGAAAATGAAAGAGTACTATAATCATAGCAGAACTAAAATCAGACTAAGTGTTAAATGCTAGCCAACTTTTGAGCTTTTTAGGTTTTAAGTTCAATGATTTTAAGAGGTATTAGATTTTTAAAAGAGATTTGACAAGATATTGCTTAGAAGGAAAAATATTTACTAATGATGTTTCATTGTTATCAGTGAAGTCAGTGGCAATAATACTTATTCATATAACTTTTGTCTAACTCTTGTAATTTTGCGAAGTTATTCCCACATGTCATCTTGCTTAATCTTCACAACATCCTTGTGTACTAAACTTACAAGTGGTATGTTATCATTCCTAGATGAGGAATTACCATGAGAAGTTAAGTGACTTGCTTGGATCTGAAATTAGGCAATGACAGAACCAAGTCTTCTTAGTCATTGAACACTCAGGGAATTTTAGAAATAAAAGGAATGATACCATGTTTGACTTTCATTTCATAAAAGAGAACCCAAGTCCTCATGCTAGTAATTTGTGGAGCAAATTACTAGGCCAGTATATTTTCTGTTAGGCTGTCTCTTACGTAGAAATAACTAAACCAAGATTTATCAATGGTTATTATATTTAGCCTCTATTAAAAATTTTTATTAGTATCTTAAAAAGATAAAGTGAAATACTTAAGTGCTATTTAGCATACTTGATATTCAGTATATGTGGAATAAAAACAGACCTGACTTTTGTTCCTTTCCAGCACCAGCATTGGATGTTGACTGGCAAAGCAACAATACCTTTGCTTCTTGTAGTACAGATATGTGCATTCATGTCTGCAAATTAGGACAAGACAGACCTATTAAAACATTCCAGGGACATACGGTAAGAAACGTTTTTCCCCCTTTAATACGACAGTGATGAACAAGTAATGTTCCAAAATGTTTTGAAGTATGTATGTTTGATGTTCAAGTATCAATGTAGTCAATAAAACAAAAATGTGAAAATCTGTTATTTTTAGAATGAAGTAAATGCTATCAAATGGGACCCAACTGGCAATCTCCTGGCCTCCTGTTCTGATGACATGACTTTGAAGGTAATTCAGGTAGTGGGAAGAGTTGGGCTGGGGGTGCACATAACGTGGCTACTCTGGCCATTTTAAAACTGTTTAGAATATCCCTGTTACATTGAGTATTTAAGCCTGGTTGAGTTCTTGCTGACTTCTAAGTGATTAATCTTTTTTTTTCCATATTTTTTATTTTTTTCCTGAAATATGTAAAAATAATTGAGTAAATTAATTCTAGTAAAAGAATGGCTATATAATGTGAATTATGATAATGTATTATTAAGGGTGCTCCAGAGAAATAGAACCAATAGGGAAGTGAGAGGGAGAGGCAGTTGATTTGTAAGAGGTTATGAGGAATTGATGTGCATGATTATGGACACTGAGAAGTCCCCTTATCTGCTATGTGCAATCTGGAGACCCTGGAAAGCTGGTGGTCCCTGAGTCACAAGGCCTGGGAACCAGGAGTGCCAGTGATGTAAGTTTCAATTCAAGAGCAGAAGACCCATGTTCCTGCTCAGCCGTCAGGCCAGGGAAGAGAATTCTTTTCCTTTGCTTTTTATTTTATTCTATTCAAGCCCTTGCCAGATCTGCGTAATGCCTATCCACATTGGGAAAGGAAATCTGCTTTACTTGTTTCTCATCCAGAAACACCCAGAGGTAGTGTTTAACCAAATATTTGAGTACCTCTTTTTCTACCTGCTTCCTCTATTACCTCACTTGTTTCTCCTCAAAAAATTTCCTTAATATATCACTTCACTCAAACACTTGGCTTAGTGTATGATTTCTAGAAAATCTAACCTAAATCAGCCAGTAAATGTGGACCAACTTTTCTCAGCACTGTGTGTACTCTGCTGCTGTTGGTGTATCACAGCTTCTGGCAGCAGTGTGGATGACTGTCCTGTTTCTGTCGATCTGCTCTCAGATCCATTCCTGACCATACTGTGCCTTGCTATGTTCTGTAACCCAGGGGGCTCACTTTTGCAAATTACACTTCCCAGGTTCCTGTGCTTGTTTTCCAGATGGGTTCATACAATGGAAGACTGGCTGGGTCTCTGGGAAGGGCTCTTGCTTTTGGCAGTCAGGTTTTTTATAACTCCAGTTCCCACTCGACACAGTCATCTCCTGCTTTCTCTGCAGTCTTAGTTTCTTGCAGTTGTTCTGGAGGACTTCATATTCCTCCTATTTTTTCTCTCTTCCCAATACTTCTACAATTATTTCCTAGTATTAAACTCTTTTTCTTAGATTACCTAATCTGAAAATGTGATAAGTCATCTTCGTTATTAGGAAGACATTTATTGGTGCATTTAAAGTTTATTTGTACCTGTAAAGATTTGACCTGTAAATATTCGAGATCTTGGGAGCATTTGTGCATTTCACTGAAATTCCATGAATTGTATTAATTTGATTTTACTATGGTATGAGTGTATAATACCCTTCCTGGGAAATTGATATATAGCAGAGAACCTTGTAGTTACTGAGTGAGCCTAGTTTCCACGTTTCAACATGGATATTTTTTAGTCTTTGTGTGAGTGAAAGAAAAACTGAGGCCTTACATTTAAGAATATGGCGCACCATACTTAGGGAAAAAGGATTTTGAGGTTAAGAACAACCTAACATAAATCTCAAATTAACGAAGCCTGGAGTCGTCTTCTGCATTAGCTAACTCTGCTGAATATAGTTTTATTCTTGAGTTTGTGGTACCATGACTGCAGACTTGATGACCCTTGCAGATAAGACAATCGTGAAAACTGCTTTTCTTTCTAACACGAAGAGACGAAATCTATCCTGGAAACCTTGTGGATCCCTCCACCCCTATAAGTACTGGGCTGTGCTTTTTGACAGTTCTTAAGTCTGATCCCCCTTGCAAGGTTTGCTAGCAAAAATACTTTGTTCAGTACATTTATGTTTGAGTTTTTCTTGCATGCACATGCATTAATGCTTATAAAATGGAAAATTCTTCTGGAACAGTATTTGGCACTATGACTAAATGAAAGGCCAGTGTCATGGATTAAGTTGCAAGCTGGAGAAATAGGTTAGAATTAGAAATTGTTAGCCTTTCTTCATCTTAAGAATAATTAGAAATCACATAGGACTTTAAAGGAGTGATAAGATGAATAAATAATGTGTTAATAGAGCCATTTTCTCAGAATAGAGAGTAATCTTAAACTCTTTTAAGAATTACCAGATCAAGAAGGATGAGTTTCCAAAGGGAAACTGAGAAGGAATGACGACCAAAGTGGAAATAGAAGCAAGTATGTAGAGAAGAGTATTTCAAGAGATGATATAGTGGCCAGCATTATTACTTGCTACTGAATGGTCTGATAAAATAAATTTTGGAAACATGTGTTTTAGGTTTATTTATTTGGAGTTATAAATATCTAACCGTAAAAAGCACTATGATAATGCTTTATTGTCTTCCATTAGTTATGTTACAGAAGTGTGAATTTCAGCTAATTTTTCTTTCTTTTTTGGCTATTGAGGTTGCTATTTGTGTATGTGGCAAGATATTGCAAAACCTCTGTTCCCCCAACCCCCATGTTTGTATTGAATACAAGAAATACTTCTGATGTAGACTTTTGTCAATTTTTGTTCAAAACAAATAATCATTTAAAAATGTGTATATACTGACATATTTTCATCTTAGGAAATGTTATTTTCTACTTAGCAATTTTAACTTTAATTGTTGCATCTGTTATTTAGTTTATATTAGTTATTATATTAGTTGTAAGTTGCTTATTTTCACTTCTAAATTCTAAGAGCAATTTATAATTTTGGGGGACAGCACAAATCTAGGCATTCAACAAATTAGGATCATTAGTCAAGGACCTTCTTTAAAAATTGAATTGTACCATCTAAAGCTATCAAAAGTAATCTTTGAACAACTACAGTTAATTCCGCCTTCAATCCCTCAGAATAGTGAATATTTATAAAGGGCTTAACAGCTAATTTATCATTTTTATAGAGATTGATATTAAATATATTACACTGCATATAAATCTCTATAAATATTCTTTTGATTCCTATAATTGTTGTGGTTTTCTGGCAAGACAGCATTTTAAATGTTTCAATTTTACAGAAAAAAATTGTATTTATTTTTCTTTTTTGTTTAGATATGGAGTATGAAACAAGACAATTGTGTCCATGATTTGCAAGCACATAATAAAGAAATTTATACTATTAAATGGAGTCCAACAGGACCAGGGACAAATAATCCAAATGCCAACCTTATGTTAGCAAGGTGATATTTCTGTTTTATTCTTCCTTTTATGACTCTTCTATAAATAAAACTCCTGCTAACTATGACAGAAAATTAGGGAAGTTACCATGAAACAGGAATCTATTTTGTAGGCAATACATTTTAATGTGATCCTTTAAACACAGGATTTTCTTAGTATTTCAGGGAGATAATGAAATATCACCTAGTGATATCAAATGTTGATTAAAACCCAAGTAATTGAGGCATAGTATATAAAATTTTATCAGCATCCTTAAAAAAAGTTAAAATGTAAAATATGGTAAATTTTCTGTGGATCAGTAAAAATGGATTATTTAAAGAGAAGAATGCAGTAAATTAGCTCATATATGGTTTCCAATTCAAGGATTTGGAGATTCTTTCAAGCTGCCTTTGTCTTTGGGTTAGCTTCCACTTTTCCAAAATACTTTCATCTTAACAGTCCAGTCTGCTTCTCATAAAGGATTTCTAGTTAGCCATTTAGGAATATCAGGGTATGGGAGGTTGGGAGCGCATCTGAGAAAGCATTCTATAACTTATAAAATCATTTTTTTCCCTCCCTTTTCAGTGCATCCTTTGATTCTACTGTTAGGTTATGGGATGTAGACCGAGGAATTTGCATCCATACTTTGACAAAACACCAAGAGCCTGTGTACAGTGTAGCTTTCAGTCCTGATGGCAGGTATCTGGCAAGTGGTTCTTTTGACAAATGTGTGCACATCTGGAACACACAGGTATGTCTAAGTTATGTAAATCATCAAACACTCAAGGATTTAATTGGAAACATTTGCTCCCCCACCCTCCATTATTCCTCATACAGAATTACTTCAATTCTTTCTTCTAAAAATACATTTTTGAGATCAATGAATGTCAGCTAAAAAGTACAAGGAAATATTATAGAGCATGTCAGAAAGTTATGTATTATTTGTCTGGATTTGGAGATGTTTGTGAAGTTGGTCAGTTTTTTCAGATTAATAATTTGATTTCTCTCCTCTGAATAAAATACTCACTTTCATAAAATAAATAAATAAATAAAAATACATTTTTGGAGTTTACAGCTAAATAAAGATAAAAACAAATTGAAGTTATATTTTCATATGTAGACCAGAATTTAGAAATAGATTGAGATTTCTTATTTTTATTTATTATTACGTGTGTTTTTTAGGCACACATTGAGTATGAAAGCTCGGGACACATTTATTTAAATAAATGACATTTTCCAAAAGAATTCTTTGAAGGGACTCTGTATGAGCAATCAAAAATATATTAAGAAATAAAATTTTATGACTAAACAACAATGATTTATTAGAAAAAAATTTGTAATTCATACAATGTTTTCAGAGACAGTGCTGTGTACAGGTCCTCTCCTAAAAGTAGCACAGCTTATTGCTTTCATTTTCTTAAAAAGTCTTTTCAGTGTTTTAGTTTTTATGTTCCATGTACTACATCTCTTTTCTAATCGGCCCTGTAGTCACCCCTCTCTTCATTTGTCTTTGCATTTGTAACGTAATAATTATGGTGGGCCGTATTTTTGTAGCTGGTCACCACCATAGTTGGTTGGACTTATTTGTGTAAGTCCTCATTGTCAAGTATTTTTTATTAAGTTATACATAGATAAGGTTCATGTGAAGAAAATATTATTTAAAGGTATATACTGAGAAGTTTTGCTCCCATTTCTGGCTTCATCCTCTATAAGCAGCTTTTTGTTTTGTTTTGTTTCTCTTTCTTTTTGTCGTTCTTTTTAAGTATTCATGACAGTAGATTGTATTTTGAAATATTACACATACATGAAGTTTAACTTACTCTAATTAGAATCTCATTCTTGTGGAATTATACTAAGTTCTATTCTTTTTTATATGCAATTTATTTTTTATTTTTTTAAATTTATTTACTTAAATGCATTTCAAGTCATAATAGAGCTCAATTGTCCTTCTGTCTGGTTGCAAACAACTGAGTTCTGTTCTTGAATGAAAGCATTATCTTCATTTTACACTTCCATTTGCAATATAGGAGAATGTTATCTCACAGTCCAATTTGTGAGTGAAAAGTGCTATTTTAATGTAGCTGTAAGTTTGTGGCTTTTTTTTTAAATGAATGAGGTCAAGAATCTTTATTTAAGGGTTCTTGTTGATTTTCTGTGCATTCTGATCATATCCTTTCCTTGCTTGATTTACTGATCTTTTAGATTTCTAGAAGTTTTTATACACTAGAAAAATAAGACCCTTGTCATGTGAATTATAAACTTTTCCTAGTTATTAGATTATTAAGCCAGAATCTTAGATTATATTTTGAATAAAATTTTAAGGTAAAAGTATTTTATGTTAATATTTCACGTTAATATTTCACTGTTAGTTTCTTGCCTCTACTCCTTCATTTCCTCTCTCTATGAATATATGCCTGTGCTGGATGTATTTTTTAACTTATGATGGACATACTTTAAAAATTCATTTCTAAATTTTAACCGTGTTTCTGAGAGAGCACTAATTGTGTACCCGACTCAACCTTTTAAAACTTTTCAGTAGAATATTTGTGAAAGTGAATCAAAATATAACAGTAATATAAATCTTCACACATTTAAATTAGTATTGTTTTTCATTTTGCTTTTAATTATATTTCAAACGAAATACTACTATGAGCATCCATATATCTATTGACCAGATTTAATTAATAGGAACTTCTTGCCACATTTGTTTTAGATCTCTTTCTTTCTGCATCTACATGATAAAAAGTAGATAGATCTAAAGTGTTTACCTCTTTTCTGTTTACTCTTCCTTCGAAGAGGCTCTGAGCAAACCTGTAGAGTGTTTGTTACTCCCATGATAAATGACATGTTCTGTGTTGTCAAATTGTATATAAATAGTATGAAATTGTATGTATCTTTTGAAGCTTGTATTTTTCACCACTTTGTTTTAATTATAATCACATGAATACATGTAAATCTAGAATGATTTAATTTAACTACTTTAGAACATTGAATGTAGCAGTTTATTTTCTTATTTATAGACTTTTATAAACATTCACTGTGAACATTCTTGCATGTTTCCTTATGCAAATGAATGAAGGTTTTTCTAATACTTTTACTACACACACATAATGTTCATGCACACACTTAATTGTCTATGTTTGTGTATGGAGACTATGGGCCTACCAAACTGCTTTCAAACTCCTTATACCAACTTTATACTTTTAATAGCAATATTTTGGATTTCCTTTTTTTTTTCCTTCCTGAGATCATCAAACTGTTAAATATTTGTCCAGTTTAATAGATGTATAATAATACTTTGTTTTAATTTGTTCTTCCTTGATTCTTGATGAGTTTAATGTCTTTTAAAATCCTTATTCTCCAGCTGAATATTCTTGTTTAAGAATAGATGCACTCAGCTCACATTTCCCCCTTATTTTTCTATAGTGTGTTCTCTCTCTCAGTGTTGAATAATTGGTGTTATCCACCTTGGTCATATGGTTGCAGTGATCTTGCAGTTCCTGGTCTTTTCATTTTCTTAATATGGTATTATGTAGAAGTTTTTAATTTTAGTATTCAGATTTATCCATTGTTTTATTGCTCCCTTTCATAGCTTAATACAGTCTTCCTTTTATAGATACCAGAGTTCTCTGACATCTTTTTCAAAAATATTTAAGCTTTTTTGTGTGTGCTTTTAACCCCTTAGGGATTGATTTTTATATATGGTACAAAATAAAGTTAATTTACTGTTCTTGGCCTTTAGTCTTTAATATTTCCAAAGAGCTTACATTTCTGGATTTCGTTTATGACTGCTTTGAATTTATAGGTGAAATTGGAGGAAATCATTTTCATTGAATTTTATCACCCATAAATATGTCTTCATTATTTGTCTTTTATTTATAACAAGTAAAATTTTATAAATTTACTACCAAGATCATCTTTTCTTTCTCTTAATTTCTTCTGAGGTACCTTTATATTACTGTTACTATGAAAATACATTCCTTAAAAAATATATTCCTTTATTTACTATTTGTTGCTCATATTTGGACCATTTTCAAATTCTCATTTAGTTCATTGTGACAAAGTCAATTTTAATGAATTTTGGGTAATGGTAGACATTGCTATGCTTATAAGGGCATTTGAACAGCTATCCATATTTTGTTGTATCACTATTTTTTAGGAGATGCCTCATTTTAATTTTTCAAAAGTAATAAAATGGTCCCTAGTGAATTTTCATTGTAAGAAAAAGTGATTATTGTTTTGTCATGCATATATTTGTTTTCCTGTTATTACTTGGGTAATGCATTATTTAAGCATTTGACAGGTAAGCAATTGAGGCTTTTCCCAACATCTGGCCCATTGGCTTTTTGGTGTCATAACTCTGACTTGTTAACCATACCGTTTTGGTTCATTGCAGCCCAGTTCAAACTTAGAGATTAAGTGTTTTGAAAAGAAAGTTAGTTTTGACTCCAAAGTCATCTGTATATTACACAGATTTTATTTTCTGTACCTCAGCTGAGTTTAGATTTTGTTGATGCCATTCTTTTCTCATGAATCATAGATACTCCAGGCTTACTATATACTCAAATTTTTCATTAATCTCATAAATTATGAGAACTTTTAGGTAGAAAGCAAAAGAAACAGCTGGGCCTTCCTATTCCTAATCAGCCATAGCAAGCATCTATGGTTTGTGCCACTTTATCAGACTGAATTTGAGGAGGAAAGAAAGGAAAATAGCCAGTAATTAACATGTATAGACTGTTTGGGGAAGTATTTATAAGGTATGTGGCTAGCTGTCATGTTTATAATTAGATCTGCTCTTTTGCTTGACTTTTTAGGGTAACATAAAACTGCAAGTGTCACTTACGTGGTTTGTTTTAGCAGAGTGCCAGAAGCACATTTTTTTATGTTTTCCATTTCTCACAACAGGGCCTCTGACCTCTGCCCTATTCATGACTGACTTCATAGGAGTATATATTTTCAAACTGAATTTTAATTATTCAGAGCAATGGAATGATTTTTGTTTTCATTGCTGAAGGAATTAAATAATTCAGTTCCACTTTTGGCTCAGCTAATTTGACAATAAAATTATTAGTGTTCCTACTGTATTTTTAAATGTATAACATCTTTCAAGAATAATGTATATATTTTATCCTTCTCTTTGACTCATTTTCTTCTCTAGTTTAGGACTACTGAATAAACATAATAAACAATGGCATAAACAATAGATTTATATTAGGATTATCTTTGTTATATCTCCTTTTTGAAATGTTTGATCAAACAAACTGAAGTAATTTTGTTTCTGAACATGATGGCAAAACTCATGCTTTTTTAAGTGGTAACAACAAATACGTATTTCACATCATATACTAAATGTTTGTTTATAGCTGTTATTAGCTGTGTCAGAGAAGCCAAAGACATCTGAGCCAAGTGTTGTCATTAACACTGGTGGAACTGAATATGGGTTGGAGTAATCTTTTGAGAGCAAACTGATAGTATTTTTTATTTTTTAAAAAATTATCATATCACATTTCTAGCATTTCAGAACTTGCACTTATTTTGGACTTAAAGCTAAGTCCAGCCTCTGATTGCTAGACGTGAAACCATGTAATATTTTTATCTCGCTGTTGGATTTGTAATGATTTTTAAGATTCTGCTTTTCATTTTTTAGACAGGTGCTCTAGTTCATAGCTATAGGGGAACAGGTGGAATTTTTGAAGTTTGCTGGAATGCAGCAGGAGACAAAGTTGGAGCCAGTGCATCAGATGGTTCAGTAAGTAAAGAGTTTCTAAAGGAGTGTGTATGTGCGTGTGTACACATTGCAGTGTGGCTTACCACAGTACAACTAATTACTGAAGTTCTTTGCAAAGGAAATTTTAAGATATGGTATTGATTTTTTTTCTCCCCTGAAGGCTGTATACTCTTCATGTTCGTTATATTCAAATAATGTAAATTAAATTTAGGCTCTCTTTTACTAGAAGATTGTCTTTATAATCAAGGAAAGAATGGTTATTTTTTTTGTACAAATCTTCATTAGTGAAATTCAATATATTTCTCTCACTCTGAGAGAAATTGGAATTTTTAATGCCTATTTCTACCTTCTCCGTCCTATAGAAGAGTGTTGGTGGTTCAGGGGAGGAAGATTAGACACTGTTGATTTCTCCATTGAAGAGTGTATGATATTGAAAGACTTTCAAAATGAGTTTGGCCACTTTAAAAATATATCAGCTATGGCTTGTGGAGCTCTGAAAAGCAGAGGGAAGATGAAAACTCATTAGGTGTATATAGAAGCTATAGCTAAATATTATTTGTGAATCTTTCATTGGGGTCCAAAAGATACGGAATCGTCTATTTTTTGTTTTCCCCCTTCTTTTTAATGAACAGAGCAATTCCTAACAATTCTAGCTGTTTCTTCCCCAATAGTATTAGCTCAATGTTGTTTTCTTTGCTTAGACAGTTTCACTTCTCTGTTGGTCAAATGCCCATTTTTAAGACTATGCTGAAGATTTCATGAACTTAGAACTGAGAAACAGATTTGAAATTGTTCTATAGAAAAGTTAAACTTGAAATGTAGAATAAAATTCTGAACACATTGGTTGATTATTTTAATTTCTTACAGGTTTGTGTATTAGACCTTCGGAAATAGCGCTACTAGTTGGAAGCCATGGACCGACTATGAATGTGTACATAGCCAAAATGACTGTCCCTGACCCACGTACTGCTATAGTCCCACTTGAACCATGGCCAGTCCACTACAGCCAAATCTAAAAGAAATATATACATACAGTGTATATAAACAAAATTGCACCCTGAAGATGACAGTTTTGTCACAGCTTGTGAATTCTGTTCACCAAGTGCTGGAATCTAATCTGCTGTGCCCCTAAAATAGCATTTAGAAGTTTGGATATGAAAAACAGAAGAGAGAAAGAGATATACATTATAAAAGCAGACCATACATACATGTACCAGTTTTTGGATACTAATGACAGCCTTGTCTCCCCCTTTGAATCAGCAGACACCATGGATTATACTCTTTTTTTCCTTTCAGTAGTGAGCAGTTTGTATGTACAGAGAAAATGGACTTTAAAAAAACTTGCAGCAGTAGTTTGTTCTTGCTTTTAAATTTTGTTTTTGGTTTAGATTATGGATGCATGAAGTAAGGGAGTGAATCAGTTTCTTGTTTATATTTTTTTCACCTTTTAAAACACAAAAAAAATTCTTAAAAATA
>CM053409.1:40775139-40825387 GCA_028644305.1 Xerus rutilus | reverse complement strand
CATTTAGTCACTAAATGCATAAGACACCACTAGGATTTTGTTAATCATGGATGGAATTTTTCTGCCAAAGAGCACAGTAAGCACATTACCAAACTTAATACCATATACTAATATTGAGAGCCAAATTCTTAGTTCATATGCTAGCTTTAGAAAACATTTGGGGTTTTTTCCTAGAATTTTTTGTTGTTGTTTTCTTTAACTCATTTTCCCATCCCTATCCCTTAGTCCCTGGTTTTTTTCTTAAAATATTTGTTGAGTACTTGGGATGTCCCAAAAAGTGTCTGGCATTGGATACAGACAAGTGAGCTAGAAGGAAGTAGGCTGTGTTCTTGCAAGGAGAGGTTAGGAAAAGAATTAGACTGAAATATCTAAAATTACCATTTTTCCAAATCAGAAACTGCCAAGCAGTTATAAATTCAAGCCATTCAGTGTAATTTGAGGTACCTTGTAAAAGAAAGGAGGTTTTTTTTTTTTAGCTCACATGACTACATCTGTGATTTGGCGGGGGAGGGGGGGCTTCTGTCTATCTTTAGCGGTCACTATTATAATTTTAAATAGTGTATATTTACATCTTTTAAAGTGTCCATTGATTCATTAAGCATGAAAGGCAAAGAAATTAAGCAGTTCTTCTTTTTTTTTGGGGGGGGGGATACTTCTTTTTTTTTTTTTTAAGCAGTTCTTCTTAAGAGGTTTATGATTTTTACCTGTTAAAGACGATTGGCATATTTCTGTTATTGCTATCACAGCCAGGAACTCAGAGATATTGGAATCTTTTATCAATCATTGTGTCCCTTTCCTCAAACCCTCATGCCCTGTCAGGTTTCCAAAGAAGCAAAAGTAATAGAATATTAATCAAAAAGTACTTCATTAATAGTGATATGAACTAGTTTTATCACCCAGTTTGGCTAGTTTGAAGTTTGTTGTTGGGCTACCTACTCTTGAGTAGCAAAGTCCTATCAAGTAACTTAGCAAGACCTCATCTTAAAGAGGGTGGAGATGTGGCTTAGTGATTGAGCACCCCTGGGTTCAGTCCCTGGTACAAAAAAAAAAAAAAAAACAATCAATCTCAACTGGAGACTTCTTAGGAATCATCTCAGATCCCCATGAAAAGACCTACTGAATCAGAAGCTGCAATAATAGAATCTCTCAAGAAAATTATATGCACATGAAAGGTTGAAAAGTCCTAGTTTGTGGCCAAGTCAAAATAGAGGGTCATAAACTTCCCTCTCCATGCCTATCCTACTTTCCTTGAGGCTAGCAACAAATCTTGAGACCACTATAATTGTTACAGGTAGGAGTAGAGGGAGAGAGGAAGAGGTCCCCAAAAAGAACTCTGATACTCTGCTGATTAGAAAGTGGAGTGGAAAAACACATGAGTGTCGACCCTTCTTTAAAGGATCCTCATGAAATGGGAACCCTAGTTGGGACTGGTGGTACATACAGTCTCAGCTGTTTGGGAGGCTAAGGCCAGGCAACAAGACATTGTTGTTCCAATGCTTGTAACCTGAGCAACATGGTGAGACTCAAAAGGCTGGGAATGTAACTCAGTAGTAAAGTGTTTGCTTAGCATGTGTGAAGCCCTGGGTCCAGTCTCCAATACTGTGAAAATAAGCAGTAACCCTGCCTACATTAATAATGTCATAATCATCCCAGGCTCTGAGCAATTGAAAAAGTTAATTGGATAATCTGGGTAAGATAGCCTCTCTGCTTAGTCTTTATCTGTAAACTCGGGAATGATAATTACTGCCGCAGGTTGTAAGGATTAAAAGATGATGCATGAATTCTTTTAAGATTTTTTTTTAGTTATAGATGGACATAATACCTTTATTTATTTATTTTTATGTGGTGCTGAGGATTGAACCCAGTACCTTACACATGTGAGGCAAGCATTCTGCCACTGAACTATAATCCCAGCCCCTGACACACAGATTTTTTTTTATTTTGATTTTTATTTATTTATTTATTTGTTTGTTTGTTTGTTTGTTTGTTACTGGAGATTGAACTCAGGGTCACTCAACCACTGAGCCACATCCCAGCCCTATTTTTGTGTTTTATTTAGAAACAGTCTCACTGAGTTGCTTAGCACCTCGCCATTGCTGAGACTGGCTTTGAACTAGTGATTCTCCTTTCTCAGCCTCCCAAAGTGCTGGGATTACAGGCATGAGCCACTGCACCCAGCTTGATGCATGCATTTTTAAGTGCTAAGCCCGGCACATAGTAAAGCATAAGAAGTAGAACATTCCCTTCCTCTGATTGTGATGATGACATTCTAGGAGCAGAGGTTCCCATCCTCCTCTGTTGAGATTTACATCATGTGCCTTGGGTTATGTAATCACAGCTGCTGCTGTTTAAGTTTATGTTACAAGTTCAGGAGTCACTTTGAAAAGACTATAGCTGCTTAAATTCTTTGGGAACCAACCTGTGGATTTAATTTTCAGATAGGGCTAGCGAGTTCTGTCTTGTATCTTGCATATCTGTGACTGCCTGTGTTGCTTTACCCAGAAATGAATACTCAATACCGGTATATTATCTGTAGCACATTTTCTTATAACTCAATTGGTCGAAGTTAGTCAAGGAGTCCACCATGAGAGTCTGTGGTATTCTAGAGTGAGTATCCACAGTCTGCATTTTACATGAACTCTCCAGATGTTCTGAATGCACACTCCTAGAGAATGACAGCTGTGGTGCCCATTATCTTTTGTCAGTTACAGTTGCTGTGTTGTTGTCTAAGGCCAATGTAGACTTTCCCTTCTTACAGGTAAATTTTTTATACCTGGACTTACAAGGATTCTTTGACCTTTAAATTTGGTAATTTATCAGGTTATGCCTAGGCATTGATCATGTCTGCTTTGGTCCTAGAACTCAGGAAATTATGTCTAGTTACACATTTATATTTCCCTTAAAGAAAATAAAGCTTACTTGTAATTGAGTATGGCATTTCATGATGTTTTGTTGATCCTTGGTGCAAGCCAGTTGAAGTCAGCAATTATGAATACACATTGCACAAAATATATAAATGCACCATTATGATTATTATTTTCTCTATTAATGCTTGGTAGACCTAGGGAAGTAGATGACTTACATAGTGATAGAGACTGGCAGGACACTGGGTGCAGAGCATTTAACAGTCCATGGAAGCCCTCTAGTTAGTGAGGATAGGATAATACCTAGGAGAGGTGCAGATAACATTGTCGGAAAGTTTGGTATCTGAAAAGACTATATCTTTAAAAGGAACAAACTGTCTCAGGTTTGAGCTTCACTGTGTCTAGTGTGTAGACGTCAGTAGCAGAGAGGCTATGCTGCAACAAAAGGGCCCGTCAGGTTGTAAAGTGAAGGATCCTCAGTCATGGAGAATCTTGGGGAGTTGGGTTTGTGTGGAAGCTAAGTGGCAGGGTCTTGGGGTGACCTGTTGTTCATTGTGAACCACACGTCTGGGAAAAACTTCTCCCCAAATTCAATGACAGTCTCAACCATATTGAAACACGTGCACCTTCTATAAGGGTTCTTTTTTTTTTTTTTTAATTTGTATTTTTAAGTTATACATGACAGTAGAATGCATTTGGACATATACATACATGGAGTACAATTTCCCATTCTTGTGGTTGTACATAATGTGGAGTTACACTGGTCATATATTCTTTCATGATCATAGGAAAGTTGTATCTATCTCATTCTACTCTTTCTCATTTGCATCCCTCCTCCCTTCTCCCCCATCCTCCTGTCCAATCCAGTGAACACCACCCACCACCCCCACCAGCCTATTGTGAGTCAGCTTCTACATAGCAGAGAGAATATTTGACCTTTGGTTTTTTTGGAATTGGCTTATTTTGCTTAGCATGCCAGTCCCAGTTCCATCCATTTACCAGCAAATGCCATAATTTCATTCTTTAAGGCTGAGTAACACTCCATTGTGTATATATACCACATTTTCTTTACCCATTCATCTGTTGAAGGGTACCTAGGGGTGTTCCATAGCCTAGCTATTGTGAATTGAGTCGCTGTAAACACTAATGTGGCTGTGTCAATATAGTATGCTGATTTTTAAGTCCTTTAGATATACACTGAGGAGTAGGATAACTGGGTCAAGTGATGGTTCCATTCCAAGTTTTCTAAGAAATCTCCATACTGCTTTCCAGAGTGGTTGCACCAATTTACAGTCCCACCAGCAATGTATGAGAGTGCCTTTTTTCCCACATCATCACCAACATTTATTACTTGTATTGCTGATAGTTGCCATTCTGATTAGAGTGAGATGGAAATCTCAGTGTAGTTTTTTTTTTAATTTTTTTTTTGTAGATGAGTGCAATATCTTTATTTATTTTTATGTGGTGCTGAGGATCAAACCCAGGGCCTCATGCATGCGAGGCAAGAGCTCAACCACTGAGCCACAATCCCAGCCCCCTCAGTGTAGTGTTGATTTGCATTTCTCTAATTGCTAGTGATGCTGAACAGTCTTTTCATACATTGTTGACCATTCATATTTCTTCTGTGAAATGTCTGTTCAGTTCCTTTGCCCATTCGTTGATTGTATTATTTGGTTTTTGGTGTGAGTGTTTTGAGTTCTTTATATATTCTGGATGTTAATTCTCTGAGGTGCACGGAGCAAATTGATTCATGTTGAGGAATTTGGTTCCTAAACCAACAGGATGGAGATATGGGCCTACTTTTTTTTTCTATTAGGTGTAGGGTCTCTGGTCTAATTCCTAGGTCCTTGATGTACTTAGAGTTGAGTTTTGTGCAGGGTGAGAGATAGGGATCTAATTTTACTTTATTACATATGAATTTCCACTTTTCCCAGCACTATTTGTTGAAGAGGCTATCTTTTCTCCAGTGTATGTTTATGGCACTTTTGTCTAGTATGAGATAACTGTCTGTATTCATGTTAGTTTGTCTCCATCTTCTTTCTTTCTTTTCTTTTTTTTTTTGGTACTGGGGATTGAACTCAGGGATACTCAACTACTGAGCCACATCCCCAGCCCTATTTTGTGTTTTATGTAGAGACAGGGTCTCACTGAGTTGCTTAGCGCCTTGCCGTTGCTGAGGCTGGCTTTGAACTTGCGATTCTCCCTTCAGCCTCCCTAAGTGCTGGGATTACAGGCTTGAGCCACCGCACCTGGCTCCCATCTTCTGTTCTGTACCATTGGTCTTCATGTCTGCTTTGGTGCCAATACCATGCTGTTTTTATTATAGCTCTGTAGTATAATTTAAGGTCTAGTATTGTGATTTCTCCTTCACTTTTCTTAGTGAGGATTGCTTTGGCTATTCGGTGTCTCTTATTTTTTCAAACAAATTTCATGACTGCTTTTTCTATTTCTGTGAAGAATGTCATCAGAACCTTAATAGGAATTACATTAAATTTGTATAGCACTTTTGATAGGATGGCCATTATCAGAATATTTAATTCTGCCTATCCAAGAACATGAGAGATCTTCTCATCTTCTAACGTCTTCTTTAGTTTCTTTCTTTAGTGTTCTGTGGTTTTCATTATAAAGGACTTTAACCTCTTTTGTGAGATTTATTTCCAGATATTTTATTTTTTTGAGACTATTGTGAATGGGATAGTTTTACTAATTTATCTTTCAGTGGATTCATCACTGTTATATAAGAATGCAATTGATTTATGGGTGTTCATTTTATATCCTACTACTTTGCTGAATTCATTTATGAGTTCTGCAAGTTTTCTGGTAGAGTTTTTTGGGTCTTCCAAATATAGAATCATGTAATCAGCAAATAGAGATAGTTTGAGTTCTTCTTTTCCTATTTGTATCCCTTTAATTTCTTTCTTCTAATTGCTATGGTTTGAGTTTTGAGGACTATATTGAACAGAAGTGGTGAAAGAGGGCATTCCTGTCTTGTTCCAGTTTTTAGAGCAAATGCTTTGTTTTTCTCCAACAGTAGAATACTGTTGGCCTTGGGTTTAGCACATACAGCTTTTACAATGTTGAGGTATATTTTTACTATCCCTAGTTTTTGTATTGTTTTGAACATGAATGGATGCTGTATTTTGTCAGATGATTTTTCTGTATCTTGAAGTAATAATTAATTCTTGCCCTTAAGTCTATTGATGTGATGAATTATGTTTTTTGATTTTCATATGTTGAACCAACCTTGCATCCCTGGGATTAACTCCAGTTGTTCATGGTGTGCTATCTTTTTAACATGTTTTTGTAGGTGATTTGCCAGTATTTACTAAGAATTTTTGCATCTGTGTTCATCAGGGATATTGGTCTGAAGATTTCTTTCCTTGATGTGTCTTTGTCTGGTTTTGTTATCAGGGCTATACTAGTCTCTCTTAACTTTTGTTTATCATGGAAGGTTTTTATTTCATCATCAATTCTGAAGGTTAATTTTGCTGGGTATAGTATTCTTGGTTGGCATCTGTTTTTTTCAGAGTTAGTATATATTATTCCAAAACCACCTATCTGTGGTGGTGGTCCATGTTGAGTAATGAGCTGAGATCCAGAATGGTTTCCCTCTAAATGTTACCTGTCATTCTTCTCTGGCAGCCTTTAAAATTCTATCCTTATTCTGTAGGTTAGGCATTTTCATAATAATGTTCCTTGATATGGGTGTGTTGCAATTTTCTATATTTGAGGTCATGTAAGATTCCTGTATTTGATTTTCCATTTCATTCTTTGGGTTTGGTAAGTTTTCTGATACTACTTAATTGAAAAGATTTTTCATTCCTTTGGTTTATCTCTCTCAGCCTTCATCTATCCCAATAAATCTTACATTTGGTCTTTTCAGGTTATCTCCTATTTCTGTTCATGGCCTCTTAACGTCTTTTCTCCACAGTTGACTTTTTTTTCAAGATTATATATTTTTTGTCTTCATTGTCTGAAATTCTGTCTTCCATGTGATCTAATCTGCTGGTGTGCTTTCAGTTGAATTTTTAATTTGGTTTGTTTCTTCCTTCAGTTTGAGGATTTCTACCCCACTCCCCTGAATCCCTATCTCTTTACTGAGGGGATCTTTCACTTCCTGTATTTTCTCTGATATAACTTCTTACACTGTCCTTTACTTCAAATATCAGTTTAATATGTACATTCTAAACTCCTTCTCTGAGATTTCTTCCACTTCCGGTGTCGGATTCTGTTTTTAGAGTATCTTGGCTTGTTTGGGGCAACTTGTTCTCTTGCTTTTTCGTGTTGTTTGTGTGTCTACCTATCTAATTGTATGGATCTGAGGCAATAGAGTGTCTATACTGTAGACTTATAGTGTCCCTGAAGTTTTCCAGTACCTCACTGTTTAACAACCAATGTAAACAATATGAAGCATTAAACCAAATTGTTCCTGCTATGACTTCTATAATGGTAATTATCACAACATACAAATGATATGGTCAGTTATTGCCAATAATTATAACAACAAGTTTGCAAAATGGTTTACATTTTCAAATGCTGAACAGGGAGAGAACAGAAGTGATATAGGATGTGGTTGTGATGGAGGAGGAGAGAAGATAGAAGTAAAAAAAGAAGAGTGAAAGAACAATGGATATTGTCTTTCAGCAGAAGAATCATGGGAAACGTAAGAGAAATATATATAAAGTAAAAATTTAAAAATAATACAAAACTAAACCAAAATACTAATCAGACATCCTAGTCCTCGAAAACATGATCCATGAAAAATAACTGACTTCAAATGCTAGAAATGAGTTTAAAAAAATGAGTGTCACGAGTGGCATATGTAATTAATAATTACTCGGAGGTGGATTGTCTTTAAATGCAAATGTATGTCAATCACAACAATCATCAAATATAATTAATTAATGCATAAAAGTATTGGGTGTGCTGGAGGATCCCAACTAGCATTTGATGCGCACTCAACAGTATAGGTAAGTTACACTGTTCTAGGGCAACTAAGCACTACCTGCAATTCACACAGTCCTAGGGCATCTAAACATTACAATTCATTGACTGATCCTAAGGCAACCATGAGCCCCAAAGTACCTCTGATGCCAGGTGTCTTCTCTTAGCTAAAGAGCAGATGTTGTCCTTGTCTGGTGGTTCTCTTCAGCCGATGGCTGGATGTCAGGGAATGGTGGAGCTGATCCAGGGACAGACAGCAAGGTTGCCGGTCTCACTGATGTCCTTGGAGCAAGCCCAAAAATGTGGCAGGGCAAGCAGTTGAAAAGCAGTTCCAAGTTGGTTGTGTGGGCTAGTGATTGGTTACACCCAGTAAAAGCCAATGTCCATTAGTTATGTCCAGTGAGATAGTATAATTGCAATTGGGCCTTTCTTTGTGCATGTGCAAAGGCTGAGCCCCCTATTAATTGTAACCAGTAGGCCTGCTGTTAGGTGCCCCTTACTACTGCCCCTTATCGATTACATGGGCTAAGCTCCCTATCAATTGTAGGCCTACGGTTAGGTGCCCCTTGCAGCCCCCATCAATTGCAAGCAGGCATGACTAAGCAAGTCAGTGGCTGCTATTCCTTGTGGCCAGCAACCCAGTGAGTCCCCGGCATGTCCATGGCATATGCTTGTTACAATGAGTATGTATAAATGTTTATGTACCATTGAAGTCACAATTAAAAGAAAATGAGAGAAAAAAATCTTGATGAAAAGTTCAAGAATTCTTTCTACTGGAGTTCAAAAGATTCTCGGCCTCTCTTCTCATCGTTTTAGTTTGGGTCTTCTGGAGGGTGATGCTCCACCCTCTTAATTGCTGGAGTGTGAGAGATAATCCTGAAGGCGGGATTCCTGGAGGGAGGGTTTAGGCATTGTTGGACTACACTTCGCTGAATTCCTATTTGGAGATTTTAAATCAGCGCACCTCCAGGGCTTACAACTTGCTTATTCAGACTAATGAAAGACTGTACCCCAGAGTTCTCCCTAGGTTCCACTTGTGTGTTCAAGGAGCCAATCCTTAGTCCAGTATGTTATCTACCGACCCTACGTTTCCTGGTCTTGAGTTCAGTCTCCAAATTCAGTCTCTCTGCCCACCCCTTCCAAGTTCCTGGCCAGATACATCTCTTCCAGCAGGTCTTGCAAACAGCCGGATTGGAGGGGGAAGGGTAGAGCCAGGTGGGTTTCCATGACCAATTGTCTCCTGTGTAAATCTCCCTCCTGGTTACGTAAGCACACTATGTCATGCAGTGTATGTTTACTGGGCTTGTATTTTGGGCCAAACTCAAATTTGCCAGGAATTAGCTTCCTTGGCTGCTGTCCCCGGGGCCACGGTTGCAAAGTGGTTCCTTCCTTTATCCTCTGCACACCGCCTGGAGAGATGGTGGCTTCTTTCCTGCACAATTATATTGTGCGGCAAGCCTTTCGGGTTTAGTCAGCAGTGTCCTTGATTTCTAAATGCTCTGTACCCAAACATACCCCAGGCTTCCTAATAATGCAAGTTCTTTTAATTCCCTTATCCCTCTACTTTGCTCCAGGAGGAACCAATTTGGTGTTTCTGGCTCAGCCATGGCAGAGACTATGCTGCTGGGAATTTCTTCCTTATTTTATATACCCAACTAACTCAATTTGAGTCCTCAATCTGCTCTGACCATCCAATTTTAAATTCCAGTGAAGATCCCCCTGCCATTTTTTTTTGGGGGGGGGGGTTCACCTACCTTGCTGAGAAGCTGCCTGTATGCTTTCTTAGTTTCATGTAATTGAGCAGCCAGAAAAGCTACCTCCTCTACTGCACCATATTGAAAATCCCCAAGGTTTCTTAATTTTCCCTTTCCTTCATTTGTCTCGGCGCGCGTGTGTGTGTGTGTGTGTGTGCGCGCGCGCGCGCTGATTATTCCCAATGCTAAGGAAGTGCTCTACCGTGAAGCTACATTCCCAGGTGCACTGCCTCATAGATTGATTTATGCAGTACTGGGAATTGATCCCAGGTGCTCATACTTCTGGACAAGTGCTTTACCACTGAGCCCCATCCCCAGCACTTCTTTGAAACAATTGTGTTTTGAGACAAGGGTCTTGCTAGTTGCCCAGCCTGTCCTTGTGCTTGTGATCCTCCTGGCTCAGCCTCCCAGGTAGCTGAGGTTATAGACAGGCCACAGGGCCCTTTTTTTTTTTTTTTTTTTTTAATGTTGTGGGGGTTTTTTTGTACTGGGGATTGAAGCTGGAGTGCTTTACCACTGAACTCCCTTCCCAACCCTTTTCTTGAATTTTTGAGACAAGTTCTCACTAAGTGGCTGAGGATCTTGCTAAATTGCTGAGGCTGGTTTTGTGATCCTCCTGCCTCAACCTCCAGAACCACTAGGATCACAGGCACATGCTGCCACACTGGGCTCCTATTTCTTAACCATTAGATTCTATTTAGCTGAGGCCTTCAGGCTTGCCATCCACCTCCTGTCTCTCACTGTCTACTGTTTCTTGCCTCTGCTCTGTTTAGTGTCACCATTTCTCTCAGCTTTTTTTTTTTATAGAATTATTTCTTAAGCTGTTCTTAACAATTACTGGTTTCCTTAAGGACCAAGACTATTATACTTACCTCTGGATCTCCAGAGCCTAGCACAGTGCCTGGAAAATAGCTGATAGTTGATTAATATGAGGATTGACAAGAGGGGCAAGATTGTCAGCAAAGTTATTGATGATAAAAATTACGTATAATTAGTTACTTCTGGAGAATAAATCGTAGAAATGAGAAGCTAACAGTGCAGTGAAAAAAGCAACAGCTTTTTCCTATGGATGTGAGCTTGAACCAGGTGATTTTAAGAATTAGCAATCACGTAAATCATTTAGCATAGTGACTGTCATGTATCAGGTTTTCATACATTGCAGTATTTTTAATATTTTTACTATTAAAAACATGGAGAAAACATTTAGTACAGGATGATTTGTTGAAAATAATTTGTTGTAATTAGATTTACAAGTTTTACTGTATGGACAGGAATGTGGAGGTAAATTATTAGACAAAATTGTTCTTTACACTTGCATCTTGTTATGATGAGACATCTTTTTTTTTAATATTTTTTTAGTTGTAGATTGACGCAATATCTTTATTTTTATTTATTTATTTGTATGTGGTGCTGAGGATCGGACCCAGTGACTCACGCATGCAAGGCAAGCGCTCAACCACTGAGCCACAGCCACAGCCCCTTTTTTTATTTTTATTTTTTTAAATATTTTTTTAGTTGTAGATGGATGCAGTATCTTTATTTTTATTTATTTATTTGTATGATGAGACATCTTAAAATACGTAATTGTTTTTTGCATGCAGTTTGTTAGATGATAATGCTGTTTGTAATCAGTTCCCTTGTGTTACTTTATTGTTTTATGTCTTGTGTGTAGTGCCTACTACATTGTTGTTTTGTTTGTTTTCCATTGTCAAGAATTGGGTAATGATTCTGGCATGGTGGTGAACGCCTATAATCCCAGTTGCTCCGTAGGCCGAGGCAAGAGGATCACAAGTTCATTTAGCAAGGTGCTAAGCAACTTAGTGAAATCCTGTCTCAAATTAAAAAAAAAAAAAAGAGCTGGGGATATGGCTCAGTGGAAAAGCACCCCTGGATTCAATCCCTGGTATCAAAAAAATAAAAAATAAAAAATACATTTTTTAAAGGAACTTCACTAAACATCCATCCTGTCCTCTATTATTTTTAGAAAATATCAAACTGCATTAGTATTAAGAATAGTATTTCATATTTCTTTTGGCTTGTTTCAGTTATTTCAGACTTCAATTTTGAAACATTAATCAGGGTCAAAATAGCACTCTACTTTTTGCTTGTGTTTGGTCACCCTTGTCTTTTTAATATAGACCTGTTTGTTCTATGCAGTTTTACTTTTGATGGTAATACATGGTTTTTTTTTAACAAAATTTCAAAGTAAATAAAATGGAATTTGTGTGTCCAAACACATGTATAAAGAGAAAATCACAGTGTAAATTTTACCTGACTTTGAGCAGCATTCTTATATACTACTAACTATAGGCTATTAGGCCATTTCTGTGAGGAACAGAGCACACTGCTGGCCCACACAAGACATGTAGGATGAGTGAGAAGTCAAGTCACTGAGATTTTGTAGTTTGTTATTGTAGCACAACCATGCTGATACTGATTACACTCATCCCTGTGCTCTCATTGCTGACCCAGCTGGACATTTTCCTCTTTAAAATTAGCCCCTCTTAACTGTCTAATGTTACAAACACTTTACTATGCAGTTATAAACATAAACCAATAAATTTTGTATTGACATAAAGGAGATTATACTATATTTGTTTTTGTGTGACATAATTTCAGTTAATAAAATATTTTACCATGACATTGTTTAAACGGCTATAAGCTCTAATTAACAAAATAACCTACTTATTTAAATTGTGTAATTTTATCTGCTTTAACATGTATGTGCCTGTGAAATAATCACATTTAAGAAAATGAACATATCTGTCACTTTCGAAAGTTTCCTCTTGTTTCTTGAGCATCCTTATACCTTAACTCTTTCTATCCTCCCCCATCATTCTCAGGCCACTACTGATTTGCTTTCTGTCACGATAGGGTTTATCAGTCATTCCCTTTTGGGATGAACTACTTTTGGCTAAGTGTCCTACTATATGAATATACCATAATTTCCCATATACTCCAAGTTCCCATACATCCTTTACCCAGCTTCCCCTGGCAGTAATACATTTGGGATATTTATCACAACTAAGAAATCGACATTGGTACAATACTTTTAACAAAACTAATTTATTCATGTTGTTCCACTAATGTCTTTTTTCTGTTCTCGGGTCCAGTCCAGGATACCACATCACATGGAGTCATTGCGCTCTCTATGTTTCCAATTAGTTTCTCCTGTTTGTTATGTTCTTGCCATTTGGAGAGTAATTTGATCAAGTATTTTATAGAATGGCCCTCAAGCTGAGTTTGCCTGTTGTTCTTCATGTTTAGGATTTTGGAGAAGACTATCACAGGATTTAAATATTTTTATTACAAGTGAGTACACAATAACAACATGATTTATTATTGATAATAATGAATGAACATTTTGCCATTACAATAAGATTTCTCTACCGTAAAGTTAATATTTTTCCTTTTCCATACTCATTAGAACTGAGTTACTGATTCCAGCCTATATTCCAAGAAGGAATATTAAGCTCCACCTCCTAAAGGGAGGGACATCACTGGATGTATATTGAAACCACCAGGGCCATTGATGCCCATTTTGAGGAATACTCGGAAGGTGTGCAAATACCTTGTTTCTCCTTCAAGTCTGGCCCTCTAATTTTCACTTTCATTAATGAAGTGCATCTTGTCTGCATCAATTATTACTACAGTGTTTTAATTATGTTCTTTTTTAAAAAAACACATGTTAATTTTACATGTTAATAGGAATAAGTGTGATCTTTCCATACATGCATGATTTTCTATGTTCCTCATCACTTTTTCATTTTATTTGGAATTTTTCTGTAAAGATGATTTATCCCTTCTCATATTCATGTGTTCATTCAATCACTTATTTACATTATCTAATACCAATGGCAAATGGGTTTTCAAGATTACCGTCAGTTCAATAATTCCCTAGAAGGACCCAAGGAACTCAGCAAAGCCATTATACTCATGGTTATGGTTTATTATGGGGGGTGGGGGTGGGGAATGCTGTTTAAAACCAGCCAAGGGAAGAGACATGTGGAGTGAGGGTCAAGAAACACCTGGTATGGTTTCCAGTCATTCTCTCCCAATAGCTGCCATATAGTCTTGCCAGGTAAGGAAGCTCTCCCAAGCCTTGGTGTCCAGATTTTTTGTAGGGTCTGGGTTACATAGAAGTAGTTGGCTAGCCACATGGCTGAGATCAAAGTTTGAGCTGATACTCAATGTCCCAATCCCACCTCCCCAATAAATCTTATTGTTAGCATGGCTTATTTGACATAGTCCAAGGCTCCCAGGTAAACAAAAAGACCCTTATAAACCAATATCTTCCAAAGGTTTCTAGGTTACCTCCCAGAAGTCAGAGTCAAAGGCAGAATGTCAATTTAGGCAAGGTTCATCCTTTACTGCACCATTACTGTGTACTTATAGATATTTTATTCTTTGTCTTCATCTAATCAATAAATATTTATTGAATACCTTGTATTTTTCTTTAGGTTAGAATTCAGCACTATCATTACTTCATATGTTGCTTACATAATAACTCCTTTATCAGTGAGAACTCTTTCAGTTTGGCTCTTGTACCCTTTTCACTTGTCCCCATCCTTTTTAAAATAAAGCAGGTATATTTAACCCATGTATACTGATACCTCTGACTCCAAACATCATTGGATTTTAGCCTATTTCACTTCTTTCTTGTAACCTGACTCCATTATCTACAATTCCTTTATTCATTTCTTTTCAGTCCTAGTACATAGGTGAATTCTTTGTAAAATTACTAAACTATATCTGTGTGCAAAACCAATTCACTACTGAGGTACAGTGTGTTTTGTACAGTTCTATCTTCACTCTGCCAAAATCTAGTCAGAGTTGTGTTTCTTGGATCAGTTTTTCCCCCCACCCATTTAGTGAGCTTATGTAATATTATCGGTTTTATTTATCAGTCTAGATTTCATCTTGACATCCTAGTTGAATTATTTCTAAATTTGCATGTAATAAAATTCATTCTTTGTGATTGGAAGTTCTGTGGATTTTGATAAATGCAGAGTCATTTATACACCAACCACCAAAATATTGTAAAGAAATAGTTGCAGCACTATTGAAACTCCTGTGTGCAATCGCTTTGCAGTCAATTCCTCCCCTCTCTTCACCCCTCAATCACTGATCTGTTTTCTACATAGTTTTGCCTTTTCCATGATGTCATATAAATAATATAGCCTTTGAGTCTAGCTTCTTTCAGTTGTTAAAATGAATCTGATTCATCCTCTTTGTTGGGTGAATCAGTGCTTCATTCCTTTTTAATGTGAATTACTACTGTATTAATATACCATTTTGTTTATCCATTTATCTGTTGAAGGACATTTTGGTTCTCATTTCAAACATTTGACAGTTACACATAAAGCTGCTATAAACATTCATGTATAGGTTTTTGTATGATCTGAAGTTTAAAGTTCATATGGGTAAATGCACAGGAGTAGGATTGAGAGATGGTATGAAATATAGATTTAACTCTTATATAGATTTAACTCTTAAACAGCAAAACTTCATCAAAGTGGCTATACCATTTATTTATTCCCACCACAATCAAATGAGAATCCCTAGTTCTCTACATCCTTAACCAGCGTTTGTAATTGTCATTTTTTTGTTTGTTGTTTTTAACTATTCTAACAGGTGTGCAGTGGTATCTTGATGTAGTGTCTTCAAGCATTTATTTGCCAGCCAGACAGACATCTCCCCCCCACACCTTGGTATTGGGAATTGAATCCAGGGGTGCTTTACCACTGTGCTACACCCCCAGCCCTGTACTTTTAATGTTTAATTTTAAGAGATGGTCTTACTAAGTTGCTTAGGGCCTCACTACTTTGCTGAGTGAGACTGGCCTCAAACTTGTGATCTCCCTGCCTCAGTCTCCTGGGCCATTGAGATTACAGGCATGCGCCACCACACCTGGTAACCAGCCAGATACATGGTTCAGTGTCTGTTCAAAACTTTTACGTATTGTTTAATTAGAATGTTTGTTTCCTTTTTATTGAGTTTTGATGGTTCTTTTATATAAGTCTATCAGATACTTTTTCCACTTTTAACAGTGTCAGAATGCAAAAATTCCTAATTTTGATGAAGTCCAGTTTATCATTTTTAAAGCAATCATTATTTGGTGTAATATCCAAGAAATTTTGCCTGATCAGAGTTCACAAACATCTGTGTTTCTTTTGGATGTTTCACAGTATTCAGTTTTACACTTAGGAATGTATTTATTTTGAATTAATTTTTGCACATGACACAAGTTACAAATGGAAGATGGGTATCCAATTCTTTCAGGACCATTTGTTGAAAAGACTGCCCTTTCTCCACTAAATTGCCTTTGTCCGTACTTCATCAGATTTAAATTTAATCTTGCTTGTTGGCGTAGGCAATACTGTTGTTTTTTAAATTCCAGTTTCCAGGTTTTCACTTCTAGTACATAGAAATGCAATTGGTTTTTGTATATTGACTTTCTATTTTGCAAACTTACTAATATACGTATTTGTTCTAATAGCTTTTTAAGAGTTTCTTTGGAGGTTTCTGTGTAGATAATCATGTGTCACTTGCTGACGGACATGGCTTTCATTTCTTTCTACAATCTGCATGCCATTTAAAATACATTCTTTTTGTCTGGTTGTACTCACTAGGACCTCTGGTACGATGATGAATAGGAGCTGTCAGAGCTGACATCTTTATTTTTTTTCCTGATTCAAGGGAGACCAACATTCATTCTTTCACTGTAAAGCATGGTGTTAGCCATAAGCTTTTTCTAGATGCCTTTCATGAGGTTGGAGAGATTCCATTCTTTTTCTAGTTTGTTGAAAATTTTATTATGATAAATGCATAGAGTAATTTCTTGAAAGTATTGTTATGAATAAATGTTGAATTCTAAATGCTCTTCCTCCATGCATTAGGATACCCATGGTTTTTCTTCATTAGCTTATTGATGTGAAGTACATCAATAGGTTTTTCAAGTTGAGCTAACCTTACCTTCCTGAGATACATTCCATTTGATCATTAAGTACTGTCATTTTTATGTATTTCTGGACTACTTTACTAATATTTGGTTCCATGTAGCTTTGTTGTTGTTTATCTTGTTTTCAGTATCTTGGTATTAGGACAAGACTGGTTTCACAAATGACTTGGAAAGCAATCCTTCCTTTTTTTTTTTTTAAGTACCAGGGATTGAACCTAGGGGCACTTTATTATTGAGCCACATCCTCAGCTATTTTTTATATTTTATTTAGAGACAGGGTCTCACTGAGTTGTTTAGGGCCTTGCTGGGGCTGGCTTTGAACTCATGATCCTCCTGCTTCAGCCTCCCAAGCCACTGGGATTACAGGTATGTGCTACCACCTGTAATGGGTTACGTTTTCTTTTAATAGGTTAAATTTTCTTGTTTCTTGAATGTTTAGAAAGTTTTCATTTCATGTTGGACACTGTAATTATGTTTCTAAAAAATTATTTTGTTTTCTCTTAGTTCTGTGGTTTCCATTAAAGAATATTGAGGCAGCTTTTCTTTTTTGTCTGATTGTGCATTTACTCATATAAAAGCTTAATTGATTTAAGACTTGCTTTTATACCTTGTTAGGTCAAAGTAGCCTTATTCTAATCAGGTTTTCTTGACTTCAGGACTTTTGAATTTTGAATCACATACTTCAGGAATTTTGAATCACGTACTTCTTTTTCTTGGTAGGGTTGTCCTGTGCATTGTAGGATTTTTAGCAGCATCTCTGGCCCCTACCCATTGGATGTACCCAGCCAGTTAAGACAATCCAGAGTCTTTCTATATTACTGATTGTCTCCCATCAAGCAAACATCAGCAGGTGTTCTAATCTATTCTTGTTCCAGTAGTTGTTCATCATACATGTTCCTGGTAGTTGGATTTCTCCCATAATTTTCATTTGCCCAATGTGACAGGAGCTTAGTATTAAGG
The DNA here is from genome assembly GCA_028644305.1 of Xerus rutilus. Classification (NCBI taxonomy): domain Eukaryota; kingdom Metazoa; phylum Chordata; class Mammalia; order Rodentia; family Sciuridae; genus Xerus; species Xerus rutilus. The sequence goes on along the minus strand of CM053409.1, from coordinate 40,807,904 downwards.
CAAGATTTCAAGGAACCCTGATGCAGACCAGGGATACTTTCATTGTTATTTATTTATTGCTATTTGTTATTGTCTTTATTATTTCTTCTGCATGTTTTGGGTTAAAATTGAATTTTTTTAAAAGTAGCTTAAAGTGGAAATTTGAATTCCAATTGGAGGAACGCTTTTCCTTTTAATGCTGTGCGTTTCCTTCCAAGGACTTCTATAGCTGTATCTCACAGATATGTTATGCTTTCATTTTTATTTGGTTTAAATGTAATTCATAATTTTCCTTGTGACTTATTATTTGGCCCATGGTAGGGATTTTTCATTTATTTGTTATGGGGATTTTCGTTGGGGTAATGTGTTGTTTGATTTCCAATATTTGAGTGTTTTCCAGATACCCTTCAAGGTTTTTCTTTCTGGTTCAATGCGTCATGTTCAGAGAATATCCTTAATAGGAACTCAGTTCTTTTTGGCTTTATTAAGGTTTGTTTTGAAGCCAAGAACTGAGTATGTCTTGGGGACTTCCACATGTACGTTTAAGAATTTTTGTTCTGTTGTTGGAATGTTCTGAAGTGACAGTGGGTCAAGTAGCCAAATCTTGTTTAACTGCTCTGGATGATTGATGCTTTTCTGTCTACTTAGTCTACTGATTGAAAAGGGTATTGAATGGTTGAGTAAAGTTAGATTTGCCTACTTTTCAGTTTTATCATTTTTTGTTTTATATATCTTGAAGTCCTCTTGTTAGGCATACACATATTTAGTATCCATTGGCTCAATGGATACTAAATAAAATTAACAAAATTCTTCTTAACCTTATATTCTTTATTCACATCTCAAAATCTCTACCTTGTGATTAAAAAATCAGTGATATATTAGAAAGGATGTGTATTTTGCTTTGATCTAGAAACCATGGCCACCCACCACTTCTGCCACTTAGCAGCTACAGTGAAATATTTTACCCTTTCTCATTTCCTTCATCTGAAAAAAAAAAATTAAGTAATAATAATGATAGTGTTTACAGGATTCTTAGGAGAATAAGTATAAAATAGATTAGAATAATACTTGTCACCGGGAAAGCACCATGGAATATTGCTTGACCTTGTGGGGCTTCCCAGGTCGTCACTGTGTGTCAGCCTCACCCTTGCCCTCTACCGTGCTTTCCCTGCTAGGGCAGGGAGACTGCAGTTGCTCTTTCTAGGAATTTCTGGTATTCCCAGTGCACTCTCCTAAAGAGACGTGCTGGTGTAAGAGAGGAATCTTGGAAGAGACCGAGCCAGTCTTTTTTCATCTATGTGTACTTGCTCAAGCAACAGCAGTGCAGATTCCAGATGTGAAAGTGTAACCTTCTGTCACTGCTGCTCTTGCAGTGACTCCACAGTACCCCATGGAGTTATTTTCTATGACTGCTGTAACCAGTTACCACAGACACAATGCTTGAAGTAACTCAAATTTATTATCTAACAGTTCTGTAGTTCAGGAACCTAAATGGGTCCCACTGGGCTAAAATCAAGACCAGACATAGATTTACTCTGCCAAAATGTGTCAAAACCAACTGACTCCCAAAGTATAATTTACAGTTGGACTTTTATTATGTTCTACAGTTGAAAATCTAAGGCCAAGCTACAACATGGGCAGGGTTGCATTTCTTTCTTCTGTCCCTAGGGCAGAGTGCATTTTCTTGTCCTTGTCACTTTTAGAAGCCGCCTACATGCTTTGGCCTTCTTCCTCTGTCTTCAAAGTTAATGCTCTCCTGTTGCCATCTCATGTGTTCTCTGCATCTCCTCCATCTTCTGTTTAAGGACCCTTTGTTTACAATAATAATAATTACAGTAATATGAGAACGTGGGATAATCATCTTTTTTGGGGGGTGGAGGGGAGCTGGTACCAGGGATTAAACTCGGGCACGCAACTGCTAAGCCGCCACATCCCCAGCCCTATTTTGTATTTTATTTAGAGACAGGATCTCACTGAGTTGCTTAGCATCTCACTTTTGCTGAGGCTGGCTCTGAACTTGAGATCCTCCTGCTTCAGCCTCCTGAGCTGCTGGGATTACAGGCGTGTGCCACTGCACCCAGCTATCTTCTTCCTATTTTAAGGTCATCTGAGGAGCAGCGTCCATTCTATCTACAACTTTGGTTTGCCTTTGCCAGGTAGCATACCACATTCACAGGATTAGAGCGTCTTTGGGTGGAGAGGGGTTGGGTCATAATTCTGCCTATCTCGTTTTGTATCTCTCTTTTATATTACTATACTTATTTTCTCGTTGTGGTGTTGTGGATTGAATCCAGGGCCTTGTGCATTCTAGGCTTGTGCTCTACTTCTGAGCTACATCCCCAGCTCTTTTTCATTTTAGTTTGAGAGAAGATCACACTGAATTACCCAGACTGGCCTTGAACTTGTGATCCTCCTGCTTTTAGTCTCTGAGTAGCTGGGATTCCAGACCTGTGTCACTCACTATATGCAACCATTGTTTTTTTTAAAAAAAAGTGGTTTTAGACAACATGAAATGTTGAAGCGTTTAGGGTTAGGAGTCACTCCTACGACTGTTGCTAAGCAGCTGCTGTTCTGCTGGGTAACAAAGAGTAAGCTCTGTGCACCCCTTCCTCACATTCCAGCAGGTAGCAAGTTTTGTGTTTATTGCTTCAGGGAAGGCATAGGGCAAGGCAGAAAGTAGAAATATTCTCCAGGTCTCTAAGTTTTGTTACTGAAAAGCTCAAGTCCTTTGCAAAAGAAAGTGGGGTTTCAACATAGTAAGGGTGGGAGCTGGGGTTGTGGCTCTGTGGTAGAGCACTTGCCTAGCACCTGTGAGGCACTGGGTTCGATCCTCAGCACCACATAGAAAATAAATGAATAAAATAAAAGGTATTGTGTCCATCTACAGCTAAAAATCAATTTAAATAAATTTTTTAAAAATCAAATTAAAAAAAAATTAAATAATTAAATTTAAATAAATTTTTTAAAAAAAGAGTGTCACAAGAAACATGAAGAGGAAAAGTTTTTCTCCAAGGATGGTGACAAGGGTTGAGGACACAGGGGAAAGAGCAGCTAAGAGTAAAAGGCTGAGGGCTGCAGGATCAGAGAAGACCACCACCTGCTTTCAGACAGCACCACTGTGCAGTCCACCTACTCCTAAGAGGAACAGCAGTAAACAGTGTGCAGGCAGGTGGGACCCTGCAAACAAACCAAAGGCTTCCACGTCCCTAGAACAGTATAAAAGAGGCAGGGAATCGTCAGTCCTAAGGAGGCCATAAACAGGAAAGATGAGCTAATCTGTTGTACCAATTTTCTAAAGGGAACATTCCTGACCATGCTTTGGTATTTCAGAAGGCCTGAGGGCTCTGTCACAGCCTAGGAGAGAAGGCTATTGTGATCTTCATGAGTACTAAGGCATGTTTTTTGTTTGAGGTAGTGAAATAGGGTAGGCTGGAAGGTGGCTCAGAATCAGAAATTAAATTTTGTTAAAAAAGAAAAAAGGCCTGGGTATAGTGGCACATACCTGTAATCTCAGCCACTTGGAAGGCTGAGGCAGGAGGATTGCAAGGTCGAGACCAGCCTGGGCAACTTAGTGAGATCCTGTTTCAAAACCAAAAATAAAAAGGGCTAAGGATGTAGCTCTGTGATAGAGGATTATTGGGTTCAATCCCTAGAACCACAATCAATCATAAAAGAAAATTCCATTACTTTGAAATTCTTTTACATGTTGTTGAATAGCATTCACACCTGGTGCTTTGTAGTTGGCTTGCCTGAAAATAATTTATTCTGCCTAAGTTGACAAAATAAACAGTGTTGGTGAAGAGTAAAAACGAGATGAGTTATATGTTTCTCTCTCTTAATCCTGTAAGGAAGGAAATTTACTTAAATATCTTCAACTGCAGAATATAAGTCAATGTAAGTTATCCTTTAGCAATCAGTTGGTTTTGACACATTTTAGGTGGAGTAAATAGTTGTAGTCAGGAAGATCCAAGGAGAATTTAATCTAAACTGTCTTAAAATTTTTTCCTCAAAAGTCTAATATTATAACTTGATAACATTTTTATGAACTCTTCCCTTTCCCTTAAAATAAATTATCTGAAATTGCTTCTTGACAGGTAATGACAACATTTTAAACAAATAGCCTGAAATGGTGTTTCATTTTCAATACAGTGTTCCAAAATGAAATTAGGGTTCTTTAGAGTGAAGATTATATCTTAAATTCCCTCCAGTGTAAGTGAGGGAAAATAGAAGCCATCTTGGTAAATCTGAATGGAATGATTCGTGAATCTCTGCCATCATCACTGTTGACTAAGGCAGGAAGTTGGAGAAGGCGCTTTGGTGGGCAAGTACTTCTAAGACACATGTGGATGCTGTGTTCATTACCATGTTAAACTAGTGTAAAAGCAGCTATTAAAAGACCACAAACTCCTCCCTTGCAGAGACCATTTCTTCTTTATACACTGTATACATTTGGATAGTGCTTTGGACGAATGACTTCCTGAATGACTGAACTGATTTTATTTTATCATGTATCATTAATATATAAGAAAGTATGTGGTAAATGGTTGGTACTTTAAAAAGTCTTTTTAGATTGAATTTTAAAAAACAAGTCGATGAATAGACTAGTCATGGCAACTCATATCAGTAAGGCTGGGTATTTGCTGTATGTTCAAGACAGTGGTTCCCACCTGCACCAGCTGGGCCAACTCCTGAGCATTCACCATATCATAGTCTCTGAAGGCGTGGAACAGAACAGAAAGAACATCTGGATTTGAGTTGGTGTGGCTTTGTGGGTTTTACCCAGCCTCCCAGAAACTGTTCCTTGCTTTGTGACATGACAGCCACAATGCTGGCATCACAGGTTGATCTGGAGATCAACCACATTCATACACGGGGCACAACAACACACTCTGCAGATGTTAAATATTGTTATCTGTCAGTAAAAGACAAAAATTCTGGACTTAAGACAGTGCTTACATTTTCAGGAAAAAATACCTAATATTTTCATTCTTGAAGCAGAGGTTTGATATATACCAGTTGATTGATTTACTAGGTTATATTTTTTAGGGGTCACTGTTCTGCAAATTCAGTAGAATTGTGTGCTCCCATAAATCCAAACTCAGTCACTGTCAGTCCCCCTTATTACCACAGCTCTCTTAGTCAAAGTCACTTAGCCAACATCTTAAGAAGTTTGATAATGGGGAAAAAATGAATCAGTTATCATCAAGATAGGTTAACCTAATTGCTATGGGGCTTCAAGCCATTCTCCATTAACAGTTTGCATTTACGCAGACAATGAGAACAGTAAATTACAAAATAATGACAATACATTAAGAATGAAATTAAAAATACATTTTGCATAAATATTAGAGATTATGAACCTAAATGAAACATCAAGATTGTGAGTTAAAAATATAATAAGAGTTAATGTTAGAAAATTCGAAGAATTTGAAGTGTTTTTAAATGAGAAATAGGTTATATTATGATTTTCAGCCATCTTGGTACAAGAATTTTAGGATTTGGAGTGGATATAAAGATAACCTTTAAAAATCAACTGTAGCATTTTTAGTAAATGGAAAGACTGAAAGTAAATATTTAACAGCTGGTACTAAATATCAAGTCAGTGGTAAAGAAGGGTCATGAACTCCAGAGAGCAAGGACTAAGTCTTTGGTATATGTACTGTTTTGTTACTTCATATGTTGAGTCAGTGGAAAAAAAAAAAAAAGATCCACATAGTAATATTTGGTCCTGGTTAATATTTTCTCCAATTATTCATTGAAAGCACTGTGGTATAGTGGAAATCTGATTCTGAAATAAGCAACCTCAGGCATGTCTTATAGTCTTTAAAGTTTTGTTTGCTTTTTAAAAATCCATATAGTAGAAATAAAGTATGATACTTTCTGGTGATCACAAGCTATATGCAGAATGACTTGGAAAATAATAACTACTTTATGTCCCACATGTAGTTTTTCCATTAACAAAAACTTTACCTGTACAGGTGCTCAGGTGTTGGGACTTGTGACCACGATGTGAACTGAACTGACACTGTGTGATGTTTGGCCTTGTGATGAGTAGGGGGTGATGTGGTGACAGCTGTTTGAGGCTCTCCTCCCCATTGTTGGTTCCCTGCTGCCTTCCCTCTCCCTGGCTCACATCAAAAAAGCTTGCCCAGTAATGATAAATTTATAGTGATAGTTCAATGATCACCATCCTGGAGAAGATTAGTCTCTGCTGAAGGACTATGGAAAAGATGTACGTAAGAAACAAATGCTGGGGCTGAGGTTATGGCGCAGTGGTAGCGTGCTCGCCTGGCATGCGTGAGGCACTGGGTTCAATCCTCAGCACCACAGAAACATAAAATAAAGATATTCTGTCCATCTGCAACTAAAAAATAAATGTTTAAAAAAAAAAAGAAAAAAGAAACAAATGCTGATTTGCTATTTTAGCAGCAGTAGACTCAAGAGTGGTTCTCAACAGAGGGAGCTCCTTGCACTGCTCGCCTGTAGGCATTGGGGAAATGTCCGTGTTGTCAAAACATCCAGGTGCCACCGTTTGTGTTCAGACAGTACTAACATCTTGTGACATGCTGGAAACTCTTACAGAGGAATTGTCCCTCTGCAATGTGGACTAAGTGCACCTGGTCCACATAAGAAGAATATTCTTATTATAGTCCAGAATCAAAAGCCCAAGGCTTTTCAGAGTTCTGCTCCACTGTGCTAATATGCTTCAATACACAGGGCATTTCTGCAGTTATACACATCTGGTTTTGAAATGTGCATCTACTACATTTCCTGAATGCTCTGTTTTCACCCATGTATAAAGTTGGGATGATAATACAGACTTTTAAGGCTATTATAAGGAGTGAATGGTATAATATACATATGAAGTGCTTAATGCACACAGGTGTCGCTTGATAAATATCAGTCTCCACATGGATAAGTTATTCCACAAGGATGCCTTCTCTAGAAAAAGACAGAGGATCCAGCACTTCTGCCCAACTATAGAGACACTGTGGAAGTAAGTGCCTACTGGGCCTTCTTGATTCTTCCACAGCAGACTGACTGGAATCTCACTGGCTGTTTTTAGGAAAGCAGGCTGGGATTAAGCTTCACAATACTAGGCCATTCCCCTGGGTGTGTTTGATAGCCATTTGAAAGGATCTCTCACCTCAAATTGTGGACAGTGCTGCAGCTTCTCCAGAGTTGCTGAGCCCTCTTATTTTGAGGTGCCAGTGTCTACCCAAGAATAGCAAAGTTAGAGACCACGGCAGGTAAGTGCTCTCAGCTCAGAAGGGAGGTGATGACCATAGCCATAGATTACCCACAACTCAAAGTCAAAGTGAGGATGAGGACCATATCCTGGAATATCCTGACCATATTCAGAAATGCAGGCTAGCAGAGGTTGAATGCACAGTAAAGTTCTCTGCTAGCCTCAGATAATACCCAATGTCCTTGTGAGTGGCTTTTAATTGCCTTTGGGGATTTGGCCAGAATCCACATCTCCAGTGGCATGCTCTCCTTCCCCATATAGATTGTGCTTCAGATACAGGGAAAGAATTTGTGTTCTTTAATCTCAAGGCTTATTCTATGGTCTTCTGGTTTCTAGACTTTTGCCAAAAGGCCTATTTTTTTCCCTCTCCCTAGGATGCTATTTATGCTCCTACCTTTTGCATGGTGACTATTTTTCAGGCCACAGCTTTTGAGCCCCCCACCCCACCCCCCACCCCGGAAATCCACACTCATCTGGGTGAGCCATGTGCTTTCATTGTATTTTATTGATTAACTAATTAAAGAATTCTTTGGCTCTCATTATGTAGTATTACTCTCTCAATGAAAGTGCTTTATTTTCTAATACTCAACTTTTTATCTGGCTGAAGCTCCAATTCCACCAAGCAAAACCTCAGAATGTCCTAGGATTTTCCTCCAGATCTTGTCCTCACCTCAGGATCAAAGCACAGTCCTAGGACCCAAAGAATGAGGTGGGTTGAGGTGGTCCTAGAGCATGCAGTCCTGGTACTAGGTGCTCACCTGTTGTTCTCCAGAAGCTAGATTCCATTCAGGGTCAGCTTCTCCCTGCTGCATGTGCTCCTCAGGGACATTTTGCAAGACTTACTTGTTTTCTTGGCTGTGGTACTGGATGTCACTGAATTCATACCATCCCTGCTGGAGAACTAGGAAGGACTCTTTCCTCTTTCCAAAGAATTCCTCTCTCTCTCCTTCTTGGAAACCCAAAAGGCCTGCCATTGATCTGCAGGAGAAGTGCTGATCTTCCTTAACTGTTCCTTCCTATCTCTCCACAGAATTTGTTCATGACTAAAACTTCATTGCCACCTTTTGCTTCCTTAGTGACTTAGTCCATTTTGTGCTGCTGTGACAGAATATCACAGACTGGGTAATGTGTAATGAACAGAAACTTATTTAGCTCACCCTTCTGGAATCTGCAAAGTCCAAGGTCAAGCTGCATGAGGGGAGGGACTTCTTGCTGCATTAAAACATGGAAGATATCCCATGGGTGAAAGAACAGAGAAGTAGAACTTGCAGCCTCAAGCCCTTTCTTAATTGGCATTAATCCATCCATGCGGGTGGAGCTCTTGTGAACCAAACACCTCCACTAGGCTCTGCCTTTCAACACCATGTACTGGGGTTTGGTCGATGGAGGTTTCCAACATGTGCTTTGGTCGATGGGAGAGGAGTATTCAAACCATAGCACTTAGCAAACTCTAAAATTGTAGAGTTTAAGATTGAGAAAAGTAAGAATTCTCCCTGGAGGCAATGAATACATAGCTGACTACCTGTTTCAGTCAGCTTTGTTGCTGCTGTGACCAAAAGACCTGAAAAGAACAATTTTAGGAGGAAAAGGTTATTTGGAGCTCACAGGTTCAGAGGTCTCATCCATAGATCACGGGCTCCATTCCTTAGGGTTCCAGGTAAGGCAGAACATTTTGGTGGAAGAGTATGGTGGAGGGAAGCAGCTCATATGATAATCAGAAAGCAGAGAGACAGATACACTCAGCTCACAAAATATAAACCCAAGGGCACACCCCCAGGGACCCACCTCCTCCAGCCACACCCTACCTGCCCTCAGTTACCATTCAGTTAATCCCAGCAGGGGATTAATTTACTGATTGGGTTATGAGTCTCAAATCCCAAGTAGGCCCAAATCTTCACATCAGATTAGACCTCGACTTCCTTAACAAGACTCCTAAAGTCCAAGAAATAAAAGCAAGAATCAATAAATGAGATAGATTAAAACTAAAAAGCAGCTTCTCAGCAAAAGAAACAATCCATGAAGTGAACAGAGAGCCTACATTCTGGGAGCAAATTTTTGCCACACACACATCAGAGCACTAATCTCCAGGATATATAAAGATCTCAAGAAATTTAACACAAAAAAAAAAACCCAATCAATAAATGGGCTAAGGATCCGAATAGAAACATCTCAGAAGATGATATACAATCAATAAACAACATATTAAGAAATGTTCAACATTTCTAGCAATTAAAGAAATGCAAATCAAAACTACTCTTAAGATTTCATCTCACCCCAGTCGGAATGGCAGTTATTCAGAATACAAGCAACAATAAGTGCTGGCAAGGATGTGGTGAAAAAGGCACACTTATACATTGCTGGTAGGACTGCAAATTGGTGCAACCTATCTGGAAAGCAGTATGGAGATTCCTTAAAAAACTTGGAACGGAACCACCATTTGACCCAGCTACCCCACTCCTCAACCTATACCCTAAAGACTTAAAAACAACATACTACAGTAATGCAGCCACTTCAATCTTTATTGAAGAATAATTCACAATTGCTAAATTGGAAGCAACCTAGATGCCCTTCAATAGATAAATGGATAAAGAAACTGTGGTACATATACACAATGGAATATTACTGAGCAATAAAAGAATAAAATTTTGGCATTTGCAGGTAAATGGATGAAATTAGAGAACATCATGCTAAGTGAAGTAAGCCAATCCCAAAAAACCAAAGACCGAGTGTTCTCTCTGATTAGTAGATGCTGATACATAATGGGGGTGGGGTGGGGAGCATGGAAGAAATGGAAGAACTTTGGATGGGGCAGGAGGGAGGTGGGAGAGAGAAGGGGGAATGGCAGTAGCAATAATGGTGGAATGAGATAGACATCACTACCCTAGGACAAAGCAGGTACCCAAATTGGAGTATGAAAAAAAAAATGGAGCTATTGGACGCAAACCAGAACTCTGTTCCCTCTTTCTGCCACCTAAAGAATATGCACAGTTGATTTATTTTTTCTATGAATTAATGGCCTTCTTAGAAATCTTGATATGAACCGGGCACAGTGGTGCACGCCTGTAATCCCAGCACTTTCTGAGGCTGAGACAGGAGAATTGGGAGTTCAAAGCCAGCCTCAGCAACGGCGAGGTGCTAAGCAACTCAGCGAGACTCTGTCTCTACATAAAACAAAAATAGGGCTAGGGATGTTGCTCAGTGGTCAAGTACCCCTGAGTTCAATCCCTGGTACCAAAAAGAAGAAATCATGATATGTAATAATATTAACTTGTATTAAGAGATAATGGTCTTTTATTTTTTGTACTTTTTTTGGTATTTTTTTTTCTGTTTTCTAAGAAGGAAAAAAGTAAACAGTAATAAATACTCATATACATTTAAAAATAGATTTCATTACTTTTTAAATTACACATTTTGTTGTTTTTAATTATCAAGTTCAATATTGCAGCATATGAGTTCTAGGGTTTTTTTTTAGAAAATATCATCACTTAATGCACCTTGTTCATCTGTTCGTTCCTGCGGCCTTGCTCTGGCAGCTGTTGGAGGCAGAGCGCTTCCTTGCAAGGCTCTTCTATCGTGTTTATGTGCATATTAATGAAACTCCACAACTTCCCTATTTTAACTTGAACACTTCACTGCCACTTCAGCTGATTATGGCTCTGGATAATTGCCACAGTGAATCCCATATTTAGTGGAAACAAAATATATTGATGACAAACATGTTTCTTATCAAAAGTCAGAAAGATGAATCTGAATTCAGATTGTGCAGTAGAAACAAGTATGTAAACTCATTAGACAGACAAGATGCAGATTTACAGAGCCTGGGAGAAATGATGAGGACAGCTTCAAATGTGAGGGAAGAGGCAGCATCAGGCCTCATTATTGTAAAAGCTTGGCTAGAAAATAGATTTTTCAGGACATGCTTGTGTGGAGGTGAATATTAAATCATCTGGTCCCTGGGGAGGAGACGGAGCAAGTGCCCAGTCAATGTGGTGGAGCAGCTAATGGGCTGGAATTACTGTGATCACAGTTGTCATTTTTCATTGTGCTTCTGTTCCGGTTCTGCCTAATCAGAGCACTAAACCGGGAATTGGAGGCCATAGGTTCTCTTTTTGTAGGTCTAGGTGGTCTTACAGTTAAAAATACAATTCCATTTTCCCGTGTGTATACCTAATGTCAATTATGTGTTCTGCATATACAGGTTTTTTAGCCCAAATCAAATCTCCAGGACTACACTCAGGGAGAGAGAAAGAGACCACATGGGCTAACTCCTAATTCTCTTTGAAGTCCCACCTGAAATGTGAAATGTGACTTGTGTGATAGGCTGAATAATGACTCTTCAAAAGATATCCATGCCCAAACTCCTGAATGTTGCCTTAGATGATCAAGACTTGAAGTGGGGAGATCACCTATGTCCTCACAAGAAGGAATCTGACAGGCAGAAGAGAAGGCTATGTGACTATGGAAGAAGAGGGAGGCATGATGTAGCCACTGGCCAAGGATCACTGACATCCAGCAGAGACAGGGGACAGATCCCCCCCCCCCCCCGCCCCGCGCAGCCTCTAGCAATGGTGCAATCATGCCAACACTTTGATCTTGGCCCAGTGATTCTGATTTTGGACTTCTGGCATCCAGAACTGTGAGAGAACATATTTCTATTGTCTTAAACCATCAAGTTTGGGATAGTTTGTTACAACAGCAGTAGGAAACTTCCTTCAAACCTCCTGGATTGACTTCTCAATTTGGAGTTAGGTGCCCTTTCTGCACCTTTTGACAATACCCAGTACTGATGATGGCATTGCTTACCAGTTACTTGTTTAAATTCTGTAGATGTGGGAATCTATTATTCTTATGAGACTAGGCGCTAGCATTGCACTTGGCATGTGGTAGGTATTTACTGAATAAATGAGAAACTTAATTTGTTGGCATCGTATTACTCAACTTCCAATATTTAAGGATTGCCACTTTAGTTTTCTAGAATGGTTATTTGTGTGTGTGCATGTATGTGATCCCAAAGATCCAAGTTCCACAGTCCCCAAACAAGTTGCCCCTTAAAAAGAAGGGGGAAAAAAGCAAAAATTTTAGTTGAATATTATATTTCTACAGAAGAACTGATATTTTGGAAATAATTGAACATTATAAGATTCTGAAAGCGTCAAGAAGTAAACTCAAAGTTTGAGTGATTAAATTAAATTTCCTTTGCTTTAAATTTTTTAATATAAACTGAGCCTTTTACTGAGCTTACTTGATATAATGAATTTGTAACAAAATGACCATGTATAAGACAAAATATGTCAGCCTTTGGAAAATGTGCCAAAGGCACTTTTAATCTTTGGTTGGGTCCATAGGACCCAGATGGCACCCTGTGGTGAGAACTGGAATCCCCTGAAGGCATGGCAGTTAAGGCATGCGGAAAAAGTTAGTCCCAGGATAGGAAGAAGTGGGGACTGATGAGAAAGTCTTCTTTACTCCTGGGACCAGGAGTGAATTGGACTCAAATTTCCACATCTGAAAAACCTGAAATGGTGTTAGGAATGGGACAGAACAGCACCTGGCCATTTAAAGGCACACTAAGAACAACAACCAGACAAGTCTCTGCTGTCCTGCTATAAGTACACTATCAAAAGGGTGAAGAGTGGGCAGCTTTGAATATAGCCCGTATCTGGGGAAATATTTGTGAAGTCTTCTGGTAACTGGAGGATGTGTTTTTGTCTTTAATAGTGATGATAAGAATAACCTGGGATGTGAAGAAACAATCATGGAGGTTTTTGGATATGGGACAAGGGGCCCTGGGGATGTGCAAACTTCCTTCTAATCAGTCTTTATACTTGGTAACTACTTTTTTTTTTTACCCTAAACCAATAAAGATGGATACTTTGACACATTTGGCAGGAGTACAGTTTTCCTGTAGGGTTTCGCTTTAGGTCACCTAGAGAAGGGACTGGGCCATTTTGGCTCTTTTGAACTGGTTCCTCATGGTTTTCTGTGGAAAGCCTTATCTGAAGAGAGGAACAACTTTGAAGGGATGCTAGGCTAGTAGTCAGCAGCTTCCTTCCCCTGCAAGAAAGCACAGGTGCTTAACCCTGTAAATTCTTGCTTACTGGGAACTGATTGAGATGATTCACTCCTCTTTGTTAAGGAGTCACTTTGGAGAGACTGAGGACATCCAAGCCTTGAGACTATTTTCTTTAGAAGACCTTTTATAACCTCTCTTGCTTTTTCTTTTCTGTACAGACTTCTTCTGTAGAAGTCCTCCATTCACCCAGCAAAAACATCCACAAAAATTAAGAGATACTTAAGGGGCTGGGATTGTAGCTCAGTGGTAGAGCGCTTGCCTCACATGCGTGAGGCCCCGGGTTGGATCCTCAGCACAATAAAGACATTGTGTCCATCTAAAACTAAAAAAAAAATAAAATTTAAAAAAAAAAAGAGATACTTAAATCCTCCTGGGGAAGCTGGTATGACTGTAATATCCACTTGCCAGACCTTTCCAGGCAGCATGCCTCTGGCTTGGCCTCCCCTCACCAATAGGGAGTACAGGCAAACTTGTTGGAATGTTGTTTCATTGACAGTTGTTGGTTTCCTTTGTTATTTCTGAGTCTTCACTCTGATGCCCTCCACAGTGCATGAGAGCAAGTTTTTGTTGTTAGCACTGGGTAGGCCTCTCTCTTTCCTGATTACCCTATGAGCATGGATCATTGGGAATGTATATTTGGAATCAGTATGTACAGCAAATGTACTCCCTTTTCCTAATTTCAGGGCTTGGGCAAGGGTCTTATTTCAGCCTTTTGAGCTGAAGTTCCTGGGAGAGGTATTTTGTCTCCATGGTCTCATGGAGACAGACCATTACATAACTGGCCTGATATTGACTATTAGCTACAGAACTGCTCCCATCCACAAACCATGCTTCAGCATTTGGCAGGGTCTCATTCTGAGGGTATTTTCTGCTTAAGGACACTTAGCCTATTAGTTCCAAGCAGTCATGTACTATATTATGGTTTGGATCTTTAACATCCCCTGAAAAGCACATGTGTTAGACAATGTAACAATATTTAGAGGTGAAGTGATTAAGATTATGAGAGCTATAGCTTCTTAAATAGATTAATCCATTTGATGGATTAATAATTTGAATGGACTACTAAATAATAACTATAGGCAGGTGGGGTATGGCTAGAGAGAGTAGGTCACTAGGAATATGACTTTGAGCACTAGATCATTTCCCTGGTTGTGTGTGTGTGTGTGTGTGTGTGTCTTTCTTCCCCTTCATGCCTACCATGAGCTGACCAGCTTTCCTCCACTATGTCCTTGCACTGTGATGTTATATCTCACCTCAGGTCCCCTCTGGCCCAGAGCAATGGAGTTGACTGTCCATGGACTGAACCTTTGAAACCATGAGCCCCAAGTAAACTTTTCCTCATCTAATTTGTTCTTATCAGATACTTTGATCACAGTGACAAAAACCTGATTAACACATACTTATGCTTTTTGTGATACAGATAGCAAAATGGCTGGGTTAAGTGACCACCAAGGTTGTAGTCAGATGGGGGACATTTACCACCCAGTTAGGCTATTGTAGCATCCAGCCATTTGTCATCTATAATGATTTTGGTCTCCAGGATACTAGAGACATGGTATGGGTTTCAACTGTTAGTGGCTGCCCCAGTATTAGTTTTTCTGCATCCTTGATTAATAAACAGGTTGTCTTTAAGCATGGTGACCATCCCTAAGATGTAATATACAATTGTTTAAAGATATAGGCCACCACTCTTCTTAGGGGACCGCAAGTCTGGTTAATGCACCAGCTGTGATCTCTTATCTTTCATGCACATATAAATTAAATGACAAAGCTAGAGTAGGGGAGGTCATCAGCTGTTCCTTGAGCTTATGAGAAGCTTGAGTGCACTGAAATAAGTCTCTCATTTCTATACTTTGTCATATAGATTTATTTATTTATTTTTTGATTAACCCAAAAATTGGAATCCAAATATGGCAGAAGCCTGACATATCCAGGATTCCTCACAGTTGCTTCTGAGTTTTTGGAGGGACTAACGGGCAGATAGTTTGCTTCCTTGGGGTTAGTTGCTTTGTCCTTGAGATTTTATAAACCAGATATTTCACTGTTGTTTGAAAATCTTCGCCTTTTCTTTAGAGACCTTGTAGCCCTTTTCAGTCAAGAAATGTAAAGCCTCTACTGAAGCCTCTTTAGATAGACTTACAATTAGTATATTGTCTACATGGTGTAGTTATGTCTGCTTTCCAAATTTATTTCCATTGTCTCTTCTCAGAATCTCTCCAAATATGATAGAGGAGCATTTGAATCCCTGAAGAAGCACAGTCCAGCAATAGGGCTGTTTTTGGTGTGTCTTTGGGTTCTCCCATTCTAAACCAAACAATTGCTGGTACCAAGAGTTCAGTGGGATGCAAAAGAAAATATCCTTTAAATCTAGAACCATATAGTAATTACTGTCCCTGGGAAAGTTAACTAATTATGTATAGGAATTAGGAACTACAAAATAATGTCTCCCACAGCTTTGTTTATTGCCCGTAATCTCACGCAAACCTATTCTCCCATCCCTGGTTTTTTGTTTGGCAGTGTGGGAGTATGACAGGGAGACTTTCAAGGTCTTATTAAATCTTGAGTGAGAAACTGATCAGGCAGGCTTGGTTTCAGCCATGGCCTCAGGTTTCAGGAGGTATTTTTTTTTTATTGGAGGCCAGGTGTTAATTTGTTTTAAGATAATTTTTTTTCAAGTTTGGCTCTGATAGCTCATGCCAGTGGTCCCTGAGCCCAGACCTCAGGTGTGACTTGAATCAATATGTTTTCAGGGACAGTTTCAGGGACTGTTGTCACTTCATGGAACAGCTCCGCAAGAACCTGTATTTCTATCCTATCCTGCTGAAGACTGATGGTTACCCTTAGTTTGATTAACAGGTCTCATCCTGAAAGGAGAATGAGGAACTCAGAAACATACTGAAATGAGTGCTTTAAAACATTTGAACCCACTCCACAAGTTGGAGACTTGAGAAGGTGCTTGGTTTCCCCTCCTTCTTATACCCCTTTTATGGTATATTCTCTCTCAGGCAGAGTTCCCTTTTCAGTAGTCAATACTGAATAGAAACTCAACTTCCTGTCTAGCTATATCTGAGGCAACCTGAGGTTCCTCAGAGAAAATCTGGATCATATTAGGGAAAGTCAGATAAGGAATTCCTTGGCTCCATCAATCCTCATCTTCTGCAAGGGGAAGCTGATAGGAATTGGGTTTGTCCCCTACCTTCCCTCTCTGGGAACAATTCAGGCATTACCAATATCCCTTCTGCTTGCAAAAAGACTGCCTGGAGCAGTCTGAAGATCTGCTTTCCAGAATTAAATTTCTTTGTTGTTGGCACTGAGTAGGACTCTCTCCTTCCTGATTACCCTATGAGCATGGATCACTGGGAATGCACATCTGGAATCAGTATGTACAGCAAATGCACTCCCTTGTTCTAATTTCAGGGCCTGAGCGAAAGGATATTGGTTAAGTCCCAGCTTTGATGGAGTCCAAGTGCACTTACTCATGGTAGTTTGTTTTTTACTCATGGGTTACTTAAAGCAGATGGAAGTGTGACTGTCATCAGGGGAGCCTGCTTCCTCATATTCTTATTTTCTTTCTCCTCTTTGGTCATCTCTCTCTTGTTGAACACCTTGAAGGCAATCTCTACCGGTTGAGAAGAGTAGAGATTTCTGGGCCCACAACCAATATTTGGAGTTTTCTCCAAATATCAGGGACATTCTGAAATGTGAACTGAATTCTCAAGGCTACTTGGGACCTCTCGCCTCATTCTTTCAATGCTGCATGAAGGCCAAAGGGTTTTCATATGGCCTCTGCTAAATTTCTCTGTTTGTATCAGTTAACTGTGAGTTTGTTAGCTTTTTGCATCTCTTTGAAGAGCATATTCCTATAATACTCTAATACAGCTCACCATGCAGCTGTGTTGGAGTCCAAATCAGGAGGGACTCCTGGGACCGACTGTTCAGCAGTCAGCCAAACCTGGTTGTCAGTGTGATTAGTAGGGTCCTTATCAGCTTCCTTTTTTGGCCTCTGCCCGCACAGCTGATTTTTCTTCTCTAGTCAGGAGTTTGGACATAAGAGTTTGAAGATCTACCCATGTAGAGTTATGAATTGTAAAGATAACCCTCATAAGCGATAAATCCTCCCTGGCCATGTGCCTTCCAGTTGTACAAGTCAGAGGTGATAAAAGGCACATGTACATAAACAAGATTTCCCTCTCCATCTGGATCTGTTGGAGGGAAAACTCCACTTCCTGGTTTGTAATTACTCTCATATCTGGTGATGCTGTCAGGAAGAGGAAGGTATATAGGATCAGGGGATGGTCTAAGTGCAAAGGCCCTGACGGAGGCTTTCAGTCAGGAGGGTATGGAGGTGACTGATCCAATTGCTCATAAATTGGGTCTTGCAGAGCAGTAGGACTCAACTCTTTCTAGATTTGGGGAAAAGTAAAGCAGCTCTTCATCTTCTAGAGAACTTTCAAACACTAGGAGAGTGTTTCCCTTCTTGGTCAAAGGTTTACCTTTGACCATTAACAAATTAACCTTAATTTTAGTTAATTTGTTGTTCTTTTGGGGTCCTTCATTCTGATATAAGGCCATCAAACACTGCGTGTGGGGAATCTCATCCCATTTCCCCTGCCTCTTATAGAATAGGTCTAGTTGTAGAATAGTATTGTGATTTAGGGACCCATTCTCAGGCCATTGCTTCTGGTCTCCCAGACCATATTGTGGCCCTGATGTGGTAGAGAGAAAGATTATGGGTTTCTTAGTCATTGACAAATAACCAAATTTTTGCCAGTGATGAAGGAGACACCTTTATGCATTCCCCTCTGGTATGGAGACTTTTTGCCTATACAAGTGACCTCCTGTCACAAATTTATCTCCAGCTATTTAAGGAAGGGCTGGCAGAAATGATTAGATGGAACATAAAACCCACAATTTGCCCAGGTATGATTTTCAAATGTGGTCTATTGCCAAAGGATTTCAGAACTTTGAAGTTGTAAACTTACTTAGCTGCGGGTTCTGAAATATTAAAAAAGCCATGCTTCTTTCTGAAGCTCCAAGATTTAATTCTTTTTATCCTGGAGCAGATCTGCACAATATTCTGTAATGAATCTTACCATGGCCAGACATCCCTGACCAGTCTCCCCTTCAGGCAGGGTGAAGATACTTTACAATCTCCCAGACCTTTAATTGGTGGCAGCCAGATGGACATGTCTTGTAATCTGCCAGGCCTCTAGTGGATATTGGCTAGGATGGAGATGTCACAGTCTCCTAGACCTCTAGTTGACTTTTATGTACACTTTCTGCACTAGGTTCTTTTTTACTTTACTACCAGAATCCTGTTAGCCTACCCAAGGGTCTGGCACTACTCATTGCTCCAGGGAACTTCCCAACAAAAGGTTCAGGTTGGCTGCTGAGTTCATCTAGGATAATGGCAGTACAGGGCTCGTCTGTCAGGTGCCAAGAAGGTGCTTCCTCTGTCTGCTTGGGACCTGCGCTTGGCATCATAGAAGAGCCAGCCCAGGACAGGTGGTTGCTACCCACTGTTTCTGTGGGGACCCAAGTTGGCAAAGGTCCATAAGGCTTCAAAGGACAGGCCATCATTCTAGTTGGCTAAAATCTGTAACCTAACACAAAGGGCTTGCCTCTTGGTGAATGCAAAGGAGATAAGCACAACCAGGAGACAGAAGAGTGAAGAGATGTTTATGACTTATAGCAGGAGAGGAGAATGCTGGGGATAACTCCCAAAGAAGTTTCTCCCCAAAAAGAGGAAGTAAGGGGGAAACTTATGCATATTCATACAGGGGAGATTTGTCTTTTCATGTGGAAGTGGAAGTATTCCAGCACATGCACAATTCAAGACCGTGGTTCTTCATATGTTTCATGTTTAAAAATGACAGATAAGAACACCTCTGGGGCAGAGAATTTAGTCTTATAATAAGATTATAAGGGACAAAGTTCACTCCTCTAGATACCTAGAGGAGGTACTGGGTGATTTGGGCTGTTTTGAACTGCTTCCTTGTGGTTTACTCTGGAAGGTTTTGTCTGAAAGAAAGGACAACTTGAAGGGCTATTAACAGTCCACAACTTCTTCTCCCCATAGGTGCTTAGATAACAGGTGTAGTAAGCTTTCTAATTCCTTCTTATGGTACCAGTAGCCGAATAGTACTTTCTGGCATTTCCTCTTCCTCTCTGATTACTATTACAGCACTCATTCAGTGGCCATGTAATAAAATTTGAGCTAGTTGGACATGAGCAAAATGGATACATGCAATTTCTATCTTCCTAACTAAGAGAAAACCTGCTATTTTTGGACCTTGTTTTCCTCCTTCCCATAGTTTTGTATATTGATTTAATGTTGACCTGACTTTGCCATGAAAGACAATGCCCCAAAATAATGCAAAGAAATAAGACAGAGAAAACTCATGTTCCTGGAGAAGAGCTTCCCCATCAGCCTAGAGCCACTAGCCTGTTACATGAAAGAGGAGTAGAAGTCAATCTTTTTTTGAAGTCACCTTTTTTTTGGGGGGGGGCGAGGGGACAAGGGATTGAACTCAGGGACACTCAACCACTGAGCCACATCCCCAGCCCTATTTTGTGTTTTATGTAGAGACAGGGTCTCATTGAGTTGCTTAGCACCTCGCCATTGCTGAGGCTGGCTTTGAACTCGCGATTCTCCTGTCTCAGCCTCCCTAAGTGCTGGGATTACAGGCTTGAGCCACCGCGCCCGGCTTGAAGTCACTTATTTTTGATGTCTTTGTTTTAGCAATGTAATTCCTATTCCAGCTAATATAAATATTGATAACTATCATTACAAAAACCTTAAATTTGTAAGCAATGAAAAAAATAAATATTGCAGATACTGGAAAGCTGGTGAACCTTGTAAATGTCAAGGCGATATTTGGTAAAATTGTCCTCTGCGATTCCTTGGAAAAAAGACCACATGTCACATCATTAGCCAGTTGAGAAGAGCCAGGATCTTTATATGCTGGCTCCTCTTTGCTGCTTTTCATAGAATATTATGGGAAAGAAATGAGCCCAGGGAAAACTAACCAATTTGCAAGAATAGCTGGAAGAGAAGAGAATCCATGTGGTTGGAAAAATCAACTACTCTGAATCACACAAAGACAGGAGATGTGGTGTCAGTAAGAGTGTTTTTCAGTGGCTTCCCATTGAAAGATTCTCAACTGAATAAGTGAGTTAGATCCAGCAACAAAGATCAGATTAAGCCTATTATGTCAGATGGCCTCAAGGAAAATGTCTTTAAAGTAGAGAAAGAATGATGGTTAAATTCTGAAGCCAGAGAACAAGGCAAGCTTAAATATTCACAAATAAGAACACTGGGTGGTTACTGATACATTAAATCCAACCAGAATCAAATAAACCAGAGACCTACCCTGTATTTGGGCAAATTATATTTCTAAACAAATTACAGGTCTGCCATTGTTTAATCCTAATACAATCCTCAGGCTCATAAAACTGCACAAGTAGAAAGCAGTCTAAAAAGAAATGGAAATTCCCAAAGAGGCGCCAGGGAAAGGATGTCTCCAAACTCAGATGCAACCGTGGAAGACAACAGCCAAGAAACAAGCACTCAGAGGCAAGGCCCCGGAGGCTCAGGGGAAATGAATGAGGGAATTCCTCTCAGAAACCAGAACCAAAGTCTTACCAAGGGAAGTACTACACCACCAGGGCAGTGCCATCTGTAGTTACTGCCTGGCAAGACTCCATCATTGCCAAGGACTAATGGCTGGTACGTATTTTGTTTCCCTCTCTCTGTCTCTCATTTATTTTTTGTACTGAGATTGAACCCAGGGCGTTTAACCACGGAGGCACATCTCCAGCACCCACCCCCCCTTTTAAATTTTGAGATAGGATCTTCCTAAATTACCTATGGCCTTACTAAGTTGCTGAGGCTGGTTTTGAACTTGCTATCCTCCTGCCTCAGCCCCCTGAGTGGCTGGGATTACAGGCGTGCACACTGCACCCAGCTTGTTGTTTTCTCTTTTCTGAAAAGGAATTTCTGTTGTGGATACCTGGTCTTACATACCATTGTTTATTGAGAATGTTGCGAGTGTGGGGAGCATCAGAGATGAGCCATAGTAGGAGAGAATGATCTGGTAATTTGTCTACTGGGAGACACATCCAGAACTGGTGGAGGAGGCTAATCATTGCCCAGGTATCTCAGACTTTAAGTTGGGTGCAGTAGCTGGAAGGGCCCCTCAGCTATTGCTTAGGGAAGAGGTGAATGTATCCTTTGGGAGGGAATAAAAGACTCTATAGTGCTCTTTGGGAGTTTAGAGGGTGAACTCTGGGAAAATTCTATTCATTTCTCAGCTTGCTTTCCAGCTAGCTGTGGACAATTGACAACTTTTGTGATGGAAGAATAATTAGAAAAACCTATGTTTCTGACCTGTATAAATCTTTCTAGCTCGTACTAAACATATTATTCTGGGAGAGAGAACTTTCTCTTACATAAATCATAATGTTTTTGGGGACTGTTTTTACATCAGTTTATTCTTAATACCTCATACAGAAGCTCTTCAGTTTACAATGGGGTTGAATCCCAGTAAACCCTTCCTGGGTTGAAAAATTTGTAAGTCGAAAATGCATTTAATATGCCTAACCTACCAAGCATCATAGCTTAGCCCAGCCTGCCTCAAACATGCTTGGAACACTCACATTAGTCTACAGTTGGGCATTGTTAAGAGAGTATCAGACGGCATTTCACTAGCCTGGGAGAAGTGCTTCAAACTTCAAAATTCTAAATACAGTTTCTGACATATGTAGCTTTTGTACTATCGTAAAGTTGAAAAATACTAAACTAAATCCTCAAAAGTTGGGCATCATCTCATTTGTTCCTTGTATAAATATCAATTGACTGAACATGAAAACTGCTCTAGATTATACTTGGCTACCTGCTCACAGTGTTAGATGAATGTAGGAAAAGCAAGTAGCCATTCTTAGACATGGCTCTTAAATGCCATTTTGGGGAGTATTGAGAGAAGACAGCATATGGAAGAGCTGGAACGTCTGATGTCCTCCATGCCATGGTTCTCATGTGTGGATCAACAGGACTCAGGCTGAATCTATTCCTACCACATTCATAGCTTGATGACTTCTGTCAGAGATCTCTGAACTTTCCTAGCAATTCCTCTGGCATAACTGAGTAATTTGTAAATATGATAGAAAAAAATCAATGTGAGATCCCAATAAACCCTGCAATCCCTCTAAACGTACTGAAAATTTGTGAGAAGGCATTGCTTAAAATTCTGCTTATACCGTACTCTTTGGTTAAAATCTTCTCTTGAATGTATTACTGCATGAACCTCTCCTTCATGGCATGGTGATACCTGTAAACTTGATCACTAGTAGAGAAATCAAATTGTAACCTAAAAATATTTCCTTATTTCCAATTCTGTACTCACTACACTAGGCTTAATTGCAATGAGGTTTCCTAATAACTGAGATCAAAGAGAAGTAGGCGGGATCTAACAGAACACTTCCCAGTTCCACTTCTCTTCCTGTGAGCACCTCTAGCTCTTGGTTCTTGCCTTCCATCCTGTGTGTGAGCTATGACGTTCCTCCTTCTCCACTTGCCAAACTGCTTGACAGTGAGCAGGGAGGATGCTAGACAGACCTCAAATCATCCCAATCATGAAAGAAAACCATTAATATCTGAGGGTTTCTAATTCTAATTTTCTCACAACCCTGGATGATCATAAGGCCTTTGAAAGAATATTCAGAAGTTTAGGTTTCAAAAGAATGACTTACCACTGAAGGTATTCCTGTCAACTTGGACTTCCTCTTGCTTAAATTTCTAAAGTGGGACTGTCTTGGTTTTGAATCTGACCAGACTTCCCTTCTGTCTGTGCACTGTGTGTGGTATTTTATTCATGTCTTCCTGGCATCTGACTCTTTGCCCATCTCTGCAATTGTTTTTATTATTTGTATTTTGATGACCAGTATTTATTTGTAGAGGTTCCAACTTCTTATGTGCTCAAGAAAATGAACTCCTGGGCTGGGGCTATAGCGCAGTGGCAGAGCGCTTGCCTAGCATGTGTGAGGCACCGGGTTCGATCCTCAGCACCACATAAAAATTAATAAAGACATGTTGTCCATCTACAACTACAAAAACATTTAAAAAAAAAAAAGAAAGAAAATGAACTCCTGCTAATTTTCTTATTTTCTAAATAAATTCATAACCTGTATGGTTTTGTATTATGCTGCACATCTTAGGATGATATAATTCTTTTATGCTCACATGCAAATAAGCATTATCCAATAATAAAAAGTGCTAGATGCACTTGAATGAAAAGCTCTGATAATTACACAATCTTTAAATTAATTAATGAGCCAAAGGCAGCTAAACATTAGCATTTAGAAAGATCTCTCCAGCATTAGCTACTAATGAGTTCATTGAGATCCATCATGCAACTCGTTTTGGAAAGCATAGGCTGTATTTAATCATATTCAATCAGGTCTAATATTGAAATTATGAACACAAGGCATTGTTGAGTGTGAAATTACCATAGAATTTTAATTGTTAAACATATTTCTTGTTGGTACTCCCAGATGAATGATAATTTGAAGGAAGTAGGTAATCTGTATACAGTGGGCCATTTGCTGAATAATAAGAAGTTCTAAGGTGTCCCAATTCTAGTTAACTGTTCACATACAGATTCTACACGCATTCATCTCAGCTACTTTAGAGAGTCTACTGCCCTCAAGCACGCGGGTGCACTTTTGACTTTTACCTTTCAAAAGATAATTTTCTCTGAAAGTGAAAATGATTTTTTTCTTGGAAAGAACAGAAAATTTTAGAAATGTTATTTTGACAACTGATTTATATTATGAAAACTTTTAAATAGAAATAAAACAATACAGAACTACCCTTTATTCCCAACTGCCTTCCTTTTACATACTAGCCACACTCTGAAGGGATCCACTACCCTGACCTCTAACAACACTGAAGCATTTTGCCTGTTTTCATGCTTTAAATAAATGGAACCACTTAGAATAGATGGTATCTTTCTTTTTGTCTAGTTTTTGTTCTGCATAACATGGTAAGATTTATTCACACTGTTGCATGCCATAGGGCATTCATTTCTTATTCTTGTGTAATATGCTACTGTCCAAATTTGGACTATAATAGTCCAAAATTAACTTATCTATTTTATTGTCATAGGATACATGAATAGTTTCCAGTTTTGGCTATTGTGGATTAGGCTACTGTAGTACATGGTTTTGTGTGTGTGTGTGTGGGGGGGTATTTTATTTTTAAATGTGATAAAATGCACATAGCAAGAAATTTACCATCTTAACCATTTTTAGGTATACAGTTTAGTAAAATTCTAGTAAAATAAATAAGCGGGAAGCCATTGGCCCAAAGCTATCTCTGCACTTTAAGTTCCTCTATAACAAATTACAACCTAACTTAGTACATAAACAAACTGAAACCTTAGGAGTGTGTGTGTATGTGTGTGTGTGTGTGTGTAGGTATATATATATATACCTACATATATATATGTATATATATATATATATACACATATACATACACACATATATATATATTTTTAAATAAATACCTAGGTTTCACCCAATCATAAACAGTGGAGCTTTAGCCAATCACAGGCAGCCAACTGATTAGAACATACCCAAATAAGGTAAATGCCTGGCTATAGCCAATCAGATGATTTTTCTACTTTACTTCCACAATCATCTGTTAAAGCTCAGTGCTTATGGTGCTGGGTGGAGTTCTACAAACCTCTCCTGGTTTTGAGGGCTGCTTAACTCATGAACTGTATATTGCCCAAATAAACTGTTAGATTCAATTTGTGTAAAATTATTCTTTTAATAATATATTCATATTGTTGTGCAACTGGTTTCCAGATTTCTTTTTATCTTGTAAAACCAGAACTTTGTACCTGTTAAAAAATAACTTCCCATTCCTTGCTACCCACAGACCCAGGCAATCTCTATGTACTTTCTGTGTCTATGGATTTGACTACTCTTACAAAAGTGAAAACATATGGCACTTATCTTCTTTGTGATCACCTTGTTTCACTTAGCTTAACGTGCTCAAGGTTCATCCACATTACAGCATGTGTCAGAACTTTCTTCCTTTTTAAGGTTGAATGATATTCCGTTATCTGTACATATCACATTTTAGTTCATGTTCTTGGTGAACATGAACACAATGCTGATGGCAATATATGTAGTAAGGTCTTAGACTGCACAAAATTTTGACTTTAGTAGACTGCCAAGCAATTCTCTACAGTGATTTTACCAACTTACATTCTTACCAGGTATGTGTGAACAAACTACATTTTAAAATTATCATTTCTTTTAGCTTCATACACTACAATGGCCAGAGGCCAGTTATAAGGTTGTATTGAATATATTAGTTAAGGTAACATCAGCTTTTTCAGTACATAAATTTCATTTCTCACTCTACAGAAGTTCAGTGTGTGTATTCCCAATAGGGCTGTCTCCTTGCCTCTGAGAAGTGATCCGAGTACTCACAATTCTTTTCTTTTGTGGTTCTACTATTTTCAACATGGGTTTTCAGTATTCTCCTGAGCGCTGACATCCAGAGGAACCAGTGTGGAGAAGCACACAATCTTTGTGTAGACATCTCAGCCCGGAAGTGACAAGCAATCCTTTCTGCTCACATTCCCTTAGTAGGAGCAAGTCTCATGGCCCGTTTGCTGCACAAGGTTGGGAAAAGGTGTTCCCTAGCTGGGTGGCTGCTTCCTTTAGCAACTCCAAGCTGTGGGAAAGAAGCACAAATGCTTGATTGGTAGCTAACCACATTTGCTTGGCATTTTTGTGGATCAGCTCCTCAAAAACCAGGATCCCTGGCTTAGAGAAGTGACGACAGATCAGTCGAAGGATCTTAGAAAACTGGCTGGGATCAGTGTGTCACAGATAAAAATAATGTGTTGCTGAGACACAGCTCATGGAAAGAATATTTTACAAGATGCTTATACACAGTAAGTTCCTGTTTGCATGGTAACATCTTATGCAATCCCTTTACTATAGAGATCTTCCTCACAGAGATAATAGCCAAAAATAAGTAATGAGGAGGGAATTTTAAAGGAAATTTAGAAGTGAGGCCACACAAGGGCACATTTTAGGGTATTTGTCCTTATGATCTTACCCAGTCTTTTGGTAGATCCCTGATAAACACCTGGCACTCAATATTTGAGACTCCATCATCTGAATCAAGGCCCTGGATTTGGACTACCTGGAAAAACTTCATGTCCCTCAGGTCTCAGCTGTGTTTGGCATGTACATATCAAACATAAGACAAGCATCCAAATCACATAAATCCAAGGAAGGAAACAGCAGAAAGGGAGAAGGCCCTTGTGTTATCTATTCTGTGATCACAATAATTTTTTCATAAAGCTTAAGAGAATGCAGCTTTTACTAAAAGTACAAGCCTAAATAAAGAAAGCAGTAAAATCTTTATACAAGGTAATTGAAAGGAAGGTATTTGGCTAGAATCTGTTTGGAGTATCTGCTAATCTTCCATCTTTGTTCTGTAACTGAAGTGACCTGTGTATGGAACCTGTTGGAGTAGCTTCCTTTTTATATGCTTTCTAAAACGTGCCCATGATTCTTAGTTTTGTTTTGAAGCTATTTTCAGTTGAACGCATTTTGAGACTTTAAAGATAAAATGGGGCCAGTTGCTACATATCACTTAGAGCTATACATATATGTGGTAGCATTGGAGGGGAGTAGGTAGGAGAATCTCCGAAAATAGATAACAGCTACGTGTATTGAATTCTAACAATACGCAGTCACTGTGTGCTATAAATTGTACCTGCACTAGTCCATTTAGTTCTCACAGGGAAGAGGACACTGAAGTTCAGAGGTAACCTGCTCACATTCAGCTGGTAAGAGAAGAAGCCACTGTATAAACTGACTCTGTCTGACTCTTAATCATAGGCTCCACAGCCAAGAGCAAAAAGATCTTCCCAGAAGGATATACTAGAGAAACCCAAGAGTAGATAATGGAGCTTGGATCATTTTCTATGTCATGGCTTTGCTTTAATTAAATCAGCAGTCCCTTTACCAATGTGGACTCCTTGCCATTAATACCCATCATAGTGACCTTTGCTGGTGGTATTTAGAGCTACATAGGTAACAAACACAGGCTAAAAAGCAAATTGCAGTTTTCTGGTGTTTTTATGTCAAAATACTCTTTTCATGTTCAGCTAATTTCTTCATGTGATTGTGTGCAAGAGAGCAGGATGCCAATGTTTTCTCCAGCCTTCACGATTAAAATGTTAATCACCAATTAAGAGTGTATACTCCAAGCCCCACCCCCCCCTCCACTAGAAGAATAAAAGCTTATTTTCTAGACTGTTAGCATAAACCCATCTGTAAAGCCAGGGGCTGCCCATGGCTGTTGTGTTGCTAGTGATGAATGGCGGTGTGTACAGAAGCTACTCCAGCCTTGCTATTTGTTTTGAAAGTGTCCAGGGTGGCAGGGTTTCACAACCCATTAGAAGTATTGAGTTGTTACAATAAATACCGATAAAAGATAGAACTACTCTAGGGAACTAGTGGATTTAATAAAAAGGTGACTTTGTGTTTGTGAACTGTATGTCAGGTTGCCTCAAAATGATAATTTGTTTATCAGTGAGAGAGGCAAATTACTTCTGTAGTTAAAGGGAATTTAATTTATAGCCTGAGTCAGAAGGCAACTGTAGAAATATCAAACTGTAACCATATTAAGAATTTGTTTCTTCTTTTTCTTCCAAAGTTATTGACTGCTATTTGGCCTCTGCCAAACAGTTCTGCCAATTTAGGAAACATTTTCTGTTGCCTTCACATTTATTTCCAATCTCAGTCCTAAGTACTCTATTTGATTAATCCTATTAGAATTACTTTACTAGAAATACTAGTTAGAGTCAGTAAACTACAAATCAAACTGTCCTCCTCTATCCCCCCGAAACTTACAAAGGATATTTGCACATCCCTGATGATTCAGGGAATGAGGCTCCCATCTTGTGGCCCCACCACTTGTTAAGCTGCAGGGTACAATTTAATAAGTACATTTGAAATTAAGTTGCAAATCCAATTCCTCTGTTGTACTTGCCCATTTTGAGTGTTCATCTGAGGTGGATGAAGGATACATCCATTCTCTCAGAAAATTCATTGCAGAGTCTTGTCTTCTTCCACCTGGCCAAAGGGGAAAGAGTGTAAAATGGTTACAGCAGTGCGCTATTCCAGACTTTCTACCAAAAGCTTTGGTCTGGACATGGCACACACCATGCCTGTTTACATTTTGTGGATGGAATTAGTCCTTGTGAACTTCTATTCAAGAGAGCTGGTTAGCAACACTTTAGAGTAGGGGCAACGGGAACTGAATTTTAGCAGACGGCTAGCCATTTCTACCACATTGGATGAATTTAATAATCCAGATTTCACCTAGAGGAAAGCATTTGGAAGTAGATTTGGATTCACATTTTGCTTCTGCCAATTCCAAACTCTTTGGTGCTGAGTAACTCAGACACCTTGATCCAATTTTCTCATTTTTAATACACAATGGTAATACCCAATTTCTAGGAACTTTGTCAGGATTAAATATTAACATCCATATAATGTAGAAATGCAAGTATGATTTGTCTGTTCGTCTGTCTGTCTGTCTATCTATCTATCTATCTATCTATCTATCTATCTATCTATCTAATAACCTTACTGATCTCAGCTTCTTCCTCCCTACAGCCTCACCTCTCATGCTACTTTGCAGTATCCTTTCCTGCCCCTTGGATCACAGCTGGCCCTGTGACTCACTTTGACCACTAGGATGAGGCGGAAGTATCACTGTGCCAGTTCTGAACCCAGATCTTACGAAACACTGTAGCTTTCTAGCATTACAATGAGAAAAATCTGCTTGGCTATCCTGCTGGTCTCAGAAGGAGGCTGATGGACACAAGGAGCAGAGCAGTTCCAGTTGGTCCCACTTGGTTCAGCCTACCCTCAGCAGATTCAGGAACTAAGTGAATGTGCATTGTTACGTGGCAATGAGCAGTGTAGCTATTTGTTGTGCACCACTATTAGTGATGATAAATTACTATAGTTTATTCATATATATATGTATTCACTTGAACAAGTTTGAACATTTTAATTAATGTAATTGACATATAATAATAAAAGCCAGTGAAAAAAATTTTGAATATAAAAATATGTACATATACTTATTTCTTTCCTTCTTGCATCTTTTATTTCTATCTCCCTCTTTCCTTCCTTCTTTCTCTCCTTTTCCTTCTCCTCCTCTCTTTTACATTGCTTAGTACTTTTCAGACTGTGACTTGAAAAGAAGACTTAGAAGATGTAGTGAGCAGGACTGGGGATATAGCTCAGTGGTACCTGACTTGACTAGCACGCATGAGCCTTGGGTTTGATCTCCAGCACTGTGGGGAAAAAAAAAATGTAGTAAGTAGCAACAACAAATAAAATGAGATAAAACAGTGAAGAAAAAAGTAATCACATGATCAATACTTTTAGGTAGGAGTCAACAAACTTTCCAGTAAGGGCCAGATAGTAAATTTTCAACTATGCAACTACTCAACTCTAGTTACTGATATAGAGATAAATAAATTTATGTCCAGCCCTTATTCTATACACTATGAAAAAAGAATGTAACATTACAAAAAGAATACAAAATTAGATAACAACAACAACAACAACAACAACAAAATGCCAGTTGTGAAGGGAAAATGGGTTAGAGCTGCTGTTGGATTAAGTGAACTCACCTAAGTTGTCTTTTGCCTAGTATCACATAGAGTGTGCTTTAGGAATGTGAATTATTATTGTTAGGGCAATAAATAATATCATAAACAATATTGATGTTTAATTATACTAAAAGACCCCTCAAGTTTCTTCTCAATAAAAGTCAATTGCATTAAGATAGAATGGAAAAATAATTTAAAGAAGCATATAAACTTTATAAATATATCTTACTATTTTTTGATTTCACCAGCCTGGGATACTAACAAGACCATATCTTATTATTAAAAAATTCTCTCTTCCATCCTTTGGAGGATGAGTTTATTCAATCTGGGCTAACAATCTCTAATATACTGACTTGTTGGAAAGAAAACTGATAAATCCCCTGGGTCTCCAATAAGCACTGCTGTTGCTGCCACTGAGCTGTGTGGGGCAATGGTGATGCTGCTGTTTGGCTACTCTTTTTGACATACGGTGTCCAGCCCACCCAGGGTCTGGTTTATCAAGATGCTCCAGTGTTGATGGCACCAGAACTTACAGAGCTGCTGCTAATGCGGTTGTATATTTGTGGAAAGCTGGGGGGCTTCTGGAAGAGTTGTCCTCCCCAGTTTGCTCCTGCAGCCACGTTCTTTCCATCATCTCTGAACCATTTCTGAAGTCTGTCTGAAGTATTCTGCACCTCCATCCCACAGAGTCCCCTATTCCTACTCAAGTTTCCTCAAAGTTACTTTTCAAATAGCCTAATGTGTGGTTTTCCTGTTGTCTGACTGTTTGGAGTTATCCTTCGTTGCATTAGTACATGAAGACTGTGAATAAAGCACTAACATTAATAACATGTAAATTGAATACATCTATACAGGTAATATTTAATATTTAATATCTACTGAACAAATGATTAAAGAACATATGCAGATATTTTACAAGTGAAGAAATACACATTCTAAATAAATCTTTCCTGTCTCCTGCAGAATAAAGTGCAATTTATGGCCTTTTCTTTCTAGTTCAGCTCTTCCTAGGTGGCCCCCCTATTTAGAGGTGCTTAGGAGAAAGAGGTAGGTGGATATTCCTTCCCAAAGAGGAAATCTGTGAACATTGAAGGTCACATGCTTCTAACCATAGATTGGTGAGCTGCTAAAAATGTTTGCCTAAAATGTTCACTTTTAACAAAGAAATTTAAGTACCTATTTTCATCAAAGTCCAGAAAAAGGAAATTGGGTAGTTGATACCTATCCAATGGACCACAGACAGATTGGGGGAATATGGCTTTGAAAAATTATACAAAATGATAGTTGTGCTCAGTGGTTTTAAAAAGTGACCCTCCCCTTCATATGACCTTAGAAATAAATGCTCTTTGTATGAAATAAGAAAATACAAATAATTGGGGAGGTTAGGACTCTGGGCTTTGAAGTTGCACAAGCTGAATTCCAGCTACACCTCTTACTAACATGGCATTGGGTAAGTGTTTTAACCTCTCTAAACCTCAGTTTCCTCATTTGAAAAGAAGGACATAATAGTAGTTCTCTCAGGGGATTTCTGTGAATATTAAATGAGATCATGCTTGTAAAATGCTTAGTGTGCAGAGCACTCAATGTCAGTTAGCATTTTTATTACCCATAGTTCCACTATTTAGAGATGGCTGTTGTTACCATTTAGAGGTAGGGAGGGGGGTCCCTAATTATCTGAATATTTATTATCTGGGTCACAGCAGTTCCAAACTTGTTAGAACAGAGCAACATTAAAGTATTCATGAATTAACTGACCAATTATGAAATTTCTGCTCTTAGCTATCCCTTTCTGCCTAATCCTTGTATCTAGTCCATCCAGGGCTCCAGCCTTCCAATGCTCACCCCAGGCTGATCAAAATGAGCAATTGTAAATCTTACAAAAGATGCAGGATTCCATTTAAGGGATGATTTCCTTTTTTTTTTCTTTGATTGTTAACTGGTCTAACGCTGCCAGATTCTCAAGGATGGACAAACAGCTGTGAGTGGCATCAGAGGTGTTTTTTTTTAAAATTAATTTATTTAAATGCATTTCAAGTCATGATACATATATAGCGCTCAATTTTTCCATTTCTCTGGTTGCAAACCAGATAGACTCACGCCATTTGTGTCTTCAGACATGCACCAAGGGTAGTGATGATGATCTCAATCAACCATCTTTACTATACCCATTCCCCTTTCCCTCCCCCCACATCCCCCCTGCCACATCCAGAGTTCCTCCATTTCTCATATGTTCCCCTTTCCCACCCCCCTTATGTATCAGCATCCACTAATCAGAGAGAACATTCGGCATTTGGTTTTTTGGGATTGGCTTACTTCACTTAGCATAATGCTTTCCAATTCCATCCATTTACTTGCAAATGCCATAATTTTATTCTCTTTTATTGGTAAATAGTATTCCATTGTGTATATGTACCACAGTTTCTTTATCCATTCATCTGTTGAAGGGCATCTGGGTTGCTTCCACAGTTTTGCAATTGTGAATTGTGCTGCTATAAACATTGAAGTGGCTGCTTTACTGTAGTGTGCTGTTTTTAAGTCTTTAGGGTATAGGCCAAGGAGTGGGATAGCTGGGTCAAATGGTGGTTCCCTTCCAAGTTTTCTAAGGAATCTCCATACTGCTTTCCAGATTGGTTGCACCAGTTTGCAATCCCACCAGCAATGTTTGAGTGTACCTTTTTCTCCACATCCTCGCCAGCACTTATTGTTGCTGGTATTTTGGATAGCTGCCATTCTGACT
>CM053409.1:40723040-40774639 GCA_028644305.1 Xerus rutilus | reverse complement strand
TTCATCAGAGGTGCTTTTAAAAAGAGAATGATTTGGGTACTGGAGGACTAAGAGAGGCTCTTGGGGGGAATTGATGAAGTGTTCAAATATTTCTGCGAAAGAGACTTTAACCCTTGCTAATTTTGCTAGATGCTTTCCTAGACATTTCTTCCCTGTAGTTGCATCTGGTAGGCCCCTGACCACCAAAGTGTGACCATTAGGGTAGACTCTGACATAAACAGATCCTGTAAACACTACTTTCAAAGAAATTGACATCTACATTGAAGATCTTTTGTCCTCTCAGACAGGAGAAGACCAAACATTATGTGTAAGTGTAGCAAAGAAGATGGTTGACTGCAGAAGCATAACCCACTTATAAAAGGGTTTTGTGAACACCCAGCTCCGTAGTTTTGGTAGTGTGTCCCATTGAGAAGCTGATGGAAGTTAATTACCTTCCTCCCTGAAAAATGAACATTTGTACCCACCATGCAAATTGTCATATAGTTTAAAGAAAGCCCAGTGAAGTCCATTCTCAGACCACAGTTTAAAAAAACATGTGTTAGCTGTTATTTTTTCATATCTGAAAATATTTATGCATTTCTAAACTTAAACTTGAGTGAGCTTTAATTCAGTATGTAAATATTGAACATTTGCCCTTTGCTTATACTTGTAGGGGATAAAGGAAATATTAGACATCGCTTCAGGATTTCAGCTAGACCAAGGGAACATCCTGAAGAATCTGAAAGGATATGGTGAAGCAGAAATATACTGTTGGTTCATGTGTGTAAAGAGCTGCCCCCAAATGTCATCTGCAGGAACTATTAGGAGCCAGTATGTAATGTGAAGGAGCCCAGGAAAACTCTGTGCTCTTTAGGGTCAGGATATGAGAAAAGTATGCAGATAGGAAGCACAGACTTGGGGTAAAACAAAAGAGCTGAGTCAAGGGCTTCTTAGAAGTCCTTGTCTGGGGCCAGGCTAGTCTCAGGTTCTGAAGCATTGATTTCACAGGCCATCTACTCCTTCATCAGCTCAACCTAGGCTCCTGTGAGGTACTTGCTACTGTTACACACTTTTACCTTAAGTGCACCCGCATAAGGTCTTTATTTTGTAATGGAAATTAAAACTGAGAAATAGGTGAATTTACATGATGAAAAAGGTTATTTACTTAAACCACACCCCCCACATGCAAATATGTGGGATTTAAAAATAATATAGAGGTGTGGGTCCTGGCTGGTGCCTGTGTTCCTTCTGAATTCCTCCTTATTAGGATATTGTGGAAACCATCAGCCAGGGGTATGACTTATTTCAACGCAAATTCTGGAAGGTGCAGCTCTCTTTACTATAAATTCACTGTTCGAGGCACCTCCCCTAAAACGAATTCCCTCTGTCCTTCTGTGGCTGCTGCTGTCTCATGGGCTACTGTCGTTAGTAGAAAATGGAAGAATCTTCTGCATGACTTTCTGTCGCCTTCTTCTCTTTCTACTACCTACTTGTTCTTTCTGCAGTCATAGCAAGAGTTAAAGGGATTCAGTTTGCTGCCTTGCCCAAATTTTGCTGTTTAAACTATTTAATCTTCAGTACAAATGGATCCCACCCGCAGATTAACACAGACACACCTGATTTAGCTGAAATAAATAATACCGAGGAACTGAGAGGAAAGACCGACATCCAACTGCAGCTGATGTAAGACAGCGCAAGAACAGAGTTACACCAGAAGACTTTACGATGGAGGGAGAGATGAGTGATACAGGCTGAGTGATAGTCACCTAGGTTTGCAGAACAGGCTGGATGGACTTTGGGAAGGAGGAGGAGGAGGGTTCTAGAGAGTGGACATCATTCAAAGCAAAGGTGTTGATATATTCCCTAGGAAGGCATTGTGACGCACAGCAGACAGCATGGGGCTTACAAGCCGTTCATTTGACAAGCATTTACTGAAAGCCTCTGTGCCAGGCTCTGTTCTAGGATCAAGACACACATTAGTGGGCCAAATGAAGTTCCCGCTCATGTGCTAAGAGAATACTCGTGTTTGAGTCTGGCTTTACATGTTATTATCTTGGAGAAAACAACACAACCTTGGAGAAAACAACACAACCTTCTTGAGCCCTGGATTCCTATCTATACAGTTGAATTACACCAATTCCTTCACGGTTCCATCAGAAGTAGAATACACCAGACTATGTAGCTGAATAATTTAAGCTAAAAAATTGGATGCCAATTTTAACTGCTATTCCAACTAGCAAATAATAGGATGTATAAATTTTCTTTCCTTTTTTTTTTTGTGGGGTGGGGAGAGGGAGAAGAATCCTGACTTATATAATACAAATTCTAAGAATAAGAGAAAAATTATATCACCTGACTAGTAAAATCCAATAAATTGTAGGCACTGAGCTAACTAACTGGCCTTTTCTTCTACCTGAGAGCTATGTCCAGGAACACAACTTTGGCCCTGGGAAGAATTAAAGGAGAGTAAGCACAATGTAGGAGACTGCTGGCTCAACGTACAATGCCTGAAGATGATAGAGAAATACTGTGGACAGATGACCACTTGTACCAGTTTATGTGGAGACTAAGCTGACTCAGGAGAAAGGTGTTACTTAAGTATGACTTCAGGAGTTGGTGTGCCATGAGCTCCCGGATGATGTTGAAGACAATTTGTTTTTAGAATGTTCATCATTAATAGAGCAACGATTCCTGCAGCCCATAGTGTTAGGGATAACTGTAAAAATATTGTATTTCTTCCTAAGCACTTAGGATTGAAAGCTATAGATTTCTTTCCCTTATGTCTTTAAGAGTTTCTATATGGCTTATTGGTTGTAGTGACCTAAATACCTTCATCAAACCGCAATTAAGTCTTTGGGACTGAGCCATGTGCCTATTATGGGATGCAATTATAAAACTGGATTAATTTGCCATTGAATTATTTATGTAAGCATAAATATTGCAGATGCAATTAAACTTCAGGTATTTCTTAAGGTGTAGATAAATCAATTTACATTGTGTGCCTCCAGTTCATTTCAAAAGACAGGTTTGATAGGAAATAGAAATCTTTGTCAAAAGGCAAAAATACCATAAGAATCCATCACTCCATTCATTTTCTTTGCTCTCTAAACGTACCCTGCAAAGTAATTTTGTGTGTTATTGTAATTCTTTTCAACTGCCAGAGATAATAAGTCAAAAGACATTGAGAGTTCTGTCTTGTCAATACCAGGAAGTCAATCTTCTGTCTATTCTGGTATAATTTAGCGCAGTGAGAATCAACTGATTTCACAGATATTAACTTTATCGAATATACAAACGGAAGTGTTATAGGGAAAATAATTTCTCAGTGAACAGCAGAGATAACTTAGCAATCAGGAAATGCAATCTCCTTTTGGTCTCGAAACTTAGTCAAAGGCTGGAGCTCGCCTGGAATCTGCTCCCCCCTTCTCCCCCACAAAGAAATGATTTACAGAAATGAAACCTGCGGGATACATATTATGCAAACGCTCTGGGGAAGTGAATCACAGCACATCCAAGCCAAAATTGATGGAGCTGCAGTGAAAATAAAGTTATTAAATTTGTGGCGAAGGGGAAAATGCAAAAGGTAACACTTTCAACGGTATCTTATATACAAAACCAATCAGCTATTCCCGAAGAAGTTGTTACACGAAACCATTGCATCCTATGCCTTTCTTACCCCTTTATGTCCTTCCAGGATCTATCTTAATTTTTGGCTTTCTCCCATGATGCTATTCGAGATCTCAGATCTTTCACTCAGTCCTAGATATAAGGTACAGCTTATATTTTATTTTTGGAAACTTCTTTATTAAAAAAACTTCTCTTAATGAACAAATAAAATCATACATATTCATGGTGCACAATGTGACATTGTAAAATATGTATACATTGTGGATGGCTAAGTGGAGCTAACTAATGTATACCTTACTTCATATATTTATCACTTTTTTGTGGTGAGAGCACTTAAATCTTTCATAGTGATTTTCAGTCTTACAAAATACTGCTATTAACTATGTTAACCATGTTGCACAGCAGACCTCTTGAACTTTTTCCTCCTGTCTATCTAAAATTTTATATTCTTTGAACAGCAGCTCCCTAATCTCTACTCTCCACCCAAGCCTCCTGGGAACCATCATCCTATTCTCTGCTTCTACGAGTTCACTTTTTTAAGACTCTACATGTAAGTGATGTCATATGGCATTTGTCTTTCTGTGCCTGGATTAGTTCATTTAAAATGATGTCCTTCAGATTGAAGCATATTGTCTCAAATGACAGAATTTCCTTCTTTTTAAAGGCTGAATAGTATTCTAATTGCATACATGTACCGCATTTTTTTCACCTGTCTGTTAACGGACACTTAGGTTTATTCCTAAGTCCTATTTTTCTTTCACACAAGGCCACCCTAGCCAGCTCACAGCCCTCATAAACCACTCTGATTTAATCTAAGTCAGGGACTATTTTTTCAGAGCAGCTGAACACTTACTTGATAAATCTAAATAATTTTTATCTAGATCTTGTGTGTGGTGGACAGACTCAAGTATCCTAAGTACAGAAGTTGAAAGATTAAAATATCTAAATTGAGAAGAACAGCATTCATGCATGAAAGCACTTTGCAATGGCAGTTACAGGAGAGCTAGGGCTTCTCTTACTACTGATTTGACAATGAACACACTTTTTGGTTCAGAGAGGCATTCTACACATAGAAGGTGAGGAACAAATGATGCATGATGAAAGAGTTGAGAATGTTCCACTCTGGCATTTTGACGTTTTGAATTAAAAGCACTCAAAACAGCAAGGGCAAGATCATTCTGACCTCTTCTCTGTTTCTTAAAAGCAGGAGATGAAATTCCCTGTGAAAGGTGTCCTCCCTATAAAATGCCAGTCTCATCATCAAGGATGAAAAGCTGAGAACGAGGGACAGCTGTACAAAATAAAAATTTTTATACTATTACTTCTCTGGCTACTTCTCCATCCAGTTAACTACCCTAGCCCACACCCCTTTGCTGAACCAAGTTCTGTAGATAAGTAAATGTAAATGCTTCTTTGGGGCTTCATTTCCTTATTAAAATTCCAGAGCCATGTTAAATGTGTCTGAAATAAGTTTGTGTGCTTTTCTCCTGTTGGTGTGTTTCATGTCAGTTTAATTCTCAGGTCTAGTTGGGACCCTAGGAGGTGGAAGGTGGAATTTTACCTCCTTGACAATAACTAACCCTGAGGTACTGGGCTGCATTATATTGGGGGTGCAAGGAAGAGTGGGATATGGTGGAAACAACGTCAAAGAATTGATCATAATTGAAATCCCCGCAGGAAGCCAGAACACAAAGTCTAATCCATCCTCTGTAACACAGTAGCTTTGTTGAAAGGCAAATCTCACCCTATCATTTCTTTGCTTAAACCACATCTTCAATTTGCCACAGCTCTTGGTTTAAGGGACCAAATCCTTAAAATGTGCCAGCAAGGCCCTGCATGGTCTGGTCCCTGTCTGTCTCTCCAGATCCTTCTAGTGATGTGTGCTACAGCCATGTAGCACTTCCTTGAGGACACTGTGCCTTCTCCTGCCCTGGGCTTTGCACATGCTATTTCCGGTGCCTGGATTCTACCCGCCCCCCATCCCATTGACTCCTATCCGTTCTTCAGCACAACATTTTTCTTCAGGGAAAACTACTCAGATCTTTATGTCATGAGGCAATTTCTTTCATTTCTCATTGTTCTGGCCTTCCTGAGAAAGAACATGTTTAAATAGCAAATAATGTTGGACGTGAGAGGTAGCATTTTCCCGGAGAGATTTGAAGACAAACCTCCCTGGAAACATCTGGGGTGTAAAGCCCCCTTCTCCCCCTCTCTGGAGACATTTACTTAACATTCCAGAGTGATCCTGATGTTTCTTCCTCTTCCTTGGATATTTGCTCATGTTACTGTCTTTCTCCATGGGAGATGGACAGCTTTGTGAATCGATATTCTAAAATCCGGGGTTACTCTCCTGTGGCCCACGCTTCTGCAGAGCAGGGGACATCTTCTTTCATCCCATTATCTTGTGGAGATTGCGGTTGGGCGAAACCATATAAGACTGCCCTGGCTGCTATTTTTGGTGTAACCAATTACTCATGTGTCTGACCTAGAAGTCTGTGTCTTCTGATATGACACGTCTATAAAATTGTCAGACTGTTTTGCTAACTTACAAGTTGGATAAAATTTCAGACCCTTCATGGTTTCTGACTTAATGCATGACTAGTCAATCCCTCCATCATAGCATCATGACCCCTCATTTATGGCCTACATCTCAGTCAACCTTACATTTATTCTTCAGCTATTGGATTAATGTTTATTTCATCCATTGGCATGGTGGTGTGTTGCGTGTTTGTCCTCTATGGTAGCATCCACCCCTAAAACACTGCCCTGCCTTCAGCGGACGTTCTAACATTTATTTGTTGGAGGGAGACATTGATTTTAATTTAGAGAATGAGGAAAGACTTACTAAAGGAGGCATTTAGAACAGGACTTACAGGGGATGAAAAGCAGGCAGTTGGAAACAGATTAGGCATTTCCAGCTGTGGGAACAGAACGGCCAATGTTGGGATAGGGTGGATTTGTACTGCCAGCTCCTTGGGGCTTGAGTGCGTGCAGGGTGTGTAGGATACTAATGAAAAGTGAGTCATTTTCTTGGTAAATGTGGATTTCGTTATTGAATGTAATAAACTGTGGACAATTCTGAAGCTTAGTGGGGAGAGTGGCATGTCTGTAGAGATTTCATTTCAGTAAAGCCAAATAGAATCAAGAGGGGAAGAACTTAACTGTTCCTGGGAATTAGGTTCCTCTTTTTTTCCCTCCTATCTTAACAAAGCAAACAAACAAACAAAAAAAACAAAAAACAAAAAAAACCAAACACTTCTAGATAGAGGGAATAGATTTTTATCTTAACTATTTTGTGGAAGGAGGAAAATGTTAATTGAAGTACTCTTTCTCCTTTTGAGTTTCCACACTGAATTTAGTATTGGTTAATGCCAAGGTATTCTAATTTTTTTTTTCTTTTTGTTCTTGTGGAGCTGGGGATCAAACCCAGGACTGGAGCATGCTAGGCAAACTCTCTGCCACTGAGCTATACCCCCAGCCATCGACCCTGCCCTAAGGTATTTTAGAACCAGAAAAGCAAGAAAAATATTGTGATTCATAGCTAAACAACTATGGAAAACAATGTTAACACTCAGCTCTCTAAAGGAGAAGGGAGGCTGGGCATAATTCTGCAGACAGCGGGCTTTGAGGCTTTTGGGCTTTCCCACCCACAGCTCCTGCCCTCTTATTACTCTAACTTAGGCTCTCCACCAGAAGTGATGTCACAATGTGCTGCCTCATACATGGTGGTACAGTCATGCAGTGATTCCTCCAGGGTCAAAATGAATACCTACATAGAGTTTAACTGAACATTTTTCGCTGAATTAAGAATGCTTTCATGTTTTATTAAAGAATGGAATGGAGAACTAACAAATTATCTCTCAGGGATTCTCTTAAGGAAAAAGTATGAAAATAAAAAATCGTGTCTCAAAAACCTACAAGAAAATCTTTTCTCAGAGATTGTCTTCAGTAATAATACAAAGAATAGTCGTTTTTATTGAGACTGCCATAAGTAAATCTTTATCCCTTTTAACAGTTTAGGACCCTCATTAATTCTTGAATATTATTAAATTTAGTTATACTCTCTGGGGTTCTCTGATTCATATAGCACTGCGTGTCTTCTTATCAAGGGACCCCAGATGTCTAGGTGTTCTTAAAGTGTGGGTTTGACTTTCCATTTTTCCTAATTTGTGTTGCTACATTTGTGCTTGACTTGATTCTAACCGCACTTTCCCCCTTTCCATTTTGTGGTCATTGATCTTTGGTGAAAGGAGACTCCAGAAGAAACAAGCTAGTGAGCGCTGTGTGTAAAGCAAATGTGGATCAACCATGAGCGCTGGCCTAGGAGCCAGATCTGGTTTGATTGCCCATGGTAGAAAAATCCATAATGACATTGGCTTAAGAAAAATAGGTTCGATTCTCACATAAATGCATGTGGAAGTAGGTCCAGGGCTAGTAGGGGGCTGTGGCAGATTTTGTTTTTAAAAGATGACCGTAGCAATATCTTTTGCTCTTATTGAAATAGGATCTTGCCATTTGCTTCCCTCCCTCCCTCTAGAAGTGAGTCTGAGGCCCCTGTCCTTGAGTCTGGCACAGTGTACAATTGCTTTAGTTGATAGACCATAGGCAGATGTGACGTTAGGTATCTTCTGAGAGTAAGTCATAGAGGGCTGTACAATGTCTTGTCTCTGACCATGGAAGCTACCATGTTCTGTGGAAGCCCAGTGCACACTGGAAAGCCATGTGCCTGGCTTATACCTGCAGTTGAGATCCCGGCCAAATAATAAGCATTAACTTCCACATATGTGAGTGAGGAAGTCTTCAAACGACTCTAGCCCCATGTGAGAAACCCCAAGTAAGAACTGCCTAAATGACCCTAGTCAGAGAACCATGAGAGAAAAGTATAGTAATTAACTCCTGTTTTTATATCACAACATTTTAGGTGGTTTGTTAACCAGATATATAAAGTTGGAATAGGGACTCAAAAAGTTATTAGTGACCCAAGCTCCTTCTAGCTTCTCTGCTCTACTATCTCTAAATTAGTTTCATCCACATATTTTAAGATGCTCCTGGAGCTCCAGGCACCCCATCTGCATTCCAGGCAGAAGGATAGAGTTATGGAAGAAGAGTGCACTTCTCCCTTTTCAATGAAACTTTCTGGAAGTTCCATACAGTACTTTTAGAATGCAGAGGCCAGAATTCAGTCACAAGATCACTCAGCAGCAGGGAAGATTGAAAAATTATTTTGGTTTGTAACATATACCCAACTAAAAGACTGGACTGTTTGAGGAAAGAGCAGCCTGGTTGTTGAATTAGAGAATTGAATTAGTTTCTGCTTTAAGAGCTTTTTCATGAGCCAAGAGGTTTTGTTTTGTTTTGTTTTGTTTTGTTTTCCAGTCTAGGGAATTCCAAGGGGCTCATGGAATCCTCCTGCCTTACCCTCCTGATTTCTGGGACTATAGATGTGTTTGTTGCCAAGGCACCTGGCCAAGGGCAAGAATGTCAATGTGCAGAAGCTGGTACTGATTTTTATATTTCTAATATCTACAGATGGTTAGATTATTTCTAAGTGTGGTTGTTATTGAAACTGGAATTCCAGTCTGCTCATTTTGGAATTTCTGGGTTGATGTGGTAGCTGATAAGTAATGCAGGCTGCTCAAAGTTTTCTATTAACTAAAGCTATACACTGAGGAGGAAGCAAACATAGTTGAGTCTAGATAAACTATTTTTACTCCAATATGTTTCGGGTTAGATTTTGAAAAGCATTCTATGACTTCACATTCTCTATTACTGAATCAGAATATTATGGGGAGAGGTCAACGTTTGCCATTAACTTTGGGACTCTGGCCTCCCCAGTTAACCCATTAAGTCCTAAGCTTTCAATTCTGTGATCATAATAAATATTCAAATATTATTTTGAAGATACTGTAAGTGGTATATTCATTGCTCAGTTTAAGTTATCATAGGTGCTCCACATCTGGGATGATGGGATGAAATGGGTTAACCAGCAGGTAAATGCCTTCCATTTGCAGACTCATCTTTTGAACCTGCAGTATCTGTTCTATATCCCCAAACCTCTCCTTGCTCTAGGGATCCTCTGCTCCCCCTGTGCCTCCTCCCTTATCCCTCATGGCTCCTCCCCCTGACATCCACCAAGAGGTCCATGTACAGACTACCATTTCTGTGATTCAGTGTGGTTGGTCTAAGGAGGTTGGTAGAGAATAGGTGTTGAGGAGCTTCCTGATGTGTCTTCACTTCAGGAAAGATTGTTACAGGCAGAGCCTGGAAATGGGACAGAGGCCAGAGCAGAGCAAGCTGAGGTGGGGAGGAAGGTGAGGAGATGGACATGGTTCATTCTGAACAACTCTGGGCTGAAAGACTCAGAACACACATAGAAGAAGGCCCCTGAGGAGTGTCTGTGAGCTCCACTGCTGGGCATGCATGCCTCCAGGTCCAGACCATGCAGAGATCCCTGAACATTTAGGGAGGCAATAAAGGTGTCCCTCATATCCACGATCCCACCCTCACCCCAGTGTGTGTAAAGACACACGGGGAGCTTATCTCATTCACAGAGCAGTAAACAAACAAAATTCCCCCCAACTCAATCAGATGAAGAAGATCACAACAAAAATCTTATCTAATATCAACTATTCATTTTCTCTTTTTGAAGAATAAAGGGAACAAAAAGCCTGCGGGGATGTCTCAAGGCCATTGAAGATTCTGAACCACTTGCTGCTGTCCCACCAGAGCATCTGCCAGCCTGAGGGTCCAGAGCTGCTGCTCAGCACAGAACCAGGACAGGCAGGTGTTTCACCATCAGAGATTCAACAGAGCTCTCTGTGTTCTGTTGACAGAAGTAAAAAGTGGATCTATAAAGGTGCTTTGCAGTGATAGGAATTGGTTTTCTTCATGGGCACTGTACGCTGCTGGTTTCATTTTGTTATGGTTTAGATGTGATGTCTCCCAAAAGCTCACATGTATGACAGTGCAAGAAAGTTGGGAGGAAAAACGGGTCATAGCCTTAACCTAATCAGTGAGTTAATCCCTGATGGGATTACATGAGTGGTGACTGGGGGCAGGTGGGGTGTGGCTGGAGGAAGTAGCTCACTGGGAGACGCGGCTATGGGGGTATATATATTTGTATCTGATGCGTGGAGTTTCTCCGCATTCTGATCATCATATGAGCTGCTTCCCTCTGCCATACTCTTCCACCCTGATGTTTAGCTTCACCT
Organism: Xerus rutilus; assembly: GCA_028644305.1. Classification (NCBI taxonomy): domain Eukaryota; kingdom Metazoa; phylum Chordata; class Mammalia; order Rodentia; family Sciuridae; genus Xerus; species Xerus rutilus. The sequence goes on along the minus strand of CM053409.1, from coordinate 40,763,822 downwards.
CCAGCCCCGAGGAATAGACCTGGCTGTCTATGGACTGAGACCTCTGAAACTGTGAGCCTCCAAATAAATTTTCCTCCTCTACAATTGTTCTGGTGGGGTCTTTAAGTCACAGCAGTGAAAAAGATGACTAAAACACATTTGTTTTCATGGGATTGAAGCCCCAGCCAGCAGCCAGGACAATGTAGAAAGTGGTAAACACTTGGTTTGGGGTGACCTGGAAAGAGAATGACATAAAATGACAGAATCATTTAATCACTCCACAATCTCTACTCATTGCCCTTCCTTCCTCCTTTCCTCCTTTTGTCCTCTCTCCCCCACCTCCTCAATCCCCATTTATGTTGCATTTATTGGTACTGTGTGCAATAGCTTTTAACATGAATCAGTGGAGTCTAACTGCCACAGAATTTACTCTTCACTGTATATGTGGCGTCAAATGTTTCTACATAACAATGATAAGGAAGATGATGATGGTGGCAGATAATGTTTGAATTCTTACTATTTGCTAGATAATGTCCTGCCTGGTTTATCTGCTCATGTGTTTTAATCCCAGCAACACTGGGAGTTGGGTATCATTAAGTAGCCTCATTTTTTTTTAAATTTTTTTTAGTTATAGGTGGACAGAATATCTTTATTTTATTTTTATGTGGTGCTGAGGATTGAACCCAGTGCCTCACCCATGCTAGGTGAGCACGCTACCACTGCGCCATAACCTCAGCCCCAAGTAGCCTCATTTGATAGGTAAGGTGAAATTAACTTATTGCCCAAGGCACGACAGTCAGAGCTGGGCCATGAACTCCACTGTGACTCCAAAGACCAGGTCCTAAGTACTAGGTATAATCTCTGTTTCAAAAACTGTCAATTGATAATTGCAGGTAGTGTCATATATGCTTTGTCTTGTAAAGAGCATATCATTCGAGTCTGCTTCTCACACCATTGCTGGTCTTGGCCTCACATGGATATCCTTCTGTTAAATCGAGCGCTGTTTCTACTGAGCCTTGTTTGGCACTTCCCTGCCCTAGCAGATGCTGTTGGGTGCACTCTCTCCATTCACGTCTTATCCCTTCTTTGTGGGCCAACTGAAGTCAACACCGGAATCACATTTCATTCGCCGGGGGTGTTTGCATCCAACCTGTGCCCACGCCTAGGAGATCTAAATTGCCAGGTGCTAATGCCTCCTGTTACCCCCAGCAACCCTCAACCCAAGACTGATGGCATCAACTGGCTTATCAATATCCTCACTCACCCTTCCTGGGTGGGATGATTGCAAGGTGTGTGTTCTTTACAGCCATCCTGATTTTCCTCCCTGGTGGGCTGAAGCTTCACAGGTAACTTGCTGATGACATGTCCTTTACTATTTGTCTTCTCTTTCCTGTCTCACTCAGGTCCCCACCCCCTACTGGTGTTTTTCCCTCACCCATTAAATACATTTCTGCCTATGGAGGAACTCAAACTAAGACAAGTCTGTGTTGGGTGACAGTCATTATATGCTTTATAGGACTCTTCAGATTTCTGTCATTTTGTCTCTTCTCTCCCCAACCACATTGTAAAATCTTGTTTTCTTCTGCACATGTTTTGGTGTCCTCCTAGAACCTGGACTCTGGTCATTTCATCTGTGCATGCTCTCATAGAAGAAGGGAGGATTGGTTAAGCACGAAATTTCCTATCATGCCCATAGATGGTGTAGCGGACAATTCCGGGGTGGCTGTTCACAGTAATCCAGCCTGCTTTGATGTACAGATAAGGATTTTGAGATACCATGTGTTATAGTTTGGATGTGAGGTGTCTCCTAAAAACTCACACGTGAGAAAACGCAAGAAGGTTTGGAGAAGAAATGATCAGATTATAACTTCGGCCTAATCAGTTGATTGATCACTGATGGGATTAACTGAGAGGCAGTGGAGGCAGGTGGGATTTGGCTGGAGGAAGTGGTTCATTGGGGCTGTGGTTAGGGGTATACATTTGGTATCTGGAGAGTGGAATGTCTCTTTCTCTGCTTTCTGATCATCATGTGAGTTGGTTCCCTCTGCCACACTCTTCTGCTATGATGTCCTGCCTCACCTTGAGCCTCAAGGAATGGAGTCTGCTATCTATGGATTGAGACCTCTGAAACAGCCTCTAAATAAACCTTTTCTCCTCCACAGTTCTGGTGAGGCCTTTTAGTCACAGCAGTGAAAAGGCTGACTAAAACACTATGTCTGGTCCAATATAACCTTGCATTCTTCATAGTGGCTATTTTTTTCCCCAGTAATAACCTGTGAATATAAACAGGACCACTTACATTCTCTTTTCTTGGAATTTTAGAAATTTGAGCAAAACCCATCAGATCTAGAGGTCATCAAGATTGAGTGAGGTTAGTGTTAACATTTCAGAGGAGTCATCTCACCCCTTGACTATGCATTAAAATCAGCTGAGGAGCTCTTTAAAAATACGTATTCATGGGCCTTACCCCCAGAGATTCGATATAATTTGTCTGAGAGGAGCCAGTGCATTGCTTGTTTTTCAAGGTTACCCATGTGATTCCATTATGTAATCAAGGTTGAAAATCAATGCTCTATAGGAAATTGCCAATGAAGCCCCAGGAGCTTCACAAAATCCTTCCAGTGTCCTTCTAATGGATTTGTTCTCTCCCCTCCAGCCTCATGTGACTCTGCATCTAGCCAGTGTCTCTATTCTTTACTACCAGAAGGGACTTAATGAATATAAATGATGTTGGTGTCAGGATTACCATCTTTGAAATTCTTATTCATGGAGATATAGTATCAGGTAGCCACATGACTCCCTATTTTGCAATTGTTCATAGGGGTTTTAAAAAATTGTTATTTTGTGCTTTCCAATGTTTTTTTTTCCTTGAAAATTAATGGAGATATTTAATAGATAGTGCAAAAAAAATTTCATCCCAATCTAGGCATTTGCACAAGTTCTCAGGGAATTTTCTGTCAGTCATCACAAACACCAACAAGGACCATAGAACATGTCAGAAAACTGTACAAGTGGAATTTAATTCTAACAGTTTCCCTTGCTCTCAAGAGAACACTCTCCATTTCAATTGTGTCACAAACTCCAAATGACAAAGGGAGTGGGAGTGAGAAGTGGGCCAGAGAGGAGAACACAGGGGTCAGCACACAGGTGATGGGTAGAAATATAACCCTTGAGGAAACCAAAACCAGATGCATTATTACAACTGAGGACAAGGAAAAGCCTGTGGCTTTTAAAAGATGAATTTTCTGCCATTATCATGCAAATCTTACAAGGAGATATGGCACAAGCCAACCACCTTAAAAGGACAGAAACGACATTTTCAGATCATTGCAACTGCAAACAGTCGACCTTCCCATTGAGGATTCAGCAGTGGAGTTTGTGTAGTCCCAAAGCTCAATGTTGGATTTCCAAATTCTGTTTATTTTACGGAAATTAAACATCATAAACAGCAGGATCTCCTGCCTGCCTGACTGAACCCCCCTCCTCTGGTCCCACTGGGTGCAGACCATGCTATGCAGAGTGAGTGTGGTGCACCCCTCTTCCCTTGAAATGACATTAGGACCCATGGAATCTTCTGTTCACATTCTGTCTGCCCAGTCCAGCTGGACCAGTTGCATGATTCAACCCAATGTTCTACTTCCTTAATGTCATTGTCTTGCTCTGCCTCTTCTGAGTGAGTTATTTTTTTTTAATTTTTCTTTTTTTAAAGTTGGACACAATACCTTTGTTTTATTTATTTATTTTTATGTGGTACAGAGGATTGAACACAGTGTCTCAAATGTTCTAAGCAACTGCTCTACCACTGAGCTAAAACTCCAGCCCCTGGGTGAGTTATTTTTTAAAGTTATTTATTCTAATTAGGTATATATGACAGCGGAATGCATTTTCATTCATTGTACACAAATGCAGCACAACTTTTCCTTTCTCTGGTTGTACATGATGTAGCATTGCACCATATGTGCAGTCATACATGTACCTAGGGTAAGGACGTCCATCTCATTCCACCATCTTTCCTGCCCCCATACCCCCCTTCCCTCCTCTCTACTCTCTCCCCTTTGCCCAAAGTTCCCCTATTCTCCCAACCCCCCATTATGTATCAACATCCACTTATCAGAGAGAACATTAGGTCTTTGTTTTTTGGGGATTGGCTTACTTCCCTTAGCATGATATTCTCCAACACCATCCACTTACCTGCAAATGCTATGATTTCATTCTCTTTTAATGCTGAGTAATATTCCATTGTGTATGTATACCACAATTTCTTTATCCATTCATCTATTGAAGGGCATATAGGTTGCTTCCTCAATTTAGCAATTGTGAATTGTGCTGCTATAAACATTGAAGTGGCTGCGTTACTGTAGTATGCTGTTTTTAAGTCTTTAGGTTATAGACCAAGGAGTGGGATAGCTGGGTCAAATGGTGGTTCCATTCCAAGTTTTCTAAGGAATCTCCATACTGCTTTCCAGAGTGGTTGTACCAATTTGCAGTCCCACCAGCAATGTATATGTGTGCCTTTTCTTCCACATCCTTGCCAACACTTATTGTTGTTTGTATTCTTGATAACTGCCATTCTGACTGGGGTGAGATGAAATCTGAGAGTAGTTTTGATTTGCATTTCTCTAATTGCTAGAGATGTTGAACATTTCTTCATATACTTGTTTATTGATTGTATATCATCTTCTGAGAAGTGTCTGTTCAGCTCCTTAGCCCGTTTATTGATTGGGTTGTTTGTTTTTTTGGTGTTAAGTTTCTTGAATTCTTTTTAAAAATTTTTTTTAAGTTGTAGATGGACACATCTTTATTTTTGATTATTTTATTTTTATGTGGTGCTAAGGATCGAACTCAGTGCTTCACACTTGCTAGGCAAGCACTCTACTACTGAGCCACAACCCCAGCCCTTGAATTCTTTATATATACTGGAGATCAGTGCTTTATCTGACATGTGTGTGCCAAAAATTTGCTCCAAAAATGTAGGCTGTCTTTACCTTATTGATTGTTTCTTTTGCTGAGAAGCTGCTTTTTAGTTTGAATCCTCCCATTTATTGATTCTTGCTGTTATTTCTTGTGCTTTAGGAGTCTTGTTAAGGAAGTTGAGGCCTAATCCTACATGATGAAGATTTGGGCCTACTTTCTTCTTTTAGGTGTAGGGTCTCTGAGTGAGTTTCGATGGTGGGTCTATAGAGGGAACATTTGGTAGGGGGACTGCTTTGGGTCTACTGATTTCCAGCAAATTCTTACCCAGTTCCTCCTGTTCGAGTTCTTCTAATTCTGCCACGAGCTTGTCCTCATCGAACTTCTCCAAACCCTACAGGTTCTGAAATCACTCTTGAAATCTCTACAAGTTCTTGCTGATCAGCAATGTCCTATGTTAACCCCTTGACTTGATTGATGTCAATCCTGAGCAGGAGGCCTCTGTGGCCTTGGTGGCAGAGTCCATGTTCTTGATCTTATTAAAAAAAAATTTTTTTTTTTTTAGTTGTTGATGGATCTTTATTTTATTCATTTATTATTTATATGTGGTGCTAAGGATCGAACCCAGTGCTTCACGCATGCTAGGCAAGTGCTCTACCACTGAGCTACAGCTCTAGTCCCCATGTTCTTGATCTTGATGTTGGTGTTGTTCAGGGTCTTCTGCTGGAGCATGGTGGCTGACAGTGTCCTGCTGATCTTCACCAGCTGTTTCTCATACTTCTTCTTTGCTTTACCACCAAGTGTACTTGTTTGGTGCTAGGTTTCTTTGCTGCCTTCAGCTCCTGCTCCATCCTCTTCTCCAGGAACTCCTGCTTCTTGGTTAGCATCTCCTCTCCATTCCGCAGCTGCTGGATGGCCCTGTGGGGGATTGAGCTGCCCTTCCTAGTTTTACCCCCTTCCACCTTTACAGCTTCTGGAACGCTGACATGGTTGCTGCTCATTATGCTTGCTCCAATGCCAGCTTCAACATTTTTTTTAAGGGTCCTGCATATTTCTTTTCAGATATAAATATTTAGTTTGCTTAAGGTTTTCAGGCATTACTTCTATTTTTCTTACTTTTACTTGTTATTCTTATGTTTGCATACCTAACATATTGATCTGATGGTAATTTCTGAGGATAAATAATAAAGACGAAATGTCTGAAAATTGCATTGGGCAATTGGAGCTTAAAACCTGTCTTCAGTCTCAACAGCTCCACTGTGTGTGTATGTGTGTGTGTGTGTGTGTGTGTGTGTGTGTTAGTAAAAATGCAGAGCCATGTCTCACACCTTATATTTCTTTCTTTCTTTTCTTTTCTTTTTTTTGGTACTAGGGATTGAACTCAGGCTCAACCACTGAGCCACATCTCCAGTCCCATTTTGTGTTTTATGTAGAGACAGGGTCTCACTGAGTTGCTTAGCGCCTCGCCGTTGCTGAGGCTGGCTTTGAACTCGCGATTCTCCTGTCTCAGCCTCCCAAAGTGCTGGGATTACAGGTGTGCGCCACGGCGTCTGACTCTCACACCTTAATATTTATATTGTAAAATATCTCACTTGTTTTTCTTCTTTTCTGGTTGTCCTTTTTCCTTTTTTTTTTTTTTGCACATGTATTTGTTCCATATAATTCCAAAGAGATAAGAAATTTCATTTATTAGACCACTGGTGTTGCTTATGGTTAGTCTGAGAAACAATTGCCAATAAACTGTATTGGTTCATGCCATCAAACACACACACACACACACACACACACACACACACGCACACACGCACACACGCACACATGCACACACACATAATCAAATTTTTGTCTGACCAAATTGCCAAATATGCCTCTGGCATGGTTGCCTTATCAGTGACCAGCTGAGACTTCTGATACAGGACTCAGTATATCCATGCTCTCCAGCTGTACTGACCAGCTGGTATATGGCACCATGCTGGCACAAGGGCCCAGTCAGACAGCCTCACAAACATGCCATTCACCCAGCAATAGAATCAAAGCAAAGCTTTTTCCCTTTGCACCGTCAGCAGAAATGACCTTTCAAAATTGTGTAGAAGAATTTTTAAGTGTGAAAGGGATCCATTTATTAGCATAACTAATTTAACAGCCTTATTTAAGGTTAGGGGAACCCAATGATTTTTAGTTGAAAATATTGGTTGTGAATTGCTAGAAGATTTAATAACGTTATTTCTGTCTTGAAATTCCATTACACAGATTGAGCCAAAGAGCTTTTGTGAGTTACTTGGATTTCTCTCCTGGCCAGCTGCACATTTGATTTTGAATTACTGTGCTGCCTTGGATCCACGGAGATGACCACTGTTTCTCTTACCTCTACCACTTGGCACTCTCTCTAGTTCCGTTTTATTGTGGAGGGATGCTAAACTAGGCTGTGAATCAAGAAGTGACTATTTGGATCAAATTGCTACCACAATGGTTACATGGCCTTTGATTTGAGCAGTAGGCTGGGATTTGATGGTAATTCACTGAAAAAATGCTATGCCATTCATCGTGGTATCAATGTTATCCAGCCCTTAGGAGTTATCCTTTCTTTAATACTCATAAGCAACAATACCAAACACTCTCAAGGGCCATGCCACATATAATTGGGAATCCTATCTTCATCTTGGGAAGAGTTAAACTGTTCCTGGCACATCTTTCTTGGGTTTCCTGATCCTGCTTCTGCTAAATTCTTATTGAATACAACTTTGCTTTTAATTAATTTTCCAATGATTTTCTCTTTTTCCAGACAGTGTGTCTAGTAGATTTTACTGAAAGTTTGGAGATAAAGAACATGTGTGTGTGTGTGTGTGTGTGTGTGTGTGTGTGTGTGTGTGTGTGGTGTGTGGGGGGGGTTAGAAGCTAGATTGTGTCTTTCCCTATTCCAAATCCATATGTTGAGGTCCTACCCTTTGGCATCTCTGACTATGACTCTGTTCAGAGGTGGGGTCTTTAAAGCAGTAATTAAAATAAAATGAGGTCATTGGAATGAGCCCTAATCTGACTCATGTCCTTATAAGAAGAGGAAATTAGGACCCAGACCCTGAGAGGACTTAGGGGGAAGATGGCCATCTGCAAGCCAAGGAGAGAGGCCTCAGAAGATATCGGCCCTTCTAACACATTCATCTAACCTCCAGACTTATGAGAAAATAAATTTCTGTTGTTCTTTTACCCAGTCTGTGATTTGTTATGGCAGCCCTAACACACTAAGATAGGGGAGGCTAGAAAAGAGCCCTGCCTGGGTAACATTTAAAACTTGAGTAGTAGTCATCTTTATGTCAAAGGTTTCTTGGACCATCCATTTTTAAAAGATTATATATATATATAAAAGATTATATTATACATATGTATAATTTTTTTTAGGTTATCAGTGCCTTGTTTTCCTGTTGACTCTCCCTTACCTCACTCCCATCTACCTCCAAGGAGGAGAAACTCTGAACAAGGAGAGAAATGGCATTCTTTGTGAAAGGCATGCATGGCAGGTGCTGCAGAGGAGTTTAGCACATGGGCCTGGGGATCAGACAGGCCTGGCAATTGCATCTCAGTTTCCCCACTTGCCAGTGGTGGGAGCTGGGGTGGGTGACTGAACCTCTGCATTTATCCGGACTTATCTGTAAATGGATGCTACTGTTGGCATATGCCTTACCAAAGTTGCTTTGATGACTAAGTAAAACAGTGCCTGTAAGACACTTGGTGGAGTATTGAGCTCAGCAAACAAAAGCTTCCATTATTATTATTATTATTATTATTATAATATATATTTTTTGGTGTTGAAGATTGAACCTGGGATCTTGCATGTTAGGCAGTCGTTCTACCTCTGAGTCATATCCCCAGCCCAAAAGCTGCTATTATTCTGTCACTGTCCTATCAAATGGTACATTAACAGGTAGAGGAAAAGGATGATAAATTGATGCAAGTTTCCAACCAACACAAAACAAGATCACATTTCCTTTGATATGCAAATGAGCAGGGCAGACCCTTCTTTTTGACTTCTTGTATCTCTCTCTTTCTTTTAAAAATTTTTTTAGTTGTAGATGGACATATTTATTTTTATTCAGTGCTGAGGATCAAACCCAGTACCTCCTACATGCTTGGCTAGCACTCTACCACTGAGTTACAACTGCAGCCCCATCTCCCTCTTTTTAAAAAATAAGTTTCATGGTCCAAGTTGGCAGCCACTGAACAAGTATCTTAGGTTTCCTATAGTATGAACTCAAGATGTTCTGGTGTCTCAAGGTCTAGCCCAGCATACAGGATAGGAGAACCGAGGGGATTTGGGGGCAGATGTCTTCATTAATAATGAATGATGTTTGTGTGTGTAGGTGTTCATCTTTTGGGGGACCTGGTGTGATGGCAAATAGCAGGATAGGGTTCAAGAATACAGAGAGATGACCTTCGTCACCTTTACCACAATTAATATAAGCATTGTTGTTGGAAAGTGAGTAGAAACCTTCTATACTGACGAAAATGTGGCATCAGCTCATTGCAAGATAAACCAGCTTGTACCCCATGGCTAGGACAAGCCCCATTTGTAACTCAAAATTGTGGGTGATACTATCCATAAGAAGCCAGCAGAATTTCCTTATGGATGTGCCATCCCAGAAAGATGACATGTTAGGCACCCAGGGCAAGAGCATTCCTACTTGACACCAGTCTGCAGCCATTAAAGGATGTAAGTTGTGTAACAGTGTCGATAAATTCTGGCATGGAATCTTGATTTCATCTTTCTTGAAAGCTTTCCCTTTTATGTATGGTTAATAAAAGGCATTGAGGAAAAAGCACCATTCAGGACTTGACTTTTTGTTTAATGTGAATCCTTACAATTACTCACACAGAGCTTTTAGGGGGTAGTTATTAATTACACACATTATGGATTATACAATCAATATGCCTGAGTTCTTCTAAATTATCCCATAATTTGATCACAGAGTAACTCAGTTAACAAGGCAGAAATAACTTTAAAATGATGTCTAATTACCACCCTAACCACCAGATGTCAGTTTTTAAATGCAGTTCACAGATCAAAAGGCATTTTTTTACAATTGTAGGGGAGGAAACAGTGGCTGGAGAGGAAAGTTGGTCAGCCATGGTACATGGCTTCCTGGGGACCGTGTGTGGCAATTACAGCAGAGTGACAGGAACTTCATTTCCACTTCAACAATGCCGTCTACATGATAAGAGTTTGTGTTCTTCTCCAAGCTTCACATTGCAGTTATGCTCTGGAGTGACACGGGCCTGGGCCTCAGAAACCATCCCAAGAGCACCAGATTCATGCTGGGCTGGATGTATCCTATAGACGTGTTGTTTTGTAGGTGACAGGAGGGGATGAGCAGTTTCTGAGCAGGGTGGGGGTTGGTGAGGTGTGTCTGTCTCTCAGCTGGGCTCAGTGCTGATTTGGTGTTCTTCATTTTCCTCGTGAAAGTACTTGCCTTCTCTCTCCCCAGTAGCATGCACAATAGCAAGCCACCTAGGGGCTGTATCAGTTTCCAGTAGAGCCCCTCAATCTAATTTCAAGATAAAAAAGGCAAAAGCTGCCTCTGTGTTGTTATTTTTCAAATAAGTCCAGATATTAACATGTTAGTGGCTAACAAGCCCTGGAGAGGCTTTTACTTTTGTAATTCTATTTAATGAGTAGGTAATCTAAGATCATCTGTGCATCCCTCCCCAAACAAGGGTGCCCTTCTCTGTGGGAGCAGTAAAGCTATTTTCATTTGTATGAAAGAAAATAGAGAGTCTTTTGTTTTTCCAAGTTGGCTCTCAGGGGTAACAGACATGCAGCCTGCCTTTCAGGCTCATGAGGGTGTTTGGAAAACCACTGCATTTCAAAGACACAGAGTGTGGCAAAGGTGTAGTGGTCTGTGAAGTTTTAGGGACCTGTGTTCTGATCACTGATTTGCTACAATTTTTTTTTTTTAATATTTTGGGCAAGGCAAGTTGGGGGTAAAATACAGCTGATGACACTCTTCCTGGAGTCATTGAGAGGATTATATAAAATACTGTAACCAAAGTGCTGACACTTGGTTAAGTCACAGGAACTTGCAGCTGTCACCCATCAAGCCTCATCATCGCTGTCCATCGTCACAGTCATTCTTGTCTGCTCAGTATTAAATCACTCGGGCCCAATCCATGGTGTTTGCCTGTACCTCTGTCCTCCTTTTGTTCATCTTCTAAGCCTCGCCTGTTCTTCTGGGTATAGTTTGAACCTAACCTTCCCCCTCACCTCACTCTCCCTGCCCAGAGCCCTCCTCCTCTGTTCTACTTTGTGGTTGCTTAGCAACCGTGGGCTGCCCTATTTTCTAACTTTTTCTTACATCTGTTTTTTCTCCCCAACAAAGGCTCTGGAAGGCAGGAACCTGCCTCACCCTTGTGCATGTGTGTCAGTTTCTTGCAGGGTAGAGTCCACAAAACAGGTTAGCACTTCCTTGAATGATGAATAAAGACATGTGGGAGTCATCATTTGCATGAGTTTGATGATGCCGGTGGAGGTTCATTCACAGACAGGCAAGGGCTGCACAGAGCTGTGAACCCACCTAGTTCATCTTGTACTAAGAGGTGGGGATACTGAGACCCAGAGAAACCAGAGACACTTGTACTCATAGTTTCAATATAAGTGTGTTCTTGTTGTCAAATCTGTGTCATGTTCAGCAAAAGTTTACAGAAATTTTACATTAATATAGACCAAAATATATAATATTTTTGATGCAGCACATTGGCTTCTTTTTATCAGCAAGTGTTCCCTTAAAAAGGATTTCAGGAGTTTTTTTTTGTTTTTTTTTTTTTCAGGCAGGGTCTGACCATGTTCTGCTTATTGGTCTTGAACTCCTGATCTCAAGAGATCCTCCTGCATCAGCCCCTAAAGTTGTTGCAACTACAGGTGTGTGCCACTGTGGCTGGCTTTCGGGGACTTTTTTTTTTTTTTGTAAATCAGGAATAGTTCGACACACTAACATTGTTTTTCCAAATACCATCTCTGTGTGCACTTGTTGGTGTGAGGGCTTTGAGCTGCCTGCCTGCTTCCATTTCCCCTTTTTTCCTTTTAAATAAACCCACGTTTTGTTTAGGATTTGGACCAGCTAGCTTACCATTACTACAATGAAATGTCTAACATGTACTTCTTTTAAAGAAGAGAGGTTTAATTTGGCTCATGATTCCAGAGGTTCAAGTCCAAAGTGAGGTGGCCCCATGGATTTTGGCATCTGGTGAGGGGGGCACATTATGGCACAGCCTGTGTCAGAGTGAGTGGGCACATCTCAAGCAGAAAGCAGAAATAATAAGATAAGTGGGGTACCACAATTCCTTTTGAAGGCCTTCCCCCAATGACCTAGGGACCTCCCACTAGGCCCCACTTCCTAAAGGTCTTTAGGCCTTCCCAATACCACCACCCAGGTGACCAAGCCTCTAACATATGGACCATTGGAGAGAGCACCCATATGCAAACAATAGCCCATTTCCTCTCTCGTTCACGCAGCCCACGAGACCAGAGACCAGAGGAAGGTGACTCCATTTGTCTCCAGGAATGGATACTGATTGATCTACAACTCTAAACCAAGAGATTAATCTTAAAAGTCTGCCAGTTTGAGAATAGACTGAGTGTTAGTACTTGATCAAAGGGCCAAGACAAATGGCTTGTCAGGGCTATATGGGAAAGATCCTCCTTTTTCTTCTAAAATCCTTTGGGAACCGTTCTATCAGTCTCCTACCCAGTGTGAATGAGAACACCATGTGGCACAGATTTCTATTGAAAACATCTTAAGAGCACAAGAAGAACTAGCCTCAGGATAGAACAACACTGTGGATGGCAGAGCACACCGGGAAAACAACATGGGCTCTTCATCATGATATGTGGCTAGAGCAGCAACAGCATGGCGTTTGGACCCCATATTCCAAGAGACAGGTGCGCTCTTTAATGAAAGGTTGATCTGCTATTGCCTAACGTGTTTGCAGAGGCACTCAGGGGTAGATGATTCCCTGCAAGTAGCAAATAGTTGCCTGGCAGTCAACAAAATGTAATATCAGCTGTAATATAAATTAAAATTCTTGCAAAAACCCTCCAGAGACGGTTATGAACTATTCAAGCAGTTCAGAATACAGTTAGAGTTTTTAGAATGGTGACTTAAACATGATGCCCTAACTCCTAACAATCTCAAGGATCTTTAGTTATCTGGATGCTGATACTTAATGGACACCAGTTTGGAACCAGTACTTGGTGGAATTTGAGGAGTTCGTGGGTCGGATGTAGATTGGGAGTTGAAGACAAGGCTGAGAGACAGGGAAGAACTCTGAAAATGAAACGCCTTCATGTCATCATTAAGTTTCTCACAGACCTGTTATGATTATAGAGCTTAATAATAATGTTGATAGTATTATTATGCATTCAGTCTGTGCCACACACTTTATAAATATTTGTCCTTTTAATTGTTCTGTCTACTGTGGTATTATTATCCCTTTTTTATAGATGAGCAAATTGATGCTTAAAGACATTAAGGAATGTAACAAAGGTCCACGTGTGGAGGAAAGAAGAGGAGCCACAGTTTCAACTCATGTCTATTTGTCTTTAAAACTCAGGCCATGCACTAATAATGTTATTTTGCCTAAGACCATGCCACTGTGCTCATTTATTCTTTTACTTATTAATACAGTGAATGCTTCTAAAGTGCCAGGCCCTGTTCCAGGCCCAGTGGAGTACATTAGTGAACAGAGTAAAGTTTCTGCTTTTGTTGAGACTGCAACAACTACTGGTAGGGGATAGTTTAAAAAAAAAAAAACAAAACAAAACCAAAAAAACACAAGCAAACAAATACAGGTACTTGTTACATATAATATATCCACAACCTAAGACACAATGACAAAAGCCAAAACTCTTTTTGCGTGGTCTCTTTACCAAACAATCAAGCTATACACCTAACGAAAGTGGTGGTATTTGGCTGTGGGAGGAAAACCCCCGTCAGGGTGAGATTGCAGGCAAGTGGGTGGCTATTGGTCAGACGGTGCAGTCTTCAATACCCGCCAGTAGGTGGCAGTCGTGCCTTATAAACTCTGGAGACACAGACCTGATTGGCACTTGGAGCTTACAATGAGACTTAAGTTCTTTGATTTTATAATGCTAGCGCTTCCTATGCTATCTAATTATCTCTGTTGAATGGGTTGACTATATGAAAGACTTAATCAGTACAATTTGAAATACAGGTAATGTGGCTGTGCAATTTCCAGTGACAATTTATTCAACTTTTATTTTAAGGTTGTCCTAAAAGTATACCACATTTTGCTGAAGCCTATGGATTATATTTATATTCATGACGAACAATCACCTGCATGATGAAAATAGGCTCATGGAAGTGCAGCATTCTGCTAAATTATATGGTCGGAACACAGAGTTGAAAATCTAATAAGAGTTTTCAGAGAGGAAAATGCGATTGAAAAATAAAACCCATTCCTAGATATTGATATGCCTTTTAATCAAGCTTGCAAAGTTGTTCTGATAATCTGCATGGAATCTTTGTTATTTTAAAAGAAGAACACTACAATATCCTAGATTTAGAAAGAAATGACATATATATTTGGAGCTCTGATTAAAGACCTTTGAGTCATACTCCTACTGCTATTCCCCTCACTTTTCTCCAAAGTTAGATTAGGGTTACAACATGTATATTTGTATCCCAGGGTCATCATTCTGTCTTTTCAAGTTGCAGGAGCCAGAGCTGTTTTTTGCAGGAAGTGATTGAGGCTCTGGGTTGGAGGGAACTGAGAACTAGGGGTGAACAGAATTTTTAAGGTGTGTCTATTTCCGGCTGCTTTTAAGGTTGCTTAAAGGTATAGCCATGGGTCCTCAAACGCTTTTGTCCTGCTGGGTAGGACCCTTGCTGGTGCATCGCCTCATTGCATTGGCTGTTTATTGCTTTCTATATGACGTATCTTCTGAATCACAGGACAACATCCATCTTATTTTAAAAACTTTGAATCCATCTTAGTTGCAGCAAGAAGCTGTCAATTAGTATTTGCAAAAGGCATCCTGCTGGTGTCTGTAGCAGCCACCAAATGTGACTCAGTGGCTTTTAAGCCAGAGGCCTGAGGATTCCAGTGCTTTCTGTTCTCCGGCATCTAATTTGGGAAAAGTTGTATTTCAGGAAGTTGCCAGAAAGAAGTGAAGGAAAAGACAAACTTCAGTGAGTTTCAGCTGCCAGCCTAGCACTGTGCTGTTACATGACTCTGAAGTTAATGAGGATATAGTTTTTGTTTTTCACTTTCTCTCTGGATGTGTGCCTAGTATATATTGCATAAAAATGAAATGGTGACATCCCCAATGCAATTTCACTTATGAAATTAAAACTGCTCCTGTCTCCATTTTCCTGGAGGGTTGCAGGATGGTATTAGGAAATTTCCAGTCCCCAGAGGGATTCTAAATCTTTCAGATCCTTCTAGGATGTTTAGCAACTCATCCATCTGTAGCTCCTGGTTCTTCCCTAAATTGGATTAATCCAAATGCTCACTAGGCTGAAGTCCTTTAAACAAAATAGTGTCTAATGCCTTCTACTTCTATCCTAACTATGCTTTGGGTTAAAAAAGAAACCTAGAAATTTCCCCTGATACTTTTTTATTTTTTTGGTACTTTTTTTATAACACAGCATTTGGTTTTCATTTTCTAAGAAATCAGGAAAAACTGAAGAAGCCAATGAACTAGCACTAGCAACCTATCTGTAAGCTGAGATGAGAGAGGAACTAATATTGGTAAAATCATCTATAGAAAATCTAAAAATCTTTCTTTGATTTTGGTTTAATTGCAGTGCTGAAGATTTTAACCTAAGGATATTGGGTGAGATCTTTCAGAGCATGAACATGGTCAATTCAATGCTGACCGTGGAACTTGGTCTGCAAAGTGTCAGAAGCTCCTCTAAGAAGTCGAGGTAAAAAGCCAGTCAGGGTGGGAGAATCTTGATAGCATGGAACCTGAGAGAGGTTAAAGGTAAGTCAGTTGTGCACAATAGCATTTCAGCAGAGTGACAGCTAAAGAGTGTGGTTCCTACTCTCTGGCTTTACTAAGTGAATTTTTTTTTTTTTTGAAATGGTAGAGGGAAAAAAAAATCAACAATGTTTATAGTTTGAAAGAAAACCTTTCATAAAACTGTAGAAATGTGAGGACCCAGCGCAGCTTTGTGAAATGTCTGAGAAAAGACAGCATGCCTCACTGCTTCTAAATTAGATCACAAATTTTCTGGCTGATGGCAGCATCTTAGTGCTCACCCCAAAGGCAAAGATCTGAACAAATTACATTTTAATATCTTAGGTTCATTTATCCCTGCTGAGATCACACAGAAGCAAAAACATAGACATACATGGAAATCCAAGTGGCCCAAGGGAGTCACCAGCAATGCTGTACATGGAAAGAAGGCCAGAGTGAAATGAAACCTTTTTGCTTCTGTGGCAGAAGATGTACCCTGCTTAACACATGCCATCACTGAGTTGGAGGACACCCTCTTGGAGACAAGGGCCACAATGCATTTTTTTTTTTGGTACTAAGGATTGAACTCAGGGGTACTTGATCACTGAGCCACATCTCCAGCCCTATTTTGTGTTTTATGTAGAGACAGGGTCTCACTGAGTTGCTTAGCACCTTGCCATTGCTGAGGCTGGCTTTGAACTCACGATCCTCCTGCCTCAGGCTCCCAAAGTGCTGGGATTACAGGCGTGCGCCACCGCACCCGGCTCACAATGCATTTTTAATAGCTATACTTTGCCTATTGAGGTGTGTATATAGACAGCTGTTTAGACCGTCACTTCTACCTCCTTATGCATGTGAAAAATGCTTAGGTTGGCATTAAACTCCAATGAAATGTTTTTCTGTGAGAAAATGAGAACTTTGGAGGATAGAAGCAGAGAAAGACAAGATTTTGTATGTCAGGCTAAGAAGTTCCACCCCAATGCAGCAGAAGTTGGAAAGCGGGAAGTTTTTGAGAGAGAAAACAAAAACTATGAAGTATATACATGGATGTGAACTATATATATACATGGATAGCAAAAAATATAGACCACTGTTGCAATACTTTAGGCAAAAAGAAGTAGGAACTTAGAAGAGTAATCAAGGTAGGAATGAGATAAGAAAACTGATGAAAGAGTGACCACAATTTGCAACTGCTTGGACCCAGCAACCAAAGACAGCAAGAAATCATAATACTACAAGATTTCGAGACTGGGTCACTATTAGTGGTGCTACTAACAGAAATAGGATCCCTAGAGGTAGAAACAAGTTTGGGAGAAAATGAGAATTCATTTTTCAATATAGAGTGAGAGTCCTGTGGGAAAGTTATATAGAATTGTCTATAATATCAAAGTGAAACAGTTGATTTGGGGAGGGGAGAGATGAGGCATAAAAGGTAAATTTTATTGGAAGTTTTATTCTTCATCTAAACATTCATTTTAGTTTTCTACTTTATTTTTCAATATATACGTGTTTGTTTCCCGACTTTCTTTTACAACTGAGCTTGACAAGTATTCAGTTAAAATGAAAAGAAATCATTTTTGGGGAGGAAGAACACAATGAAACTTATTTATTTATTGAAATATATTTTATTAACATTAATTGTGCATATTAATGGGATTCACATGATATTTCCACACATGCGTATAGTGTGCCCTAATCCTATGTGACCTCTTTCTTCTTCCACCTCACCCTTAGCAGGCACTCTTCCCAGTCCCTGGTAATCACTATTCTATTTTCAGATTGACTCTTTTTTTTTTAGTTTCCACATATGAAAGAAAACATGCAATATTTATCTTTCTGTATCTGTCTTATTTTGATTAATATATTCTCCAGTTGCATTTATTTTGTTGAAAATGACCAGTTTCATTTTCTTTATAATAATATTCCATTGCATGTACACTGTATTTTGAGTATCCATTCATCTGTTGATGGACACCTAGGCAGATCTCAAACCTTAGCTATTGTAAAGAGTGCTGCAATGAACATGGGCATGAAGGTATCTCTTATGTATGCTGACTTCATTTCCCAGGAGTGGGTTACCTGCATCATATGGTAATAGTATTTGTAGTTTTTGGAGGAACCTCCATATCTCCATGACAGCTATACTAATGTACTTTTCCTCCAACAGTGTATAATGGTTCCTTTTTCTCACTTCCTTGCCAACATTTCTCCGTCATTGTTATTTTCTTCCTCTTCCTTTTCCTCTCCTTCTCCTTCTCCTAGTAATAATAGTAGCCACTCTAGGCTATTATTATTAGGGGTTGTGGCTCAGTGGTAGAGTTCTCACCTAGCACATGTGAGGCACTGGGTTCAATCCTCAGCACCACATAAGATACATAAAATAAAGGTATTGTGTCCATCTACAACTAGCCACTCTATTAGGGTGAAATGGCATTTAATTATAGGTTTGATTTGCTTTTCTT
Organism: Xerus rutilus; assembly: GCA_028644305.1. Taxonomy (NCBI): domain Eukaryota; kingdom Metazoa; phylum Chordata; class Mammalia; order Rodentia; family Sciuridae; genus Xerus; species Xerus rutilus. The sequence continues at coordinate 40,745,501 of CM053409.1, read as the reverse complement.
TAATGGCTAATGATGCTAAGCATTTCATATATTTATTGGCCATCTATATTTCATCTTCTGAGCAGTCTCTGCTCAATTTCCCTGTTTATTAAATTGGATTACTTATTTTTTTTTTTGCTAAGTTTTTTGAGTTCTTTATATTTTCTGGATATGAACTCTCTCTTAGAAGAATACTTGACCATATTTTCTTCCTTTCTGTAGATAATCTCTTCACTCTGATGATTGTTTCTTTTGCTATGGGGAAGTTTTTAGTTTGAGATCTCATTTGTAAATTTTTAGTTCTGCCACCTATGCTTTGAGAAAATCTGTAAAATCATTGCCTGTACCAATGTCATAGTGTTTCCTCCATGTTTTCACCTAGTAGTTTCAGGTCTTATGTTAAGATTTTTGATCCATTTTGGTTGTTTTTTGTCCAGGGTGAAAGATGTGGTCACATTTCAGTTCTGAATGGATATCCAGTTTCCCTACCATTTGTTAAAGATGTTAAAGAGACTGCCCTTTCCTCAAAGTTTGTCTTTGGGGCCTTGCTGATAATCAGTTGATTGTAGGCATGTGGGTTTATTTCTAAGTTCTTTTCTATTCCATCTATGTATTTGTTTTTATGCCAATATCATGCTGTTTGGGTTACTATGGTTCTGTAGTATGTCTTGAAATCAGGTATCGTGAAGGCTCCAGTTTTGCTTTTTGCTCAAGATTGCTTTGGCTATTCATGGTCTTCTTTTTTTTTTTAAATATTTATTTTTTAGTTGTAGGTGGACAGAATATCTTTATTTTATTTTTATGTGGTGCTGAGAATCGAACCCAGTGCCTCTCGCGTGCTAGGCGAGCACGCTATCACTGCGCCATAACTCCAGCCCTATTCATGGTCTTCTGTGCTTCCATGTGAATTTTTGGATCCCCCCTGCCAATTCTGTGAAGGATGTCATTGGTATTTTGGTGGGGGATTGCATTGAATATGTACATTGCTTTGGTAGTATGGACATGTACACTATTCTTCCAATTCATGAGCATGGGCGGTCTTTTTACCTTTTAGTGTCTTCTTCAATTACTTTCATTAGTGTTTTGTAATTTTTGTTGTGCAGGCCTTTTACTTCCTTTACTTAAGTTTGTTTCTGGTATATATGTATACATGTACATATGTATTTTTGTGGCTGAGAATGGGATTGCTTTTTATTGATTTATTTTTCAACAGAATTGTTATTAGTATACATAAAAACTACTGATTTTTGTATGTTGATTGTGTATCCTACTACTTTATTAAATTTATCATTTCCAATAGTAATTTGATGGAGTCTTTAGTTTTTTTCTATGTATAGAATATATCATCTGCACACAGGAATGATTTGCCTTTCCTCCTTTCCTATTTGTGTTCCCTGTATTTCTCTCTCTTGCCTAACTGCTCTGTCTAAAATTTCTAGTACTATATTGAATAAGAGTGGTGAGAGTGGACACCTTTGTCTTTTTCTGGATCGTAAAGGAAATGTTTTCAGTTTTTCTCTGTTCAGTATGATGCTGACTATGGGTTTGCCATACACAGGCTTTTTTTATATTGGGGTATATCCTTCCATACCTAATTTGTTCAGGGCTTTCACCATGAATAGTTGTTAAAATTTATCAAATTCTGCATCTGATCATATGAGATGATTTTTATCCTTATTCTGTTTGTGTAACATATTGAATTTATTGGTTTGCATATGTTGAAATACCTTTGCATCCCTGAAATGAAACAACTCGATCACAGAATATGATCTTTTTGATGTGTTGATGAATTCAATTTGCTAGTATTTTATTGAGGGTTTTTGCATCTATACCCATAAAAGTTATTGGTCTACAGTTTTTGTTTTTGTGTTCTTACAGGGTTTTGTTATCAGGGTAGTACTGGCCTCATAGAATTAGTTTGACAGGGTTGTCCCCCTTTCAGTTCTATAGAATAGTTTGAGAAGCATCGGTGTTTGTTCTTTTTTTTTTTTTTTTTGTTACCAGGAATTGAACTCAGGGGCGCTCGACCACTGAGCCACATCCCCAGCCCTATTTTGTGTTTTATATAGAGACAGGGTCTCACTGAGTCGCTTAGCGCCTCACCATTGCTGAGGCTGGCTTTGAACTCACAATTCTTCTGTCTCAGCCTAAGTGCTGGGATTACAGGCTTGAGCCACCGTGCCCAGCTGGTGTTTGCTTTTATTTAAAAGTTTGGTAAAATTCAATAGTGAATCCATCCAGTTTTGGGCTTTATGTTGTTGGCAGGCTTTTTATTATTGATTTAATTTTATTGCTTTTGATTAGTCTATTTAGGTTTTTTATATACTCTTGATTGAATTTTGGTAGGTTCTGTGTGTCTAGAATTTGTGCATTTCTTCTAGATTATCCAGTTTATTAAGATATAATAATCTTTCACAATCCTTTGTATTTTTTCATTTCTAATTTTATTTGTTTTGGTCTCTGGTTATTCTAGCTAAAAGTTTGTCAATTTTGGTTATCTTTTCAAAGAACCAACTTTTTGTTTCATTGATCTTCTGTATTGTTTTTAGACTCCATTTTATTTATTTCTGCTTTCATCTTTATTATTTCTTTCCTTATACCAATTTTGAGTTTGGTTCAGTTTTGATTTTCCAAGTCCTTGAGATTTAGCCTGTTTATTTGAAATCTTTCTATTTTTTATTTAATTTTTATTTTTTGGTACTGAGGATTGAACTCAGTGGTGCTTTACCACTGAGCCACTTCCCCAGCCCTTTTTATTTTTTATTTTGAAACAGGTCTCACTAAGTTGCTTAGGGATTTGCTAAGTTGCTGTGACTGGCTTTGCAATTGCAAGCCTCCTGCCTCACCTACCGAGCTGCTGGTATTCCAGGTGTGCACCACTGTGCCTGGCTTTTTTTTTTAAACATAGATGCCCATTGCTATAAACTTCCCTTTAATATTCACTTCTCTAGATCCTCCAAATTTTGATATATTGTTTCACTTTCATTTGTTTCAAGAAATTTTTCAATGACCCCATTTGTTGAAAACTGTATTGTTTATTCTCCATATATTTGTATAATTTCTAAAGATTCTCTTGTTATTGACTTTTAGTTTTATTCCATTGTAATCAAGAAAAGTGTAGGATAGGGTTCATTATTTCTGAATTTGTTAAAGCTTGTTTCATGTCCCAATTTATGGCCTATTCTAGAGAAAGTTGCATGTATTGATGAAAGAATGTGTGTTCTTAACTATTGGGTGGAATGTTCTATAAGGAGCCTATCTCCCTTTTAAGTCTAATAGCATTTATTGTATAAAATTTGGTGCATTGACATTAGGTGTGAATAGATTTATAATTATTATATCTTCTTGATGAACTTATTCCTTGATCATTATGCATTGATCTTCTTTGTCTCTTCTTACAGTTTTGTCTTAAAGTATTTTGGCATATATGCTATTACTATGCACTTTAGAATTCCATTTGCTTGGAATACACTTTTTTTTTTGGTACTGGGGATTGAACTCAGGGGCACTTGACCACTGAGCCACATCCTCAGCCCTATTTTGTGTTTTATGTAGAGACAGGGTCTCACTGAGTTGCTTAGCACCTCGCCATTGCTGAGGCTGGCTTTGAACTGGAGATTCTCCTGTCTCAGCCTCCCTAAGTGCTGGGATTACAGGCTTGAGCCACCGCACCCAGCTTACTGTAATACACTTTTGCATCCATTCATTTACAGTCTGTATGTGTCTTTACTAGTGAAGTGAGCTTCTTGTAGGCAGCATATTATAGGCTTTTTTTTTAAAATCCATTCAGCCATTCAGTGTATTTAATTGGAGAATTTAGTCCATTTACATTCAGAGTTATTATTGAAAGGTAGAGACTTATGTCTGTCATTTTATTGATTTTTTTCTAGATGTTTTGAATATTTTTTGTTCTTTTCTTCCTCTTATTCATACTTGTGGCTTGACGGTTTGTTGATTATATTTGATTATTTTTTATTTTACTGATTCTTTTTAGCTATAAATGACAGTAGAATTCATTTTGATATAATTATATAAGGATGAAATATATCTTATTTTAATTAGTACCCCATTCTTATGGACGTGCATGGTGGTGGGATTCACTATGGTATATAAAATGACTACATAGGAAAATTATTTCAGATTCATTCCTGTCTTTCCTTTTCCTATCCCCCCTCTTTTCTCTTCATTCCCCCCTTTCTAATCTACTGAGTATCTATTCTTCCCCTCTTCCCCCTTCTTGTGAATTAGCTTCCATATATCAGCAAAAATATTCAATATTTGGCTTTTGGGGGCTGGCTTATTTCACTTAGCAGGATAGTCTCCAGATCCATACAATTACTTGCAAATATCATAAAGGCATTCTTCTTTATGGCTGAGTAATAATCCATTGTGTACATATACCACATTTTATTTATTCATTCATCTGTTGAATGGAACCTAGGTTGGTTCCATAGCTTAGCTACTGTGAATTGAGCTACTATAAATATTGATGTGGCTACATCATTGTAGTATGTTTATTTTACATCCTTTGGATATATACCAAGGAGTGGGATAGCTAGATCAAATGGAGGCTCTATTTCTAATTTTTTGAGGAATCTTCACACTGCTTTCCAGAATGGCTGCTCCAGTTTGCAGTTCCACCAGCAATGTATAAGTGTACCTTGGCCCCACATCCTCTTCAACATTTATTGTTACTTGTGTTCTTGAAAAGTGCCATTCTGACTGGAGTGAGATGAAATCTCAGTGTAGTTTTAATTTGCGTTGATTCTTTTCTATTTTTCTTTTGTGTATCTACTCTTCTAGTGAGATTTATACTTCCACATGCTGTCATGATGGTGGTTATATTTCTGTCACCTCTGGATGTAATACTCCCTTAAGCATCTTTTATAAGGCTACTTTATCTTTTATAAGAATTCAGGTGGTCATGAATTCTTTCAGTTTTTTCTTATCTTGGAAGGTCTTTATTTCTTCTTCATTTATGAAATATAGCCTTGTTGGATATAGTAATCTTGATTGGCAGTTGTTTTCTTTCAGGAATTTGGAATATGTTATTCTATTCTCTCCTTGACTATAGGTTTTCTTCAGAAAAATCTGTTGTTAGTTTAATGGATTGCCCTTAAATGTGACATAGAGCTTTACTCTTTCAGATTAAATATTCTTTTTTTGTTCTGTATTTTTGACAGTTTGACACTATGTAATAGTAAGATTTTTTTCTGGGCAGGACTATCTGAGGTTCTATAAGCCTCCTCTACCTAGATGCCCAAGTCTTTTCCAAGACTAGGGAATTTTTCTGCTATTGTTTCATTGAATAGATCTTCTATGTCCTTAATCTTTTTTTTTTTTTTTTGCCTTTGGATATACTAATTATGCAGATGTTTGATATTTAATGGTGTCACAAAGATCTTGAATGTAGCCTTCATTTTTGTTTTGTCTTAAAATGATATATTAAAAGAACTGTCTTGAAGTTCCAATATTCTTCCACTAGATCTAGTCTATTGTTGAGGCTTTGGCTGAATTTTAAAATTTGACTTATTAAGCCCTTCATTTCCAAGATTTCTGTTTGATTCTTTTTCAAAATCTCTATCTCTGTTGAATTTCTCATTCATATCCTGTATTGTCTTCCTAATTTTGCTTAACTGTTTATCTGTATTCTTTTTGATCTCCTGAGCTTTTTAAAAACAATTCTTTTGAATTCTTTATCAGGAATTTTATCCATTTTAATTTTCTTTGGAATCTGTATCTAGAAAGTTATGATCTTTTGGAGGTGTCATATTACCTTATTATTTTACATTTCTTGTGTTCCTGTATTATGATTTAGATATGAAGCATCCCCCCAAAACGCATCTGTGAGACAATAAAAAGAAGTTTAGAAGTGAAATGATTGGGTATGAGAGCCTTCACCTAATCAGTGCAATAATTTGCTGATAGGGATTAACTGGGTGGTAACTGTAGGCAGATAAATTGTGACTGGAGGAGGTGAGTTATTAGAGTGTCTCTTTGGGGTTTATATTTTGTCCCTGGTGAGCCAAACTTAGGTTCTCTCTCCTTTCTGATTATCATGTTCTGAGCTGCTTTCCTCTGCTTCACTATGCTGCCATGATGTTCTGCCTTACCTTGGGCCCAGAGCAATGGAGTCAGTTATCTGTGGACAAAGACCTCCAAAACTGTGAGCCCCAAATAAATTTTTTCTTCTCTAAAATGATTTTTCTCAGGTCTTTTTATCAAAGTGGCAGAAAGTTACCTAAAACATCGTGTGTTAAGATTTGTGCATCTGGTGGATTGATTATTTCTACCACTTTTATGGAATGGCCTTTTTAGTAGGCATCTTTCTCCTAAAGATGTTTCTTGGGGTATGAATTTGTTATGCAATGTTGAGTTTATTTCTAGTTTAGCACCATAGCGTTATCTCCATATAACTTCTTTTGCTGTAATTAGTTTGGGTACGATGTATTTTGTCATTATGGTTTGGATTTTAAAATGTCACCCAGAAAATTCAAGTGTGAGGCAATGTTTAGAAGTAAAAAGATTAGATTGTCTGAGCTGTGACTTTGCCAGTGGATCCTGAAGGCTGACTTCATCAATGGATTATGAGAGTTGTGGCCTCACCATTGGATTAATTCATTTGATGGATTAATAATTTGAATGGACAATTGGGTGGTAACTATAGGCAGATGGAATATGACTAGTGGAAGTAGGTTATGGGGGCATCCCCTTGAGGACTATATATTGTCCCTGACTCCTTCCTCCCTCCCTCCTTCTGCCTCCCAGCTGCTATAAGCTGAGCAACTTTTATATGTGATACCCTTCCATCATAATGCTCTGCATCACCTTATGTCCAGAGCAATGGAGTTGATCAACCATGTACTGAACTTCTGAAATCATGACCCCAAATAAGCTTTTTGTCCTCTAAGTAGTTCTTATGTTGGGTGGTCACAGTGATAAAAAGCTGGCTAATGCAACTGTATTAGAGTCTAAAAGCCTCACTGTATCTGTGGGTGACACAAGAGTGGGACACTGTATCAGCTTAGGCAGGTTTGTGTAGACAGCAGAATATATGGCTACCCCTACAATGGAAGTGGTGACCCCTATCAGGTGATGAGGGTTTCATCAGTCACTGTTGGTATTGGCTCTGTTACTTGTAAAGCTCTCTGGCATTGATTGCACCAATAGTGGTGGGGAGCCTGAAGTACTTGTCCTCCAACCAGACAGTGGTGCAGGCCATGGTGTTTCACAGGGAATGGTGGGGACAGGAATCATACAGTCTTGTTAGTAGTACATGATTAGAAAAAGCATGGGAAGGCCAGTTGTAGAAACTAGTAGACATTTTGGCAGTAGTTGCTAATGTGTTCCTCTCTACTGTTACTGTGGATATTCCTAAGCAGAGGATGCAGCTCACCTCAGGCCTCCCCCAACCATGTGTACCTAGAGATGGATGATGGTTGGAGCTTCTTACCCCTTTCCGTTCTTTTAGCTGTAATGCCCATCAGGGATTGAGCTGGGGTAGGGCAGAGCTGAAGTTGGACAAAATTACTCGCAGGGTCTTCCTTGGCTGTACACATCCAGTGACAGGGTAAGGGCCAAGACTTTTCACCCTCTGACTCTTTCAGGTGTAGTAACTTCCAGGGATCTGACAGGAGCGGGTCTCAACTGGAACTGGGAAAAATCCCTCTCTGTTGAAGTCCACAGGAGCAAGCAAGAGCAGAACTTGCCCACAGCTGGGAAAGATTTCTCTCTGGACCTTCTTAGGCCATGCACTCTGGAGCAAATGACAGCTGGAGTTGTGACATTGCTTAAGACTGCCCAAGCATGCCTTTTGGGGGCTGAGCAGCAGTGAGACAACAGTTCTTTCTCTTCCCTGTTGGTGACAAGCACAATGCATGGTGTTGGGAGGAGAAGTGGTTGGAACTGTGTGGGGGACTGCCCTCAGTCCTGACCTCAGTATGAATCTGCATGTGATTAGCAATGGCCCTGATCTCAGAGGGCAGGCTCCGCAATGCCCTGCTTCCTGTGGGTGGCTCACTCTATTCTCTTCTTTGCAGCACCTCCCATGTCCTGAAGTGCACCATGTTCAGTATGTTTGGGTCAGTCACTCTGCTTAGCCATGTTTCCTGTGCCAGGGAAATAGTTCTGAGGTCCCAAGGGTAGAATTATGCAGGGCTTTCTGACCCAGGAGCAGTGCAAATTCAGAAAATAGGTCCCTTCTCAAGATGGCTCCTGGCTAAAGCACCCTGGGGTTTGCTGGGAGATGATGTGAGATTTTTTTTTTTTTCCCAGGGTAATGTTGCAGTATAGATTTCAGGTTACTTATCTAGTGGAGCTACAAGTCTAGCAGTGTTTTGAGACTTTCCAATAGCTAGGATTGCAATAGTTAGGCTGATAGAATTTGCTTTGGGACTTTCTCTTTCATCATATTTCTGCAGAGGAGAGGATCCCCCTCTCCTAGCTGTGGAGCCAGGCAGCAAGTGCTAGGATACACCTGTTGCTTTGATTTTTCTTTGTGGAGCAACATCAGAATTCTGGGTGCCTCTATCAGCCATCTTGCTCTCTAAAAAGTCTTAAGTGTATAGATAGTGGTAATATTTGTTTGATTTAATATTAGAATATGATTTAATGTTAGTTATAGTCAAGGAACATCAACACTTCTGTGTATTACTATCTGAACTCTACAATAGATCCTTGGGAGTATGCAAATAAATATTTGTTTCAGAGGTCACATTTAGAAATAGAAGGACTGTCAAAGGAGAAAACTGAGAAAGAAAAGATGGAGTGCCACATTAGGGTGTGTGTTTGTGTGTGTGTAATTTTTTGGGAGGGAGGTACCAGGGATTGAACTCAGGCACTCAACCCCTGAGCCACATCCCCAGACTTATTTTGTATTTTTATTTAGACAAGGTCTTACTGAGTTGCTTAACACTCTTCTTTTGCTGAGGCTGGCTTTGAACTCACGATCCTCTTGCCTCAGCCTCCTGAATCTCTGGGATTATAGGCATGCGCCATTGCGCCAAGCAGATAAGTCTATATTTAAGAGGATGAGAAAGATAAACCAAGAGGTTGGTGAGAGAACTCAGAGCATTAGCATGTACAGGGTGTTAGGGGAGGAAGAAGATAAATCATAGATGTGATCCAGAGAACATGATGGAGAGTCAAGTTTGAGGAGGAGTGGTTGTGGGGAGAGAAGTTCTAATAGAGCCAATGGAGTGGAAATCAGAGCCTAACAATTAAGAAGTAAGAGTGTAATTAAGAAATAGAGGAAGGTGAGTTTGAATAAAAAGATTTACATGTTTGCAGGCTGATGAGAATGAAGTAGTTTAAAAGGAAAGGTGGAAAGTCCAAGTGTGAGAGAGGAGAAGCCATTTTGGGGGTTACAGAACTGGTTGGAAGGAAGAATTTAAGCACTGATGAACATAGATGCTAATTATGATACTAGATCCTGTTCCTTTCCCTTATTCCCCGGGAGAACTGAAAGGAATTCAGTGGTAAAAACACTCCTTTGTAAACTTACCTCAAATCTGAGTTGAATAAGAGGCAGTGTTTATTCTTGGTGGGAATGAAATGTGGGCCCCTGATCTTGTAGATGGTGATGTTGCATGCTGAGAAGTGAAGCCTTCTAGAACCTCCTTCCCTGCTAGTTAGGGTGATCCAACAACCAGTTCTGCGTCATTTCTATCATCCAGTGGATTATTTTAGGCTGCATGGGCATGCTAATTAAATTACTGTTGCCCTTGCTGAGAAATATTCTCTCATGTTCTCGGGCTGAAGAATTGAACTGAAAAGCATGGATTAGGTTGGCATTTGACTTTGTTAAGGTGCCAGGATTCCAGAATTTAGATCCTGTTCCTGAAGAAAACTAAAACCTGTCTGCCAAGTTTGTTAAACTTGCACAAGGCAGTCTTCTATCCACTAGTGGCTGGGCATACATTTCTTGGGCCAACTTGGCCAAAGTGAGCAAACACTTTTTTTTCCAAGTTGAAGAAAATGAGCAGACTTTACCCAGATCCCTAGAGGGGCAGTTCAGCACGTCAACTTGCTGCTCTTACGTGCACCTCTCATCAAACATCAGTGTTAATTATAACTGATTAGGATGAATTGGATTTGTTGACAGAATATCTAATGTAACTAATCAACTCCAATTTTTTTCACAGTTAATTTTGTAAATGTATTCCAACTGAAGCACCATGGGGTAAGAACTTTTCTTGTTAAAACTCTGTATCTATTAGAAAGAGAAAAAAGAAAGAAAGAGGAGATAAACAGTTGTACTGCAAGTCTCTTATCTTACTTAGACTTGTACCTGGAAAAAAAAAAAAAAAGAATTTCTAGAGATACAGACTGGTCTGCAGAAGTTGAGGCCATTTGTATAATTTGTAAACTAAAACAATTGTTTCTCAAATGCCATCTACTTTGGGATTGATTGATCAAGAATTCCTTGTTTGGGCTGGATGTAGCTCACTGGTAGAGTGCTCACTCAGCACATGTAAGACCTGGATTCTATCCTCAGTACTGGGGAAATAAAAATTCTTATTTGAAGCCGGGCACGGTGACTCAAGCCTGTAATCCCAGCATTTAGGGAGGCTGAGACAGGAGAATCACGAGTTCAAAGCCAGCCTCAGCAATGGCGAGGCGCTAAGCAACTCAGTGAGAGCCTGTCTCTACATAAAACACAAAATAGGGCTGAGGATGTGGCTCAGTGGTTAAGTGCCCCTGAGTTCAATCTCCAGTACCAAAAAAAAAAAAAAATTCTTATTTGAAGCAATGGGTCTCATCTAAGGTCATTTCCTAAAAGTGTCATGTCTAAAAAGTAAACTCAATATCCAATTCATTTCTTTCTGTTGGATAGACATATATATAATGTTTATATTTCAGCATTGCAGTATTGATGTTGAGACTTTTGAGCTGACAATGACATTTCCATAAATAAAACTGGAGCTGTAACTCAAACAATAAACAGCTTCCCTTAGCAAATGTAAATATTCTGATCTGACCAAGTAAAAGAAAATTAGCTTAAAAATTTTAAATGTTTTTATAAATGCATTATAGTTCTATGTAATAATGGGGTTCATTACATGTAAATAACACTTTGCCCCAGTTCTTTCCCTCTCCTCTTCCTTCCTCACTTGCTTTCCCTATTCCCCTTCTTGTACTCTTCTGGTCTTCCTTCTATTTATTTGTATGTATTTTTTGTATAGGTGCATTATAACTATTCATAATAGTAGGATTCATTGTGGTATATTCATATATGCATATAGCACAATTTGGTTGATGATATCCCCTTGTTCTTCTCCTTTCCCTTCCTCTCTGTCTCTTGATCCCCTCTCCTCTACTTATCTCCCTTCTAGTTTCATGAGATCCCCTCTTTTTCCTCTCTAATTTCTATTGTTTGAAGTTGTGCCTCGTGGGTCTGCTCGATGAGTTGGAGTCCTGAGAGATGAAAAGGGGTCTTCAGGGAAGACGAAGTGGGGTCTCATGGGAGGAGGTTTGGGGTGACCGTCGGCGTCGTCACTCCACCCAGAATCCCGGGGTAGATAAGCCTGCTCTGCCAGTGAAAGGCAGAACTCGTTTAATCCAGGAAGTACAGAAGCTTATATAGGGTCCTTGGACCAATCAAGGCCCCGAGGTTACAACCAATGAGGCACGCTTTGGTGGGCCGTGGGATTTATCAGTATAGAATGGGAAAAGAGGGAAGGGAGGGGTTGAAGGTATGGGGAGTGCTCCTACAAGTTTCCACATATGAGAGAAAACACTCAACCCCTGATTTTCCCATCTGGCTTAAAAAAAATTAGCTTCAACTTCTTCTTTTTTTTTTTTGGTACTGGAGATTGAACTCAGGGGCACTCAACCACTGAGCCACATCCCCAGCCCTATTTTGTGTTTTATGTAGAGACAGGGTCTCACTGAGTTGCTTAGGGCCTCGCCGTCGCTGAGGCTGGCTTTGAACTTGCGATTCTCCTGTCTCAGCCTCCCTAAGTGCTGGGATTACAGGCTTGAGCCACCGCGCCCAGCTCAACTTCTTTTTTTGAATTCTCCCCAAAGTTAACTCAAATTTTTCTTAGAGATGTGTTTTTCATTTTCACAATTTCATCTTCTCACCCTAAGCTGCTATTGGAGTAAGCTCCCCCTTTGGTCATTCTGAGATTTAAATGGAAAATTGTTCATTAACCCCTTTTTTTGTTACTTGAAATGCCATACTATAATTTCAATGGCACAAGATTTTGGTGCAAACGAAAGGATCGTTGCTTTAGTTGGCATTTAATAACAATTTATATTAAAGACTATTCAAGATGTTGTTTGCTTGATAGTTCGTTTTTACAAATTTCTACATTTCAAACAATTCCTCCTGTATACACTTTTTCTGTATACAGAAACACAACTCATGACCTCAAAAGGTGATCGTTAAATCATTTGTTTCATATATACTCACATGGGCTATAGAAAGACCAAGGATTTCTGTAGTTAAATTTCAGAAGTTCAACCAAAGTTGGTAAAGAGGCTGTGAAATATGTGAATTTAACCTTTGCCTATTACCATGTAAATCATTTAGTTTCAGAGTGTTTGCCCTGGAATGAGTGAAGGTTTGTATTTTCTTCTTGTCAAAATGCCTGTGAACTGAGAGTGAAACAATGATGTTTGCAAATGTCACTTTTAATGCCTGTCTGCTGGATCCCAGGCAGCTGCTTTTATATATTTAAAATTCTGAAACCCCCTGGAGGGATGTGCCTATGAACAGTGCATAAATTTTTTTTTCAATATTTGATGACAATACATAGTGATCAGAGAAGGAGAGATGTGAAAACCAATTCTATTTCAGTTTCTTTAATGCTAGAAAGCAGGTAAAATAAAGGAATTATTTTCTTTTATTTTTATTTTGTATTATTTTTGTTTTATTTTTCTTTATTTTGCCATGAAACCACTCTGAAACAAGTTACTGTTGAGATATTTCTTTCAGCATTGTCTGGCATCTTTTTCCTAAGTTTACAGCATGACTGAGTTTTTTCTTTTTTCTTTCTTTTTTTGGGGGAGGGAGGGAGAGGGATACTAGGGATTGAACTCAAAGGCACTTTACCACAGAGCCACATCCCCAGACCTTTTTACTTTTTTATTTTGAGACAGGTTCTTGCTAAATTGCTGAGTCTGGCCTTGAACTTGCAATCCTCCTGCCTCAGCCTCCTCAGTGCCTAGGATTCCAGAGTGCACCACTGTACCTGGCCGTGACAGATTTGAGAGCAGTATCTTTCAAGAAACAGATGCTTTTGGTTATGAAGGAGCTCTGCTTAAGAGCATGTTCTGCTCTAGAATTATCATTATTTTCACATGATAAAAGTAAGTTATTACCCTGTCTCTACATAAAACACAAAATAGGGCTGGGGATGTGGCTCAGGGGTCGAGTGTCCCTGAGTTCAATCCCTGGTACCAAAAAAAAAAAAAAAAAAAAGTAAGTTATTACTCTCAAAACAGCAAATGACAGAGGAAGGGTTAAAATTCTTACCACAATGCTGCCTGTTTCTCAAGAAAGAATTCTAATCTGCTTTGCATACATTTAACTTCAATAATCTCATTAGAGGATAAATTTTATAAATGTGAGGGAAGGGAAATGACTGGATTCAATTTTAATACAGTAAAATTGAGTTTTTCAGTGTTTATGCTGCTAGAAGCTCTTGGGTACTATCTCATTTGATCCTTTACAAGCTCAACACAGTAGATATGTTTGCTATTCCCCTTATGTAGATGACTAAACTGAGGCACTTTCTCTGAAAGTTTGAGTCTATACGGAGTGGATGCGTATGAATTAAAAGCCATTCTAAAGGTTTGCCGAGTTGAAGAGAGTTCTTAATCTAAACCTTTTCCTCAGCGGTAGGGATTCTTTCAATTTAGAATCTCTCCTCAGTGCTGACCAATCTTCTTTCTCCAGAGCTCCAGACTCCCTGAAGTTAATTAACATCACAAAGAGAGGGGGATAATAAAAACCAGACGATGGTTTCAACCTTCAAAGTGGCAGGTGGCTAGTGTGTAATCTGCTGGTGGATTGGATTAGTTTCATTGGAGGTTTTAGCAGGGAGAATGTGGGATTGTAGGGTAACCTCTCTAGTATCTACAAGCTTCCCTTTTGCTTTTGTTTTTAATATTGGATATCTGCTGCAATGATAGCTTCAAGTTCAAAGCACACTACCATATTTAAGTCACTCTTCTCCTAAAAATTCTGGAGCTTCCTCTATGGGTTATCTTGAGACGACTGGTGTTCTGCCTTTAGGTGGCTGTGAACTGCACAGAGAAGGTGAAGAGGGTGAGCAAATTAATGTGGCTGGGTGGGAACTAAACTAGCCTTAGTTGAGGATAGTACAGGAAGACTGCAAACAACGTAAACAATGATCCAGAAAAGGAAGGGTGAGAACTGCGAAGGATTTCCAACTGGGACAGCAAAGCCCGAAGAGGGAATAAGTTCTGATGAGATCTCCCAAAATTTCAGTAACATATAGAAAGCAACCAAAATCAAAACAGAAATTCTGACCTAGATATTGCTATTTTGAAAGTTTTATCTTTCTAAGAAAACAATAAAAGCTAAAATCACTCTTGGTTTACTTAACTGGAGGATGCTGTTTATTAGAAAGATCAGTTCAGTGAAAAATCTAGCAATTGTACACAGTGAATTTTTTTTTTAAAGGAAATTCCTTTAGATTCTAAATTATGAGTAAAATACATGGCTACCTATTAATAGTCATATCAGATTTACCTGAATCTGGCCAGTGCCTCTTCTGACTGGTGCCTCAGCTGGAAAGGACTTTCCCTGACTGTGTCTCTGTTCCCTACCTCCCTTGAAAAGAAGAGAAAAGGCCCCGAAACCCAAAGGCCCCTCCCTAAAGCCAGGGAGTTGGTTTATTTTGCAATGTTTAATGTGGAGAGCTGCATATTAACTGCTTAGTCAAGACTATTCCATTTGCATGAGTAGGGGCAGAGGAATTTGCTTGAGGTGTGTTTGTTTAATGTAGCTGTTGGAATCTCTGGCTTACACTACTTAATTTCATAGCTGCCACTTTGTCTCATGGGAATGTGGTATTTCTAGTAATTTGCAAGAATATGTGAGCTAAGCATTGCCAGATCTCATGTCAGGGATAAAATTAATGCATATGATCAGAGTATTCCACTTGAAGCCCTTAACCCATTAGGGCAAGAATACTAAATAACCTGTTTAAAAATGCTCAGTTGGCTATCCGTTGATTTTAAAAACTGCTTTAAAACTTTATATATGCTTAAAGATGCAACATGCTAAAGAATTAAATAGCAGGAAAACCCAGATGCAAACTCTTTAAGTCTTCTGTTTACAGATAAGCTTTAGAAAAAGTATTTTTTTTCCTGCTTCTATTTACATTCTGTGCTCTACTTAACTACTCAAAATATTCATGAGTTTAGAACACTGGGTGCCTGTTATACAGTTTCTTGTGAAGTGCATTTGTTATGCAAATTGTTACAGTGAACCATTCTTCAGGAGCTGTTTATGTTCAGTGTCATGGGGAAGAAGTACTCTGTCTCATTCCATATAAATTCCTCTTTACAATCTATCAAAGACAGAAAGACGCTTGAGATTAAATAAATGTGTTACTAATATTAGTGAATGTCCGAGGCTTGAAATATTTAAGAGATGTTTTGGACATTTATAATTATACTTCCCTAATTGCTCTGGGAATTAGTGAAGAGGATGAGTGACAGGTAGCGCTTCAGGCAGTTGTCTGCATGGTCCCTTGTCCCGCTCATGTACATGACTGATTTCAAAAGGAGACACAGGTCAGCTCACAGAAAAAAGAAGTATTTAAAAAAAGAGGCAAACATGCAAGAGAGAAGGATTTGTTTTTTCATTTACATAAGGGTTACTGGTTTAGCTGGGGACACCAAGAAAACATAGTTCCTACCTTTTGGGTGCTGACAGTCTAGGGCGAGCAAGTTTCATGATGGGAAAAGTTCTTGCCATCACCCCTGAACCTTAGCTCTTTGTACAGAGAATATGTTCTTTGTACTTTTGGATTTTCCAGTGCCATTCATAATCACAAAAGGCATAGTTTGGAATGCCATAACCCTAAATGTTGAAATCCAGAAGATCAAAATCCCTAAGTCTAAAATCGCGCAAGTTGCTAAGCATTGAAAGAACAAAGGCTTTATGAGAGGAATAGAAAGCTGAGTTGTGGGGAAGGGTTGGCAATAGCAACAGCTACAGTTGACATGTGTCACTTGTCTGCACTGGTCCGCTTGTGCAGGAGGGGTCCTAAACCCAAACCCTCCATCCTCTTTCTAGGTACCTCTGTGAGGGTGTGTTTGGGTGGTTAGCTAGGTTCTGGGGACATGGCTTTCCTGCATCTCTTCTCGGGACTGTTGCTTTCCTTCAGCTATAAAAAAGGACCATTCAGCCGAGTGCTTGCCTTCTGTAGATGATGCTGTATTATACTCTGTTTTTGCCATTTCGGGTCACTGGAGTTGTGGCAGCACATCTTGCCATGAGAGGGAAGGGACATCTCTTCTGAAAGCTGTAAACCCTCCTAAATCGGGTCACATCAGTTGATGGTAGTGGTGATAGCATTGTAAATGTGACAAATGTCCTAGGGTAACTTTTGGCAACTCTCACTGGCCTTACAAATGGATTTTTTCATCTTCTTGCACTTAGCTTGCAAGCAGAAAGCTGTTCTTTGACTTTAATAAACCAGGTTGATAGCTGCTCACTGTGGCACTCAAGGGTACAGTTTACACACAATCAGAGACGGGTTTGGGCTGGATGCCCATTGAATAAGGACGATATCTTCCCCCATAGGAACTGGTTCCATCCTATTATTTTGATTTTGAAATATTTGTTTTTTCAGTATGAGAGAATTTTCTAGAGGTATATTTAAGTAGTGGACTTTCAGCTTGATATACTTGTAGCATGTTCTTTAGATCAGTGTTTCTCACTTTTGGGGGGTTTGCCAGATGGTAAGACAGATTGCCACACAACACAGTTTGTGAACTTGTTTGTAGATAGCATCAAATTTTTTTTTTATGTAAACATATAGTAACACTTGTATTTCTGATAAAAATACCTTGAAGAAATATGCCACAAAACAGTGGGATACTTAATATCAATTTCAGGTGATGATGCTGATATTGATTTTGATTTTGAAGATAATCATTTTCCAAACACACAAAGATTTAAAGTTTGAAGAGGTGAGAGAGAAGAGATCTAGCAAGCATGGTGGGCGAAAGCTTGTGCTCACAGACTGTTTGCACTTAAATTTATTTTCTTCTAATGATGACTCGCCATAGAAGTTTCCCCCCAACTCTGAGTAGCACTGAGATTAAGGGGGGGGGGAAGGGAAAATGATTTTTCAAGTCAAATACACCTGAGATTACATCTAAGCTCTGTTGGTTTACTAGCTCTATGACCTTGGTTTGATAAATCCTTTAAATGATCTTGAGTCAGTTTATTTACCTATAAAATGGGAGTAAAAATACACTTCTTGAAGGATGTGTGCTTCACATTAAATAATGTATATTTTGGTATTTAGCCCACTCTTGCCACAGGCAAGTGATCGGTGAAGTTTTGGTAAATGAGTAAGGACCACCTCAACTGAGCTGAGGTGCTGCCAAAGTGATAAGCTTGGTGAAAAATATGTGACCTTTTACCAAGTGTCTTTTAGGGGTGTCATCCTCTGGGTTAAGCTCTGGAGCTACAGATATGTCTCAGGCATAGACTTAAAGAAGTCACAGTCTGCAAAGGAAGTCAAGTCCCACACCAATGGTCAAAGGATCACGGAGTAGCGACTGTGCTGATGACGAAGGAAGGAGGCCTATCTGGGGAATTTCCTGAAGGGAGTGACCCTTGGACTGACGATGGAAGGACAAGTGTGAGTCATTTTAATTTAACAAGGGCATGAGAAAGGAAGAGAGAAAGGCTATTGAGGCCTGAATTCACATCCAATTTCCTAGTTCAGAATGGACGTTTCATGGATTTAAATCTCTTCCTTTTAGCAAAGTTCTTGAATTCTCCTTGCTTTCCCCTTTATCAGCATGGAAAGATCTGAGAAAGGGGGAAGATTGCAGAGCACACCCTTGTAGGGCTGTGACTCCCAAGCTTTTCATTCCAAATGGCCTCATCAGGGAGGCAGGAAGTGGTGTGCCATGCCTGAGGAGTACACGCTGTCTATGTCACAGGGGGTGAAAGCCAAAGGAGGATAGGGCTGCTTGGCAATGTGATGCTAACTGCTTTATGTGTGTGTGTGGCCCATGCATCATCACATTGTTACCTGACATTA
Organism: Xerus rutilus; assembly: GCA_028644305.1. Classification (NCBI taxonomy): domain Eukaryota; kingdom Metazoa; phylum Chordata; class Mammalia; order Rodentia; family Sciuridae; genus Xerus; species Xerus rutilus. Next base: position 40,727,259 of record CM053409.1, on the reverse strand, counting down.
ATCATCTACATGCAGCATGTTCCTGCAGGTCAGTGGGAGAGCACTGGAGAGAACAAGATGGCAGCCATACTGGACAATGAAGACATCTCCTGGACATATACTCTATTCCAGTGTTTCTGCTTTTCCCTAAACCACTCTCTTCCAACATCCCCTGGCAATTATATTTTCTCTTGAAAACCTACTTGCACTCTAAATATAATTATTTCTCTCACTTGAATGTAAGTCACTCTTTTGCATTCCTTGGTGGGTGGAATCTCTGAGGCTTCAATTATCAAAGCTATGCAAACAGCTTTGAAAAAAAAAACTGAGTTCCAGCTACACAGGGAGAAGAAGATGCTGTGTGGAAATTGGGCATTTAGAATTGCCTTGAAAGTACATTTATAATTGCATATAAAACAAAATGTACATGTGAGCTATTTTTAATTATCTGTTTTTTAGTAAACATTTCACTAAAAATTCAAGAAATAAAATTCCACAGTCTACTAAATGAATAAATAAAATATGATGCATAATAAAGTCAGATGATATAATGCACATGAAAAATGGGACAAGAGGAAATAAATAGAAAATATATACAGTCTTGCAAAACTAACATTGTGCTCCTTTTGAAATGAATATCTCCAGAATATTATAAGCAAACAAGTTTTAAAGTTTGAAAATGCACTCTATTATGTTATCTTAGGTTTTATGTCTAAGCATTAATGTATTTATATTTCTTTTTGTCTTTATTAATCCACTGAAACAGCCTTCAGCTAATTCCCACAACCTAAATGTAGTCCACAGATGCTATCTGCTTGTAAAGAAAAAATAAATTTATATTTTGTAATGCGGCTATATTATCTTCAATGGAGGAAGTTTTATTGTGTTAGATTTTTCTATTCCTGTGTAGCATAACAGTCTCAAAATCGATAAAACAGCAGCACAAATAATAAGTAATATGCAGAAAAGTAGGTCACTTGGCATTAATTCATAGAGAAAATAGGTCTGCTCAAACACAGGTCTGAGAGGCGTAATTAGTGTTAGTCACTGTTCTCCTGCTGGAAGAAGCTGTGACTGATGGCTGTCCTCTTTCCCTTCCCTCCTCTGCTTCCCAGACTCTTGTGTCAGCAAACACTGAAAAAGCAAATAAAAGAGTTGTTTCAGCGGTTCTGAGGGATGCAGCCAAGCAAGGTCTGGGGTTAATGGTGGCTGAGTTTTCCAGTCCCCTGAGACGCTGACTGGGTGCAGGTGGACAGAGGATTCTTCGGAAGCCAGGCTCCCTCACCTGCAGCATCACAGCTGCCACATCTCTCTCTTCCCTTGAGAAAATGCTACTCAAAATATAAAAACAGGAGGGTCAATCTGACAATCATAGCTCCTGCGTTTGTTGCTGGCATTTATGTTACTTGAATCAGAGTAACTACTACTTGTGGATTCCATTAGACGACTTCTCCACTAAGCTACCTATGGCCCTGAGAGAATCACCCTGGAAATTCATGATGGTGGCGGTGAAGTGTTTTTATTTTTGGAAAATTCTGACATGTAGGTCAGCATATCTAGGACAGATATGCAGACTCTATTTCAAGATATATTTTGTCTAGGTTGGATATATGTTATATCTCATTACTTTTGGGGGAATTATTCTTCATTTAAAACTCAGGAAATTTCACATTTAAAAATATCCAGATTTTGGTTTTTCTTAACAAACTGGAATATTTCACAATGGGGTCATATTATTCTGGCAACAACTGGCTGGAACTAAGAGTACTTATGGAACTTACACCCATGTATGTGGCTTCTAGCTTGCCAGAATCCGTGCTGCTTCCTGATGAGTGGCCTCCTGCCTCCTGTGTTCATTTCCATTGTTTACCTTTGTGTTTTTGGACCAATGGATCTTAAACTGGATGCAAATCAACCATCTAGAGAACTTTTAGGCCCCAGGTGCACCCCCCAGAGATTTGATGTCGATTTGAAGTGGAGTAGTCTTAATAGTGTCTTAGAAGATTTTAATTTATGACTACCATTGAGAAACTCTGGCCCAGGGAGATTGGACAGTGGGCACTGATTATTTTCTCATAAAGTTCTCAATGGAGTCATTGTTGGACCTTGTGTTTTTCGTTAAGGAAATTGCAAGTTTCTTGATTCTTCCAAGGAAAATTGATCTATGTTTCTCTTCCTTTAAATTTCCTGGTGTTTTGGGATTCGTTGGGGCTAAGAAATTCAAAGACTATGTTGTCAGCAAGGCTGGATCAGTATCTTATCTTAAGTATTTATAAATGCTGAGGGTCACACTCCTGTTTATAATGCACAATGAGGAGAGCTGTAGTTTGCTACCCATGATCTCAATCTCTCTCTTTCTCTCTTTCTCTCTGCACCCTCCCTTTCCCTCTCCCTCTCCTCCTCCCCCAGTACTATGCAAGATAGGGGGTTTTTGGCTGAGCAAAAAAACCTTGCATCTGTGGAGTACCTCATGAGATCTACCTTTGTAATGCCTATAAAAAGACAAGATGTCAATTTGAAGCCTCATCTGTCAGAAGCGTTTTCAATCTTGCCATGATTTATGAAATATTGTAAATTGCAATCATTCTGTCCCATAATATTCTGGAAGCTACTTCAATAGCAAAACTTTCATCCAAAACTATGATCTATAGGCAGAATAAAAGTTGCAGAAAGGGAGTGTCATTTAATAGGTGGTGCTATTATCATGTGCTTAAAAGGGAAAGTTTTCTCAGTGAAAGATGTTTCCTTACCACTGATGGGTCTGACTCCCTGCACAGAGCCTGGTGAGGGAGAGTGCTGGCTTGCAGTTTTCTGTGCATCTTATGAGCGAGCAAGAGTTCAAGGAAGATATGTCAGAAAGAAAAAGAAAGAGGAGCATTGAAACTTTCGTTTGAGATGAACTATCCAAGGTTCACTGGTCTCTACATTTTCTACTGCAAAGGGACATTCCCTGCAGCCTTTTGGGAGAAGAGGGAAAGTTTTGTATAGCGGCTGGGATAGACCAGTTTGATGTGTAATGGATTGGAAGATTTAGGATGATGATGATATAGGGAAAGATGGAGTTAGGTTGAGATTTGTTTCAACTGGCTTTTCCTCTACAAAAACTTTCATATAAAGGCAGAGTGATTTCTTCTTATCTTGTCAGGTTGGATTCTCAGAAGCTTAACATTTAGGATTCCTAAACTGTTCTTTAGATGTGGATTTGCTATAAACTTTGATTTTGGTGTTACCAGGGTCTAGAAAATTACCCTTGGCCATATTTACAATGTAGGGATTTGTTGGAGGAGAGAGAGGGGAAAGTTAAAGACCACAGACTCAGAATTTTAAAGCAAGATGTTGCTGCTTATAAGAACCCTGCAGAAAGGAAGGAAGGGGTGTGCCAGCCAGATACTGGGGAACTGCCTCTTCCCAGTTTGTTAGCACATCAAAATGATGGGCTTTCTTTTATACTCAGTCTGCCCTTCAAACACTGCCTTGTGGTCAGCTGGGGAGAAGGGACTCCTAACACTTAGGTCAGAAAAGGGATGAGGGGACACTTAACAGGGGATGGGAAGGTGAACTTATAAGATGCCAGACTTCCAAAAGTCTACTTGAAAGAGGCATATATTTAAAAGGATAGTGATAATATACATTTGAAAAGGATGTCAAATATACATTTGAAAAGAGGTCAAATATATATTTGAAAACAAAGGGAGGCACAGTGTTTGTTCTGGAGAACAAAGATTATGACATTGAAACTCTATAAAGGGGTCAAAATTGTACAAGGGAGTACAATCTCAAAGATATTTTTGGTAAATGGGCTTTTTAGCAAGGCAAGGAATTCTCCACATGGTGGAGGGGCTGATTTCCTCTCATATCCTACCTTAAGAGTCCTGGTGCTCTCCTTCACGCAGTCTTGCCTGGAATAGATACTCAACGTATTTCAGCAAATAATGTTTCTCTCATAGGCAAAAAGAAGTGAGATTTAAAATTTTTTTTTTCTTTTTTTTTTTTTTTATTATTTTATTTTTTTCCCAAAAGTTGCATTTTAATACATGTTGGCATGTAGACCAATGGTACAGAATAGAAGACACAGAGAGTAATGCACATAAATACAGCTATCTCATACTAGACAAAGGTGCCAAAAACATACATTGGAGAAAAGATAGCCTTTTCAACAAATGGTGCTGGGAAAACTGGAAATCCATATGCAGTAAAATGAAACTAAACCCCTATCTTTCACCATGCACGAAACTCAACT
>CM053409.1:40685568-40722540 GCA_028644305.1 Xerus rutilus | reverse complement strand
CAGAATAGAAGACACAGAGAGTAATGCACATAAATACAGCTATCTCATACTAGACAAAGGTGCCAAAAACATACATTGGAGAAAAGATAGCCTTTTCAACAAATGGTGCTGGGAAAACTGGAAATCCATATGCAGTAAAATGAAACTAAACCCCTATCTTTCACCATGCACGAAACTCAACTCAAAGTGGATCAAAGACATAGGAATTAGACCAGAGACTCTGCGTCTGATTGAGGAGAAAGTAGGTCCAGATCTTCATCACGTGGGATTAGGCCCCGAATTCCTTAATAAGACTCCTATAGCACGAGAAATAAAAGCAAGAATCAATAAATGGGATGGACTTAAACTAAAAAGCTTCTTCTCAGCAAGAGAAACTATCAATGAAGTGAACAGAGATCCTACATTCTGGGAGCAAATTTTTGCCACACGCACATCAGACAGAGCACTGATCTCCAGGATATATAAAGAGATTTAAAATTTTGAAAGCACTTAATTATTGGTTGCAAGTTGCTGTGTAAGATTGGATTTGTTGTAACCTCTGACAATGTTGAATTTCATCTGAGCCTTGTGCTTCCAGAAAGCACTGACATTTAAGTAATCCCACCATAGGCTTGTGTCCTAGATAAGACTAACTGTTGTTGAAGAAAAATTGCATTGGGCAGAGTTAAACAGGTGAGGAAGACTTTATTTAAGCAATATAGGGGTAAAGAAGGTTTCAACAGGGGAGAGGCAGTGAACTTAATTCTGACTGTAATAGAGGCAGCTGGGAATTTCTAGTTCACTGGCAGGGTGAGAAAACCATGGATGGAAAATTACTAAGAGGAGCTTGGTTGATAACAGGGTGGGGAAATTTTTTTAAAAAATTTGTTATTTTTAGATATACATGACAGTAGAGTGTACTTTGACATATTATACATACATGGAGTATAACTTATTTTAATTAGGATCCCATTCTTGTGGTTGTACATCATGTGGAGTTCCACTGGTCATGTATTCATATATGAACATAGGATATGTTCATATAAGTTTCTGATTCATTCTACTGTCTTTTCTATTCTCATTACCTCTCCCTTTCCTTTATTGCCTTTTGTCTAATATGATGAATTTCTATTTCCTCCCTCCCTTATTGTGTGTTAGCATCCACATATCAGAGAGAACGTTTGGCCTTTGGTTTTTTGGGATTGGCTTATTTCACTTAGCATGATAGTCTCCAGTTCCATCCATTTACTGAATGAAATGACATCATTTCATTCTTCATGTCAGATTAATATTCCATTCTGTATATATACCACATTTTCTTTATCCATTCATTTGTGAAAGGGCATCTAGGTTGGTTCCATAGCTTAGCTATTGTTAATCAAGCTGCTGTAAACATTGATGTGGCTGTGTCACTATAGTATGCTGATTTTAAGTCCTTTCAATATATAATGAGGAGTGGGATAATTGGGTCAAATTGTGGCTTCCTTTCAGGGTTTGTTTGAAATCTCCATACTGCTTTCCAGAATGGTTGCACCAATTTGCAGTCCTACAAGCAATGTATGAGTGTACCTTTTTCAGGGTGGGGGAATTCTTGCTGAACTGGCTTTGCAGAACATTTGCTTAACAGGGTGAGCATGAGGCCTAGATGACAAGAGGGCTCAAACTTTAGACTGAAGTTTAGTCAAGGAGTGAGTCCTTATCACTACAAAGAAGGATTCTGTCCTTGTCTTTGAGTTAAGGACTCCGTGATATGCAGAGAATGATCTTGTGTTTGACAGTTTTGGTGCTGGCTGGGGCAGGATGGAGCCCTCCATTTTGGAACCCTGTTTACCCTACCAGGCAATGAGGTCCCCACAGCCCTTTATGTTCAATTTTTGCCTGGGGATTGGAGGACTCAATGGTGAATTAGATTCTGCCTTCCCCAAATTGAATCATAAAGGCTCTTTGACATGAAAACTGTCTTTGAGATTTCCAGAGGGCTCCCAAAAAACCACAATTTATTCTTTCACTTTGTAAAAAGAGAGGTGTTAGAAGTAATTAGTTTTATTAGATATGTTGCTATTGGTGAGTTGCTTGGGAAGAGTTGCCAAATCAGGAGAGATGTTTGGCTTTCTCTAGCTTAAATTTGTGTAGTTTAAAATTGAATCAACACAAATATTTCAGAAATCATATGCTGTTAGAGAAGTTCATTGAGAATTTTTAGTGTTCTTTTTGTCCGTGATATTTCTATTTACAGAATCCTGGAGCTTCTTTTCTTGATAATAGACAACAGTATAGTGTTATCAATCATAATCTCAGTTACTTTTTAAATGTCAATATGGTTGCAACTGTACCTCTTTAATTCAAATCTAATATTTTCTAGGCCAGTGGGTTTCAACTGGTGATTCATGTCATTTACCCACGCAGTTTTTACAATACAGATGTTTAGGACCTACTCAAGACTTGCTAGATCTCTTTTCCTTTATATTCTTAATATATCCTTGGTATAGTCTCACTTTATTATTATATTCATGGTGCATCACATCTCAGAATTACTATATATATGTTTTTTATCTACAAAGATTATGTTCATCTATTTTTATAAATTATATATAATGTCCACTGTTCTTTGAAAATTGAATCATAGATTATTTTGTCTTTGGACAAAAATCACTAACTTTATTATCATTTTGCATGCTACCAAATTTTCTTGTTGGGTGCATTATTTTGTAAATAACTCTCATCAGAACTTATACTTTAAAAAACTATCATTAATATGTTAACCACAGCATGTCAAAGCTTTAGCCACTGATAGTTTTGATTTTGCTCCGATGCTTCCCTGAAAGCACGTGCCATCAGCTACAGGCAGTGGGCTTCAGCTTTGATAAAGAAAGCCCATGAGAAAGTCCTCTGCCAGGTACTTTTTTAATATATATATTTTTAGTTATAGACGGACACAATACCTTTATTTTATTTAGTTATTTTTATGTGGTGCTGAGAATTAAACCCAGTGCCTTATACATGCTATGCAAGCACTCTACCACTGGGCTGCAACCTCAGCCTTCTGCCAGATACTTTTGTGTAGTCTTCTGATATTTAAATAACCGTGAGACCACAGCAGTGGATTGAATCAGGTATGTCAGTGCTCTAGTTGAGAAGCAGTTAGGTTTATGAGACTTAACCCGAGTCCACTGGAACAAGAATTTATTACATAGGTCTGAATGATGTCACAAGGGATGGCTGGGGATTTTGTTTGCCTACTGTTGATGTTTTAATATTCTATATTTGGGGTCTATGAAGAATACTCATTTCTTTCCTCTTAAGCTTTCTGTAACTCTTAACAATTTAATAGACTATGCTTTCCTAAGCAGAAATGAAACATTGAAAATGATAGCTTATTCTCCCTGTTTAACTCCAGTAGAATTTGGAAACATTTATTGCATATTCTTATTTTCATAGTAATATAGTTATTAGCATAGATCCAATAAGACTTTTCCTTCTCATTAACAGAACATAACCAGAAACATTGCTTTTATAATGATGCTTGTCTATGGAATATCAAATTTGAGAACAATAATGATGTGATCAGATATGATAAGACATTTTTAAGGAATTAAGGGTGACTTTATGGAGCCAATGCTTACAGAACCCTCTTGGGAAAACTGGCCTGACAGTTGGGCAGCAGGGTTGCCAGCCTTCCAGCTGAGCAATGAAGGTGACTTCCTGGCAGGCCCAGAAAACATGGTATATTTTTAGGCCATTGAAATGAACAAGTCAATCCAGACTTATAAGTATTACAGGTGAAATTTGATGGTGAGTTTTGGCTTGGCTTCCTAGACTCAGGGGCTTTTAAATGTATAATCAGAGATTCCTTAGGTAAACTTTCTGCAAACTTAAAAAAGTATATGTGGCAAATTATCATTCTTGCTACACCTATGTAAATCACCAAGCCCAAACTAACGAGCTCAATCTTAATTTGTAACCAACAATAATCCTTTGACATTATTTTTGATCAAAGGGAATGACCTTAAAAGTCTTGTTTCAATGGAAAGCTGCATTGTCTATAGCATAACCTTATAGTTTATCAGATTCTAGATTTTTTCCTCATCTTTGAGCTATTTACATTGCTTTGTAAATGTGGGTAGCTAATGGATATGCTGACTGGGCCTTGCGTGGTAAAGACTTACTTGAGTCCCCATGTCCAAGTTCCATTCCCTTGAAAATTCTGTTTAGATACTGATCAATAAATTTAACTTGATCCTATCACTGCTCCAAATTATCAATCTTTACCAAGCTTTCAATCTTTCCATTTCCCTACAATAGCTGTTCATAATTTTTCAACCTAATTTTTCTGATTATTTTTCATTCTGAGTCAGCATCTCTGAGATGCTCCTTCCCAGATCCCTACTGGGAAATGTTGTTTGCAGCTGTCCTTTTCTCCCATGATCTGAAGAAGCCTGGCAAGTTGACCCCTAATAACTTGATATGAGCCTTGAAGAACTTGCCACCCAGCAGACCATGAGTGGGCTATGTCTCCCATTGGACAAGCTGCTGTTTGGGCCATTGAAAAAGCCTGCAAAGTGGTTAGGTTGTAGATCCCCTAATGTGACAGGTGACCAAGATGTGGACAGTGTCAGGGAGAGCATTGACATCCCAGGTTGTGAGCTTCCATAAGCAGAGCTGGCTGCTGCATGACTGAACCTTCTCCCCTGCCAATCTTTTAGGACCTGCCAGGCTGGTTTTCCTGAGTCAACATCTGACTCTTTACTTTAATACAGCCTTTTCTATGAACATTTCTGTTTTTTTTTTTAAATTTTAGACATCTCTCTTTTAAGACATCTAATCTCTAGGACTCCAAAACAACTGACCTTTGCTACCACCTCTCAAGAGATGATTCAACTGGTTTTATAGGAACAACATCCACATGAACCCTTAAGAGACTATATCTTATACCCTACTTCACCTTATTTAGGAGGTTACAATCACCTGACTTATTCAGTGATGAATGATATTCATTTTGATGTTTGATATTTATTTATTTATTTAATTTTTTTCTAGTTGTGGATGGACAAAATACCTTTATTTTATTTATTTATTTTTATGTGGTGCTGAGGATTCAACCCAGTGCCTCACACATGCGAGGCAAGCGCTCTACAACTGAGCTACAACTCCAGGCCTTGACATTTATTTATGAGAATGGATATTAACAAATAAGCAAATACAGGCATTTTGGCCAAGCAAAAAGAACAAATTAATGCTGCATCCTAAATGTAGTGTACACTGTCATTGAAATATAATCTTGGGTGATAGGAGTATTCCTCTGATGAGATGAAAGAGTTTTTTCCTTCCCAAACCACGAGATCACTTAGACTATAGGCAAATAACTGATGCTCAGTCAACATCAAATGACAGCTACATTAAGCACCGTGCTAAGTGACAGTGGACAGTCTGATGGACACATTTCAAGTTTGGTGGTGGATGCAGACAATAAACAAGCAATAAAAAGATACATAAGTACAAAAATGATATTTATAAAGAAAGAATGGAATGATGTGATGAAGAATGAGTCTTGGAAGGCTTCCTGGAGAGGTGACGCAGGTTGAGGCCAGATGGTTGCTCACAGGAAGTTCTGCAGAGAATTGAGAGAAGACTACTTCCACCTCTCTGACCTCTACTCAGCCTGACCTAACAAAGCTTCCCATTTGCTCAGTGAAATATTTCATCTGAGATGGTTTGTAGGCTAGTCACAAATATGCATCTACCTCCCCAACAGTTTAATGATCCAGAGTCAATAGTTTCATCCCAAATCTGTTTATACTGGTTGTGTTGTTATCAATTATGCAAACTAAGAAAATATGATTTTGTAAAAGGGATCAGTTCTATGAAAATTAACTTCAATGCTATGGCAAAAAGCTTTTGAAAAGCAACTTGCTAAATATTTGCTATTATGTGGAAGGATTTTGAACGTAAATTGCTTTACAAACATCTTTATGTTTCCTTATCAATTAAAGAGACTTAAACTGGAATATTCGACAGGGCAGCACATAAAGACAGATGATGCAGAACTATCTAAAAAAGGGATCCCCCACGAATCAGCCTTGCCCTTATAAATGACTGGTAGACTCATGTTTTAGGCTATAAGAAAATGTTTGAATATACTGATATATACATTTTATATTTTACCAGTGTATCTTTTTTCTTTAATTGACCAACTCCCTTTTAACTTAACCCCCCTTTATTTGACCTATTAGTCAAGACTTCTGTATTATTTTTCTCATAAAAATAAGATCATATTTTCAGTGTTTTGCAAACAGTCTTCCTATTTTACTATGGCCTATTTTACTAGCTCTGTGCTGGTAAATATATTTCTATACTATAATTTTAGATGCTATAATATTTCATTATGTGACTGGACCATAATTTTTTAAAGCTATATATCTCAGATGTTTATGAAGTTTGCACCTATTTCTACAATGATTATTCTCATAAACATACAATTGCACATATCTTTTTAAAAATATTTTTGATTCTTTTTAGTTATACATTTTGATATGTCATACATACGTGGAGCATAACTTCCCATTTTTGTGCTTGTACATGATGTTGAGTTACACTGGTCATGTATTCATGTATGACCATGGGAAAGTAATGTCCACTTCATTCTATTATCCTGCCAATTTCCATATCCCTCCCCTTTTCCCACTCTGCCCTGTCTAATCTGATGAACCTTCACTCCTCCCTCCTCCCCTACCTGTTATGAGTCAGCATCTGCATGTTAGAGAAAATTTAGCCTTTGATTTTTTGGGATTGGCTTATTTCACTTAGCATACTAGTCTCTAGTTCTATCCATTTACTGGAAAATAACATAATTTCATTCTTCTTTATAGCTGAATAATATTCCATTGTGTATATGTATCACATTTTCTTTAATCATTCATTTGTTGAAGGGCACCTAGGTTGGTTCCACAGCTTAACTATTGTGAATTCAGCTGCTATGAACATTGATGTAGCTGTATCACTATAGTTTGGTAATTTGAAGTACTTTGGGTAGATGCTGAGGTGGGGTAACTCAGTCAAATGGTGGTTCCATTCCAAGTTTTCTGAGAAATATCCACACTGCATTCCAGAGTACTTGCACCAATTTGCAGTCCCATCAGTAATGTATGAGTGTACCTTTTCTCCAACATCCTCACCGACATTTGTGTTACTTGTATTCTTGATAATTGCCATTCTGACTGGTGTGAGATAAAATCTCAGTGTAGTTTTAGTTTGCATTTCTCTAATTGTTAGTGATGTTGAACATTTTTTCATATATTTGTTGACCATATTTCTTCTTCTGTGAAGTGTCTGTTCAGTTCTTTGCCCATTTATTGTTTGGATTATTTGTTTTTTTGGTGTTTTGTTGAGTTCTTTATATGTTCTGGTGAAGAAATTTTTAAGTTTGTTACAATCACATTTATTGATTCTTAATTTTACTTCTTGAGCTTTAGGAGTCTTGTTGAGGAAGTCAGTTCTTAACCTGACATGGTAGAGAGTTGGGCCCACTTTTTATTTTGATAGGTGCAGGATTTCTGGTCTGATGCCTAGATCCTTGATCCACTTTGAGTTGAGTTTTGTGTAGGGTGAGAGATAGGGGTTTAATTTCATTTTGCTAGGTATGGATTTACAGTTCTCCCAGCACCATTTGTTGAAGAGGATATCTTTTCTCCAATATATGTTTATGGCACCTTTGACTAGTATAAGTTAACCATATTTGTATTTATGTGGGTTTGTCTCTGTGTATTCTATTCTGTATCATTGCTCTTCATGTATGTTTTGGTGCCAATACCAGGCTGTTTTTGTTACTATAGCCTTGTAGTATAATTTAAGTTCTGGTATTATAATGCCTCCAGCTTCATTTTTCTTGCTGAGGATTACTTTGGCCATGTGGGCCTCTTATTTTTCCAAATGAATTTTTCATGATTGCTTTTCCTTCCTTCCTTCCTTCCTTCCTTCCTTCCTTCCTTCCTTCCTTCCTTCCTTCCTTCCTTCCTTCCTTCCTTCCTTTCTTTCTTTCTTTCTTTCTTTCTTTCTTTCTTTCTTTCTTTCTTTCTTTCTTGTGGTACTGAGAATTAAACTCAGGGCCTGTGCATGTGAAGCAAGCACTGTACCAACTGAGCTATATCCCCAGCCCTTGCTTTTTCTATTTCTGTGAAGAATGTCAACAGAAACTTAATAGGAATTTCATTAAATCTGTATAGTGCTTTTGGTAGGGTGGCCATTTTCACAATATTAATTCTGCCTATTCAAGAACATGGGAGATCTTTCCATCTTCTAAGGTCTTCTTCATTTCTTTCTTTAGTGTTCTGTAGTTTTCATTGTAAAAGACTTTCACCTCTTTTGTTAGATTGATACTTAAGTAGTTTATTTTTGTTTCAGGCTACTGTGTATGAGGTAGTTTTCCAAATTTCTCTTTCAGTTTACCACTGATATATAGGAACACAATTGGTTTATGTGTGTTAATTTTGTATACTGCTACTTTGCTAAATTCATTTATGAGTTCTAGAAATTTTCTGGTGGAGTGTTTGGTACTTTTAAATATAGAATCATTTCATCAGCAAATAGTGATAGTTTGAGTTCTTCTTTTCCTATTTGTATCCCTCTAATTTCTTTCTTCTCTGTAATTGCTATGGCCAGATTTTCCAGGACTATATTGAATAGAAGTGGTGAAAGAGGGCATTCCTGTCTTGCCTCAGTTTTTAGAGTGGTTGTTTTCAATTTTTTTCCACTTAGCATGATGTTGGCCTTGAGTTTAGTACATATAGCTTTTACAATGTTGAGGTATGTTTCTATTATCCCTAGTTTGTCTAGTGTTTTGAACATGAATGGATGCTGTAAGTTGTAAAATGCTTTTTCTGCATCTATTGAGATAATCATGTGTTTCTTGTCCTTAAGTCTATTGATGTGATGAATTAACATTTATTAATTTTTGTATGTTGAACCAACTTGCATTTCTGGGATGAATCCCACTTGATCATGGTGCACCATCTTTTAAACATGTTTTTGTATGTGATTTGTCAGTATTTTACTAAGAATTTTAGCATCTATGTTCATCAGGGATATTGGTCTGAAATTTTCTTTCCTTAATATATGTCTGTCTGGTTTTGGAGTCAGGGTGATACTAGCTTCACAGAATGAGTTTGGAAGAGTTCCTTCCTTTTTGATTTCATGGAGTAATTTGAGGAGGATTGATGTTAGTTCTTCTTTGAAGGTCTGGTAGAACTCAGCTGAGAATCTGTCTGATCCTGGGCTTTCTTGATTGGTAGGCTTTTGATGGTGTCTTCAATTTCATTGCTTGACATTGATTTGTTTAAATTTTCTATGTCTTCCTGATTTAGTTTGGGTAGGTTATGTGTTTCTAGATATTTGTCAATGTTGTCAAGATTTTCTACAAGAGTATAAAGTTTCAAAATAGGTTCTGATTATCTTCTATATTTCAATAGTGTCCATTGTGATATTTCCTTTTTCATTGCAAATTTTAGTAATTTGAGTTTTTTCTCTTTTTCTCAGCTTGGCTAAGGATTTATCAATTTTGTTGATTTTTTTCAAAGAACCAACTTTTTGTTTTGTCAATTTTTTGCATTGTTTCTTTTGTTTTAATTTTATTGATTTTCAGCTCTGATTCTAATTATTTTCTGTCTTCTGCTTTTGGTGTTGATTTTTTCTTTTTCTAGGGCTTTGAGATGTAATGTTAGGTTATTTATTTGCTGACTTTATTCTTTTAATGAAAGAGCTCAATGCACTGAACTTTCTTCTTAGCACTGCCTTCCTAGTGTCCCAGAGATTTTGATATGTTGTATCGCTATTCTCATTTACCTCTAAGTATTTATTTCTTCCCTGATTTATTCTCTATCTATTCATCATTCAGTGGCATGTTTTTAGTCTCCAGGTGTTAGAGTAGCTTCTATTTTTTATTTTATCATTTTTATTTCTAATTTCACTCCATTATGATCTGAGAGGATGCAAGTATTATGTCTATTTTGTTAGTTTTGTGAAAAGTTGCTTTGTGTCCTAAGATATGGTCTGTTTGGGGGAAGGATACGTGCTGCTGAAAGGAAAGTATATTCAGGTCTGGGGTCATGGCTCAGTGGTAGAGTGCTTGCCTAGCATGTGTGAGGCACTGGGTTTGATTCTTAGCACCACATATATATAAATAAAATAAAAGTCCATTGACAACTAAGAAATATTAAAAAAAAAGAAAGTATATTCAGTCATTGATGGATAAAGTATACTATATATGTCTATTAAGTCTAAATTATTAATTGTATTTTTTAGTTTTATACCTTCTTTATTTAGTTTTTGTTTGGAGGATCTATCCAGTGGTGAGAGAAGTGTGTTAAAGTCATACAGTATTATTGTGCTGTGGTCTATTTGCTTCTCGAAATTGAGAAGGGTTTGTTTGATATACATAGATGCTCTGTTTTATGGGGCACAAATATTTACAATTGTTATATCTTGTTGATATATAATTCCTCTAAGCAATATGAAATGTCTTTGTCATTTTTGATTAACTTTGGCTTGAAGTTCACTTTATCTGTGGATAGAAACCTCTGCTTGTTTACAAAATCCATGTGAATGATGTATTTTTTTCCCATCCTTTTACCTTCAGGCTGTGAATATCTTTGCCCATAAAGTAAGTCTATTGAAGATAGCACATTGTTGCGTCTTGTTTTTTAATCCATCCTCCCAGTCTGTTTTTTGATTGATGAGTTTAGGGCATTTACATTCAATGTTATTATTGAGGTATGAATTTTTATTCTGTCATTTTGATTTATTTGTTTTTTAATTTGAATTATTTTCTCCATTGATTCAATGTTCTTTTAGTGTAGTTCTTTCCTTTGCTGGTTTTCACTTTTATTTTTCATTTTTTCTTCATGAAATATCTTATTGAGTATATTTTATAATGTAGACTTTCTAGGTGTGAATTCTTCTAACTTTTGTTTATTGTGGAAGGTTTTTATTTCACCATCAATTCTGAAGGTTAATTTTGCTGGGCATAGTATTCTTGTTGTCATGCATCTTTTTTCAGAGGTTGGTATATATTATTCCAAGACCTCTTAGCTTTGACTGTGTTGAGCAATCAGCTGAGATCCAGAGTAGATTTCCTCTAAATGTTACCTATCATTTTTCTCTGACAGCCTTTAAAATTCTATCCTTATTCTGTAGGTTAGGCATTTTCATAGTAATGTGTCTTGATGTGCGTCTGTTGTAAGTTTGTATATTTGAGATACTGTAAGCCTCCTTTATTTGATTTTTCATTTTATTCTTCAGTTTTGGGAAATTTTCTGATATTATTACATTGAAAATGTTGTGCATTCCTTTGGTTTGTATCTCTGAGTCTTCATTTAACCCAATAAATCTTAAATTTTGTCTTTTCAGTTAATCCCATATTTATTGGAAATTCTGTTCATGATCTCTTAACATCTTTTCATGGTCAACTTTGTTTTCAAGATTATATATTTTGTCTTCATTGCCTAAAACTCTATCTTCCAAGTGATCTAGTCTGTTGGTGATGGTTTCAATTGAATTTTTAATTTGGTTTATGACTTCCTTCATTTTAAGGATTTTTGCTTGTTTTGTTTTCAGAATCTTTATTTATTAAAATGATCTTTTACTTCTTGTGTTTTCTCTGATTTCACTCCTTATACCATCCTTTACTTCTCAGATTAGTTTAACTGTATACACTCCATATTCCTTCTCTGTCATTTCTTCTACTGTGTTGTTGATGGATTCTGTTACTGAAGTATCTTGGTTTGTTTGGGGTAATGTGTTCCTTTGATTTTTCATGTTGTTTGTGTATCTACCATCTAACAGAATGGATTTGAGGCAGATTTTCTACCCTGTAGACTTATAATGTTCCTGAAAGTTTCCAGTACCTCACTGTTTAGGGAAAGACAATTAACAACAATCAATGCAAACAATATACACCATTAGACCAAATAGTTCC
The DNA here is from genome assembly GCA_028644305.1 of Xerus rutilus. NCBI lineage: Eukaryota > Metazoa > Chordata > Mammalia > Rodentia > Sciuridae > Xerus > Xerus rutilus. The sequence goes on along the minus strand of CM053409.1, from coordinate 40,710,596 downwards.
TACTATGACTTCTATAATGTTAATTATCACAATAAACAGAAATATAGGACCTGTTATTGCCTACAATAAAAACAGCAAGCTTTCAAAGCAGTTTATGATTTCAAATGGTGGATATAGAGAGAATAGAAGTGATATATGATATGGTGATGATTATGAGGGAGGGGGAGAGAAGATGGAGGTAAAAAAAATGAAGACTGAAAGAACAGTAGAGGTTGGCTGTTACTTGAAGAAAAGTAAGAAAGAGAATCAAGAGAAATGGGTGAGAGGAAAAAATGTATATAAAATAAAAATAAAAGAATACAAAACAAAACTGAACTATTCTAATCATATATCCAAGTCCTCAAAAAACCAATCTACAAAAAATAACTTGCTTCAAAAATATTATAAGTGATAAAAAAATATGAGTATGTTTAAATATCCACGAACCATTAAGGTCATAATAAAACAGAGAAAAAAAAAGAAAAGAAAAGATAAAAAAAGAAAAACAGATGAGAAAAAAATATTGATGAAAAGTTTAAGAATTTTTTCTGTTGGAGTTCAAAAGGTTCTCAGCTTTTCTTCTCAGCAGTTTTAGGTGGGGTCCTGTGGAGCATGATGCTCCATGCTCCAGATTGCTGAAGTGAAAGAGGCAATCCTGTAGGCAGAATTCTTGGAGGCAGGGTTTAGGCTTAGTTGGGCTCTAGGCTTTTCACTGAATGCCAATTGGTCTGGAGATTTTAAATCAGTGTACTTCCAGGGCCAAGAAATTGCTGGTTTGTGCTGGAAGACTGTCCCTAAGGATATCCCTGTGTTGCACTTGTGTGGTGGAGGAGCCACTTCTTAGTCCACTCTGTCACCTGTGGATCCCACATTTTGGGTTCAGTCTCCAAACACAATCTCTCTAGCCCCTGCCCTCCTGAGTCCCAGCCAGATGTGTCTCTCCTTGCAGGTCCTGCAAGCAGCTGGATTGGAGGGGGAAGGGTAGAGCTGGGTGGATTTCCATGACCAGTTGTCCCCTGTGAAAACTTATCTCCATATTTGCTTTTCTCCTGGTCACTTAAGCACATTCTATGTCATGCAGTGTGTGTATTTTGGGCCAAACTTGGGTTTGCCAGGAATTGGCTCCTTCAGCTGCTGGTCTCCACACCACAGTTGGCAAATGGTTCCTTCTTTTGTCATCTGCATGCTGCCTGGAGAGATGGTAGCTTCTATCCCACACAAGAATATTGTGCAGTGCAACTTTCAGGTTTGTCAGGCAATGTCCTTGATCTCTTAATGCTCCATATCCAGACATGCCTCGGGCCTCCTCCAAATGCAGCCTCCTTTAATTCCCTTATCCTTCCACTTTGCTTGTGGAGGGACCTCTCTGACTGGTGCTTTTGGCAATGCCACTGGGATTTCTTTTTTATTATATCTAGCTTCCTGAGTCCCCAATCTGCTTTGAATATCCAGTTTTCAATTCCAGTAAAGTCCCTCTCCCCTGTTTTTATTTACCCACCTTGGCTGAGAAGCTGCCTTTCTGCTTTCTTAGTTTTAAGCCACAACACAGCCAGGAAAGCTACCTCCTCTATTCTACCACCTTGAAAATTTCTTCACATATCTTTAATAATTTTCTTAGGGCAAACTCCTAGGAGGAAAATTTCCTAGGAAATCAAAGGCAGGTATTCCCCTCACCACTCTACATTTTTTTTAGTGGTGCAGTATAGTTGTACACACTGATGTGATTTGTTACATATGTTTACCTGTATATAACAGACAATGTAACAACATAATTTGGCCAATTTTACTTGCCAGCACTTACTTCCTCCCTTCCCATCTTTCACCCCTAGGATCCTTTTGTCTACTAATCTCCTTTTGATTTTCATGAAATCCACCCCCATCTTTCTTTTTCCTTTTCCTCTCTAGCTTCCACATTGAGAGAAAACATATGACCCTTAACCTTCTGAGTTTTGCTTATTTTGCTTAATGTAAGGGTCTCTAGTTCCATCCCTTTTCCTGAAAATGACATCATTTCATTTTTATTTATAGCTGAATAAAACTCCATTGTGTACATGCCACATTTTCTTTATCCATTCACCCATGGATGGACACCTAGGCTGGTTCCATATCTTGACTGTTATGAATTATGCTGCTATAAACATTGGTGTGCATGTATCATTGCTTTATGATGACTTTCATTCTTCAGGATAATACTGAAGAGAGAAGGCTGGTATATTTTTAAAGCCTTTGTTTTGTATGACCAAATTATCCTCCAGTAAGATGGACTATCACGTATATTTATGGGGTGACTTTCTGAAATTCTCTAAATATTTCTGAAGCAATGGGACAATCAGATGATGGGGTAGACTGATAAAGATTATGTGAACCTTGAGAGATGCTGAATTCAGGCCACTCAAAGGACAGAATGAAATAAAACATCGCATAGCATCTGGTACATACACAGAAGAGTCCCCATTGTCTGGTGAAAAGCTTGACTTTGCCAGTCAAAATCTTTGTTTTGAGTGACAAATAAAATGTAAAAGAATCTCTGAGCCATTCTGTCACAGTGCTCTGCTGTCCTCTATTCTGAAGGCAGGTCGTCTGCACCCTCACATTTCAAAGCTGTGTGCCTGAGGACAGCAACAATTTCGCTGGAAGGAGCAATCTCCTATGTCAGCACACCTCACTGTTTTTGATGATGTCTGTATAAAATTTGTCACTTTCTTTAATCTACTGTATGGTCACTTTAAATGCCATTCTTTGAAATGTCTCTTAGAGAAAAATAATTGCATTAGCTACAAACACCTAGACACAGCACAAGCACAGAATGATCCAGCAGTCAGATTTCACACTTTTCCTCACATAGCTGTCCCTCGATGTCTTTTGAGCTGATAATTAGATTTCCAGGGTTTTCTTTCTCATTAATGGCTATGGTACTGTCAAAACCCCCATTGAGAGTGAGACTTATTTAAGGGAGAAATTAAATTCCAATATAGAGAGAAGAGCCAGGAATTCCCTCCGCATCATGCAGTGATAACAATATCGCTTGCAACTGGATGCTTTGAAATGTATTGAATGAGAGCATCTTTATCGTTCCAAATTCAACTAATGGCTTCCAGATTTGAAATGCTCTCATTTAAAAATGCTCATCAGTTATCACTCGTTTCTTCTTGCACTGTAGCTTTGGAGATAAGTGCTGGGCCATCTTTGGAAGCAGAATCCCTCAAGCATCGTGGATGGGAGATTCTGCTGTCTTCCACTGTAGGGTAGTGGACCCAGAAATGGACCCTTGAGCATAACAAGAGGGAGGCAGGTGGAGGGGACGGGTGGGCATGGTGTTCTATGGAAACAGGCAGAAGAAAGTCAGCTAATTTCTTTTTGGGGCATCAGAGCAGCCCTACAGAGGAGGTGATTCTTGTCCCATGCCACACAGAATGAGTAAGAATTAGGTAGGCAGAAAGAGCATGACAAGTGGAGGAGGCAGGCAGATTAGAAGGATTGCAGAAGGGACAACCACGGGATGGGTTGCAGGAGAGGGAGTAGGTGCTGTTTATGAAATGACCTGAGGGGACCAGACATCCTTCTCTCTCCAAACCTTCTGCCTTACTGGCTCTTCCATGGCCCCGGGTTAATTTTGTGATAGGCTATTTTTAAAACCTGTGAAGTCTTTCTTGGTTTCAAAAATCTCTGTTAAAAAGGAAATAGTACTGAGAGGAAAGAAGGAACATGAAGCTATTGTTGAGTTCCTGCAGGCTTCCAAATTCTGTTTTAGTTTCTGGAACCTGGGAATCCATGGTTTGCAGAGTCTCAGCCTCACCTGATAAACTAGACTATGAAAGAGTGAGTGAAATTATAATTATAATATAATTGCGGCTGAAATTAGAGGTGAAAAACTGGAATATATCTGCCCAGACCCCTCCATGGGAGATACCAGAATATTTGAATTCTATCTCTTCATTGCTACTTTACTATATAAAAGAAGTAATTGTTTTTACCTCAGCCTCCACAGCTATCAAAAAGGAGAATCGAAGATAATACATTTAATGAGTTTCTATTCCAAGTGAAGAGCTGGGCTGTTTTAAAATTTATAAATGAAAGGAGCCTTCAGTTGCTGCTGCTTGATATCATATTAGGTAGCCTTTACTTGTGAGCGGGTTGAGGTAGATTATCTGATACCCTTGTTATCTCCCCCTCTGCTCAGGGATTTTACAAGAAGAATCTCTTAAGCTTCCAGGAGAGGTATTTTAAAAAGCAATTCCACAACGAAGAAGGAATAGCCTTTTTAAAAATAGGAGTAGGACAGGTTTTCTGACAAATGTGTGTGTGTGTTCTCATTTGTTAGTTTCAGGTTTTTTTTCCACTTTGTTTCCAACAGCTTTGAGGTAGAGTTGACACACAGCACACTGCACATACTCATATGCACAATCTGACATGTGAATTCACCACAACCAACAGTGGACGCGGCTAGCATTTCTAGAAATTTCCTCACATCCATTTGTAATTCATCCTCCAGCTCCTGTACCCACTTTCCCTGAGCAACTACTAATCTGCTTTCTGTCACTACATAGCTGCATGTTAGTAAGGTTCATAAATAAGGGAAAAAATCCAGTCTCAGAGACAGCTAGTCGCTTACTCCAACACCCACTCTTACCTACTGGGGTCTGAATATTTGTCTTAAGTCAATACTTCAATTCCCAAGGGGATGGATGTGGAGGGGGCCGTTGGGAGGCATTTAGGTGATGAGCACAGAATCTTCATGGACAGGATCAGGTCTTTAGAAGAGACCCAAGAGAGACCCCTCATCCTGTCTACCGTGTAAGGACACAGTGAGAAGGTGATACCCACAGGGTATTGTGTTGGGGTCCTGGTTCTTCATATCTCCAACAAAGAATGGAGTAAGACATGCAGAAGTAACAGGCGGAGTACAGATATATTGCCCCATGTGCCCATACTGGTTATTTCATCTAATTAGAATGCTAAACCTATGGTGAGGGTGGTCATGTGTGACCAGCTTTCAGTGGCCAAGGATGTCTTGGGCAATGAGTCCTCAGTGATGAGAGTTGTCATGGTAACGGGCTTATGGTAAACAGGGACATGATGACTCACCCATCTTTTACTCCAGCTGGCATTTTTCTCGTACCTTGCCTCTGCCATCTTGATGTTTCTAAATTCCTACCTAACAGGAATGTTCTGTGAATCAGGAAATAGGTTCACTCAGGACACCAAATCTGGGGCTGGGGTTATGGCGCAGTGGTAGCGTGCTCACCTAGCACGCGGGAGGCACTGGGTTCGATCCTCAGCACCACATAAAAATAAAATAAAGCTATTGTGTCCACCTACAACTAAAAAATAAATATTTAAAAAAAAAAAAAAAAAAGGACACCAAATCTGTTGGTGCCTTGATCTTAGACTTCCCAGCCTTCAGACTGTGAGAAATAAATGTTTATGGTTTATAAGCCACTCAGTTAAGGCACAACAGTTCCAATGGACAGAGTGCACCCTTCTTGTTTTAAGTAAATCCTAATTTATATCCTGGAGGGCAATGAAAACTCTGGAAGATTTTTTCCCCCCAGCCTTTCTTACAGCTAAATATTACCATGTGACCAAGTTCTTGCCAATAAGATGAGATGAGAAGTGTTGTAGGAGACTTCTGGGAAGATACTCACAGGGGCCAACATGGCTGGGAAAAGGACCTTTTTGCCTCTTCTCTGATTTCTCTTCCTGCTGTATAGAATGTGTTTGTAATGGCTGGAGCTCTGCCAACCTTCTTGGAGTATGAGGTGACCTTAAAAATTGAAGCCCTTTGAGCCGGGCGCGGTGGCTCAAGCCTGTAATCCCAGCACTTAGGGAGGCTGAGACAGGAGAATCGCGAGTGTTCAAAGCCAGCCTCAGCAATGGTGAGGTGCTAAGCAACTCAGTGAGACCCTGTCTCTACATAAAACACAAAATAGGGCTGGGGATGTGGCTCAGTGGTCGAGTGCCCCTGAGTTCAATCTCCAGTACCCCCCCCCAAAAAAAAAAATTGAAGCCCTTTGGACTGGGGTTGTGGCTCAGTGGTACAGTGCTTGCCTCACTTGTATGAGGTACTTGTTCTCAGCACCACATATAAATAAAATGAATAAAATAAAAGTCCATCAACAACTAAAAAAATTTTAAAAAATTGAAGCCATTTACTGAGTTGGTTGAGCAGAGAGATGAGCCTGTATTACTGATGTCACCGTGAAGCATCCATAGTGAACTGGTATTACTTCCATCTGGACTTCCTTTATGTGAGAGTTTCATAAATTTCTAATTTACTGAAGGAACTCTTATTTTGCTGTTATTTTTATATGCAGTCAACTCTATCCTAACAGAAACATTCATATTTCTATTTTTGCTTTCTCAGAACAGTCATAACAATACCATCTGTTTTTACTTGCATTTGGATTACATACCTGATGTAGATCCTTTTTTAAACATTTATATTTCGCTTAGCTCTGACAGGGCCTCACTCATTTTGCTGGGGTCAAGCCAATCTCCTCAAAAAAACATTAGCAAGCTAGTTGTTAGAGCCGCTTGATTCCTGAGGCTCTGACACATCAATTCCTCTGATGGGATAAACTGTTACACATTGAAGTATCTTATTACCCCAAGTGAATTTCATGAGGCATAGTGACTTCAACACCTTCAAGGGGGATCAGGAAGAATCCTGACATCCTTTCTCCATGTTAAGAAAAGGAAGAATGAAGAAACTATAAACTTATATAATGAAGGAAAATCACCATTAGAGTTAAAGATGAATCTGCAAGAGACAGTTTTCTGTTCTTGATATGCTCATAGGTTATTTTTGGTGCAGACTGGATTAGTGCAAAATGTCCTTTACTGCAACAGGTGTGAACAATTGAGTCCTTGCTGTTGCACTGGCCACCAGGCACAAGGGTCCACAGAACACAGTGGCGATGGACTTGGGATGCTTCTTTATATACTGGATTCTAGGACACCTCTTTTTCTCTTGCCTTTAACAAGCTTTCCTCAGGCAATGTGTTTTGTGCTGTAAAATATAAACTTAATTACACTCTGTTAGGTGCTGTGTTCTTGTGGAAAAAGGAAAATGGATGAACTATAATAAAGAAGAATAGGCCTAGGCAAACATTTGTGCTTTCTTTCACTGGCATTTCTGGAAATTAAGCTATTAAATCAGGAGAGCAGGTCAGGCTGCTTTGATATTTATTTTTCATTCCCTGACGGCAAAAAAAACTAGCTTAGCTTATAATGACATAAAATCAACACCTACTGTGTTCCATTCATTAATTCTTGCATTCTATCAAAAACATCTCCTAGGTTTGTCTAACATGATTTTTTCATAAAAGCCTGAATCATATTAGTTGTGATGCTATTCTATTCCGCTTTAAAGAGATATCTTTAATTCCTCTCATGCCATACCTTGTAGTTTTTAGTGAGAAAACAAAGATGAGTACATTAAAAAGTTTTGTGGCTTGTAAAAATGTCTTGAGCTGGATGTGGTGGTGCACACCTGGAATCCCAGCAGCTCAGGAGGCTGAGGTAGGAGGATTGCATGTTCAAAGCCCTCCACAGCAACTTAGTGAGATCCTGAGCAATTAGCGAGAGTGTCTCAAAAAATAAAAAGCAGGCAGGGGATGTGGCTTAGTAGTTAAATATCCCTGGGTTCAATTATCCGTACCCCCCCCCGCCCCAAATTGATACTTTTTCATAGACTTTTTGGTATTTTTTCTGGTTTTTAGTATTTTAACAATATTGTAAATGGTTTACTAAAGGCATGAACTGTTTGAATTTATCTGGGATGTATTTAACTCAGATCTTATTTTAGCTTAAGCCTCACAAGGGCTTGTTTCAAAATCACATTTCCCAAAATATTTATTATTTTCCAATTGAGAAAAAAATTTTATGTGCCACTAAACAATGATAGGTATTGAATTTGTCTTATTCTCATAACATATTTTATCCAAGAGGATGAGGATGTGTCAGCTTTTCTTTCCTTAACTTTATGTAAAACTTTCTTTTATTCCCTTAACTCAGATCATATAACCATTATAAGAACACAGACTGTTGGTTCATTGATTCTGACACTCGTGAAAATCATGCACAGTTTTGTTGCAGTCCATCTTGCTCCTGGAGGGAAATCCTTGGATATTAAAGATGTGTCTCTCTCCCAGAGCCCATTTCCTGCACCCAAAAAATGCTCCACTCTGGTTGTTGAATTCATTTGAAAACAATGGAACCAGGAAACAGAACTTGACTTGTGCTCACCAAGGCCATGTTGACATAATACTAATTCAACATAGTTATTTAAAATATTGACTAAAGCTAGGCATTTTGTGGTTATATAGACACAATCCTATAAGTGTATTTGACTCTTTATTCTTAAGTTTTTCACATGAGGAGGCCAAAACCAGTCAAAGAAGGCATTTTTCAGTTATTTAGGAATTCTCTCAACACCCTCTTGTCTTGACTGCAGAGTCCCTGAGGTTAGAGAAGGTCATGTTTATCCCTGCCGTCCAGTGCTTCATCTGGAGGACATTTGAGCAATAAAGGTTTATTGCAGAATAAGTAATTGACAACCATACGTAGTGGACAGTATGATCTTGAGCAAGTTAGGGAGCTTGACTGCCAATTTTACTTTTTACTTAAGTTCTTTTTACTTATGTCTCTGAATTTTATATATTGCCTATCCTCAGTTCTTTGTGTATTTTTTTGTAAGGATTTTTTTTCATTATGATTCATTTTTTTGTCTCCAAAATTTTTTTTAAATTTACTTTTAAATGACACAGTCATTGAACATATTTATGTGATTTTGTGTAATACTTCAATACCTATGTAAAATGTGCAATGATCAGATTAGGGTAACTAGGATATCTACCACCTCAAACGCTTACCATTTCTTTGTACTGGGAACATTTGAAATCCTCCCTATTAGCTATTAAGAAATATTCTGTGAAGTATTGTCAACTATAGCCATCCTTCTGTACAACATTAGAAGCTATTTCCCCTACACAACTGCACCCCTGTACCCATTAACCATCTTTTTTTTTTCCCTCCCCTGTACCATTCACAGGCTTTGGTAACCACTATTCTCTATCACCTTGAGATTGACTTTTTTTTTTTTTTGGTACTGGAGATTGAACTAAGGGGCACTCGACCACTGAGCCACATCCCCAGCCCTATTTTGTGTTTTATGTAGAGACAGGGTCTCACTGAGTTGCTTACCGCCTCGCCCTTGCTGAGGCTGGCTTTGAACTCGCGATTCTCCTGTCTCAGCCTCCCTGAGTGCTGGGATTACAGGCTTGAGCCACCGCGCCCGGCTGAGATTGACTTTTTAACTTATAAATTTAAGTGAGGATATGTGGTGTTTGTGTTTTGTGCCTGAGTTATTTTACTTAACATAATGTCTTCCAGTTCCTTTCATGTTGCTATAAATGACATAATTTCATTTTTATGGCTGAATAATATTTCGTTGTTTGTATATACTACATTCCACATTTTCATTCACCCTTCAATGGGTACCTAGGTTGATTCCATATCTTGGTTATTATGAAAAGTGCTGCAATAAACTTTCAAGTGGGGATGTTTCTTCAGCATGCTGTTTTTAATTCTTTTGGATATGTACCCAGGAGGAGGACTGCTGAATTACATGGTAGTTCTATTTCTAGGTTTTTGAGGAAACTTCATACTGTTTTCCATAATGGTGGCACCAGTTTACATTCCCCACAACAGTGTATGGCAGTCCTTCTTTTTTTTTTCTCCTCACCAACATTTGTTATTATTATTATTATTATTATTATTATTTTTGACTTTTTGACAAAGACAAAAAGCCAGAGTGAGATGATATCTCATTGTGTTTTTGATTTGCATTTTCCTGATGACTAGTGACATTGAGCATTTTTTTCTCATACCTGGTGTCCAGATGTGCAGCTGCTTTTAAGAAATCTCTATTCAGGTAATTTCCCATTCTTTCATGGATTATTTAAAATTTTTCGTTGACTTGTTTGAATTCCTTTTGTATTCCGAAAGTGGATCCCGTGTTGGATAAATAGTTTGCCAATGTTTCCTCCTATTATGTAGCTTGTCTCTTCACTCTGTTGATTGTGTCTTTTGTTCTACAGAAGTTTTTTAGTTTGATGCAATGCCATTTGTCTGTTTTTGTTTTTGTTGACTGTGCTTTTGGGATTATATCCAGAAACTCTGCCCAGACCAATATCCTGACGTGTTTCCCCTGTATTTTCTTCTAGTAGTTTCATAGTTCTACATCTAAGTCTTCAATTCATTTTGAATTGATTATTTTTGTATGTGGTGAGAGTAAGGGGTCTATTTTCTTTATTCTACATGTGGATATTCATTTTCCTAGTACCACATATTAAAAAATCTTCCTTTTCTCTGATCTATGTTCTTGCTGCCTTTGTAGAAAATCAGTTGGCTGTAAGTATGTGGATTTATTTCTGAGCCCTTTATTCTGATACTTTGGTCTGTGTATCTGTATTAGTCCTGATGTCATGGTGTTATGGTTAGTTTCATCTCAAAGTATATTTTGAAGTCTGGGGTTGTAATGCCAGTGTTGCTGTCTTTGTTCACAATTGCTTTGGCTATTTGGGGTCTCACAATTGCTTTGGCTATTTGGCTATTTGAGATTCCATATGAATTTTAGGAGTGTTTGTTCTATTTCTGTGAATAATGCCATTGATATTTTGATGCAGATTTAATTGAATCTGTAGTTTGCTTTGGGTAGTATGTATATTTTAATAATATTATTTTTTCCATTCCATGAACATGGAATATCTCCATTATTTTGGTGTCCTCTTGGATTTTGCTCTTTTTCTTTATTTAATTTGTAAAGACCTTTCACTTTATTGGTTATATTTATTTCTAGGTATTGTTACTACTTTTTGTAGCATTGTGATTAGGTTTGCTTTCTTTTGATTTCTCATGATTACATTATTGGTATATTTTTTATATGTTGATTTTGTATCCTGCAAACTTATTGAATTCACTTATCAGTACTCACAACTTTTGGGTAAAATCTTCAGGTTTTTCTGTATATAAATCATGTCATCTGCAAGCAGGTATACTTTAACCTCATCCTTTTCTATTTGGATGACCTTTATTTGATTCTCTTGTCTTATTACTCTGACTTCCAGAAATATGTTGGTAAGTATAGTGAAAGTAGACACCCTTATAATGTAGCTAATCTTAGAGGAAATGATTTCAGCTTTTACTTTTAAGTATAATGTAGGCTGTGATTTTTGTTATGTATAGCTCTTATTTTATAGAGGTACATCCTTCCTACATCTAATTTTTTGAGATTTATCATGAAGGGATGTCAATTTTTTCAAATAATTTTTATGAATCTAATGAGATGATCATATGATTTTATGTTTCATTCTGTTGATGTGATGTATCATGTTTATTGATTTTTATATGTTCAACTATCCTTATACTGTTGAGATACATTCTACTTGATTATAGTGTCTAATCTTTTTTATGTACTATTAGATTTGATTTGCTAGTGTTTTTTTCTGAGAAGTTTTGCATCTATGTGCATCAGGAATATTGGTCTGAAGTTTTCTTTTTGTTTTGTCCTTGTCTGGTTTTGATATCAGGGTAATAATGGCCTTGTGGAATGAGTTCCCTCTCTCTTAATACTTTGAAATAGTTTGAAAAGAATTGATATTTTTTTCTTCCTTAAACATTTGGCAGAATGAGAAATGGCTTCATCTAGTCATCTTTTCTTTGCTGGGAGACTTTTTATTAGTAATTCAATCTCCTTTTTTGTTACTGGTCTTTTTCAGATTTTCTTTGTCCTCATGGTTTAATTTTGGTAGGTTATGTGTCCAGAAATTTATCCATTTCCTCTAGGTTTTTCAGTTCATTACATATTATTGTTTATAACAGTCCCTAATCATCCTTTTTTATTTTTATTTTGTCAGCTGTTATGTTTTCCTTTTCTTCTCTCATTGTATTCATTTGATCTTAATCTCTCTTTTTTTTCTTGGTTAGTCTACATAAGGATTTATACATATTGTTCATCTTTTTAAAAACCAACTATTCCTTTCATTGATGATCATATATATCATTTTGTGTGTTTTAAAGTCTCTATGTCACTTGTTTCTGCTCTAATCTGTTTATTTCAAATCTCTCTTTTTTTGATGTAGGTTCTTGTTGCTGCAAACTCCCCCATTACTACTGCTTTTGTTGTATCCCATAGGTTTTGTAATGTTGTGTTTTAATTTTCATTTGCTTCAATTAATTTTTAAGTTTCCATTTTGATTTCTTCATTGACCCATTGGTCACTCAAGGGAGTGTTGTTTAATTTCCATGTACTTTTAAAATTCCTAGATTTGCTCTTGAAGATTTCTAGATTTATTCCACTGTAAATAGTATGCATCTAATTTTTTTAACTTGTTAAACTTGTTTTGGGGTCTAACATATGATCTGTCCTCAATCAAGTCTCATGTGATAAGAAGAATATGTGTTCTGTAGCTATTACATGAAATACTGGCATATATCTGTTGTTTGGCTTATAGTGTATTTTAATGTCAGTTTCTTTGTTGATTTCTTTTGTCTAGATGATTTGTCTATTGATGAAAATGGGTAAAGTCTCTACTATTATTATATTTAAGTTTATCTAATAATGCTTGTTTTATGTACTTGGATGATATAAGATTGGGTGCGTATACATTTATAATTGTCATTTGTTCTTGTTAAATTGATCCTTTTATTATTACATAATAATTATTTTCTCTTTTTACAGATTTTTTCCTTATTCACAGTCTCTCTTATATAAGTATAGGCATCCATGCTTGCTTTTGGTTTTTATTTGCAGTGCATACCCTTTTTCTATCCCCTGACTTTCATTCTAAGTATTTCTTTACTGGTTAAGTGAGTTTCTCATAGGCAACATATTGTTGGGCATAGTTTTAAAAATTCACTTATCCAGTATATCTTTTACTTAGGAAAACTTAATTCATATATTAAATTTATAAGTTATTATTGATAAGTAAAGACATATTCCTATCATTGTTAGTTTTTTCCCCCTGATTGCTTTGCATATACTTTGTTGCTTTCTTCCTCTCTTTTTCATTTTTGTGGTTTGGCAGTTTCTGTATTGATGAGGGTTTTTCCTTCTTTTTTTTTTTACTTCATCAAAACTTAAAATGTTTGTGCATCAAAGAATATTACCAGGAAAACCAAGGCAACCAAGAAAGGCAACCTACACAATGGTGGAAAATATTTGCAAATCCTTTTTCTTAAAAGGTATAGTATCCATAAGATATAAAGGATTTTTACAACTTAAAAAATGACAACAGTTAAAATTAGGCAAATGACTTGAAAAATATTTCTCCAAATAAACTGTACAAAACACATAAAAAGATGCCTGAATGTGTTAGTCATGAGGAAAATGCAAATGAAAACCATGAGATACACCTCCATGACTACCCAACTGGCTATAATAAAAAATGCAATAACAAGCCTTGGCAAGAATGGAGAGAAACTGGAACCTCAAATATCACTGGTGGGTACGCAAAATGGCACAGCCAGCGTGGAAAAGTTTGGTGATTCCTCAGAAAGCTAAACATAAAATTACCACATGACCTACTCCTTGATATACCAAAAGAATCGAAAACAGGTTTTTAAATACCTGTATATGTTCATGTCTGTAACAGTACTATTCTCAATAGCCAAAAGATGGACATAGCCCAAATGTCCATCAATGTTTGATTGGATAAATTGTGGTATATTCATACAATGAAAATAGAATGATTTGAAATACACTGAAAGAAAGAAAGAAAGAAAGAAAGAAAGTAAATATAATGAAATACTGATGCAATACTACAATGTGGATGAATGTCCAAAACATGCTAAGTGAGAAGGAGCCAATTGGACATTTGTGTTATTCCATTTATATAAAAAAATCCAAAATAGAAACTGAGACAAAGATGACCAGTGGTTACTAGAGACTTGAAGAAGGGAAGAATGTAGACTGACCATTTAATGAGTGCAGAGTTTTTCTCTGGGGTGATGAAAATGTTTTGGAATTCGACAGGAATGGTGGTTACACAATACTGGGAACACATCAAATGCCACCAAATTATATCTTTTAGTATGCTTAATTTTATGTGACTTTCACCTTGATAAAATTTTAAATAATTGCAGGAATTGATCATAACATTGATTTTTAAAAGAATCCATGCATCTATATTGATACTTAAAAAATTCTGGGTACCAGGGATTCAACTCAAGGGCACCTGACCACTGAGCCACATCTCCAGCTCTATTCTATATTTTATTTAGAGATATCACTGAGTTGCTTAGCACCTCGCTTTTGCTGAAGCTGGCTTTGAACTTGCAATCTTCCTGTCTCAGCTTCCTTAGCCGCTGGGATTATAGGCATGTGCCACCGTGCCCAGCAAGAGCATATTCTTGAGAACAGAATACTGATTAATAAATGTACAAGAGTATTTTAGTCACCATTTTATAGTTATTATGATAATTGAATTAATAATGCTGAAACCACTGGGTTCTTGCATAATAGAATATTCACAGAATCTCAAGATACCACCACATTGATTTTTTATTACTTTTAAAGGGAAACAGAACCTTTATAATAGAGATATCTGATATCACCTTAACCAAGTGATCAGACACCATTCAGGTACTCTAAAACAGTTTAGCAAAAAACAGCTGTTTAAGAGTGAACAAATGTGACAACACACTAATTGGTAAATCTAGGTGAAGGGTATATAGGTATTTATTGAACTGTTCTTATACTTTTTTTCTGTAAGTTTGAATTTTTCAAAAGTAAGAAGGAGTAGTAAAGATGAAACTTGGATATGAGCCTTTCCTATTTAATAGCCTTAAGGCTAATTGATGAAACTCATTAGCCTAATTCTTAAAGGATTTGTATGATCCAGCACCTGATTATCTTTGAAATCTTAATTTTTTCATTTCCTTTTTAAAACTAGTTTCAACATTGCTAAGCCATTCTACTTCTCCTTGTTCAAATTCTCCATGTTCTCTCTTGCCTTTGAAAAGGATTTTTAAAAACTTTAAAAAGTTTATTCTTTTTAGTTATACATGACAGTAGAATGTATTTTGACATACATGGAGTAAAACTTTCTATTTTTGTGGTTGTACATGATGTGAAGTATCACTGGCCGTGGTATTCATATATGAACATGGGGAAGTTATATCCGATTCAGTCTACTTTCTTATTCCCATCCCTGCCTTCCCTTCATTTCCCTTTGTCTAATCCAGTGAACTTCTATTCTTTCCTCTCCCCCACTTATTGTGAGTTAGCATCTGCATATCAGAGAGAACATTCAGCCTTTGGTTTTTGAGATTGGCTTATTTCACTTAGCATGATAGTCTCCAGTTCTATCCATTTACTGGCAAGTGCCATAATTTCATTCTTCTTTATGGCTGAATAATACTCTATTGCATATATAGACCACATTTATTTATCCAGTCATCTATTGAAGGACATCTAGGTTGGTTCCATAGCTTAGCTATTGTGAATTGAACTGCTATAAACATGGATGTGGCTGTGTCACTGTAGTGGGCTAATTTTAAGGCCTTTGGGTATATCCTGAGGAGTAACTGGGTCAAATGGTGGTTCCATTCTAAGTGTTCTGAGGAATCTCCATAGTAGTGGTTTCAAGAGTGGATGAACCAATTTGCAATCCTTCCAGCAATGTATGGTGTACCTTTTTCCCCATATTCTTGACAACATACGTTGTTATTGGTATTCTTGATCATTGCTATTTTGACTGAAGTGAGATGAAGTATCAGTGTAGTTTTAATTTGCATTTCTTTATTGCTAGAGATGTTGGATATTTTTCCATATATTTGTTGACTGACTATATTTCTTCTTCTGTGAAGTGTCTGTTCAGTTCTTTTGCCCATTTATTGATTGGGCTATTTTTTTAGTGTTAAGTTTTTTGAGTTCTTTATTTATCTTGGAGATAATTGTTCTATCTGAGATGTAGGTGGCAAAGATTTTACTCCATACTATAGGCTTGTTCTTGATTGTTTACTTTGCTGTGAAGAAACTTTTCAGTTTGATACCATCTCATTTATAGACTCTTTATTTTACTTTTCATGCTTTAGGAGTCTTGTTGTAGAAGTCAGTTCCTAAGACAACATGGTGGAGATTTTGGCCTACTTTTTCTTCTTGTAGGTGCAAGATCTCTGGTCTAATGCCTAGGTCCTTGATCCACTTTGACTTGAGTTTTGTGTAGGGTGAGAGATAGGGATCTAATTTCATTTTATTACATATGAATTTCCAGTTTTCCCAGAACCATTTGTTGAAGAGGCTATATATTGATAAAGTTTGAGTCTCTGTTTTTTTGGATATGTACTCTACTATTGAGTTTTGTACATTTTGTATTTTCATATTGGAAGTTATCATTCTGTCATTTCTAGTGTCGGACTTTTTAAGGATTTCTAGTAGGACTGGTCTGCTGGTGATGAATTTCTTTAGTTCTTGCTTGTCTTGGAGAGTCTTTTTCTGCTTAATATTTGAAGGATAGCTTTTTGGGTACAGTATTCTTGATTGGAATTTTTTTTTCTTTAAGCACTTTGAATATATCATCCCATTCTCTCTTGGTCTGTTAGATTTCTCCTTAGAAGTCAGCAGTTACCCTATTTGACATAACAATTTTGCTTGTTTTATAGAATTCTTTATTTTTTAGTTTGAGAATAATATGCCTTGGAGAAGTCCTTTTCTGTTCATGTCTATTAGGGTGTCATTTGATCTTCTTGGACTTGATATCTGTATCTTTTCCAAGATTTGAAGGTCCAGAAATTATTCATTGGATAGGTTTTCTATGCTTTTCCTCTTTATCCTTCTGGAATACCCATAAAGGGAAAATTTGTTTGCTTAATGATGTTCCAAATGTTTTTCTTTCTTTCCTTTTTTTAAAAAATTTCTTTTTACCACATAGGACATTTTCAAAAGACCTGTCTTCAAGCTCAGAAACTCTTTCTTTTACTTGATTGATACTTCTATTTATGTTCTCAATTGTAGTTTTAATTTTACTTATCGAATTATTTAGCCAAAAAACTTCAAATTGACTTTTTATGATTTCTATCTCTGCTGACCTGTTCTTTTTCTCATGAATTATATTTCTAATTTAATTGAAATGTCTGTGTATTCTGTTTGCAGCTCATTAGATTTTCTTAAAAATCACTCTTTTGATTTCTGATTTTAGTCAGGCAATTCATTAATTTCCTTTTGTTTGAAGTCTTTGTTAGAGAGGTATTGTGTTTCTTTGGAGGCCACAGGTTTCCCTTTTATTTATTTTTTCATGCTTTTGTGTCCTTGTATTTGCATTTGTGCATCTGGTGGGTCAGGTGCCTGAACCAGTTTTATAGAGTGGTTTTCATAGCAAAAGACTCTCTGCTGATGATATCTTTTGGGGTGTTGGTTGAATATACTGCATTGACTTTGGTTCCAGGTGGATACCTCAATGTGGTGCTAATGTAGCTTCTTCAGCTGTTATCAAAGTTGGCGATGTCTTTAGGTATCTCAATGGCCTAGACTATGGGAGTTGTGAGATTGCAGCTCCAGCTGGGATATAGCTTCATTAGGTGGGGCAAGCTCACTGGCAGCTCTGGTAACTATGTGCCCAGGTATGAATGTGAGGCTCCTGTCAGTTTTTGTATGTTGTGTGAGGGTGGAGTCAACCTGGTAGGCTGAGGTGGTTGTGGCTATCATGCCTGGTGGTAGAGTGGGGTGCCTACAAGTGTCTGAAGGCTGGACAGGTGCTAGGCTGTACCACTGTGCCCAGATGGGCCACCTGTCAGTGTCCAAGTATTGTGTGCCCTCTGAGGACTGACTTGCTGAAGAAGATCTGTTCAGCTGCTTTCTGGGGCCAAGGCTGGGTTAATGGATGCGTTGTCTGCTTCTTAGGGCCTCAGTGGGCTGAGTTCTGAGAAGGGGCTGCTCAAGTGCTTCTTGTGGCCATAGGAAGATGAGTGGAACTTCCCAGCCACTTCCTGAGGGACTTGGTGGAATGAGTCATTCAGGAAGGGCTACTTGACTCCTTCCTGGGGTCATGAAGGGTGGGTTGCAGTCACTTGTCTGTTTCTTTGGGCCTCTTTGGGCCAAGTGGCTCAGGGCAAGTTGCCTGGCTATGTTCTAAGGCCAAGCACAGGTGGGTGGGGCTGCCTGGTTTTGTTCCTGGGAGCCCCAGTGGTCCATGCACACTGGGATGATTGTCTGGATCCTTTCTGGGGTCAAGTGGGGGTGATTGGGGCCACTCAGATGCTTCTGGGGCAATAGGAGGTTGGTCAGGCCTTCCTGGCAGCATCTGGGGCAACGGGAAGGTAAGCAGGGCTACCTTCCTGTTTTCTGGGCACCTCTGCAACTGGAGTCATTCACGATGGGCCTTCTAGAGGCTTTCTAGAGCATGGGAGGACAGGCAGGGCTTTTTGACTGGTTCACTGGAGCTACTTGGGGTGGCTGCTGGGTTGTTTCACAGGACCCTGCATAGGTGGTGTCTCAAGCTGGGTCCATGCAGCAAGAGCCTGGGTGGAGGATGGCACAACTTGTTTTGTGCTCTTTTCCTGGGGCAATGCAGCCATGTGGTAGCCTGGGCTCAGGAACTGTGAAGGCCTCAGGGCTCTCCAGCTGTAAATGTGTCAGGCGTCTGTGTCATGAGTGGGAGCTGCTGGACAATTTCTGCTTACTCTTTCCTTGCTGAGTGAAGTTCTTCTTGGTTCAGGGTTGATCTTAAGAGACAGAACAGTGGAGGCTGTGTGCTTAGCTCCCCTCTGTATAAGGCCATTGTGTGTCTCCGTGCTCTGCAATATCCCTACCACATCCCCACAATCTCTGGTGCTCTGCGTCAAACAATCTAGAGAAATAGCTGTTGTTTTTTTCTTTGTTTTGGTTCTTGGTTGCAGAGGGAAGTGCATCAATCCCTCTAGTCAACCGCCCTGATGACATCTTGTCCTTTTTCAGTGTAAGCAATAATTGAATACCACCCACCAAAGGCTGAGGGGAAGCGAGGCAGCGGAAAAAAGACCTTCTAGTTACTGGTGGTAGACAGACAGGTGGCCTCTCCACTTTTGTTTCATAATGAGTGTTTGAAGTTGGCTCAGACTATTGGTATCCTAGAAAAGATTTACCCCCAAAACATCAGAGGTTGTGTGGAGCGTGGCTTCTGCCTATTACTGAGAAATGGTATGGAGTTCCTTCTGGCTCTGAAGGTACTCAGACTAGGGTTACCTAACCAAGAAATTTCTTTTTGCCCTTTTTCTCTATCCCTGTCAGATCAACTTGTGTAACTATTTATAGAATATATAGGTTAAAAGGTATTTATCTTATGCATTCATAGGTGCAATTTTTGAGGTAAAAATCTTACATAGATGAGTGAATTAAAGCTAATTAGAAATATTTGGTTATGAGATGTGTGAAAGCAGAAATTCATTGAATGTAATATTAACTCCAAACATTTTTATTTACAATTTAAATCTCTCTTAAAAGCACCTGGAAATAAAATTATTTCCCAAGTAACTCATGGCACTTGATAAGACATGACATGGATTTGGACAACTTTGTCTCTCTGAAAGCAAATGTGTGCTGTGGCCACTAAGTTCAATGAGAAGTGAGCAGGTGAGATACTGTGCCATTTCACTGTGTGGGCTCTTGAGGTCTCTGGACAACCTCTAGGTCCTTGTGACACACTGTTTGCAAAGCCAAGTGCAGCAATTTCTCCCCTTCCTCCATGCATGCCTCCTTTCAATGTGACTTTGATGCTTTTCCCATTGAAAGGTGGAGACTCTTTCCCACCCCTTGCATCTGGGTTGTCCTTTGGACTCCCTCTGACCAGTAGAAAACGGTGAAAGTGTAGCTGTGAGAATTCTAAACAGGCCTTGATGCTTCCCTTCAAATGCATCCCTGCAATTGCCATATGGTGAAATGTGGTCTCACATACAAGAACACTAAACAGCAGGTAAAGACTCACCCAGATCCACTGGCTACTAGCCGCATCAGCCACCAGACATGTAAGAGAGGCTATTTCAGACCACCCAGCACCATTCGGCTGCCAGATACCGGCAGTTGCAGCAGCGGTCCAAGCAAAACCAATAGTAGAACTGCCCAAGCGAGTTCAGGCCAAATTGCTGTTGCTCAGAATCGTGAGCAAATAAAGTCATTGTAGTTTTAAGCAGTAACATTTGAGGTGACTTATTACATGGCAATAAGCAACTATTATCATTCCCTGTCAAAGGTTCTATTTTTTTTTTTGTATTTGAGTGATACATAGCATCTGTTTAGACTGTTTCTTGTCTACTCTGTTGGCCCTGCTTGGCCCCTGGCTACCCGCCCTTTGATTTATACTTTGTGTCTCTAGTCTCTCTAGACCCATGACTTGGATTCATGACTCCAGCCTCACACCAACATGCTGAAACTTGGATTTCTTTTGGCTTCTTACATTTTAGCCTGAAGATCAAACCCACTGTGCTGGTAGTTATCAAGAGCCAGGCTGGATCTGGTGAATAGGGACCGGGCTTGGTCAGGAGGAGAGTTCAGGAAAGATGTTTATTTAATACACACATTTCTACTATGGTAATAATTTTGGGCTTATTCACAGCTTAATCATGTGTTAGGCTGCTACAACTTTAACTTTGATAAATAAATTCACTCTCTTGGTTAATAATTATCTTGTTTGTTACCTTGCTTAGTTCTTTTTCTTTATATAACTAACTTACTACCAAACTCTCTTTGGGAAGTATGAATTTCTTTTTGCCACATTCAAAAATATGGTTTTTTTATTCATCTCAAAGTCCTATGGAGCTCATGTCTTTCATTTCTAAGAAATTTTCTTGAATTATTTTTTCAATGTTTCTAATTTTTACTTTTTCTAGAACATTTATTAATCAGGTTTCGTACCTTTGGAATGGTTCTTTAGAATTTTTTATCTATTGTCTCTTATCTTCCAACTCTATGTGTTTGTTATACTTTCTAAGGACATCCTCAGGTGTATTTTTCTATTTTAAAAAATTTGTATTAAGGTATTTTAAATTTCCAAGACCTTTTTAAAATATTTCTCTGTAAATATTTCTGTACATTATTTTAAGGACACAATTTTAATTCAATGTTCAATAAGTTTTTACTTAGGGTCTATGTTGTGGGTTGAATCATGTTCCTCCACCCTGCAGAAAGATGTTAAAGTTCTTAACCTTTGTACCTCAGATGTGACCTCATTTGGACATAGAGTCTTTATAGAGGAGACCAAATTAAAATGAGATCAGTAGAGTGGGCCCTAATCCAATATAGTGTGTCCTCATAAAAAGGAGACAT
The DNA here is from genome assembly GCA_028644305.1 of Xerus rutilus. Lineage (NCBI taxonomy): Eukaryota > Metazoa > Chordata > Mammalia > Rodentia > Sciuridae > Xerus > Xerus rutilus. Next base: position 40,689,319 of record CM053409.1, on the reverse strand, counting down.
TTGGACAGAGATGACATAGGGAGAAGATGACATGAGCACTCAGAGGAGGACACCATGTGACTGAAAGCAAAGATCGGAGTGACGTATCCACAGGCCAAGGGACCGCAGAGATTGCTAGGAAACCCTGAGAATCTAGAAAGAGGCGTGAAAACGATCCTCTTGTATGGCCCTCAGACATGGTCAACATTTCCAGCACCTTGAGTTCAAGCTCAGCCACCGGAACTGTGAGACGATAGACTTGATATTCGAGGCTTGGTGTGGAACTTTGTTACAGCAGCTTTAGGAAACAAATGAGCCTGCCATTTGCTGGGTAATGTTCACATGCTTGGAATACGTCATTTAACACAATGAAGATGTGTTAAACCCTTCAACAACTTACGTTCTGGTGTGGAGTGATGAACCCTGAGCCATAAATGTATGTTAGAATACAGTGTATCCTATGAGAAGAAAGTACAATAGAGTTAGGGGGATTAGAAGGATGGGGAGTGGGACCATAGACATGGGCCTCATTGAACAAGCAACATTTGAACAAAGACTTTAAGATGATGAAGGAGTTATCTGTGGGAATAGTGTTTGGCAAAGGTGACAGCTAAAGTCAAGTCCCTAGGCAGGGTGACTGGTGTGTCAGAGGAAGTTCGCACAGCTGTAGGAGAGTGAGAAGGGGAAGTCAGAAGTGAGGTTTGAGGGGCGGCCTGGTGGTATCCTGTGGACAGGGTCAGATGTGTGGAGCTCCTCACCCCTCTGAGGGCACTTTGGCCTTTACCCTGAGTATATGGATTTTGGTAGAGGGAATGAGACCATTTATGTTTTGAAATGATCATTCTCACTGCTGTGTAGCAGGACAGAGAAAGTGGAACAGGATGAGCCTACTGCAGTAATCTAGGTGGGAATGGGTGTCAGGATCTGACATGCGTGAGGTGGCCATGCGTGAGGTGGGCAGTGGTCACAATCTGTCCACATTTTGAAAGCAAAGCCGACTTTGCTGACACTTTGCTATGAGAGTGTGTGGGAAAGAGGCATCACGGATGGCTCTAGTGTTTGTAGCTCAGGTAAATGAAAACATGGAGTTTTATTTCTTATCTTATTTTGCTGATGATATTTTAAAACTTTGGTTGGAGACATTGATTCCTCTGTTTGCAACTTCAGTTTGATTTTTTTTGAACTTTTTCTTTTTCTTTTTTGCTTTAGAGTAAACATCTGCCTTCCATTTTAGATAATTTCCTATAATGTGCAGTAATTCAGGACTTCACACTTAAGAGTAGGGCATCAAAATTCCCATCTGAAAGCTTTACATGACTGGGGGGTGGGTGGAGAATGCTTGCTGATTGTGGTCTTCCCTATACATAATATTGTCATACTATTTGGTTAGGTCACCCATGAGGGCAGACCATGTTGGTCTTTTCATTTATTGAGGTTTCTCAAAAAAGAATCTTCTACTCATAGGGAATGCAAGTCTGTTTGCAGTATGGTCAGAGGTTCAGGAAAGCTGGGCTCTCAGCAGTGTAGGTCTTGTTTCCAGTAAATGCGTTGCCTGGGTCTCTGCCTTGTGCCTTTACTCCAGGAACATGTTTTACTCTCTCCAAAGGAAAACTCTTAGTGTCTTGCTGGGGTAGGTGATGGGCAGGTGCCAGGTTGGGCAGAGTGGAGGAAGGAATGGAATCTGCTTCTAGAATTATTTAAAGGTCGTCTTCACTTCTGCCTCCTGAGCTACCAAATGTCATGAACACAAGAGCCCTGAGGCAGTCAGTATATAAACAGTGCTGCTCCCCACTCCCCACTCCTGCTGGTTGGGTCAGTTTTTTCAGTTTACCTAAGGCGTTTTTCATTCATCAGTCTGCTTTGCAAATTCCTATTTCTTGTGTTTTCGTTTGCATTCTCCTTGCCCTTGAAGGCTCAGGTGTTTGTCTTTTTTAAAAATCACTTTCCTTTCATTGCAGTAGGTTCTTGTCATCTTTAGCTGGAAGTCCTCTTCTCTTGGTTAATCAGTGGACATCCTTCCATCCTCAGCTTAGATGTCACTTCCCTCAGGAAGCCTTCAAGTTTGAATTAGCTGCTTGGTTACTGTGTTTCCACAGTTCTCTGTATTTCCCTACCACTATTCTTTCTGCATAGTGGCATAATTGCCTGGTTCCTGTGCATTTTCCTCAGCCGACTATACTGTCTGTAAGGGCAGGAACAATGCATTATTCAACATGATGTCCCTGAAACCTTGCGTAGTTTCTTGTATATAATGGGGCTTCGACAGTAGCAGCTGACTCATTGGTTTGATGCTTCTGCACAGCACTCATGGCACTCTGAACTCTAACCACACTGCTTGCAGAAAGCCTGCTGCTATTTGCTGTTTTCTTTAACACCTCCAGGAGTATCTACCTCCACACCCATCATAGGACGCTTTGAACTTAACAGAAGAAGCACATTTCCAGCAAACCTGCTGGGAAGAGAGTAACACTTTGGTGGAGAGCTTTCTCATAACTGTGTGACAACCCTCAGACGTGTTCTTCTGTTCCATCTCTTCTCCCACAGGAGTCTTCATCTCAAGCACACTTTGAACAACTATCAAAAAACCTAAATCATCTTCTCAGTGTGCTATATATAGATTAATAAGTCATCCACCTCCAGCACACCAGGTTTTCAAACCCTGGCATCTCTGTTTATTGATTTGGATCTTCTAACAAAACATGCCACAACTGTGGTTTCATTTGGTGCCACAGAATATGCCTTTGCTAGGGACATATTTGAGTTAAAACAAGCTTCAGGCATCTGGGAACTTAGCCTGGAGGCCTATAGATCAAAGGGAGAACTGTGCACTTGAAAAACTCAGCTTTCTTAATTAATAATAAATTTCTCAAATTAAGAAAAGATTTGACATGATGAAAAAGTATTACTTTTTCACAGAAGTTAATCCTCCTTTTGCAGCACTGTGCTAGATTCTCTTTGAAAGGAATATTTTTTCCCAAGTGTTCTTCTATGTTCACTCTGTAACCATATAATTATATGGTAGGAGAGCAATACACATTTGGCTTAGACGTAGTGAAATATGGCAAGCAGATAGTTACAGGATGTAGAAAGCTCTGATAGTTACACACAAAAAATAACACTGTCCCAACTGTGATTCCCCAAACCCAGCTCCAGCCCTCTAACTCTCGCTTTCTTTGTTGGTCCACTTATACTCCTTTCCCATCCAATCTGGCACTGTGTTGTATCACAGCACACTGTGATGGTTCAATGCCAGTCTTCCTTGTAAGGGTGAGGACTATGCCTACCTTGTTCACTGCTATTTCCCCAGTGACAACAATAGTATTTAGCACTTGAAAGGTGCTCAGAAACTTTCTTTGATGTGATGATGAATGATTTACATTGGGGAGATTACAAGATGCTTGCAGCAACTCCTCAGACTACTTTACAGTGTGACTTGACAACTCAGCATCAAGAGAGGGAGTCTATCCTTTCAACACCCTGAATCTGGGCTGGCCTGTGGTTTATTTTGACCAATAGAATGTTGCAGAAGTAACATTGTGTGATATCTGAGACTGATGTTAAGCTGCCGTGTGGCTTCTATTTTCATCATCTTGAAACCCATTCTCTATTGAGGAAGCCCATTCGTGCTGGTTCAGTGGAAGAGAACCCAGGTGCTAAGTTAAAAGCATCACTAGGGGCTGGAGTCGTGGCTCAGTGGTAGAGCACTTGCGTAGCACATGTGAGGGACTGGGTTTGATGCTCAGTACCACATAAAAATAAAGATAAAAACAAA
>CM053409.1:40669528-40685068 GCA_028644305.1 Xerus rutilus | reverse complement strand
TTTTTTTTTTTTCAAAGAAAACTTTTGAGTCTGCGTGAAGCCAAAGGGATTGAACCCAGGGGTGCTGAACCACTGAGTCACATCCCCAGCCCTTATTTATATTTTATTTAGAGACAGAATCTTGCTAAGTTGTTTAGAGCCTTGCTAAGTTGCTAAGGCTGGCTTTGAACTTGCGATCCTCCTGCCTCAGCCTCCCAAGCCACTGGGATTACAGGCATGCACTACTCTGCCTGGCTTTAAAAGATTTCTAAAAGTCATTCTTCAGTATGTAAAAATTGGAAAAATCTGATAATAATAGAGGAATAATGGAATTATTGAAAAATTCTAAAATATGGCTACTATTACTAATCATAATTTGTAACTATTATTTTACTATTAATAATAGTGCATGTTAATGTCTAGTGTGCCTCAGATCTTCTTGACTGCTATAGTAACCTCTCCATTCTTGTGGATGTTGAGAGAAATTGCACCAGATTCTACAGCCCAGATGCCATTTAAAAAGCAAAGTCTGAAAGTTCTGTAAGCTTTAATTAATATAATGTTCTGGTTTAGAACAGACTAGTTGCAGATTTATAATAGCCTGAGACAGAGGAAGGGTTTAGTGAAAATCACAACTATGTAACAGGAAAGCTGAAAAAGCTCTTAAAAAAACCAAGGCAGAGATGTTCTCCTTGTTGTTCCTTTCTCAGGGAGGGTGGGGGTTGCCTCTAGTTGAATTAGTTTGTCCAGGGGTCTGCTCTCTACTGAAGGGATTCTGTTGGAGTGAGGAGGTAGTGGTGGGGGCAAGGGGAATGTGCCACTATGATTATTATGTGTAGGCTTAGGAAAGAGAAAAGAAATGACCAGAAAAGGAGGAGTTGGATTTAAATTCAATTGATGTCCAGTACTAGAAAAATTTTTCCATGGAGTGAACCCCAAATATAATTGTTGTGATATTTCTGTGCATTTGTATTTAGGAAGGTCAGTGAAAATATTCCTTATAGACTGCCATTTAGTGAGCTATATTTCTGAGTGGATATATATTTATTTCACATATAGATTACTACACTGAGTTTCCCAATAAAATGTTCCATACAATTTATTATTTTTTGACATGAGAGAGCAATGTGAAATATACTGAAGATTGTGTAGGGAAATAGCAGAGTGAGTTTACATTGCACTGTATCCCCAGGGAGCAAAAAGTAAAGCATCTGGCCCAAATCCATTTCTCTTCTGATTACTGAGGAGATGCTCCTGGGGAAAGGAACCAGTCAGGTGACCTGATAGCTAAAAATTTCTGGTAAATAAGAAGATGTTTTCTAGGTGGAGAATCCTTATTTATGTTTGTGGTTTAAGACTGCTTATGGTGACCAAATTTAGGATATATGAATTTATGTAACTTGGCTCCCAGGAAAATATCCTATAAGCTAGGTATAAAATGGAGCACAGAGCGGAAGTGTTTTGTACTTCATATATTCCCTGCTGTATGAAGATGGTCCCACATGCCTCTCTGTAACCTATTACTCTGGGCTGGACAGTCCATGTTCAATCTGAGAAGGGAAGACTTGAAACATTGATGTTGATGTAGGCAAGTCTGATTGAAGTTTGATCTGCTGTGTTAGCTCAATTCACAGCAAATAACTGAAAACAATTACAAGGAACTTCTCTTCTCAAGAACAAATCCTCCTTCTGCGATTGGAGGATGGTATCACAGGATAAGTAACATTATTCCCCAATCCCAATTGACATTTTGGAGTCCCAACCTCCAGTACCTCAGAATGAGATCATATTTAGAATTAAGACTCTTCCAAAAGTAATTAACTTCACATGAGGTCATTAGGGTTGGCCCCTAACTTATATGACTAGTGTTTTTATAAGAGGAGGACCCTTAAATATAGACAGTCAGAAGGACAGAAGAAAGACCACCTGAAGACATAGTGTGAAGATAGCCTTCCATAATCCCAATGAACGTGTCCTCAGAAGAAAACATCCCTGCTGACACCTTGATCTTGGACTTCTAGCCTCTAGAATTTTGAGAAAACAGATTTCTGTTGTAAAAGTCACCCAGTCTGTGGTATTACCTATGGCAGTCACAGGAATGGGTCAGTTGGGAAGGGGGATGGTGTCTCCTTTAACTTTTTGTTCCCTCATGGAATCCATGAGAGATCTAGCCTCACTGGTTGTTGTCTTCCTTCCAGGGTTTTGAAAGCTGTAATTCCTTAGTCATTTAGATGTAGACCATTTTTATAACTCAAGAATTCCTTGGGTCACTCCCTGCACTCCAAAGTGGAGGAATTCTTGTGAATAATCTTTTCTCTCTTGTACCTTTTTGTTACAAACTATGAACAATTGGACTTTGTACCTGTGATGAATGGAGAAAATTACCTAATGATGTTTTGGAAATATGATAAAAATGGGAAAAAAGGATACACAATATATACTTGAAATTTGAGGGTGTTTGCTTTGCTATATAACCATTCATAGAGACTCTCAGTAGTTTTGCTTGGTTTAATTGGCTTGCCTTTTCTTTTTTTCTAGAACTTTGCAAGTTGCAAGCTTTCTAACATTCTCAGTAGACTCTATCCTGATTACTAAATAGGCAAATAGAGATTTTACTGTCATTTTTAATTGCAGGAGTTCCCTAGGGTGAATTTCTAGGATTTTGAACTATCTCACTTAATGCTTCAGTTTGGAAAATGTTTATGACTTTTTCTCCAAATGTAGCAGAAAGAGTCACTTTGCTGTTATGTTTACAGGGCATGGGGACTTTAAATATTGAATTTTTTATTTCACTCTTTCTCTGCTTGCTAATTTGCACAATATTTGAGTTATTTGAAAGCATTCTTAGAAATGTTTATTTGAGATGGTGCTCTAATTCTTCAAGCAGTTTGCAATTGAAGTGTACCATGCATCATCTTCCTGTGATAGGTCCCCATATCCATTTTCTGGGCCTAGGTAAGTGCAAAATGAAATAAGACAGCTTCAGAGCACACAGAAAAATCTACTCATAAATAAAACAGCTAACCACTCCCTACTCTTGATTTTATTTATTTACTTATTTTTTATTGTTTTTGGTGGTGCTGCGGATTGAACCCAGGGCCTTGTGCATGCAAGGCAAGCCTTCTACCAGCTGAGCTATATCTCCAACCCCTGCTTGATTTTATTTTTAAAGAAATAATATGCAGCTGGGCATGGTGGTGCAAGCCTGTAATTCCAGCACTTTGGGAGGCTGAGACAGGAGAATCTCAAGTTCAAAGCCAGCCTCAGCAACGGCGAGGCGCTAAGCAACTCAGTGAGACCCTGTCTCTACATAAAAAACACAAAAGATAGGGCTGGAGATGTGGCTCAGTGGTCGATACCCCTGAGTTCAATCCCTGGTACCAAAAAATAAAATAAAATAAAATAAAATAAAATAAAAGAAAGAAATAAATAATATGCAATAGATGATGTTTAAAATTTTTCTTTTAAAAGCTGTGGGAAAACATTCTTCCGATTGACTTTGACAAGTTTAGAGCAAAAGGAAAAGAGGCAGGAGGAAGTGATTGTGAAAATGTTTTGTAGGTTTGCCTCCTTTGTGATCCAGTTGCTGAAGATTAGCATATCTTTGAGCCTAAGAGGACTAGTCTTAAGTACCAAATTCCGAACAGAAGATGGCAGAGATGGAGGAAAGGAGTCATGCTTTGGGCATCTTTAGAGACAATATTTGAAGAAACCTCTGTGCCATATTTTGTAAGGGAGACTACAAAGGTCTTTATTTCCCATAACAATCTTCAAGGTGAGCATGAGGGCAGAAGTGTACGTCCGAGTCCACAAGGTACCTGTAATTCCAGGTAGAAACCCCTGACAAACGATGCGAGCTATCAATTCTCATTGCAAGTCACCTCAGTAAGTGTTCACTTGTCGCCTGCCAGCTGCCGTGCCAAGGTTAAGTCTGAATAAAGGACATGAGTTCAATCCCCAGTACCAAAACAAAAAGGACTGTATCTAGATGAATATGGATTTTTCTTTCCCATAAAATAATGCTTTATAAAAGAGAAAGGCCAGGAGTACAAGTTTCTCTAAACACTAACTGGTTAAAGATAATGAGTGATTTCTAGATAGAATGGAAGAAATAACCAATGACTAAAAGGAGAAAAGAAGGAAGGCAAGTTTTAAGTTTTAATGAAGAGTGAAAGATAAATATTATTGGTGAGTGGAAGATTTTGACACAAGAGAAAGCAAGCAAGAAATACATGCTTTAGCTTGAATTATACTACATGTGTGGGACCCTTCCCAGGAAGGGGGATTTGAATATTAAGAGGCAATGATAGGATTCTATGCTGCACAGAATGATTGGTAAAATTGCCAAGCTCTAGTTTATGGAGTTGTTTATGAGGTCAAGGAGGGAGAGGTTCCTAGCAGTGGTTTGTATCTTGTTCAGGCCAGGGAGTTGGCTGTGTAGGGGTAGTTGTATGTAGACTTGATGTGATAAACTGAACAGTGTTCTATTTTTCTGGAGAAGGTAGATGAGATGTGGCACAAAGCTGTCACAAATATATCAAATCCCCCCAAACTTTATGTCACTCTGTTGATGCATAAGAGATGGTGTCTATCAAAGAAGGCATGTAGAACATAGCAATAACATAGAAATCCTACAAGAAGTGGAATTATATGGGTAAACTTTGTCCAAGAAAGCAGTCTCAAGCAAGTACGCTTGCTAAGTTATTAGAACCAACCCATTAGAGGATGGAGACATTGTTTATTTTTCTACTAATATAACCCTAGTGTATGCGCCAGAGTGCATTATACAGTGTCTTCTCAATAGAAGCCTATTCAATAAAAACATGAAGGAGGAAAACATTGATGTTGAATGGAGGGCAAGGTAGATGGCATTGCTGATGCAGAATTTAGATTTGTGACTCATAAATTAAGATGTTAGAATGATAGGTGGGAACACAGTGTGAGATTATATTGATGAGATTTAAACCAAATATGAAGCAGAAGACAACCAGACAATCTGGTATATATGATTTCAGAAAATGCAGGTAATAACAGGAATGTAGGAGATGCTTCACTGATTAAACACAGAAAATAATAATGGCACTGAAAAGCAAAATTATGGCCTTCAGAACTTATAGCATATGAGAAATGAATGAGGAGTGGCAAGATTTTAATACATGGCAAGAGCTCAAATAATTCCCAATCATCACTGATATTGAGATATGATTCAAACCTGGAGGATGTTTGTAGTATATCCTTAAAAGGAACAGAATGCAAACACAAAACCATTACAGAGATGAGAGGGCATTAGCAGTTCAGAGTTCAAGTCATAGGAAGCCAATTATGACATATTAGGGTACTTAGAAAATTCAAATAAATTCATCAAACTGCTATTGTTGCAGAGAAATTATGTAGACTGGGAAAGATGTGGGGGATAAAAGTCAGGCAATTATCCAAAAATTTCGGGAAAAAAAGAGTGATCTCTGTAAACATAATACTCACTTCTGTCAATATCTATTCATCTTGTTGTTCATCTATTGTGAGTTTTCCTATCTTTTTTTTTTTGTTGGTGATTTTAACATAATCTGAACTATATAATTTTAATCTTTAGTATTTCTCCTGATAGTCAAAGGTTTGCATGTGAAGGAATAACTAGGCTTGCTGTGAAGACTGGAGTGTTAGCATTTTAAACAGTAATGGGACTTCCAGAGAAACTGATTTTGGCTCAAGACACAGAAGAATTTTATAAGGGTATGCATAATCTAAAGTGGAATGTGTATGATTTATTTTATTTTTTAAGTCATTGGGGGTGTTTCCGAACTGAGACTTGATTTCCTGGGAAGTTGTAGCAGGCATCCAAGCTTTAGATGATTAGGTAACACTTTAAAGTCTTTCTTCTTCTTCTTCTTTTTTTTTTTTCATGCCTGGATTTTTAGCCTTCTGTGAAGCTGTTTTCAGCTTTCTTGACTTCAAAGAGGCCAATTTTCCAGTAATCCAATCCAAAGATAATTATGTTTTAACCCCAAAGGGCTAGTACAACTTAATAGCAATCTTGCTGAGCGTCTTTTCTCCCTAGCTTTCTGCCTGATTCACATTCAGGTTGTTTCTGACTGCTATCTCGTCTTCCTAAAAAATCCCTTCCTCTTTCAAACTCAAAAAATGTCTTGGCACAGGCATCCAGATAACCTGTCGCTTTTTAAAAAAAAAAATTTTTTTTTTTAGTTGTCAATGGACCTTTATTTTATTTATGTATATGCAGTGCTTAGAACGGAACTCAGTGCCTCACACATGCTAGGCGAGTGCTCTGCCTCTGAGCCACAACCCCAGCCCCAATCTGAGGCCTTTTAAGTTCTAGTTCTGGTTGACAGGCTTCTGGACATTGCATTGGCAGGAGTTTGGTGACAGACCCTCATAAACCTCAGTGAATATTTCAAATCTTCCTCTTGGTTTTTTTTACATCTGATCAGGAACAGGATTTTTTATGAAAACTTATTATCTTTATATATTCCTAATCTTACAGTCATAATTTAACTTTGGATATCATAACCTCTACAGAGAAAGTCCTTCTCTCACAAATGAATTCATTTTGAAATCCATTTGGCTGTGGGAGGGTTTGAGGTAATGGGTTGGAAAACTTAAGCGGAGGAGAAGGAATGTGAAGACAGAGATTTTGGGGAATTAGGTAATGGATGTGTTGTTTAAAGTATGCGTACAAGGAGAATAATGGGAATCCCAGATCTGGGGTGGATGTCCTTTCCTGATATTATCTAAATATGTTCTGATGCCAGGCAGAAGAATTAATTATTCAACACTCAGACTAAACATTAATATTAAGAAAAGCATGAAGGAAAATAGTGTTTGTATTCTTTTGTGCGATGGCCTGCGCTAGATCCCTTATGTTATTCAATTCCTGGAACAACCTGCAGAGGCAGATGGTATAGGATGCAGGTAAGGAAACAGTTTAGGAGGTTTAATCCTTGCCCAAGTTGACACAGCTAGTGAACTGTGGAGCAACAATTCACATTTGCAAATGTTCGCCTTTTCGGCTGCCTGCCTCTGTTGTGTGGATAAATGTCTGGAGATCACAAGCTGTAACATGGAGCAGGGAGCAACGACACCGTAACAAACTTTACATCATTTTAAGTGACAAATGGTTATTTGCTTTTAATGGAAGTTTTGCAAGATTAAAATATTGGATTTCTGGAACCCCTGTGAGTTCAAAGCAGACGGTTCACTTTCAGGAGCCATAGGCACATGCAAATTTGTCAACCACCACACAGATTGAGCAGCAGCTCAAAGTGTTTCCTAACACATGAAAAAGCAAAAGTTGTTCTTTCATAATTTCATAGCTGCCCTTGGGGACCAACATGGTAAATTTGCTCAACCTCAAGTTAAGATTAAATCAATATGGAAAAAGGTTTCTTGACCTCCAAATCCCTTGAGTTCTGTGGGATCTGCAGGGAGGATCTGCCAGGTTCAGGGCTGTGGGAAGTCTTTGGCAGGTGTTGGCTAGTTGGTGGAGGACTGTGACAATATTCCTCATCAATTCCCTTGTCTCCCGATTACACTGCTTTTTAGAAGCTGTCCCTAGGGTAAATCTCGTCAATTGATTTTGCTGTCAGGAGTCAGTTTAAGATCACCCGGAAAGGAAGATTAGTACTTCACTGGTTAAGTGCTTTAGCAATTTGCCCTACATGTTAAATTATGGGCTTTATCAGCTCAGAGCTGTTTAATTTCCGGAGCAGGGTGAAAATGATACCGTTTGGGTCAAACATTTCAGTCGTTGGGGAGTTTGGCAGTTTGAACTTCTCTGTAAGTTTAGTAAAGTCCTCCAAATCCTGGGACTGATTTTTCAATATTGTTGACAGTCGCTGTCTCTCTTGCTAAATTGCTTGGCCATATTACAGTGAATTGCTATGGAGTCTGCTTCTACTGTCTGTTTCAATTTCTTTAAAAAACTGTAAAAATTTGCTAAAAATTATCATGATTTGTTAGTGTTAGTGTTGGTTTCCAATTGTGTGGTCATGCGATGTGGCTTGTAAAAACAATAACATTGTAGTGACCAGTGATGGGAAAAGCCATAATCCAGATCAACATCAAATAGTTGGAATAAACCACAGGGCTATTCCCCAAATTCCACTATGTCTATTAGAGGGGAGGCAATATTTCATTCCTTGTGTAGTCTTTATTTTCCTTAGGCAATCTTCATTGAAACTTTTAAAAATGAAAACTATTCTCTTCCCTTCGTAAATTATTTTACCCACCCTGCAATCTCCCAACAATGTCAGTGATATAACTAACTGGACTGCTCTTTTGCAAATGAAAGGGAAAAGATTTCTAGTGAATTCTCTTCTTAGAAATTGGAAGAGGCTTGGCTTCCTACTGTGTTACTCTTAAGTATTTTTTTTTAAATCAGAAGAGAGTTTTGTTTATAAAACAACCCCTTATCATTTCTCTGAACAAACAGTAATGAATTTCACTCCCTGACTTGTTCCTAATCTCCTTGGCTTCTGTTCATTTTTTCTCTTCTCTCATATGGACCTCTCCCTGCCCTACAGCTTCTCCTTCCTCTGCTTTCCCGCTGGTTGAATGACATCCAAAAGGTGAATGTGGCATGCCTACAGGTAGGTATGAGCAATGTGTACATGGACATAAGTATGGTGTATTAGCATACCTCAGTGTTGAGGGTGCAGAGAAGTATTCCTGGAAGAAGTGTTTTGCAAATGAATGCATAAGAGTTATCCAGGTAGAGTAGAAGGGCAGGGAAAAAGATGCTAAAAGAAGACAGCCTGATACGAATGGGGACTGCAAGTGCTTCCGTATGAATGTAGCATAAGGTAAAGAGGGGAAGGAGGAAGTGGTGAGGTTGAAGTCCACGGGGTGGGATTATGAAGGGCTGTGTCCAGTTGTCGTTTATTTTTAATAAGAAGTTTGTATTTATTCTTAAAGAAGGAAAGGGATAATTTCCTGGTCCTTCAGAAAACTTAGAGATCTACTACCAATAGTTCACCTCTACATCTGAAACAGGTATTGATTGCTCTTTGCTAAGCAAGGATTTACAAACAGATCCTGGGGATGAGTAGCAGGGCAGAGAATAATCCTTTCCACTGTCTTTCATTGAGCAAGGTAAATCCTGAGCACATTTAACCTGAAACCTACATCTTGATGAATCACTTTTAGTGATTAGTCATCTTCAGAAGTCATATTCCTTGAGTTCAGAGTTTCCCGCACTTACCTACTAAACCACTTGACTGAATCATTTCAAAATGCAAAATCTGATCACATCTCTCTTTCTACCTAAAACCACTTAGTAGCCTCTTTACCACGATCTCCTGGCTCCTTCATGGTCTGGTTCCTGCCACCTCTCTAGCTTCTTGCTTTTCCCTAAGGCTCACAGAACAGCTCCTTTGACCTTTCAGGCCCTTGTCCTTCCTGCCATAGGAAATTGCACCTGGCAATGCCAGTTTTTCCAATATTGTTTGATTTCCTTTTCACCCAGATAACTTCCATTTCTTTCTCAGATCTCAGCTCTCTCACTGCCTCCTCTGGGAATCTTTCACAACCTCTCTCTCTGCCTCTTTCTTTGGATGACTCTAGTACTCTGTTTCTCCCTTTGGTATATGTTTCTGGAAATTGCCTGGTAAAATGGAATAATCAAGAAATAATTGTAAATGAATGTTTTTCCTCATGGTTTCTTATTACAACATCTTCTACTCCTAGGCATTCCCTAGTATTGTCCTTTTCCTTCCTGTGGGCTTCTGTGCCTCCTATGTCCCTTCTAGCTAGGTATTCCCTAGGACTTTGTCTTTCCTGCCCAGTTATAATTCCTCTATCACATCTACCTTCATGACCTCTAGTGATACTTGGGCACTAGTGAGCCTCAGATTCTTTTTTTATTTTTTTAATTTCTATTTTAATTTATTTTTTAGTTATACATGACAGTAGAATGTATTTTGACAAATCATACATACATGGAGTATAACTTTCCATTCTTGTGGTTATACATGATGTGGAGTTCCACTAGTCATGGATTCATATATGAACGGTGGAAAGTTATGTCCAACTCATTCTACTGTCTTTCCCATTCCCACTCTCCCTCCCTTCCATGCATTAACCTCCCCTCTCCTATTTGGTGAATACCCACCCCGCCTATTATGAGTCAGCATCTGTGTATCAGAGAGAACATTAGGCCTTTGGTTTTTTGGGACTGGTTTATTTCACTTAGCATGATAGTCTCTAGTTCCAAACATTTACCAGCAAATGCCATAATTTCATTCTTCTTTATGGTGAGTAATATTCCATCGTATATATGTACCACATTTGAGCCTCAGATTTATACCATGTATCTCTAACCTCTGCATCTCACTTGGGCTTCAGTTGTGTGTTTTTCTAAGAAATGATGGAACTTTTCACTTTGATGTGTTAAAGATGGCTCCCATTCTATGTGCCCAGTGTTGAGCTCAACATTCCTCTCCTATTAACACTACTCATTCATCCCTGTTCCCCAAGATGTCTTGAAAGCAGTTCCAGCTTTTTCTTCTTTCTAATTTCTCCAGTTTCCCCTCTATAATCATCTGGTCATGTGCTGTGGGGGGTCCACTTCTGAGAAATCTCTAGAATCTGTTCTCTGTATCTTCCCCAAGAGGATATTGAGGTAGTCTTCTTCCTTTAAACCTTATCTATAGTTTACTCATCTATCATTCATCTACAGTATTCTCTCAGAACTGGCATTCCAAATAAACAGAAATTTGATCTTGTCCAACCCTCGTTAAATATTTTGGTCATTGACATTTTATACAGGATGGCATTTAAGATCATTGGCATGACATTCCATGTCCCTATCATCTCTTGTTATCTCACCCATCAATCATTCCCTCTGGTCATGCTATCTGTCTCATTCCCCATGTGCTAGCTGGTCTCTGTGGTTTTGCTTACATTGATTCTGTTGCCATCTTCTTCCTTCTCTGTCCACATTGCTTCTTCAACCTTCAAATACCACCTTCCTTGTGAAATTTCCCTGGAACTCCTGTAGCAAGAATTAGTATTTTGTATATGCCTTTTAGCATTTATCATAACAATTGAATGAATAACATGCACATATATATCTGTGTATATATACAATTTTAGTTATTTTTATTTATGTGTTCTCCTCTAATTAAATAGAAACATGTAAAACATGTGAAAACAGGGGCATCTTATTTATCTTTGCATCCCTAGAGTTTATTGCAATGCTTGAATCTAGACCACGGGGTAGGGATTTGAACATTGAATTTGATTAAATGATGGCACCATATATTGGATAAATATTCTGCTGTTCAGAATATGGGCAGAAATTACCAAAAATACAATATAAATAAAATAAAATATAATATAAAGAAAAGTTAAAAGGTATTGTTTGAAGACGGTGTTGAGTGAAGAGCTTATTAAAATATTGAAAAGCGAAAGCATGGTTGACATGGATTTGACTTAATATAAACAGCAGGTATTAATAGTCTCCCTTTTAGAAAGGAAGAAAGAGCTTAGAGAGGTTCGATACTGAGATTGAGTCATCTGCTTTTGTACAGATAGAAGGGGCAGAGGCATGAATGCACGATAGGCTGGAGCAGAGGACAGGTGGCGTGGTGAGGAGGACAAGTGCACTGGATGATATACTGGTTTTAGAGAAGATAAATTAATCCATGATTAAGCGGTGATATCACAACCTGGAAAACTGTCAGGGCAAACCAGTACAGGAGTCATGGGAAGGTTACCCTGCAGCTGGAACAAAATGCACGTACTTACAATTTCAATTCGAGGTATTTTGTATTAAATGATGAAATTAGTATTCAGTGATAAATGCATCTTTGGGGGGTACACTCAGTATGAGCCTGGCTCATTGGCAGTCTGATGAGAAATTTTTCCTGCACTGCATGTCAGGGGTTAGGCAATAAAAGCATTTCATTCTGAAGTTAAAATCCATTTCAGTCAAGTAGATTGCAAATAATTATATTGTAGGACCAATTCACTATTTTTCCAGTTTTAGAAAAGGCAGAATTGTAAATGAAATTTAGATTAGAATAGGAATTTAAAATAATGATGTACATGGTATATTGCAGTTGTAGAAGAATGTACCTGCACCTAATTTCCCAGAGAAAACTGGAGCTTTGAAAAGTCGAGTGGTTTGTCCAAAGTCAGATGAGTCAATGACTGAGGCTTGGAGGATCCAAGAGAACTGACTCCTAGTTCAATACTCTTTCCAATCATCACAACCCTGATTTCCCCTTAAGAATGAAAGTACACTTCTAAGATTTTCTTATCTCAGGCCAGTAGCTTTGATTTCAGCTGCTTTGAAAGTTTTCTTTTTCATAGCTTTTATCCAGTTATCATTCTCAGAGTTAAGAGGATTTATTTAAATAGAGAGCTACATTAATCTTTTATATTTAAGCTTTGCTATAAAATAAGTCAACTTGGAAAGTGTTTTTTTTTTCCAGAAAACTTATAAGAACATGCCTTATCAATTTAAGAAATGCTTCATAACAAATAATATCGACTTTATTTTGAAAAAATCTAGCATAAGATGATCCTTATAACATACTGGAAAAAGGCATTGCCTTGTTCAGCTTACTTTAGCATGTGTTTGTATTTTGTTCTTTACAAAGCCATGCTTGATGTGAAGACTCAGGTCTATCTCTCCTACTGAGGCCTCTAGAACTTTCCTTAATGAAGTGCTGCCTGTGTGAATTCTACTTTGAGTGAAAGGAAGTAGAAACTGAAGGGGGCTATGGGTGACTAGGCATTAATTCTCAAAATCTTTAGTTTCCCTTACCTAAACATCTGAAGTGTTGAATTGATTACAAAAGCTCTTACATAGTTTTATTTTTACAACAGAGTTCAGAGTTATTGCAGACCTCATTTGATAATGAGAATGGGGATTCAGGGGTGTGACATGATTTTCCCATGTGAGACACCCAGAACTGGGAACTGGTCAAAGTCTGAAGACTCCATGCCCAGAACTCTCCTCTCCTTCCTGTTGCAGGTTTCTAGGGTGGGAACCCTCTACAGGCAATACCTCTTCAACCTCTTGTGGTATTTCTCCGCAGCATTTTATCAGCTAGGTGGGCACCCAGAAGGAAAGCTCAATACTTTAGTTTTTCAATGAAACTTTCATGTAGCTCTTTTGTTTGTGCTATTCCAGGATTCTGATAATCTTTCAATAGGAGAATTTCAAAGATGTGCATGGAAATGGAAGTGCCAACCTTTACAAAACCATGTCAAATCTTTTCAACAGAAACTCAAGTCTCTCTGGAGTAGGGGTTTATGTTGTTTGGTTTCTTTGAATCTAATTCATTCCCATACCCAGACTATTTACTAGCATGATATTCTACCAAAAGATAGAGATCTTTGGATATTAATTCTCCAGTGATACAAATCTTCACAATTTCATTTTAGCTGTAAGGTTTTATAATTCTATGGCTCTGTATAATGGAAAAAATTTATGATGTTATATTGTCATTGCATTTCAGAAATTAAATTATAATTACATGTGAGAGCACTATAAACGCAATCACCCTTACAGAATTTCCACATTTTCTAGACTTAAATTCAATTTAATATTATGAATAATTGAACTGAAAATGTTCTACATGTATATGATTTGTGTGTGTATGTGAATATGACTTATGTATGTACACATGTCTCAATTTTACACACCAGCTTCCCAGTACAAATAAAGAAGCAACCTGAGCCATGCAAATTACTGGTTCATCATCTGATGCATAGATATGGGAAGGCCACTATGACCATAACCTTCTTCTCTATTTTTTCATTAAAAATTATATTTTTAAGGGCTAGGATTGTGACTCAGTGGTAGAGCGCTTGTCTGGCATGTGTGAGGCACTGAGTTCAATCTTCAGCACCAAATAAAAATAAAGTATTATGTCCATCTATAACTAAAAAATATTTTTTAAAAATTATATTTTAAAATATATATTTGAAGCATTTTAAATCAATTGGAAAGTTGAAAATACTATAAAAGTAAACCCCTCACCTGTTAACATAGTGCCACATCCATTCTTTCTCTCTTTCTCTCTCTCTCTCATTCCAAACTTTGAGACCATCTACATACCTTTCTTCACCTGTGGAAAAATAAGGCCCTTACTACTCTCTTCAGATCTGTCATTTATGTGTAATGTCATTCAAATACACTTTTCTTTTACCAAGTTATTATAAATAAATTGCAGACATAATATTCTATCTATAAATAATTTGCATGATATGTATCTCCTTAAAGAGATATTATGCACAACAAAAAAAATCAGCATTAATTTAATAATATCCACCATGCTGTTCATATTCAGACTTCCATAATCATGCCCAAATGTCCTTAATAGTTAATTGTATTTTATCATATTGTTATCATTATTGTTATTTTAACTCCACAATCCAGAGATACCTTTATTACAATTCCACTGCATCTTTATTCTCTCCTGAACCAGAACAATCTCACTATCTCCTTCTGTTTTTTATGATGTTAAATCTTTTCAAGAGTCTAAGAAAGTGGTCATGCTGAACACCTTTTGGACTCTATTTGTCTGTTTTCTGCATGAATAAAGGTCAGGCATTTTCACCAAGAATACCACATAGGTGGTGTTGGGTCTAACATCAGGCCTTCTCACTACTGTGATGTCAAGCTCAATCACTTGGTTAAGTCAATGGCCACCAATGCATTGCATTTTAGGTGCATATTAGCCCATTTATAATAAAGAAGTATTCTATAGGTGATACTTTGAGGCTATGTCAATATTTAAATAATTTTCTCTTTCATCTGTGGAAAAATGCCTTTCTCTTATGGGATCTATTTTTGTTCACCTCCCTGGGCAATA
Source organism: Xerus rutilus (assembly GCA_028644305.1). Classification (NCBI taxonomy): domain Eukaryota; kingdom Metazoa; phylum Chordata; class Mammalia; order Rodentia; family Sciuridae; genus Xerus; species Xerus rutilus. The sequence continues at coordinate 40,670,249 of CM053409.1, read as the reverse complement.
TCCTTCTCAAACCTTCTATGTCAGGAGTCTCCAAGACCATCACACTCAGTTTTTTTTTTTTTTTCTAAGAAATTGTTTTTATAGGCAACCAAACATGCCTAGGTTTATACAGACAAGATAAAACTCAATACATTCCCATTCTTTGCCAACTGGCCATTTATAACCTCTTTCAATGCAATAAAACCAATGACAATGTAAGATTTAAATTCAACTTGCATGGTTATAACTTATGGTTCAAATGGTTACAAACTTATTTGAACTTTAAGCCTCTTCCTCTCAATAGTTTATGAACAGTAATATTTTTATATAGATTGCAGTGCATACAACTAATCAAATATATTGCAACACATTTAATTAAAATGAACAAATTAGTCAACTTCAAGTCATAGCATAACCTGAAGAGCAGGTTTGAAATGAGAAAGCAAATATAGAAATTTTTAAAAAAAATTTATTTATTTGTTCTATTTAGGTTTACATGATAGCAGAGTGCAATTCATTGTACACAGATGGAGCACAACTTTTCATTTCTCTGGTTGTATGTGATGTAGAATCACAACATACATGCAGTCATACATAAAGCTAGGGCTATGATGTCCATCATATTCCACCAACTTTACTGTCCCCCTGCCCCCTCCCACCTCCCATCCCTATGAACAGAGTTCCTCCATTCTTCCCATGTCCTCCTCCACATTATGGATCAGCATCCACTTATCAACAAGTA
>CM053409.1:40373220-40669028 GCA_028644305.1 Xerus rutilus | reverse complement strand
CCAAGACCCAAGGTACTATCTCTGCCTGCATTTTTGCCTTGGAAAAATGCTCATGTGGATCTTTCTGTTATTGCTTGGTCTAATTTTTAAAAACTTCTTTTTAATTTATCTGTTCCTGAGAAGTAGCTGAGGAAATAAATGAAGCAGAGATGCAATGGAAATAAAAAATACCATTAGAATAAGCAAGCTACCTCTGTAAAATTTTAACATAAAAGTGCTTATATATCAATGACTATGAACTTCCCCACCAATCACAGATGTAGAGAACTACAGCGCGTCGCAGTTTAGCCCAGTAAATTTCCTGAGTGTCTGAAGTACACTGGGGCCTGAAAATCATACCTTTTGGGGAAACATGTGCCACGTTATAATGAAGTCCATTAAATATACTATTCAATATGTAATAAAACAGACCCTTAACAAATTCAGCTTATTAAAAAATGTGATGAAACTGTGAGTGCCTGCTATATAAAAATCGCTATTCTAGGTGAGCTTAAGGGTGCAAAGAAACTAAATGCAAAAATATATTGTGCTTGGAAGGGTGCATTTTTTCATTAACGATGTATGTATAGATGTGGGCACACCTGTTTGTGCTGTGGGGAGACACAGCACAAGGCACTTTCAGCTTATTTCTTATCTTTTTCTTATAACAACCCTTTATGACATATTTATGGAAGAGGGAATGTGTGTCATCCAGGTTAAGAAATGTGTGCAGTTGAAAGGCTGAAATGTGAACTCAGCTCTGAGTTTAAACCCATGTTCTGTTTTCACTGCTGCATGCCACCTCCATGTGTAGTTAGAAAATAAAACATAAGTACATGAAAACGGAGTCAAGAAGACAGGGCCCTATGCTCAGAACCAAGGTAACAGGTGCAGAAAGAGAACATCCTAGAGGCACAGAGAAGAGCAGGTGCCCTTGGGTGGATAGTCATAGACACCGCTTGTACGAGATGGGACAGAAATTGTCTGTGAAGGTAAAGTGGGCTGAGACTCTAGAGACCCTGTGTGGAGCCCTCTTAGGTAATGGAGGTGGGTATAAATGTGAGGAGATGGTGGCTCTGAGGAATTGTGTCAATTTCACAGTTGATTATTTATTGGTTTAGTTGGGGCAGGGCCGCTGGCCACTTTGGCGGGGCTGGCAAAGCTAACTGCTGACTGACTTATCTAATGATCTGCCTGAGGAGCCAGGGGATTAGGGCAGGCTGGTGAAAAGCATGCAGACCTTTATTCCTTATCTGCAAAGCTAATTTGGCTCTTCACAGAGAATTAAATTCTATTTCCCTGTACACCTTGTTTCAAATTGGAGAAATGAGGGTATTTAAATAATTGCCATTTCAATGTCTTGATGTACGTTGGCACCAAAACTCACGTTTTCACTCCTTGCTTTGTTCCTAAGGATAATACAAAGATTTGACTTAGTAAGACTTTAGTCTGGTCAAATACTTGGCTTTGAATAAAAGGTAGACAGTCACTGAAAATGATAGAAGAAAATAACATAAAGAGGGTTTGCTGTTTTGATTGTAGATCTCGGTGGGTAAATGTGGCATCAACTCTGTGATTACTGTTCTAGGATGAACTGTTACACAGATAGTTAGGGTAGAGCAGAACAGAGGAATTGTGCTTTGAATACATTCTTCTTTTCCTTTGCAATTTAGAAGGCCATAAGAGATTTTTTTTTTAATCTCCAGTGCTTTAATGAGCAATGACCTAAATTTTAAGTCCCTGGTAATTGAAACACATGGGACTTATTTTTATGAAGTAAGGCACTGAAGCTCTGCATAATCAAACATTAAACCATTGGTGCAAAACCCACAACATAAGGCATAAATATTTATCTTCTTGTTTGTAGATTGCACAAAGGTTGGCATGCAGCAGGGCCTTGTCAGATGTTAGATTCTCCCTAAGTATGCATTGTTTGCACCACTCATTTGCCAAGTAATCACGGGTGGCCCTGTGCCCTCATTTTCCTCTTTCCTCATGTTTTATTGAGGCAGTACAGTAATGTGGCTAAGGGACGCTGACTTAGAATCCTAACTCTGATCCTTATGTGCTATGTGATTTACCTAACCACTCCCTACATCATTTACCTTGTTTATAAAATGGACTTGATACTAGCTCCTACCTTCTAGGGTTCTTGTGTCAAATAACTCAATACATGTAAAGTGTGTGCAACAGTGACTGGAACCTAGTGAAGAGTTAGCTATTATTTTTATTAATACTTTATACAGAAAAGTGATCCATTTCCTTGTCTGTTAGCTAGTTTGTAAGTTTGTAAGTTCCCTAACCATAGTCATTGTGTCGTACTTTACTTAGTCTTTATGGCATAATAATTAGAACACATTTATAGAAGGGCTATGTAAAATATATATGTAAATTTATATATAACATGTATACACACGTACAAAATATATTTTAAATTTGCATGGTAAATTGAGCACATGTATTTAGAGGTTTGTCATCTGATTTGTCAGTGAATATGATCTCCTATTTGTGGGGAGCATGCCTGTTTCAAACTTATCCAGCAGGAATTTATGGTACTCCAGTCTGAGGCTAACATAACAGAGTTAGGCTCTAGGGTTCTTTATATCAGCTTGCTCAATCAGGGAATAAAAGGATGCTGGTGTAGTCTGTATATGGTTCAATAATATTGTGTTCAGACAGCATAAACATTTAAGTTTATACAAAGATGCATTTTATTGTCTTCACTGAGCATTTTCTCATGGAAAAGACATCAGTGTGTAGTGATGTACCACTCTGGAGAATAAAATGAGACCTCTTCCTCTCCTTGTTTTCTTAAAGATGTTTTTTCTCTTTCTGTTTGTGTATTAAGATCCTTTTGAATTTTCCTAGCTGAAAAGGATCTCTAAAATCGTCCAGTAAATTTTCCTCAGATCAAGAAGAAAACAGACTCAGAAAAATAGAGTCACTTGTTCATGATCTTCCTTTTTAGCTTGTTTCAGAATAAAACCAAGAAGTTTTATCCTTTGACACCTCTTTCTTGTTCCTTTTAGTGGCCAACTGGTCCAGAGAATCAATGAGACATCACATAACATTCAGAGAATATTTGAGTGGATTGCATGGTGTATTTTCTTCCCTGTTTAGGTTCTTATGACTAAGGCCATGACAATCCAGTGAGCCTGCATGCTGGTGTGTTCCTGGCTTATTCCTAACTCACTCTCCGACCTGCATTATGGTCTTTGCTGAGTAACTCCACCTGCCTGCTGGGCAGTTTCAGGTTCTAAGAGTGGCCATGGCGATGATCTCCAGGTTACTGATGGTATAGTTGAGAGAAATCAAATAAAAGCCGAGGTGAAAGCACTGAAATTTTATGTTTGTGTGTTCACTTGCTTGTTGGTGCTGCTACTTCCAGCACCGGTCCTCCGACTCTTAATGTTGCTTCCGATGCTCATGCTTCATTGTATAAATGCAAAAACAGTGTGTTCACAGCAGCGCCAAGGCAACAGGTGGGAGATGGTACTTGAGAAAAAGCAGAATTAAATCAACACATTATTTATCTTTCACTTTTGTATAAATCTGATTTCTGTAAATTCAAATGCTCAAAGGAGCATCCAGAATATTGAAATTTTGTCTTTGTCTCTGAAAATCTAATCTTCTTTCATAAAACTTTGCTGAAAACATTATGTCAAGATGGTTTCTTCCTTTCTTGAACCCTTTCAGAGCTCTTGGATTCTTTTCAGAAACTATCTGAGGTTGACAGAATCATTTTAAAATTTTTTTCATTTTAATTAACACATAATAATGATACATATTCATGGAGTACAGGTATGATATACATTGTGTGATGATGAAATTAAGGTAATTTCATTTCTATCTTATGATTTTTTTTACATCTGTAGTTTTTGAATTCCCTCTTCCTGTTTTTCTGAAATGTATAACAGGTTTTTGTAAAGTACAGTTACTCTGCTGAGTTCTAGAATACTAAAATTTATTCCTCTTTTTAAAGATCAAAACTGCATTTTGGTATCCATTATCCAATCTCTCCCTTTTTTCCTATCCCCTAGCAATCCTATTCTACTCTCTTCTACTTTGAGATAAACTCTTTTAGGTGCTACATATGTGGAAGGAACATGTGATATTTGTCTTTTGTGTCTGGCTTAGGTCACACATTACCATAATGTCCTCCTGTTCTATCCATTTTGTTGCAAATGTCAAGATTTTATTTCTTGCAGCTGAATAATATTCCACTGTGTGTATACATCATGTTTTCTTTATCCATTCATCCTTTGATGGGCATGTAGCCATTTCTTAGCTCTTGTGAATAGCACTTCAATAAATCTGAGAGTGCAGGTATCTCTTTGATATGCTAATTTCATTTCTTTTGGATATATACCCAGAAGTTGGATAACTAGATAATGCGATAGATCTATTTTTAGGCTTTTTGAGGAAGCTCCCTACTGTTTTCCATACTGGTTGTACTAATTTACATTCCACCAGTATCCTCACCAGAATTTGCTTTTTTTAAAAAAATTTGAGAATAGCCATTCAGATTGAGCTGGAATGATACCCCCTTGTGGATTGAATTTGCATTTCCCTGATGGCTAGTGATGTCGAACATTTTTTATATATTTGTTGGTGATATGTAGTTCTTCTTTTGAGAAATGTCTATTCAGATAATTTTCCCATTTTGATATTGGATTATTTGGTTTTGTGCTGTTCTGTTTTTTGTGTCTGTGTGTTTCTGGATCTGGACTGTTCCCCAAAAGCTCATGTGATGAAAGCACGGTCCCCAGTGCATCAAGTTCAGAGGTTGAGCTTTTAGGAGACAATTGGATCATGACGGCTCTGGCCACATCAATAAATTACTTCATTTCATAGATTAATAATCTTAATGAACAACTGGGTGGAAACTATGGGCAGGTGGGGCATGGTTGGAGGAAGGAGGTCTGCAGGGGTGGCCTTGGTGACTATATCTTTTCCATTTCCTGCCTGTGTCTCTATCTGCTTCTCAGCTGCCATTAAGTGAGAGCTTTCCTTCCCCATTCCCCTGCACCATGAAGCGTCTTCCTTGGAGCTAGCTGACCACTGAATCATCTGAAACGCTGAGCCAAAACTGACGTTTTTCTCCTTCAAGTATTCCTATCTGACATTTTGGTCAAAGCAACAAAATTCTAAGTCTTTTATATAGCCATGATATTACTCCTTTGTCTGATGAATGGTTTGCAGACATTTTCTCCTGTTCTGTAGCTGTTTGCACTCCGTTGGTTGTTTCTTTTTTGTATAGAAGTTTCTTAGTTTCACGTAAACCCATGTGACAATCTTTTCTCTTGTTGCCTGTGCTTTTTCAGTCTTACCCAAAGTATGACATACACTGATGGCATGAAATATAACCTCTGTTTTTCTTAGTGGTTTTATAGTTTCATTCTTCTTTAAGGTTATTTTTTTTTTATCCATTTTGAGTTGATTTTTATATACGATGAGAGATAGGGTCCAAGTTTTATTCTTTGGTACATAAATATTCAGTATTCCAGTACCATTTACTGTCAAGGCAGTCATTTTTCCAATGTATATTTTTGGTGCCATTGTTGTTGAGTCTCAGTTAGATATAGACATGTGAATTTATTCTGGGACTTCTGTCCTGTTCTTTTGATCTATGATTTTTATGTTAGTGTCATGTTGTCTTGATTATTATGACCTTGTAGTATATCTTGAGTTCAGGTTTCATGATGTCTCTAGCTTTGCTTTTTGCTCGAAATTGCTTTGGCTATTTGGGATATTTTGTATTTCCATATGAATTGTGGGACTTTTTCTTTTTTTTAGTTCAGTAAAGAATGTCATTGGTATTTGATGGAGACTATACTGAATGTATAAATTGCTTTGGGTAGTATGGGTTTTTAACAATAATAATCCTTTCAATCCATGAGTGTAGTAGGTCTTTCTATCTTTTTCAATTTCTTTTATCAGTGTCTTGCAGTTTTCATTACAATTTCTATTCCTTGTTTAAATTTATTCCCATGTGTTTTACATTTTTGTAACTGTTGGAAATGGGATTGCTTTCTTAACTTTTTTTCTTCTCAGAAATTTTGTCATTGGTGTTGTTTTAGTCAGCTTTTTCAATGCTGTGACTAATGGACCTGACCAGAACAACTGTAGAGGAGGAAGTTTATTTAAGAGCTCACAGTTTCAGAAGTCTCAGTTCATAGAAATCCAGCACCATTCCTCAAGGCTCCAGGTGATGCTGCATGTCATGGCAGGAAAGGGAAGAGACTCAAATATCGCTTTAATAAAGGGGGGGGAGGGGCCACGTGGCTTCTCCACGAGTTGGAGTCCAGAGAGACAGAGAAAGGAGTCCCCGGGTTAGATGATATGGAGTCCCTCTGGACGGTGGCAATCTGTGGAGCCAAATTCCCCAGGCCCCGGGGTGTAGGTAAAAATCTGCTCTGCCCCAGCGAAACGCAGAGACACCCAGGACAAGAAACACACCAGGGCGAGGAGCAAAAAAACACCGTTTATTCTAGAAACTACAGAAGCTTATATGCACTCTTGGACCAATCAGATCCAAAGGTCACAAACAAAGGAGTGCTCTTTGGCAAGAGCACAGTCTATTAGCATAGAATGGGGAAAGATGGAAGGGAGGAGTGGGAAGGTACAGAGATGCTCCTACACTCAAATGTTGATCAAAAAGCAGATAGAGAGAGACTCCACTGGCCAGATATAAAATATATACCCCAAAGCCACATCCCCAATGCCCACCTCCTCCAGCCACACCCCACTGGCCTTCAGTTACCACTCAATCCTATCAGGTGATTAATTCACTGATTGGGGTAAGGCTCTCTAACTCAATCTTTTCTTCTGTGAACCTTCTTGCATTGTCTCACATGTGAGCCTTTGGGGGACACTTCACATCCAAACCATAACAGATATATAAAAATGTTACTGATTTTTGTATATTCATTTTGTATCCTGCAACTTTACTGAATTAGTTTATCAGTTCTATACTCTTCTTGGTGGAATATTTATGATTTTTCTATACCTAGCGTCATGATGTGTACAAATGGGACTAATTTTACTTTCTCCCTTCCTAATTGTATGTCTTTTATCTTCTTTTTACTATTAGGTGTGTCTAAGATTTCCAGTATTATGTTGAATAAGAGTGGTGAAAGTAGACATCCTTGTCTTATTTCAGATCTTAGAGGAAATGCTTTCAGTTTCCTCAGTTCCATACAGTGTTGGCAGTGGGTTGGTTGTACATAGGGTTTATTATCTTGATGTATAGTCTTTCTATGCCTTATTGTTAAGAAGTTTTATCATGCAGAATTGTTGAATTTTATTGTTGCCTTTTCTCCATCTATTGAGATAATTATGACTTTTTTCCTTCATTCTGTTGATATATATATCACATTTGTTGATTTGTGTATGTTGAAACTTCCTTGCATCCCCATGATAAGTTCCCTTTTATCATGGTGTAAATCTTTTTGACATGATGTTAGATTCAGTTGGTAGTGTTTTGCTGAGAATTTTACATCCATGTTCATCAGAGACATTGATCTATAGTTTTCTTTGTGTGTGTGTCTGTGTCCTTATTTGTTTTTGATATCAGGGTCATGCTAGCCTCAATGATTTTGAAAAATTCCTCATTTTCACTCATTTATTTTTTGAAAACTCAAAAAACCATTTGTATCAGTTCTTCTTTAAAAGTTCAGTAAAATTCAGTAGTGAAACAATCTGGTTCTGGTATTTTCTTTTTTGGGAGCCTTTTTTTGCTAATTCAGTCTCTTTACTCCTTATTGGTTACTTAAGCTTTCTATGTCTTCTACCAACCAACTTCAGTATGTTGTATGTATTCAGAAATTGATTTTCCAAGTTGTGGGCCTATAGTTGCTTGTAATATTTCCTAATGATTCTATATTTCTATATATCAGTTGTAATGTCTCCATTTTTATTTGATTTTATTTATTTGGGTCTTCTATCTTTGTCCTTGGATAGTTTAGCTAAAGATGTGATTATTTTATTTATCTTTTCAAATAACCAACTCTTTGTTTCATTGATTTTTGTTTTTAAAAAAATTCTCTATTTCATTTATTTCTGCTCTGATCTTTATTCTTTCTTTTGATTTTTTTTTCTTTTTTTCCAAACTCCTTGAGTTACATCATTAGGTTGTTTATTTAAAATCTTTTTTTTTGATCAGTGCATGTTGTTATGAATACAATTTCAAATAATTATTTTTCTGCATACCATAGGTTTTGGTATGTTGTATTTCTTGTTTTCATTTGTTTCAAGACATTTTAAAATTTTCTTTCTTGATTTCTTTTTAAAAACTTCAATTAACTTTAAAGCTGATGCATAAAAACTACAGAAATTATACATACTGGTGAAGTAGCGTGTAATGTTTTGATACATGTATATGTTGTATAATCAGGTTAAAAATATCTATTTCCTCAAACGTTTGCCATTTCTTCACAGCAAAAACATTCAAAAATGCCTTTCGATTTTTTTATGGACCCATTTGTGGCTCAAGAGTATGTTGCCTGGTTTCCATATATTTGTACAATTTCTACAGTTTTCTTATATTTAATTTCTATTATTATATTGTGGTCAGAGAAGATACATGACATGATTTTTATGTTTATGAATTTGCTGAGGCTTGTTTCGTGGCCTAACACATGGTCTGTCCCAGATAGTGTTTCATGTGCTGATGAGAAGAATGTTTAAGGATGTTGGATGAAGTGCAATATTTTAGGGTATGAGTCAGTCTATGGAAGCTGTGTGGGGTGTGGTCACTGTAGTGGCCCAGGTGGTATGATATAGCTTGCATGGAAGAGGGAGAAAGGCACCCATAAGTCATGCTGTACAATTAGCAGTTTCTGTGGCTGGTGTGGAGATGCAGCTAGTGGCTTGGGAGAGTATGCTCTGCACAGTAGCAGGAGTGGGGCTTGGTTGAATTTGTTCTCTAAATAGAGTCATACAACGGTTGTCTGATGGGGGACAGTATTACATGAAATGCATTCCCCACTGGAGTAGTGCAACAGTGCATGCTCTTTGCCAGTTCCAGCTAGTCTCAGGGCCTGAGAAGGCTGCAGGATTTCCCAGGAGCTGGAAGATTTCAGGTGTCCGTGGTGTCAATGGGGGATCTTGAGGACCTCCCATTTACCTTTTCCCTATCATGGGAGGACTTTTTTTTATTCAAACTGGTCCTGACTGGGACAATGGGACAGTCAATGCTTATATATTTGTATATACAATATACAAATATCCTTTGTTTACGAGGCCATTTAGAATTTCTGTGTTCCAATATTTTCTCTGTTTAATTTGCACTGCACTCTAATGTTCTCTCTCAAATATTCTAGCCCATAGTAGATGTTTATTCTTTGATTTTTTTCCCCTCCATATTTGTTCTTTTGGTGAGGGGAAAGCATGTCTGTGCCTCTAGGCAGACATTTTGCAGAACATACATAACCAGGCCTCAACCCTGCTGCTGTGAACAGCACACTTTCCATCCATGTGCCAATCACTTGGGAGGTGTAGGAGTGGATTCACAGAAGGAAGTAATACCTGAGATGCATCCTGAAGCATAAACAGAGCTTAGGTAGGGCGAGAAAGAGACATGGTATGTTGGACATTAGAGTATCTTGACAGATTAAGTGATCACATCTTTCTTTGAACTAGATTCAGTTAAGGATGATGCCTAAGTCAGTATTATATCCTGTAAGTACCCAGCACAGTGCTTTGCATATAGAAAGTACTAAGCACTTATATAAAGGGTAAGGACTTTATGAGCACTTACTCAGGTGTATGAAAACCCTTTTTCTTCATATTGCTGAAGTTAATTTCTGTGTTAAGGACACTTTGGCTTCATGGGAAACACTATTTGTACAACTCAGGCTAATGTCAGTCACTTCTGGGTTTTGTCAGTCAACTCAGTTTCCTCTACTCATCCCCTCTGTGAAGGTGAACACTTGCTGAAGAAGCTTAAGTAGTGCTACTCTGTTGATAGGAAATGGACTTTGTACTTTGTGCTTTGCTCATAGAACGAATCATTTTGGTTGTTGAGATTGACAAACATTTCCATGTCAGTTATAGCTTTAGCATCCACTACCGTTTGAGTATTTATGTCCCATGAAAATTCATGTGTTGCAGCCTACTCTCTGATGTGATGATATTAGGAGGTGCAGCCCTTGGGAGGTGATTAAGTCATGGGGGTGGAGCCTTATGAATGGGATTGGGCTGAAGAGGCTAGAGTTCCCCCTTTCACTATGTGAAGATGCAGCTAAAAGTTACCATCTATGACACTTAGTCTGTTAGCACCTAGATCTTAGACCCCCAAGTTTCCCAAACTCTGAGAAACCACTTGCTTTTGTTTATAAGCTACTAGTGCATGGTATTTTCAAGAGAAGACTGAACAGACTAAGATAATTACTACACAGTAATTTTGTCCTATTGCTACTATATTTATTTGTCTAATATATTTTTATTAGCAATACAATTATGAAAATAAATGAATGCATTTTCAGAAATAACTAAGGATTATCAATAATTATTTGGTATGGCAGATTATAAATTATAGAAAAAATTCATTAAGACACCAAATTAGGTCACAAAATCATACTTTTCCTTTAAAGCATATTTATTAAAAATCAAAGGTAGAGTTATGCTTTCACATATCCCAGATTCTGGCATTCCCTTCATCCACAGGTGCTGTGGTTCCTTCAACCCCGTGTAGTTGTGCATGGCTGCACTTCCTTCACTGTTTTGGACAAGGAATCCAGTTGCAGAAAACCAAACATAATTTTTTTTTTGGTACTGGAGATTGAACTCAGGGGCACTTGACTACTGAGCCACATCCCCAGCCCTATTTTGTGTTTTATGTAGAGACAGGGTCTCACTGAGTTGCTTAGCGCCTCGCCTTTGCTGAGGCTGGCTTTGAACTGGAGATTCTCCTGTCTCAGCCTCCCTAAGTGCTGGGATTATAGTCTTGCGCCACCACGCCTGGCTAACCAAACAAAATTTTAAGGTTATTAAACATCTTTGCAGGGATAAAAATCATAGTTCCCATCATTTTATTCCTGGTCTCACATCTGTGGGTTGGCTAGTCTTTGTGATCAGGGCTAGGATCAACTGGGCTTGGCTCCAAACACTTGATCATGGTAGAATTAGCTCTGTGTATTTCTTATCCTCTGGGGTCCAGCAGGAAGGTCAAGGCATGTGATGGAAGAAGTGGAGGAAGGGTGACTAGAAACACAGAATGACTCTTCCAGCCTAAGTTCAGTACAGGGACACTGTCAACTGCTGTCCACATTCTCCTGAGCAAACCAAGTCATCTGGTCATGCTCAATGTGAGTGAGTCCGAGAAATATCCTGTCTTTAGCAGGAGGATGTGCAAAATCATATTGTTAAAAAAAAATGAGGATAGAAGGAGAGGTGAAAAATTTCAAAGATAAGAGGCAATCTACTAGAGAGGAATTCATCAGATTAAGTGCAAAGCAAAGGTTTTTAAAAAGTGCATTCATTAAAATTCATACTCAATTTTAGCACTTGCTCTGTGTGTTGCACCCTACTGATTTCTACCTTGCATTGTTAAGTCCTGATTTATTGCCTCAAATATCAAGTTATACTAATTAATTGATATTTGGTAACTGTGGATGTAGGTTTTAAAAATTCTCCCTTAGTCATCTAGAGCTTCATTTGCTTGATGTTGTTTAAATGGTCCTCTCTTGTTGGGTGTCAGTTGCTAACCTGCTTTGCATTTCTTTTATAGAAATTTATATCTTTTTTTTAAAATTAAAACCCTCTGTGCACTCTTTTCTGTTTGATTAAGGAAAGTGCTACTGACATGAGTCCTTGAAATAGCCAGTCAGGCTCAGTGAAGATGCTGCTTGATTTTCTTGTTTGATTTGTGACTTGAAAGAGTCAGGAAGAATTCTCATGTTATGGAACATTACCTCTTAATATCAATCCAATAAATCCCTGAGACCTCACAGACTACGATGCCTTTTATTCATTTGTAATTGACATGACATTTAAAAAATATATCTATATATACACAGAGAGATAGATGCGTACATTCACACATCTATCTTTTACAGTACGGGTAAATGCCAAGAGTCCCCTGTGCTGAGTTGTTTGTAGATTGAGTTTTCTAAATTCTATGTTTAAAAAAAATTACATTAAAAAAGCAAATGTTTCATCAGCTTTCTATTTAATTCCATCAAGAAAAATGCCCGATGGTCAAGGAGATCAAAACTAAGAATCACTAAAAACAGTATAATTTCTTTTCTAAGTGTATTAAGCTTACAGTCGAAGTTCTTTGAAGGCCTCTGCCTATTTACGTCTATAGGCAGTGATAAGAATGTGAGAGATCCCAGGTCTTGAAATTTTGTCTCCTTATGAATATAGTTTATATATTCATATCAATTAATTAGTATAACTTGATATTTGAAGCAATAAATCAGGACTTAACAAGGCAAGGTAGAAATCAGTAGGGTGCAAAACAGAGCAAATGCTAAAATTGAATATGAATTTTAATGAAAGCACCTTTTAAAAACCTTTGCTTTTATTGTTCATTCATTTTGTTCAACAAATTGCTGTTAAAAAGTTTTGTTTTTAAAAAAACAAAATTTAGATAATTAGAAAGCATCAGAGACTTCTAACATTCTAGTGGGAAAGTTGATGCAAAAGTAAACACATCAAGAAATTATAATGACATTATCTGCCCTGTTCCACAGGCATCAATCAAGTGTTTGGAAGCAGCAATTCTGGAAGAGCTGCAGAAGTCTTTCCTGCAGTGCTCCATCACCTAGAGGAGAGGATAAAAGAGATTTATCACAGTGATTCAGTGCAGAGAGGCCTCTGAAGACTGGTTTTGGGGAGAATTTTCTGTGGTGAATTCTGAGGAACAGTCTTACCAGGGCAGAATATATTAAGTATAAGAGGTAAGGCATTTATTCATTCAGCCAATAGTTGTCTACTGTGAGTGAGGCACCAGTACTTACTCCTGACATTCCCCAGTGAACAGACAAAATTCCCAATCTTCACAGAATTTACATGATTTTGGGAGCAAACAGGCAGTAAGAAACACAAATAAGTAAATAAAGTAGTTCGGAAAGTACTCTTCAAGGAGTTTCTCATTCTACAAACACTTTGGGATTAGGTAATTTCTCGAGGGATGACATAAAACTTGGAGTCATGCTGTCAATCTGTTAGTCTCAATTTCTTGACACGGACTGCAGTGCTTCAATTATATTCAGATTGCACATATGACAATACTAACTTCTTACCTGTCTTCTTTCCCTAACTGCATCACAGGCTCCTCAAGGGCAGGGACTGTTCCAGTTTTCATGTTCCTGGAACCCTGCACAATGGATGCTGAGGAAAAGATTGGTGATGATTTATAATGAGCACTGAAGGATGTGCAGGCTTCCAGGGGCAGTGAGGACAGATGGAGCAGAATGTGAAAAGGCGGGAAGAGAAAGCACGGAGTACCTGAGTCAAAGTTGAACTCTAACGTGAAAACCTCATACTTCTGTGATGCAGAAAGAATAAATAAGGTAACTCTCTTATAAATGGGAGATACAGGAAGGAACTAGGAAGCTATCCATGTAATGTCATATGATCCCCTTGACTCAGTTCATCCTTCTGTGGACAGCCTAGCCACATCCCGTTATCTGTTACTCTAGGAGATTAATCATGTACAATCCATTTGTAAGTGTGGGGAGGAGTATTTAAAAGTTATGTCTTACAGGGTGTTTTACACAAACTTGTGCCTTAGAGGCCCTTGAAACAACATCAAAATGGTGCTTACAGTCAGTGTCCCTTATGCTTGAGTTTAGTAAAGCCAACCTCAGGGCGGTGGGGGCTGGGGGGCGGGGGTGTTAGTTACTCTCCTGAGGCTTTGAGCAAATCAATTCTTCTCACTCCTGGCTTTTCAACTGTTTAAATTTGCGAGGGATTGCTTAGCATCGGGAATGTCTAACTACTTTCAGGGGAGGTAGGGAACAATTCTTGTTTTTCTTGAGCACTCTGGAGTCCTACAGAATGGAGATGCTGTAGAAAAAGAATGGGACGTTTATTATTATAATGAGTGAGGGTTTTGGAGGGACACAAATGGGATTGCATCTCGCTATGATGAAAAGATAATTAGTGAAACATCTGTAGCCTGGGCAATTAATCTAGCGATGATTACACAGAGGCTGGCGAGAAGGCAACACGGTGTATTATACTAGATCCTGGAGGACCACTAAACAGACTGTAGCACTTCTGTGGGAGGAGAAGAAGAAGGAAGGAAGACAACTTGTTATGCAAGACAAGTAGTGAAAGGAGCCCAAGCAAATGGCATAACAAAAACCTCACTCTTCTCTTGAATGGAAGTATTAAAAATGCAAAAATCTGGGAGTGCATATTTTACTTGATTTTAGTTTCAGTTTGAATACATTTGGGACTTCTCCCCAAGCACCTGCTTCTTCCTGACTTTCCTACTTCCCTCCCTACTGGAAAAAGAAAAAAGGACAAAACAAAACATGGAGCACATTGATTGGAAACAATCCCAACAATCAGATCAGAATAAATGAAGGCATAACAGAGAGAAGTCATCTCTAACGATGTAACTGAATAAAACTGGCAATTTAGAAACAGCAGAAATGATTAAGTTTGTGAGTGGAATAGAAGGTGAAATTTGTAAGGATCTTATTTCAATGTAAATGTTTTCTTGGTGAAATGGTTTTGGGTGATAGATCAGAGACAGCCCAGACATTCCCCAGAGTCTCCTGCTCTTGTGGGGTGAGGGAGGAAGAGTGGAGGACGAGGTCACTGTCTTCTCAAATACCAAGACCCTTTATTCTGCAAGATCAGAAGTGGTCTAATCTTGTTTTGAACACTTCTGAAAATTACTGGAAGCACTGACATGTTCCACAGGTCTGTCGTGGATGCTAGTTCTCCCTTGAGGTACCTGTGTTGGGGTTCTCCATCTATCAGTTCCAGTCTACTGCTGCTATAGCTCTTCATCCATTTTGTTCTCCAAGAGGGGAACTCTGTTGAGTCATGCTTTAATAAAGACCTGAGGACAATGTAAACGGATTAGAAAACCACAATTTTCTGTGATCTTCACAGGAGGACCCCTGTTGGCTTTCTGACCCCCTAGGATGTTCCTAGCAGCACCCTGTTCCCTCGCTTCGCATGTTCCCTGTCACCTGTATCTGACTGGCTGGCTTTTCTTGACAACCCATCCAGTGGGAGAAACACTCAGTTGATATGGTAATAATCTCTTGAGCAAAGTTCTGTGTGACAATAAAGTCTGACTTTTTCTGTATTTAATAGGATATTTAATATCTCATTATGAATCTCCTATATTTGGAATAAATATACTAGTTCAAGCATTTCCTCAAACTTTACATAGGTTATTGCCTTTCCTTGGTTGATCAGAATAGCTCGTCAATGTTGTCAGACTTTCTGGAGTGTATTTCAGCATCTGCCTCACTGTGCAAAACACTTCAGTTCTCTCACTCTGAAAACTCCAGGTCCAACAGTGTTGAGATCCAGATGCTATTGCCTGAGATTGGAAGAAATGGTTGCAGTTTTAAACCAGTTTACTCTAATTACAATTTTAACAACTCTGTTCTCCAGAAGGGTGGTAACATGGTAACGGTTAGTAGGCCCTAGAGTGCTACCATGTGGGAAATTCCTGTCTCTGTCACAATCCATGGCAACAGATTCTATAGCCATGCAGCTCAAAGGGATCTGCTTGCTCTTAGAGTTCAGAAGGTAGACCTTGGTGCTTATTAGCTGTGTGACTATGGACATTTCACTGAATGTTACCTGTGTGACTATGTTATGATAGCTGTGTAACTATGTGAAAGATGAGTAAGTGTCTGAATCTTAAGTTTCCTCAAGAATTTTCCACTCTACACTTGTGGACAATATTGCTCTACAGTATTTCATCTGTCTCATTCATTTGGAAACTTCTGCACAGATGGAGATCACAGATTATGTGGAGCAAAATTTTTGTGTTCCGCCCACTTTAGTAATTTTATAGTAAGAGAAACTTGCAAAACTTGGAAAACACTTTAGTTAATAAACATGCAATTAATCTTTGGATACCCAATGAAGTTAAAAGTATTCTGATGGCATCCATCAATAAAATACTGTGTGAGATACTGTAATTTTCAGTTCTTCTTTAGATACCCAGACTCATTTTCAGCAATGTAAAATGAATTTTGATTATACTCTGAATCTCACTGCAACACATATCATTGCATAATATTTATTTAGCCAATATTTGTTACAAAAGTAACTATATCACAAAGAAGATGTTCCTTGCTCAGAAGATACAAAGTTGTATGGAAAATTTGGTGTTCTTAAAGGACACACAGAAAAAGAGAGGAAGTTAGTCAAGGTAAAATATACAAGGGATTTAGTTTTATCTGCTAAGATTAACAAAAAATAATGAAAATAGTAACAAAAATGGCAATTCCATTTTCTAAACAGGTAGCAGGTACCTGGCAGAGCACAACGTGATTTATCTTTCACTTCTTATTTTTCTCTTAATGATTTTGAGGATGGAGGTGGCCATGGTGACCTCTTCCTTTTGGTGGGAATGCTCCCAACCCTATGCTATGGTTTCAGACATTGCTTTTGTGGCCAACATGTGGCAACAGTCTAATGAATACTTAACATTCATTGAATAAATAAGTGTAGGAATGAAGCCTGATTGTTCCGAAGCAAACAGAGAGACAGTGTTACTGAGACAAATTCTATTTGAAACTTATATTTAGATCAAGCTCTGGGGCTCTTGGCAGCAAGACTAAAAGAGAGCTATAGCAAATGGTGAAATTCTATCAATGCTTACTATTTATTGAGCAATTAGTGTGTGCTAAGTCTTGTATTTGTGAATCTAAATACTAGGTCATATATATTGATTATTCAGTATGTACTAACATTTTCCTAAGTATATAAGATGGAATTGTCATTCTCATTACTATTTACATTATTTCCATCAATATTAGCAGTTAAAACTAAACTATCTTATATATCTTCCATATACCTAGTCTCTGTTTATCTGTTTTCTTTAACAAAGTGAATTATTCCATACAAATTTATATCTTACTAAGCAAGGAATATCTTCTTTGTGGCATAGTAAATTTTATGATGAATATTAGTGAAATAAATCTTATGCAATAATATGCATTGTAGTGAGACAGTGTGAAGTAGACACACAACAAACAGGATACCTAGTTAAATGTGGAATTCTGATGAAAACAAATCATTTTAGTGTTAGTATGGGACTAAATTGCTTCTTTGTTTCTCCTGGAATTCAAATTTAATTGAACATTTTATAATTTTATTTGTCGAATTGGATGGCCCTAATTATATTTCTTATCTGAGTAATAAGTCAGTCTTAAGAGGCTTATTTTAAAAATGACAGTATTGGAGCATATGGAAGTTGTGTAATCTGTCTAACATCACACATCACTATGTGGTAAATAGGACCGAAATAGAGATAGACCAGCTCCAGAGGCCATGTCCTTAACCACAGTGTTATGCTCCCAAGAACCCTGCTAGATGGCATAATTAAGCCCATTTTATACATCCAGTATCAGAGTTAGTGAAATCAAGGAACTTTTGTCATATTATGTTGCTAATAACAGAGGCAGAACTGTGCTTTGAACCCAGGGGTGCCTGTCTCCAGAGTTAGTACTTTTTAATCCCTATCTCTAAAGACAAAATTATATAACTAGAATTTTTCAAGGTCAGAAACTGATGAAATTTTTCAGTTGTTAATATTTTTTTTCATGGTAATATGAGACACAGGAGAATGAAAAATAAATGCCTAGGGAAGGCCTAATGCTATTTGGTGTCAACAAATTATATACAGTGTCACCAAGATTCCTTTTAGAGTGAGGATTTATTTCACTATTCCTAATAGCTTAAGTGTTGGCATTAGAATATTTCTGTAGCTAGAGGATTTGAACTGGAGAGAAGCTGATTCATCTCTCAGTATTTTACCTTATGCATATGTCAGCTCAGAGGATTTATTAACCATCCACAGCCTGGAGACCTTCAACATGATTGCAACGAAAGCATTTTCTAAATATTGCCCTTGTCTACTTCATTTGTGACTTAGAATAAGCAACGACATCTTTCAGTCCTAAAGAAACATGCAAGACCATCCATTAACCTGAATCATTCTCACCGTGGCTGGCCTGATTCTGTCCCAGTGCAGGCTCAGGACAAATCTAAGACACAATACAAATCTAGGCTTGTCGGTAAGGAACATTTTTTTTAAGATAAGCAAATTGGACCACCTTAGCTTTTTAAAATGTGTTCATTAGAATCAAAGTAAGTCAGTCAAATGGACATATTTCTGATGACAGTCATACAAACTGTGCTCTCAGAATTAAATTTGCCTCATCTCTCTGTTATTTGAGACAATTGTCCATTTGTGTGAAAATCAAGTAATTATATGCTCTAGTGCTTTTTGGCAGAAAAGAAGCAAAGAAAGAGCGAGAAGCACAAATGTGGTCCACCTGTGGACAATAACGAGTTTGGGTCGGATAATTCAAACTGAAAATGGTGCTGTCACTCATCTCAGGGGTAGCTTGGTGACTCTTGAGTTTACTTTGGGTTCCTGGTTATGAACTTGACAGTTGTTCACTTCTTTTTTTTTTTTTTTAATTTTTTAAAAAAAATTTGTTTTTTAGTTGTAGATGGACACAATATCTTTATTTATTTTTATGTGGTGCTGAGGATCGAACCCAGTGCCTCACGCATGCAAGGCAAGCGCTCTACCACTGAGCTACAATTCCAGCCCTAGTTGTTCACTTCTGAGGATGGGAATTTCTGTTTAAATACTTTCAAAGGGTTGCCTCATAAGACTAAGGTTTTATTTAGAAGGCTTGTTACTGTCTTTAATTATGCAGGACCAAGTGGACACTTCACTTCCATAACATGGTTGATTTGACATAATAACTGCAATACTTTACATGTTTTTACAAGTGTTGCTGATGCTGGAGCTGTTTCCATGATTACATAGTAAGAATACTTTGGAACTAGGGCTGAAACTCAGCTCTCAGGTGCCTTTCCTATTATGTAATATCATTGCTTCATGATTTTGCCAGTAGTCATTTGTGACAGGATAAGCCCAATTTGTTGTGGGAGCCATTAGATAAGGAAGTGAAAGATAGGATAATTTTCTTAAAATTCATATTTACTACCAGGGAGGATTGGCCTGAAGTCATATTTGAGGAAGGATAATATGTTATCATATGCCTTACCTTGTTTATCTCTGTCTTCTGAGTTTCCCTTCTCCTTTTTCAGTGGCAGGAACTCCCACTTTCTTCTTTTGTATCCAAAAGTCCTTACTTCAAAATGTGGCTGAAGCTGTCTTTCTGAGTCAATGCTTATATTTCAACATGATTCTCCTATCAGTGAAACTCCAGAATATTCTTGTCTAGATGTTCTAGGCAGAAACAAACCAGCCAATGAATTCTCAGCTATCCATAAATGACTGATACTATCACTCTCAGGGGTCCATGGATTTGAAAAGAGAAAACTTGGAGGCTAAGATACAATAAAGAGAAATTAAACTTTTTGTCTTATGTTTTCACTCTAATTTGGAGGGTGAATTTATTTTTAAGGTCTCCTTAGACTCATGATGCTTTCTGTACTTGAGGGTTCATGTGTTTCAATAATTCTAGAATATTCTAAGTTATTATCTGTTCAAGTATTACCGTTTCTTAATTCTCTGTGGTCTCTTCTATAACTTGTATTAGATGGTTCTCAGATATCTCAAATATTAGTACAGAGTTTGGCATACAGTTAATGATAGATTGTTAGTAACAATGATCATGATGACCACAAGGATGATTAATTTAGAAATGGCATGTCATGATGTATGTAAAAGATCAAAGGCTTTGGAGTAATCTTGACTTGGGTTCACATATATTAGCTGTGTGATCTTGGCCTCTTTTAACCTCAATTTCCTTGTTGGCAAAATAACACTCAGCCCATTGATCTTTAAGTGATTTGGTATAAATGCAGGTTCTAAATAAGCATTCATTTTCCTGTCTTCACTAAAACTATTTATTTATTTATTTATTTATTTATTTATTTATTTATTGTACTGGGGATTAAACCCAGGGGTGTTTAACCACTAATCTATTTCTCCTAGCCCTTTTTAAAATTCTTTTTATTCTTAGAGTCTTGCTAAATTGCTTAGGGCCTTGTTAAGTTGATGGGGCTGGCTTTGAACTTGTGATCCTCCTGCCTCACCCTCCAGAGCTGCTGGGATTATAAGCATATGCCACCATGCCCAGCTACTAAAGTTATTTTTAAATTATCAAATCATAGCGACTGTTAGACTGGAGAAATAACCTGGTTTGATTTGGTAAGGGGATGAGTGAGGCTGTTTATGTATATGAAAGATTCAGTTGGTTAGCTTTGAACATGGATTATGGTAGAAACTAAGATAGTGGGGTGGGCAAACAGAATGAACGAGCTGGTATTACTCAACTGACGGGGGTCACATAGATCATAACAAGAGCTATGATTATACAAGCTGAATGGGCTAGATTAATAATCATTTGCCTGCTTTGCCAGAATGATGAGTTTTATGCTGCAGATGAACAGATGGAGTTTAAGAAACTCATCATCAAGTTCACCACATTGACCCAGTTATCTTACTCATTGGTATATATCCAAAGGACGTAAAATAAGCATACTATAGTGATGCAGCTGCATCAATGTTTATAGCAGCTCAGTTCACAATAGCTAAGCTATGGAACCAACCTAGGTGCCTTAGAACAGATGAATGGATAAAGAAAATGTAGTACATACACACAATGAAATATTAGCCGTAGAGAAGAATGAAATTATGGCATTTGCCAGTAAATGGATGAATTTGTAGATTATCATGCTAGGTGAAATAAGCCAATCTCCTAAAACCAAAGGCCAAAATGTTCTTTCTGATATGCAGATGCTAACACACAATAAGGTGGGGAGGAAGAATAGAAGTTTATTGGATTAGACAAAGGGGAATGGAGGGAAGGGAGGGAGATGGGAACAGGAAAGACAGAGGAATGAATCAGACATAACTTTCCTATATATACACATATGAAAACATCATTATGAATCACACCATCATGTACATCCACAAGAATGAGGTCCTAAGTAGAATAAAATATATTCTATGTCTGAACAAATATATTAAATTAAATTCTGTCAGGTATAACTAAAAAGAACAAATAAATATTTTAAAAAATCCTGAAAAAGAATTCTACACCCTTACCCACTCCCCGGCCCCCCAAAAAAGAGCTAATGACAGCAGAATGAGTTGGTAGAACAGAGAGAAGACAGCTAGCTATTGCCAAAGTACAAAGGGCTTGGATCAATGTATTGGCAATTGGGTAAGGGAGGAAATTAAAAACACATGGTTGCCAGGTGCGATGGTGCACGCCTGTAATCCAGGGAGGCTGAGGCAGGAGGATTCCAAATTCAAAGCCAGCTCAACAATATAGTGAGGCTCTAAGAAACTTAGCAAGACCCTATCTCAAAATAAAATATTTAAAAAAGCTGCAGATGTGGCTTTATGTTTAAGTCCCCTTGGGTTTAATCCATGGTACAATACAAACAAACGAACAAATAAAAAACCCCACAATTGGAAGAGGCAGAATTTAGTGACTGAATGGGAAGATGAGGGGAAAGGAAAAATTAAAGGGGAATCCAAGGCTTGAGGCTAGGTGTAAATTCCAAAAGAATGGAAGGCTCAAGGTTCAGGAGGGACAGAAAATTCAATTTAAAATATGCGAACAACAGAATTGCAGAATAACTAGGGTACTGTATGTTGCTTTGTTGGTTATCCTGAAATACTTGAAAAATTTCCAATACCATATTCTCTGTTCTCTGTACCTTACCTTCAATCTTTGCTGGCAAATTTCTTCATGTCTTTTAGAGATTCAACTTAAGAGCCACGAGAAAACCTTTTCTCCTCTACTTCCTTGCCAGAGTTAGATATCCCTTCTATAAAATCCTAATTAAGGGCTGGGGATGTGGCTTAGTGGTAGAGCGCTTGCCTTGCATGTGTGAGGCCCTGGGTTCGATTCTCAGCACCACATATAAATAAATGAATAAAATAAAGATCCATCAACAACTAAAAAAATATAAATTAAAACTCCACCAAAATATTCATTGCCCTGTATTTGGATCATCTGTCCTCTTCTTCTTCAGAGGATTGGGAACTCCCTAATACAAGTAGAGTATCTGGTACATAGAGGACAACTAAAATATTACTGGCAGAATGATAAATGATTGAACTCAATGAGTAGAAAAATCCACAAACTATTAAAACTGTGAGTAGTCATAGTGATGTTCTTTTCTTTCCTTCTGAATTCAGAGCAGATACAAATATTACAAATATAGGTCTCTTCATTTGAATATTTGTCTTAGGATTCAATTTATCTAACTTCTTCCTTGACTTAAAACTAGGACTATTTTAGCAACTCGTTTGAAAAGATTTTGGGCTTCATCAAAACCCATTTGAATAACTTTCTGGATGGAAAGTATTTTAATTCTTATCTGGTCTTTTTCTACCTCCAGGAATTAATGGTGCTGTAAGAAATCAGATTTTTTTTTTTTTTGCATTCTCTCTGCTCCTTGAGGTACAAACCAATTTTCTAGCTTCAATATCTCCTAACAAATAATTATTTGGTTCTGAAATAAAACTCTTTATTACAGCAATCGTGATAGGATAGCAGTAGGGGAATAAAAATTGAAGTCTTACTGCATCTGATGTGAGTGCATCTGGCTGACAGGATTCCTGGAGGTGGTGAATGGAGCCAGGTCAGAACTGACTGCCTGAGGTCCAAGTGCAATCATAAATGATTTCCATAAATAGTACTGCTGACTTTTGGCTGGCATGTGTGCTGTGCTGAAGAAAGGGAAAGAGGCTGCTATCCTCGGAGAGAAATGGACTTCTTTTTATGTTGCCAACAAAGAGAAGCCCACTGGCAGTGCACACTGTGATGTTTGCTTTGGGTTTTAGAAACATATAGCACCACATGGTTGGAAGAATTGAATTTCTATGTAGTCACTGCCTGTGACATGTAAGGCAAGTTATCTTAGCTCATTAGCAATGAGACTAAGAAAAAAGAAAATCTCCTCCTTACCAGCACCAAGGCAAAACATATATTGGCCAAAGAGCAAAGTCATAAAAGGGATCAATGGATTGGGAATCAGGAGATTGAGGTGAAGTAGTGTGAGCCTGGGAGATAGACCTGGGTTGTAACGTTTTTTGATTCAGTTTTCATACTTTACAATAGGAACAATACAACTCTTTCCGTGAGATCAGAAAGTTATTCAGAAAATAGGCAAAGACAGGGCATATTTCTTAATACTTATTAAGGGTATATTAAAATAGGATACTTGCTTGAATAGAGTGCAGTTGTTAAAAATAGCAAAATGTTTAAGAGAACAGCCTTTGTGTTAATGGAAAATAGTGTGACCAATCTACTCATATACAAATGCTAAATGTAAGGCAATGGTAGAAAAATAATGAAAATCAATCTTTACATTCTTTTTTCTCTTTTATTTTTTCTTTTTACTCAAGTAATTGGTGTTGCTCATCTTTGTATGCTCATTAATTATCACTAACTAGAAATGCCTGGATGGTTTTACTTTTTAAAATTTTATATTGACCGATTATAGTTGTTTATATGTATGGGGTATGAAGTGATCTTGTGATTTTTGAATACAATGTTGAATGATTATTTCAAATTAATTAACCTCAAATATTTGACATTTTTGTATGATAACATTAGAGATTTACTCTTAGTGATATTAAAATGTACAGTACTCAATTTTTAGCTGTACTGGTTATGCTGTGCAATAGATTGAAGAAAATCAAATATATCCCTTCTATCTGAGCCTTTGTACCCTTTGATTCTAATTTCCTCTTTCTTCCCCTAGCATCCTACCTCTGGTAACCACTATTCTAACCTCTGCTTCTATGTATGAATCGTTTTAGATTCCACATATAAGTGAGAACATGTGAGTATTAATCTTTCTGTGTTTGTTTTATTTCACTTAACATAATGTTCTCTAACGCCATCCATGTTGTTGTAAATGACAGAATGTCTTTCTTTTTTAAGAATGAATAGTATTCCATTGGGTACCCATACACCATTTTCTTTATCCATTCATTCGTTGGTAAACACAGGGTGATTCCAAAACTTGGCTGTTGTGAATAGTGCTGGAATGAATATGAGTGTGTAGACATCTCTTCAACATGCTGATTTTCTATCTTTTACCATACTGTTTTAATTACTATTGCTTTGTAATCCAGTTTGAAGCAGGTATTGTGATACGTCCAGCTTTATTCCTTTTGCTCAAGATTGCCTTACTTATTGTGTGTGTTGTGTGTATTTCCATGTGAATTTTATAATTTTTTTCCCTATGAAAAATGACATTGGGGTTTTAATAGAGATTGCATTGACACTGTGGATTGCTTTGAGTGATACGGACATATAAACAACATCAATTCTTCTAACCCATGAACATGGGATATCTTTCTATTTGTGCCTTCCTCAATTTCTTTCATTAAGGATTTACAGTTTTTGGCATCAAGCTCTTTTACTTCCTTGGTTAAATTTATTCATATGCATTTTATTTTATATTTTTGTAGCTAATGTAAATGAGATTGTTTCCTAAATTTTTTTTGGAAAGTTCATTGTTAGTTCAGAGATGTACTGATTTTTGTATATCCAGTTTGTATCTTGCAACTTTCTTGAATTTGTTCCTCAGATCCACTAATTTTTTTCATGGATTTTTTTAGGGTGTTCTATATGTAAGATCATGTCATGAGTGAACAGTGACAGTTATATATTTCTTTTCTATTTGGATGCCATTAATTTCTTTCTCTTACTTTATGGCTCTCACAAGAACATACAATGCCATGTTGAATAATAGTGTTAAGAGTGGGCATCCTTGTCATTTCTGGGTCTTAGAGGAAAGCTTTCCAGTTTTTCACCATTAACCATGGTCTTATTATATGTGGCTTTTATTACATTGAAATACATTCTTCCCATACCTAATTTGTTAAGTGTTTATCATGAAAGTATATTTAGCTTTGTCAAATGCTTTTTTGTATCTGATGAGATGTGATTTTTTTCTTTAATTCTGTTATTAGGGTGTATTATATATATTGATTTATGAATATTGAAACATCTTTGCATTCCAGGGCTAAATTCTACTTGATCATGGTGAGCAATCTTTTTAAAGTATTTTTCAATTCAGTTTCTAGTATTTTGCTGAGGATTTTTATATCCTCATGTAATGTATCATATTAGGTCCACTTGGTCTAAGGTGTTGCTCAAGCTGAATGCTTCCATATTAGTTTTCTGTCTGGATGATCTGTCTGATATTGAAAGTGGTGTATTGAAATCTCCTTCTATTATTCATTTTAATCTATCTCTCCCTTCAACATCAAAGATCCTTTAATATTTGCCTTATGCATTTAGGTGCTGTACTGCTGAGTGCATTTATAACTGCAGTATCCTCTTGATGAATTGACCCCTTTGTCATTATAGAATGTCCTTTTTTTTCTTATATCAGTTTTTACTTAAAGCCTATTTGGTTTAATATATAACATATATTAACATATATATTACATTTGCATAGAATGTATTTTTCCATTTCCTCACTTTCGGTCTATGTGTATCTTTAATGTGAAATGAATATCTTAGGTAACATATACTTTAGTTGTTTTTTATTCCTTTCATTCACGCTGGGTATTTTGATGGTAATATTAGATCTACTTACATCCAAGTAATTATTGATAGGTACGGGTTTATTATTTCCATTTTGTTTTATGGTTGTTTTGTAGATACTTTGTTTTTTACCCCCTTTTCTGTCCTTATTTGTAGTTTGATGATGTTTTCTATAGTGGTGAGTTCTGAGTCTGTGTGTGTATGTATGTGTGCATTTACTATGATTTTTACTTTTTTGTTAATATGAGAATTTCATAGAATATTTTGCACTTATAACAGTCTCTTTCAAGCTGATATTAGCCTAACTTTGGTTTAATAAATATATATTTCTACCCCACCACTATCTTTTCTACTGGATCTGTGTTTTCAGGGAGGAAAACAATTATAAGAACTGTAGCCATTACCATCTGTGTATATTCTACCATGCCTATTCCCAATCAACATGTGTGTGTGTGTGTGTGTGTGTGTGTGTGTGTGTGTGTCTGCATCCACTAGAGCTCAATTCAGAAAAATTCTACTGGAGAATATTGGAGTATGATGGATTTGGAAGTTTGGAGACCTGTTTAACCTAATAATTTTAAGAAACCAGAAACTTTTTCCATTGTTTTTGTCTATATTATGTTTCTGTAGATTTTATGGAAGGTTTTGAAAGAAAAGGAATAAGGCCCAACCTGGCAATAACAAAGAATGTGTATGAATTTGCTAGATGTCTTTAAGAACAGCTATAATTTTCAGTTCACTTCTAGTTTAAATTTCTTTCATTAGTTTGATTGAAGTTACTGGTCAATTTAATGAAGGAATAAAAAGAACTAGCAAGATGAGTAAAGTGTATAGGTCCAGACTCAGTGTTAGGGATTGAGATCAATGGGGTGTCTAGAAACAACCTGGGGACCAGGGATCCATCAGAATTCTCCTTGGTTCTTTAGAAATTACTCAGCCGTGGCTGGAAAATCTAGATAGAAGATGGTATGTCATGTAGTATCATACAAGGCATTGGAATCTGAAGCTGGCCAAGGGCAATATGGGAAGGAAAGTAAAAAGAGAAAAAGAGCATTGAGATATTAGGACCCCAAATCCACCTTTACCCCATTATAAGATGCCAGGACCATACCAGACCTTAAGTTATACTACAGAGCTATAGTAATAAAAACAGCATGGTATTGGCACCAAAATAGACATGAAGACAAATAGGACAGAATAGAAGAACAGAGACAAACCCACATAAATAGTTCTCTCATACTGGACAAAGGTGCCATAAACATATGTTGGAAAAAAGAAATCCTCTTCAACAAATGGTGCTGGAAAAACTGGAAATCAGAATGAAATTAACAGAATGAAATTAATCTATCTCTCACCCTACACAAAACTCAACTCAAAGTGGATCAAGGACCTAGGCATTACATTTTCTCCTACTAGAAGAAAATGTATGCCCAACTCCTTCAAGTTGGCTTAGGAACCAACTTTCTCAACAAGACTCCTAAAGAGCAAGAAGTAAAATCAAGAATCAATAAATAGAATGGAATCAAACTAAAAAGCTCTTCACAGCAAAGGAAACAGTAAAAAATGTGGAGAGAGAGCCTATAGAATGGGAGAAAAGCTTTGCTACCTACCTCACAGATAGAGTATTAATCTCCACAATATATAAAGACCTCAAAAAACTTAACACCAAAAAAACAAACAAAAAAACTCACATAACCCTATTCATAAATGAGCAAAGGAACTGAACTGAACAGGCTATTCATAGAAGAAATATCAATGGTTAAAAAATAATATGAAAAAACGTTCAACATCTCTAGCAGTTAGAGAAATGCAAATTAAAACTACACTGAGATTGCATCTCACTCCAGTAGAAATGGCAATTATCAAGAATACAAGTAACTCTAGATGTTGGCGAGGATGTGGGGAAAAAGGTACACTCATACATTGCTAGTGGGACTGCAAATTGGTGCAACTACTTTGGAAAGCAGTGTGGAGAATCCTCAGAAAACTTGGAATGGAACCACCATTTGACCCATTTATCCTACTCCTCAGCATATATCCAAAGGACTTAAAATCCACATACTACAATGATGCAGCTACATCAATATTTATAGCACCTCAATTCATAATAGCTAAGCTATGGATCCAACCTAGGTGCCCTTCAACAGATGAATGGATAAAGTAAATGTGGTATATATACACAGTATAATATTACTCAGTTATAAAAATGAATATCTTTATGACTTGCCAGTAAATGGATGGATTTGGAGACTATTATGCTAAGTGAAATAAACTAATCCCCAAAAAACCAAAGGCCAGAAGTTCTCTCTGATATGTAGATGCTAACACACAATAAGGGGTGAGGGAAGAACAGAAGTTCGCTGGATTAGACAAGAGAGAATGAAGGGAAGGGAGAGGGGAACAGGAATAGGAAAGAGAGTACAATGAATCGGATATAACTTTCCTGTGTTCATATATGAATATACTACCGATGAAAGTTCACATCATGTGATCCTACAACAATGGGATCCTGATTAGAATAAGTTATACTCAATGTAAGTATAATATGTCAAAATATACTCTACTGTCATGTATATCTAAAAAGAACAAATTTTAAAAAAAGAAAATGTGTACATATACAGAATGGAATACTATTCAACCATAAAAAGAATTACATCCTATCATCTACAACAGCATGAATGGAACTGAAGATTCTTATGTAAAGTGAAATAGGCCAGGCATAGAAAGATAAATACTGCATGATCTCACTCATATGTAAAATCTGAACAAATTGATCTTATGGAAATTGAAAGTGGAATGGTAGTTACCGGAGATTGGGGAGAATGGATAGAAGAGTTGTGTGAGGAAAATTTGATTAATGAGTACTAAGTAAGTTAAGGTTAGATAGAAGTAAGAAGTTCTAGTGCACGATTGCACAGTAGAGTAACTGTGGATAGAGATGATGTGTTGTACATTTCAAAAGCTAGAATCAAGAATTTTGAATGTTTTCACAATAAAAATGTGATAAATGTAGGAGGGATGGCAGGACCCATAGGATGCAATAGGACATTATGAGCAGTGCAGAGCATGAGGAGGAGAGGCCCAAAAGCACACAGGCAGGACATGAGAGAAGAAGAAAGTTTGGAAAGAAATAGAAGAGTGTAGTGGGAAAACATCAATATATGAGACAGACAAATCTCGGTCCAAATGCAAGTTTCCCTCCTTGGTAGCTGCTAACTCATTCATTGTATTTAAGTCTCACTTCCCTCATGTGTGAAGCGGAAAATATTAACATCTGTTTTGCAAGCCTTTTTAAAAGATAAAACAAATAAGACCATGTAAACTACTGGTTACTGTCTATAGCAAATAATAGAACTTAGAATGGTAGCTATTGTGATTACATTTTACTAATTAAAAAGAACTTTATGTCTTGGAATGAATGGTGGATGCCTTGTGTTTAATTCTCTCTTGAATTTAAAGTAGCATTCCCTAGAGAAGGCTCTTTGAACTGATGGGGTTAAAATTTTATGGTGTATCCCCTGAAAGGAAGCTTTCCTGAAACAGGGTGAAAGCTCTCCTAAAGCAGCCTTCTATTCTCTGAGATGAAAGAGGCATTGAATTCAGATAACGCAGTCGGACATGTCTGTTTTTGATTGTTGATAAATATTTCATTTTCCATTTTAAATTCATATAGGCCACAAAATCATTGAAGATGAAAAGGAATTCAATACGAGGCCATCCTTTTGCAGGATTGTTTCTTAGAACACACTTGTTCTCGTTTTGTTCATTTGAGATTGAAGCACCTTGGCAGCTGGCCACTGACAGCTACTTCACAGCTGTGGAAAGTACACTGTGTGGACGAGTTTCTTTTTCCCCCGTCAGTGAGTCTAACATAGCCTCCTTCCAGGAATACGTAAAGAGCAATCGTTACTTACCTAGCTACAGGCTTGACGTTTTATTTAAAAAATATCATCTTTGGGCTACCAAGGCTACATGTCTGCATGTTTGCATTATAATGAAGAGATGTGTAACTGTTTTGTTATGCTTTGCATTTTATGGCCAAGGATGGCAACATCTTTGGGCTAATCATAGAGTAGGGTTTTAATATTTAATGACAGTGACATTGGATTAGAAAATTTCTGAAAACAACTGAAAATGGTTAAAAGCACTAATGTTTACAAAATTGTATTACTATCCCTGATTTACCCAGTTTCCGAGGACTAAGCCTTTCCCTCTTTTAATTTCAATGATATTAGCAGCAGGCAATCGTTACAGTAATTGGTACACCCACTTTATCTAATAAAGTGTTTTTCATCTAATCGACTCCAAATTTGTCATACAAATGTCAAAGCCAAATTTTCCTATAATAACCTATTTATTTTTGCAGTTCTGGCTCAGTGCACCCACAAGAAATGGCATAATAATCATCTTTGGGTGAGTGAAGGACAGCAACTTAATTTCTTTACCTCTGATACTTTTTAAAAAGAAGAAACTTAATTTGTTTTTAAACTTTTGCCAGATTTCTCATTCACAAGATTCAACTATGTCCTATTCTAAGCATCCTATTCTAATATTGTTATTACAAGAGAGCATTAAAGAGACAGTAGTGTAGATATGAACAAAGGAAAGGGCTGAAAACAGCTCTTAGACTGGATGACTTTGGGCAAATCATCCCATCCTCCAAGTTCTCATATATCAAATGAGAAGGTCAGCCTAGAATCATTGTTTCATGAACTTTGGTTTTTTTAATATACTTCCTTTAAGGCCTTTACAAATTTCTGTAACAACTGTCCATTTTTAAAAATCTACTATATTTCATTGTCTGAATTAATTCACAAAAAATTATTTTTGAAGAGGAAATGTAAAATAGCCAACAAATGAAAGCAGTAATTCTTGCAATAAAATTAACCTTAAAGTGTATTAATAAATATCAAATTAATAGAAATGTATACAGTTTTGTACCATCAGAGAAAAGTATACCAGGAACTACATTTCCATGAGCATATTATCATCTTTCATGGAGTTTGTGATTTGTCCCAACAGCAGAATGTATACCATCCTTTTGGAAACATTGGGCTAGATCATTGTAGGGGGGTTTCTCTTCTTGCTCTAAAAGTCCACGATGAAGTTATTTAAGAAAAGTCTTTTCTGGTGCACATTTTGGAAGAGTCATCCTGCTTCAGAAATCTTTCTAAACCTTTCCTATGGAAATGGGACATCCCTGGGTGAAATAACATATTATCTTGTTTTCCAGGGAAGCCAAAGAGAGCATGGACACTCCAGGGAATAATATTTTTTCTCTAGAGAACACTAAATTCAAGAAACTTAATGTGATGTTAAGACAAAAGTTTAAAGTCTTCTTTAGGGTATGTTTTTATGTCAGCAATGCCTTTGTCCCACTGAGGTCTACGTGCCATGTCATGTAGCTATGCTTGTGTATGGAACACACTTTTGCACATATTCTGAAAGGATTTAGATGAATGTTGATTAGAAGAAGGTATAGAGAGAGTTGGTAGAGAATGAAATACTAAATTTATAAATTGAGTTGGGAAACTAGAGCCTCTTTTTTAAAAAAAAAATTAAAGGTGTTTTTAGTATAATTTCTCCCTTTTGTCAATTTTATTGTAAGCAGAATTGCACCATAGCTAACACTTTGATCAAGACCCTGGCTTCTGGCTATTACTGTGCTATTGTTTATAAAACACAAAGAAAAAATAAAGCTCAGTAAAATCTATTGCTCTCCACCACTAGAAATAATGCAAACTTGTGATGAAGAAAAGAACACAAAGATTACCCTCAGGAGTCAAAGGAAGAATTTTCCATTTTCTTCTGTTCTACTTTCAACTGCAATCTGATGACCTTTTCCTGTTCCAAACCATTGAATGTAGATATTTTTTAAAAATATGTGTCACGCTAAAAAAAGAATAGTTTGTTACCTTTATAATCACTTTATTTCAAAATGGTATTTTGAGTACACATTCTTTCAGGCCTTGTAAAATTTCTAAAGACTGAAACAAGTGTGAAGGGAATTCTGGTGGACCAGATGCTGTTGTTCATCAAGACTTGAAGTTGAATGGACCTCTTTGGTATGTACCAAAATGTAGAGGAAATAGCATAAGCACTGGATTCAAATCTGGTTTGATTCTCTTACAAGGAAAAAACAGAGATATGAGGAAAAAGGTAATATTTGTAGGTTTGAAAACTGTAATGCACTACATACATGTTAGGTCTTTTGATTAATTCAGGTTCAAGGTGGTAGGACACATCTTCCTAGATCTTTTATTGAGAATTTGATTAGTGCTTTTTAGAAAGGTTCTAATGAGAAATGAACAAGATTAAAGTTCCTTTTGGTTTGCTTGTTTTAGAATTGGAACTATTTTCCAGAGTTATTTATCTAAGAAAACATTTAATAGACAATTTAAATATTGAAAAATTCAAGACAGTTTTCACTGCTGGGATAGAGGACTAGTTTTATATGCTAATAAATTTGAGGTGAGGGATCACAGGTAGGATGCATGTTGCAAAGAAGTAAAATATATGGCCATTGATATGCCATGATTTCTGTACCATTAGAAAGTTATGTTTCCAAAATATGCCTTTTGCTTATTCCTAGGATATGGCAGTCCTTCAGCAGGGGACAGAGCATTTCATTGTATAATTAAAGCCAAGGTGAATACTTTCTTCTTCCCTGTACTGGCAGAAAATGCAACTTTTTACTATTTTTTTTATCATATACGTTATTACTTAGCCTTGATCTTTCTAGATTTTTAACTCCTCAAGATCAGAAAATGATATTGTTTTTATCTTTGGTCGCTAATGCAAAAATGCTTATTGTAGTAGATGTTAAATATACATTTGTTGAAAGAGTGAATAAAGGAATGACTAAAATGCAACTACCCTCTGCACATAGAACAGTTGGCATGTACTGTACTTATTCATATTATGGCACACATGTTTGACAGTGGAGTCTAAGTCAAGAGAATGCTTTCTGAGTGGGAAAATTGAGCAGAAAGCCACAAAACAAAGAGATTCTGCAGGGAAGAAGGGTGTGCTATAGACAGAGTAAAGAACAAAGAAAAAGAAACAAAGAAAGGAATGGAGAAAGGAAAAGAGAAAAATTTGTCTATTTGCAGCTCTACTGAAGTTCTTGGCCAGAGACTTTTGAAAACAATTCAGGTAGAATTTACTGAGTAATAACAAAAATGACAAATTTACAAAGAATGGACTTTTACAGAAAGGAAAAGGGATTGAAAGCCTTTCTCCATGTTTGAGAAATATTTAGAATTGAAACAAGTAAAGAAGAACTTGAGCATATTGATTTTAGTGATTTATAGCATTTATTACTAAAACCACATATTTACATAAACTGAGTAATGACATAGAGATCATGACACATGGATGGCCACGTATTTTATTTCTTGTAGCATGCGTATTATTCACTTGTATTATTGTTTTATTCACTTAGTGTTTTGTACATTTTTGTTTTGTTTTGTTTAAATCACAAAACCTAAGTTCCTTGGAGATACAGAGTGGACTATCAGCAAGTCACAGTATAAGTTCATGCTTTGAAGCTTCTGTCTGCTATAAACATACAGCAATAACAAAAAAATTTACAAATAAAAAAATTAAAAAGATGTAAATCTGTCTTGATGGTCTAGGTCAGGTCCCAGTAGAAATCAGCACCAGAATCTCAGTGGCTTAAAACAGAAACATTAATTTCCTGCTTACACCATCTCCCCATATAGTCTTGACACATGTAGTCTTGCTTCATGGCATCCTCACCTTGACCTCCAAGTGGATGGCAGTGATAGGGAACAGGTAAACATGAGTGGTGGGAGAAGGAAGACTAAGGGTTTAATTCTATGGACTAAGCCTATGTGGTAACTCTCATGTGCTTCTTTTTGGTACTGGAGATTGAACTAAGGGACACTCAACCACTGAGCCACATCCCCAGCCCTATTTTGTGTTTTATGTAGAGACAGGGTCTCACTGAGTTGCTTAGCGCCTCGCCTTTGCTGAGGCTAGCTTTGAACTTGCGATTCCCCTGTCTCAGCCTCCCTAAGTGCTGGGATTACAGGCTTGCACCACCGCGCCTGGCTTCTCAATGTGTTTTTAAAGAAACAACTTACACAAAGTCATCCTGGCCATGCTCTGACTTAATATAATAGCTTAATGTAGCATCAGCCAACATACTGGGTGATGGCTACCCCAAACTCCTTTGATTAAAG
Source organism: Xerus rutilus (assembly GCA_028644305.1). NCBI lineage: Eukaryota > Metazoa > Chordata > Mammalia > Rodentia > Sciuridae > Xerus > Xerus rutilus. The sequence goes on along the minus strand of CM053409.1, from coordinate 40,635,118 downwards.
AGGACAGATTTCCCTAGCTAACGGTATCAACAAATTCATAAAAAAAACAAATTCCAGATAAAACCAGTAAGTACAAACCCATATGACTAAAGTTGCCTTTTGGTCCTGGGCATGGTACTTATTATAATTGTAAATTTGCACTCCCATAGTTTCACTTTGACACAAGTGAGTAAGATATATGCAGTAGGGATTTAGAAATCTTAGATAATCCAACTGTCAATCAAGAACTAGGAGGTGGTGCTCAGGTGGCACCACCTATGGAAACTGTCCCTTAACTCCAATAAAAACTGAGCTCCCAAAGATGTGAGTTGTCAATAGCTTCAAGACAATCCACTCTCTCCCTTGAGAGTGTTTTTCCCTCCTCCTCTTTCTCTTCTAATAAACTTTGCTGTATTTTTTACTATGCCTCACGTCTTGCTCATAATCTTCTCTTGCCAAGATATAAGAGCTGAGTAAAAAAGGAAACTTTCTGATAACATCAGGACTACCGTTTGGGGCACTGGTAATTGTTATGGCAGAGGGAAAGGGAGCATAATTCTACTCATTTCATTCACCAAAGAAAATCACAAGGCTATATCTGGACTAAAGAAATAAAATCCTATTATGGTGTGCATATGAGACATCTACCAAATTCTCCTGTGTTAACGTAGGAATTCTCAGAGGTGAAATGATGAGATTATGAAAGCTGTAACCTTGTTAGTGGATCTATCCACTTGATATATTAATAATTTGAATAAATTACTCAGTGGTAATTGTGGGCAGGTAGAGCATGGGTAGAGGAAATAGATCATCAGGGGTGTGCTCTTGGAATCACATTTCCTGCTGGGATTCTCCTCTTTTCTATTTTCTAGCTTCCATGAGCTGAGCAGCTCTTCTCTGCCCATTCCTTTCCCTTATGATGATCTGCCTTTCTCAGGCCCAGAGCAATGGAGTCTGCCAACCATAGATTGAATCTCTGTAATTGTGAGCCTAAAAAAAGCTTTTCCTCCTCCAATTTGTTCTTGTCAGGTATTTTGTTCACTGTGATGAAAAGATGATTAACAAAGTGTCTGGAAGGAAAAATAGAAAATTTGGTAGGAGGAAGTAATCATCATTAACAGGAGCAGGTTGAGCTCAACATTACCTTAGCCCCACAATTGAGCAGAAATAAGGAATGATGATAAGAGAATGGTTCTGGATTATGATACATCCAGATGCATCATGATGAAAAGATAGGAGATGAGGATAGGAGTGGAGGAAGAGTTTTGCTAAAATTGAAAACTGTAACAGTTGCCAGTGAGAAAGACAGATTACCCCCCAAATGAAAATTAGATTGCTAAGCTACAATGACAAAGGAGGGAGAGGACAATGGAGTATTGCCTTTTCATGTCTGAGAGAACATAAATATCAGTCTGGGATTAAGTATTGAGCTACACCATCATTCAAGAGAGGAGAAACAAAGACAGATCGACAAAGGCTGAGAAGTGCAATTGGTATTCATGAACCATCACTGAAAGACCATTTATGATGGTATTTCAGTATGAAGAAATTAATCTAAAAGGAAGGAGGAGCTCAATATTGTAGAATAGGATGGTAAAGTGTCAGAGTCCAGAAACACAACATCATAAGAAGATGATACTATTTTAAAATTTGATGGTAATAACTAAGATATGAAGACACAACTTAGAGGTTCTGTATCAGTAGAGGGAAAAAGAAAGAATACGGAAGTCCTGTACTAGAGTTATCTCAATTTCTCTTCTCCATTTCCCAAAACATGTATTGTAAGATCTGAAAAAATACTTGCTAAGTTAAATTTAATGTGGGTTCCCTTGAAATAAAAAACTGTTTGGAGTTGGAGATTTAGGCTGTTTGGTGTTGTATAATAATCTGTCCTGTTGTTTACATTCCCCAGGTAAATGCAGAAAAGTCTCAGTAATGTGAAACTATCAGCTAATACAGTTTATTTTTGTCCTTAACCTTAGGGAGAAAGAAGAAAACAACAAGAAAATCATCAGTATGTATTTAAAAGCGGTACTTTGGTTCAGGTCAGTATGGATTTCATTTAGCCACCTACATTTTTACATTTCTCTTGACCTCACTCTGATCACTCAGCTATAAAATGCCAACTTTTAGATCAATCATTCAAGAAAAGTTCGATCATCACTAATGCACATAATGTGCAAGGATAGAACTTGATTCACATTTTAAGAAACATTTTTAGTAATTAAGTCTATAAAAGTTTAACAGGAAAATATCTGATTCTTAGATTTAATAGAAATTTCCTTTAGTATAAGTAACAAGACATGTGAAGCATCAGAGACAGCATGCCAGAAAGTGTTTTGGTTCTAAGTCCTTAGGCTGTGACCAAGGAACTGTGTGGCTACACGTATTTAACACCTCTGGGCCTCAGTATTTTCTGTGCAATGTGTGTGTGTGTGGTGGTGGGGAGCTTGAGTAGATGAACTCTAAAGTCTCCTGATGGTTTGTAGGTCTATGATCCTAGAATGCTCCACAGACTGTGCATTCTGGTTAGTTGAGGCTTTAGGCTGCCTTGCTAATCTATTTTTTTGGCTGGTGTCGTGAGCCTCCTAGAATGCTTTGTCTGAGAGTGCTGCGGCAGGCCCATGCAGTCCCATGTTACAAGCCTTCCATCATGTTCCCTCCTAGCCTACAGAGAGAAGTGCTGTGGTGAGGCGAGCACTGGGAGGGTGGAAAACAGAATGTCAAAACGGAGCTGATAGGGAGGTACCCAGGAAAGGTAGATCAGGCAATTCATAATTGATGTATTTATACAAATATTAGGCATAAAACCTCTAAGTTTGAAAAGGCAGTTTCAATAGTGCCTTTGTCCAAGGAAAAATGTGAGCAATAAGAAGCATTATTCAAGGAGATGGGCCAGAGCTGTGATAATGACTTTGGCACTGGACCATTTTTTCATTTGTGACATTTATCATGCAGCAATATTCAGGATCTTGATTGGAGGCTCATGCTGTGAAATACAATGAATGTAATATCTAGAAAACAAGGGAGAACAGATGTATCAGGGTTGTATAATCCAGTGTGACACTCATTATCCTTATGAAAGGAATAACTATCAAGCTTGAAAGATGGAAAATAGATACAGCCATGATGATGGTCAGAATTCTGTCTGGTTTAAAAAGATGCCTGTAATTTCTATACCTGGAAATAGTCACTATGAAGTAGCAAATCACTTTACCAGTTCTTGTAGCACAGAACATCCATTGTAATAGACTGTCACCTAACTTTCTCCTCTGTGGAATGTTCAATTCAGTTAAAATGATACTTCCTGGGCCACAAACAAAGAATAATTAAAGCAGCATTAAGTGGTCAGGAAATGGTTTTTCACAGACATAGGCTCTTGTTGTCATGATCTTACTTTAGAGATGATGAAAAGTATCATGTACAAATCCTTACAAGGGGTGAATGGAACATCTTTGCAAAAGGATGTGTCATTATTTTCAATGTATTTATACTATATGGAAACTTATCTCTTTTCCATTTTTTTTCAATATTGTTAGACTTGAACAATGAAATATAGCCACTCAATTTAACATTGATATAATTGTTCCATTTCTGAGTTCTTATGTACCTTGGTATTTGAGTTTATGAAGCCTCTTGTGGTATTTTAATAAAAAAGAATAATTTCATTTCTTTCTGCAAAATACTTTTATTATAAAAAAACTATGAGTGTTTGGGGATTCCTCTTTTGGTCATTGCTACAGGAGTCAGATTCCTGAGAGAGAGATTACAGGGACTAAAGGAAGAAGCAGCAGCAGCCCCCAAATCACACATTTTGTTAAAACCTCATCTAACAAAAGAAACTTCAATTATTTATTCTCTAGAACAAACCTTAAATATTCTGCAGATGCTCAATAATATTTTACTGATAGAATATCATGACTCCATTTCATTACAAACATTTATCTAAATATTTTTTAGATGTATATTTTACATTATTTATAGCAATGCTTATTTCCAATGTGCATGTTTGAATCTCTTGTCAAAAATGCATTTGACCTCATTTACTATTACTCTTCCTATTTTCAGCCTGGGAACTTGAAGCACTTTTGCAATGAATATTCTAGCTTTCAGAAATTTGTTTATTTTGGGGTATAAGAGGCTCCCTCCCCAGTGGATTCTGGAAAGTGGGTGGAGGAAATCTCTGGATGTGCTTATGTATAAATAAAACACAAAAATTAATGTGTTAAGGTTTGAGGTGAGACATTACCATAAGTGTGATAGTTATTCTTCATATTCCCTTCTGCAGACAGACTTTTAATTCAATGGAAAAAGTCATATTTCAAAATATTCTAGGCCTACAGTCTTATTTCCAAAACATGTCAAAAATCAGTTCTTTATTCCTGAATGGAGTTTCTGTCTTAAACCTGTGTCTCCATTTCCATCAGATGCTGAGGCTACAGAGATACCTCAAAACCCTTTTTACCTCCTCTCTTAAATACTAGAACCTCCTGTGAATTGGAAACTCATGACTAATAGACTAAATTCAGTGTTCACAATTTTAAAAAAACTAAATATATGGATACCTTTAGATAAGTGTGTCTTATCTGCTTCCTCATTTCTTATTGACTCTCATCAGCTTTGCACTTAGTTTATTGACCACTCACCTGTAGGATCTGATTTTTAGGATGCTCTCTCAACTGGAGCTGTCCAGGAAAACATCTTTGCATTCTAAGGTTTGGGCGCAATCTCTTTTTCCTCCTTTGGGAAGCTTTCTCTGCCATCCGGGCTTTCCTCTGTTCCTTCGCTACCCTTATATACATTTCATTAAGTATCCTGTGCTTATCTTGATATAGCATTACATGTTCTTGTGTGGTGGTGTGGTTTGCCTTATCACTCCACAAAGACAACCCCAGAGAAGGCATTCTTCTCCCAAGTTATACTTTCTCAATTAATTGTCTCAGTTAAAATGTGTCTAGAAAGGTGGGACAAATGACTACTAATTAGATTCATCTACTACTAAGCAAGGAGAAGTATACAAAGCCATAAATAGATTTCAAAATTTTTATTTTAAAATACTTCTAGACTTGCAGAAAATTTGCAAAACAAGTTCCTGAATATCCTTCACTGAGTTTTTCCTAATGTTTAACATTTTGCATAACCATAGTACAGTCATAAAACTAAAAACCTTGCCATCAGCACAATAGTATTAACTAAACTATAGTCCTTATTTGAAGTTCAGCACATTTTCTCCTATTATCCTCTTTCAGTTCCAGGATCTGATCAAAGATTACCATAATGCATTTAGTTATGTTTCCTTAGTTTCATTCAATCTGTTGAAGTTCCTCCTTTTTTTTTTTTTTGTCTTTAGGATCCTGATACTTTCAAAGAGTGCTGGTCAGTTATTTTGTGTGATGTCTGAATTTGAGTTTATCTGTGTGTTAGTCAAGATTCCCAGAGAAACAACCAGTATCTCATGGGTACACACACGTACCACACACACACAGTGGTTTATTATAAAGAATGGGTTTCTGCAATTACAGAAACTGGCAAATCCAAAATTTGCATTGCTGATTTCTTATTTTGAGTCCAAAAGCTAGAAACTGTTGTAGAAATAGGAAGAGCTGATGTTCCAAATAGAAAGAAAAATAGATGATACCATTTGAAAATAGATGATTTCTCTCTTTCTCAGGGAGGGTCAGCCTTTTGTTCTATTCAGACTTTTGACTGATTGAATGAAGGCCACCCACAATTTGTTTTACTCAGTCTAACAACAATTTGAATGTTAATTTCATTCAGAAACATTTCAGAGAAACACCCAGAATAATGTTTGACCAAATATCTGGAGACCTGTGACCCAGTCAAGTTGATGCATAAAATTAACCATAACAGCCAATATCTCCTCACTGTTAAGATGAGGCTTTGCCTCTTTGGCAAGAACACCACAGAGCATTTTTGTTTTTTTTCTATTCTCAAAGCATATCAGGAGGTACATGATGTCCAAATGTCTTATTACTGGAAATGTCAGTGCTGCAAAACAGAGGCCAGAACCAGCCAAAAAGCAAACAATGACTTTCCTCGTCAGCCCTTCTTTATTCCTCCTCCCTGGCTGCTCTCCTTTTCCAAGAATGGGATGTATGATCCTTTTAACCAGAGGTAGCCCAGAGGTTCCTTATGATCCTAGTCCTTTTATTGGCTGGGGAATGAATTGAGAAACAAGGCTATAGTTGACCTTCCTGGCCTGTCTTGTACTCCTAAGTAGTCAGGTCAATATCTGTTGCATTGATAGTGTTATGAACCCTTCTCAATTTTTCTGGTCTCTGTGATGACTAATTTAAACAGGATGTCTCATGTTGCTTCTTTACTTATTCCTTGTCTTCCCAGGAACTGGTCTTGTGACTTATTTTGCTGCTCCCAGCTACAACTGAAATTGGGTTTGCTTTTAACCTGATTGAACTTTTACCTCCCTTAATTATTATAAATTGAATTTATAATCAGCTTCTGGCCTTTTGAGTGAGAATGAGACCACCTGTATTTACACAACTCTCAGGATGAGTAATGAGGTCACTTATGTCACTGAGACATAACTATTTGTTTCGGGAAATTCTTATTCAAGAAGATAAAACTATAGACCAATTAAAAAACTTATTTATCAGGAAATTTCTGAAAATTAATTGGTGTAAATAAATAATTTTCTCATCTGGGCAAATAGCCCTCATTTCTGGACAATAGACACACATCTGAACAGCAGCATCTTGTCAAGACTTTTCCAGTCCCTTGCTTCACTGTAGCCATCAGTTGAAACTATTGTGTCACAACTGTTGCCTAATATTTATCTGTTTTGTGCCTTGAAAACCTGAAAGAAATTGCTGGAGCTTAATTCCCCAAATCAATAAATATCCTTCCTAAACCACCTCTTCCTAAGGGAATAGAAAGACTCTGTCAAAGTGGTTTTAGTAAAGCAGGTCTAATAAACTTAATATTCTTTGATCAATAGGTTTTCTTTGGTTCTTTGGGGAGTCAGTAGGCAATGCTAGCTGAGTATTCCTTCAGATCCAGCTCAGCCATCTTGATGTTATCCAGTAGGTTATATCTTATATAGCTATTCTTGATTAAAAATAAGTATATTTTCTCTGTCGGCTATGGAGTGATAAGAAAAAGAGGATATAACTTTCTTCTTTTTTTAGTCAAAATCCTTCTTGTACAGTCTAGTACATGATGAAGGGATAAGGAGGGAGGAGGGCTGACATTTGACTCACCTGTATGGGTGCTTCAAATTATACCCCATAAAGATTCTAATAATCACTCCCTTTCTTCCTCCTCCTGAGCCAGTCAGAAGTGAGAATCAGTGGTCTAGATCCTTTCAGGGTAAATTAGAATAGAAGCCATTATCTATTAATTAATGAGTCAATATTTACCTTTAAATATCCAAATAATTAAGACAAAGATCTATTTTGAGCATATTGTCCAATATTTGCCTTCTTTCCCACTTAATTTAATCATTATATAAATGAAAAAAAAAACTTTTCCTTGACCTTCTGTTAGATTTATTTTTATACAGAAGGAACAAATCATTTTTGGCTCCAGCCCCAGAAGGGGCACACAATTATGCCAGAGAAATTAGAGAGTGAGGCAGGATTTATACAAATTAGTTCTTGGCTATTTTGGAAATGTTTTTATTAGAGTTTTGGCATGAAGACCTTTTCTTTTCAAACATGAGAAATGGTCCTGTACCATAAAATGTTCACACAAAATGTTGTTTAAAAATGTTTTTATCAAGGAAGATTTTATTTTTTTACTTGATCTGAAAACATAATCATAAGCTTTAAAAGACTTTATATAGGAAGTAAGATTTTAATTTTAACAAGTGGATGACAGAAGAGAGAGAGGACTGAGAAGATTCCTCAGTTGCAAAAGAGTGATGAAAAGTGAGAAAATCTTTAACCATATGCCCAGTGACCACTTCCATTCAAATGATGCTGTGCAGCTACTCTTAAGAGTGTTCTCTCTTCTCTAGCTGAAAAAAAGTTATTTTGGTAATGATTTATCAACTTTTTATAGTTTCTGCACTTTCATGATTCTATTGATATCATTGCTTTTTTCTCCTGCTCTTCGTTGCTGTGAATTTTTTTTTGCAGCTCTTATATAGTTTTTGATGTTCAGTCTTCCCAAAATTCACATTCATATCAGTGTTTTACAAAATCTATAACTTTTTTTTCACTTCTCTCTTCATGACAAATAAAATTTTAATTATTAATATTTTCCTAATATTCTCCATCAGTCCCTCGATGTTGGACAGGTAGCTCCCATTATATCACGGGGAATTCTGTTCAGGATGTAATGAGTTGTTAAGGAAAAAATTGAGGCTGTTTTTTGTATTAAATGTTGGGAGAAAGCCGTCACAACTGAGGCTTCTGTTAACAGGGCTCTACTGCTCTGATACACTCAATTCCACTCTTTTTTTTATACTTTTCCTCAAGACTTTCCCTTTCAATCCACAGATGAGTCAGAAAGGATCATTCTTAGACTGCATGTAAGACTTGTTCCACAGGGATATATCACATACATTTAATATTTATGAAAAGTTGTATGCACATTGAGCTATTTTTTTAATTAGAATCCACTGAAATCAAAACATACAGGCCAGCCTCACAGAAATATGCTTTGTTAAAAAAGTTCTGCATGAGGTAGGGGTGCAGTTGCTATGTAGATTCATCATTCATAGATATTCTTATGTAATAATGCATAAAAGAGGATTCCTAGACTCTATGCTTTGTAAGCGATATCAGAATATTCTTTGACTCCTCTCTCACACTCCAGATGCAATCCATCAACAAGCACTGTGGGCTGTTTGCAGGATGATTTCCTCCATCTTTCATTACCTTCATCATTCTCAGTGTACTTCAAGCCGTCTTGTCCAGATTGTTGCAATAGCCACTTTACAGGTAAGCCTGCTTCTGCCCTAGGGTGTCTATTTTCCACATACTGTCAGAGGAATCCATTTAAATGAAAGTAAGATCATGTCGCTTCTCTTCTCAAAACTGGCCAATGGCTTTCTTTGGACTAGCAATAAAATTCGAAGACTTTTTCTACAAAGACTTGAAAGGCCATCGTCTCACCCTTGACTAACTCCTGGATCCCGTACAGCTATCTCCTTGCCCATTCTGCGGCAGCCACATAGCCCTTTGCTGCTCTTTGAACACACACATTCTGCTCCAGTCTCTGGGCCCTATAACTGCTGTTTTCAGCCTGGAATTCTCTTTTCCCAGATATCTGCACATTTTCATCTCTGCATTCTTCATGTTCCTTCTTCAATGTCACTTTGTCATAGAGGAGGTCCTCCTTGGCCCCTGCCTCAAGCAGCACACCTGTGCCTCCCTATCCCCTTATCCTGCATAAAAGTATGCACTGGCCACCATCTGAACATGCTCTGTTTATTGTCTGCTTCCCTTCCCCACATCTGGTCCTAAGCTCCATGAGAACAGGAGTACATCCATTTTCTTCATTGCTCTTACAAGACCTGCAATGATGACTAGCCTGGATTCAGGTAAAGAATAAATATTTGACAAATGAACAAACAACAAAATTATCAACTGATAATGATCATACAAACATATGCAGCCTCTGTAATCACCAAAAGCTAGAATCTGCCATAAATACTGGGCAATCAGGCCATGGAATATATTCTCATATAATTTTTATTCTTTCATACTGTGTGATACCATTCAATTAATGGCTTTGTGTGGACTGAGGGGACTTCTTCAGGGCCATGCTACAAATCCCAGCTCTCACTTGTGTTTCTGTACTAAGCAGTCTTTACTTCTTTTTTAAAAATTTTAAAAATTTTATTTGTTCTAATTAGGTTTACATGACAGAAGGATGCATTTTGACTCATTGTACACAAATGGAGCACGACTTCACTTCCCTGGTTGTACACAGTATAGAGTCACACCATATGTGCAGTCATACATAAACCTAGGGCATTGTTGTCCATTGCATTCCACCATCTTTCCTGCCCCCATGTCCCATCAATCCCCTCCCCTCCCCTTTGATCAAAGTTTTTCCTTTCTTCCCATGCCCCCTCCCACATTATGGATCAGCATCCACTTATCAGAGAGAACATTCAGCCTTTTGTTTTTGGGGATTGACTTACTTCACTTAGCATGATATTCTCCAACTCCATCCATTTACCTGAAAATGTCATAATTTTATTCTCTTTTAATGCTGAGTAATATTCCATTGTGTATATATATCACAATTTCTTTATCCATCTATCTATTGAAGGGCATCTAGTTTGGTTCCACAGTTTAGCAATTGTGAATTATGTTGCTATAAACATTGAAGTGGCTGCATTACTGTAGTATGCTGTTTTTAAATCTTTTGGGTATAGACCAAGGAGTGGGATGGCTGGGTCAAATGGTGGTTCTATTCCAAGTTTTCTAAGGAATCTCCATACTGCTTTCCAGATTGGTTGCACCAATTTGTAGTCACACCAGCAATGTATAAGTGTGCCTTTTCTTCCACATCCTCGCCAACACTTATTGTTGTTTGTATTCTTGATAACTGGATTCTGACTGGCATGTGATGAAATTTTAGAGTAGTTTTGATTTGCATTTCTCTAATGGCTAGAGATGTTGAACATATTTTCATATATTTGTATATCTTCTTCTGAGAAGTTTCTGTTTAGCTACTTAGCCCATTTATTGATTGGGTTGTTTGTTATTTTGGTGTTAAGTTTTTTGACTTCTTTATATATCCTGGAGATCAGTGCTGTATCTGATGTATGTGTGGCAAAAATTTGTTCCCAGAATGTCGGCTCTCTGTTCACCTCATCGATTGTTTCTTTTGAAGAGAAGAAGCTTTTTAGTTTGAATCCATACCATTTATTGAGTCTTGCATTTATTTCTTGCACTTTAGGAGTGAAGAAACTCGAAGCCTAATCCGACATGATGAAGATTCAGGCCTACTTTCTTCTCAATTAGACGCAGGGTCTCTGGTCCTTGATCCACTTTGAGTTTTGTGCATGGTGAGAGATAGAAGTTTAGTTTCATTTTGCTGCATATGGATTTCTAGTTTTCCCAGCATCATTTGTTGAAGAGGCTATCTTTTCCCCAATGTTATGTTTTTGTCACCTTTGTCTACTATGAGATAACTGTATTTGTGTGGGTTACTCTCTGTGTCTTCTATTCTGTACTATTGGTCTACATATCTATTTTGGTGCCAGTACCATGCCATTTTTGTTACTATAGCTTTGTAGTATAGTTTAATATATTGGTATTGTGATGCCTCCTGCTTCACTCTTCTTGCTCAGGATTGCTTTGGCTATTCTGAGTCTCTTATTTTTCCAAATGAACTTCATCATTGCTTTTTATATTTCTATAAAGAATGATGTTGGGATTTTAATTGGAATTGCATTGAATCTGTATAGCGCTTTGGGTAGTATGGCCCTTTTGATAATATTGATTCTGCCTAAGAGCATTGGAGATCTTTCCATTTTTTAAGGTCTTCTTCAATTTCTTTCTTTAGTGTTCTGTAGATTTCATTGTGAAGATCTTTCACCACTTTTATTAAGTTGATTCCTAATATTTCATTAAAATTTTCTTTTAGTTGTTGAAGGATCTTTATTCATTTTATTTATTTATATGTGGTGCTGAGAATTGAACCCAGTGCCTCATGCATGCTAGGCAAGAGCTCTAACACTGAGCTACAACCCCAGCCCAAATTTCCTTTTTTTGAGGCTACTGTGAATGGGGTAGTTTTCCTAATTTCTCTTTCAGAGGATTCATTACTGATGTATAGAAATATGTTTTTTATTTGTGGTATTGATTTTATATCCTGTTACTTTGCTGAATTCATTTATTAATTCTAGAATTTTTCTGGTGGAATTTTTTGGATCCTCTAAGTAAAGAATCATGTTTTCAGCAAATAATGATAGTTTAACTTCTTCTTTTCCTATTTGTATCCCTTTAATTTCTTCTGTCTGTCTAACTGCTCTGTCTAGATTTTCAAGGACTATGTTGAATAGAAGTAGTGAAAGAGGACATCTCTGTCTTGTTCCTATTTTTAGAGGGAATTCTTCTAATTTTTCCCCATTGAGGATGATGTTGGCTTTTGGTTTAGCATAAATAGCTTTTACAATGTTGAGGTATGTTCCTACTATCCCTAGTTTTTAGTGTTTTGAACATGAAGAGGTACTGTATTTTGTCAAATGCTTTCTCAGTATCTATAGAGATGATCATATGATTCTTGACTTTAAGTCTATTGATGTGATGAATTATATTTATTAATTTTCATATGTTGAAACAGCCTTGCATACCTTGGATGAAACTCACTTGATTGTGGTGCACTATCTTTTTAACATGTTTTTGTATAACAGAATTTATTAGAAGTTGCCAGAATTTCCTTGAGAATTTTTACATCAATGTTCATTAGGGATATTGGTCTGAAGTTTTCTTTCTTTGATGTGTCTTTGTCTGAAATTGGAATCAGGGTGATAATAACCTCACAGAATGAGTTTGGAAGGGTTCCTTCCTCTCTATTTCATGGAATAATTTGAGGATAATTATTGGTATTAATTCTTCTTTGAAGGTCTTGTAGAATTCAGCTGAGAATCCATCAGGTCCTGGGCTCTTCTTGGTTGGTAAGCTTTTGATGGTGTCTTCTACTTCCTTGCTTGAAATTGATCTGTTTAAGTTGTGTATGTCCTCTTGATTCAGTTTGGGCAGATCATATGCCACTAGAAATTTGTTGGTGTCTTTGGGATTTTCTATTTTACTGGAGTATAAATTTTCAAAATAGCTTCTAATTATCTTCTATTTCATCTAATTATCTACTATTTCAATAGTGTCTGTTGTGATATTTCCCTTTTCATCTTGAATTTTAGTAATTTGAGTTTTCTCCCTCCTTCTTTTCTTTTCATTGCTTTGTGGCATAACATATGGTCTATTTTAGAGAAGGATCTGTGTGCTGCTGAGAAAAAAGTGTATTTACTTGTTGATGGATGCAATATTCTGTATATGCCTGTTAATTCTAAATTATTGATTGTATTATTGAATTCTTTGGTTTATTTTTTCAGTTTTTGTTTGGAAGATCTGTCCAGTGGTGAGAGAAGTGTGTTGAAGTCACCCAGTATTATTGTATTGTGGTCCATTTGATTCTTGAAATTGGGAAGGATTTGTTTGATATACATGTATGCTCCAGTGTTCAGGGCATATATATTTATGATTGTTATGTTTTCCTGATGTATAGTTCCCTTAAGCAGTATGAAATGTCCTTCTTTATCCCTTCTGACTATCTTTGGTTTGAAGTCTACTTTATCTGATATGAGGATGGAGACACCTGCTTATTTACGTGATCCATTTGAGTGATATATTTTTTCCCATCCTTTCACCTTCAGTCTTTGGACGCCTTGTTCTATGAGATGAGTCTCTTGAAGACAACATATTGCTGGTCTTTTTTTTAAATCCAATCTGCCAGCCTATGTCTTTTGATTGCTAAGTTTAGGCCATTAACATTTAAGGTTATTATTGAAATATGGTTTGTATTCCTGGTCATTTTGGCTTACTTTTGGTTTTTAACTTGATTTGGTTTCTCCTTTGATTGGCTTTTCCTTTAGTGTAGTCCCTCCCTTTGCTGATTTCCATTGTTGTTTTTCATTTTCCTCCTCATGAAATATTTTGCTGAGAATGTTCTCTAGTGCAGGCTTTCTCATTGAAAATTCTTTTAATTTTTGTTTATCATGGAAGGTTTTTATTTTGTCATCAAATTTGAAGCTTAATTTTGCTGGATATAAGATTCTTGATTGGCACTCATTTTCTTCTAGTGCTTGGTATATGTGTTTCCAGGATATCTTGGCTTTGAGAGTCTAGGTTGAGAAAGCTGCTGAAACCCGAGTTGGTTTCCCCTTGTATGTAATCTGTACCTTCTCTCTTGCAGCTTTTCAAATTCTATCCTTATTGTGTATGGTAGCATTTTCATTATCGTGTGCCTTGGTGTGGATCTGTTGTAGTTTTGTACATTTGGTGTCCTTTAAGTCTCTTATATTTGATTTTCCAATTTATTATTTGTGTTTGGGAAATTTTCTGATATTATTTCATTAAAAAGATTGGGCATTCCTTTGGTTTGTATCTCTGTGCCTTCCTCTATCCTGATAATTCTTAGATTTGGTCTTTTGATGTTATCTCATAATTCTTGGATGTTTTGTTCATGGTTTCTTACCATCTTCATTGTGTGGTCAATTTTATTTTCAAGATCATATATTTTGTCTTTATTGTCTGAGGTTCTATCTTCCAAGTTATCTAGTCTGTTGGTGATGCTCTCTATTTAGTTTTTTATTTGGTTTATTGTTTCCTTCATTTCAAGGATTTCTGCTTTTTTTTTTCTTCAAAGTATCTCTTTCTTGAAATAATCTTTTGCTCCCTTTATTTGCTCTCTTATCTCTTTTTTTTGGAATGATCAATGGTTGCCTGTATTTGCTCTCTAATCTATTTTTTATATTGATTAATTGTTGCCTGTGATTGCTGTCTTATATTATTCTGTGCTTCACAGATCATTTTAATTATGTACATTCTAAACTCCTTCTCTGATATTTCATCTACTGTGCTGTCAATGGATTCTATTATTGTAGCATCATGGTTTGTTTGGGGCATTTTCCTCTCTTGTTTTTTCATGTTGTTCATGTGTCTTCTTTTCTAGCAGTGCTGATCTGTGATATTACAGTTTCTACCCTATAATCTTATAGTGTCCCTGCAAGTTATCAATACCTCACCTTTGGTATAACAGGACCTGCAGGGACCTTGGGTATTATCTTCCTGGTTCTGGCTGTTGACTCTAGATGGAAGTAGGCAGGGAAAGCCACTGGTTGGTAGAATGGGGGGCTGCAGTGTGGTGCACGGTTGGTCTCCTCCTCTGAGCATGTGTGGTCGGTCCACAGTCTTTATTCTACAGGTTTATAGATTCCCTTCAGGGTTCCAATACCTTTAAGAGGAGATCAATATTAACAGATCTCAATACAAATAATATATAGTTTTAAACCAAGTACCTCCTAATGGGACATTTACAGCTTTGTCACAATGTACAGAAATTACAAGTTCAATTAGTATCTACTATGTAAACAATACGTTTGCAAAAGGGTCTACAATATCTGCTGGTGGACTAAAGAGAACTCGGGATGGGGTGTAGGATGAGATGTTAGGGAGGTAGGAAGTGAGGTTATAGAGTTATTAGATCCTAGAAAGAGTAAAAGAGAAATCCAAAAGAAGTTGGCTAGTTGTAGAAACGAGAGAAAGAGATTTGGGGAAGATAAGTAAGTAGGAAGAAAATAGAGTATAACAAACAAGGAAACATAAAAATTAAGAAAAATAAAACATGTAAAAATAGAAGATAGGTGACTATGTAATACAACTGTAATATACTAATCAGATATCCCACTCCTCAGTAGCCTAATGCATAAAAAATACTTGGTTTCACAAATGTTGGGGATGTGAGAGTGGGAAAATGAATGAGTGAGAGAGAAAAGAATAAAAAGAAAGGAAGAAAAGAAAAAAAGGAAAAAAAATGGATACTAGAGAAAAAAATGTCTCAAGGTAAATAAAAAGGCTTGCTTCTCTTTTCATCCAGTAGATGGGGTTTTCTGTTGTTTACTGGTATCTCTCCACTCAGGTCCAAGATAGTGACAAAGGAGTCCCACAATAAAGGAGTCTTGTTTCAGAGATAGGGTGTAGGACCAGGCTGGGTGGTGGTGGTGGGCTATGTGTTTGGAGATACAGCTCTGTGGTGTGCTATGCAGAAGTGGAACATTGTCTCCAGATCCTGTCCAGTGTCCCCAGGTATAGGTGAATGGGGGAGTTTCATGCTGGTAGTTGGAGGTCCACACAGGAGCAGCAGCCAGGGGTCCTGTGCGGAAGCCAGGAGTCCCATGTGGGAGTGACAGCTGGGGTTCTGTGTGGGTGGGTGACCAGAGGTCCTGTGTGGTGTGGGGGCACTGGAGCTAGGGGTTCTGTGTGGGAGCAGGTCCTCCCCAGGTGATTGGCCACTTACTCACCTGCGTGGGTGAGTGGCTGCGGTCCTGTGCACATGCTGGGGCCTGGCGACCTGCACAAGCATGGGACTGGAATTCCTGTGTGGAGGCAGCTGTTGGGGGTCCTCTTATAACTTGCAGAGAAACAATATTTCCACTGCTTTAATTCCCAGTTCAGAGACTAGTAATGCAGCATCCGTCTAGGTCACCATCTTGGATCCTTTGTGTCCAGTCTTCTAATTCTAGAATCTTTGACATAATGTTGAAAGTATTTTCTCTCTCAGCTTACTTTATTTTATGATTTAAAATTAATATTCTCCTTTAGTAATGTTGTCTTCTGATGTTTCATTGAAGAGATCGTGCATTCCTTTGCCTTCCTCTATCCTGACAAATCTTAGGTTTGGTCTTTTAATGTTATCCCATAATTCTTGGATGTTCAGTTCATGATTTCTTACCATATTCACTGTGTGGTCAACTTTATTTTCAAGATTGTATATTTTATCTTCATTGTCTGAGGTTCTGCCTCCCAATGATCTAGTCTGTTGGTGATGCTTTCTATTGAGTTTTTTATTTGGTTTACTGTTCCTTCCATTTCAAGGATTTATGTTTTTTCTTTTCTTTTTTTCCAGAATCTCTCTCTCTCTTTTGAAGTAGTTTTTTGCTGCCTGTATTTGCTCTCTTATATCTTTGTTAGAGTGATCAATTTTTACCTGTATTTGCTCACTTAGGTCATTCTTTGATTTGCAGATCATTTTAATTATGAACCCATTCTGAACTCTTTCTCTGACATCATCTACTATGCTATCTATGGATTCTATTGTTGTAGTATCTTGGTTTGTTTGGGGTACTCTCCTCCCTTGTTTTTTCATGTTGTCTATGTATCTTCTATTGTAAGGCATATCTGAAGTATTGCAGCTTCTACCCTATAATCTTATAGTGTCTCAGCAGGTTACCAATACCTCACCTTTAAGGGGGATATCAATGTTTATAGTAGCCAATGCAACTAATATGCAACCATAAATCAATTAGCTTCTATTTTGACATTTACAGTTTTGTCATTATAAACTGAAATGATGAGTTCGATTATCTTCTACGATATAGGCAATAGGTTTGCATGAAGGTTTACCGTTTCTAATGGTGAATGGGGCAGGGAGTGGGCTGTAATGTTTATGAGATAGGTTGTGAGAATATAGAGGTATTAGATTATAGGACTACTGAAAGGGTAATCAAAGAAATTGGCTATTAATAGGAGAAAAAAGAAAGGCAACCTCATGCAAAGTTCCCTATTGCCTCTGCAACAGGAGGGTGTCTGTTAGTACACCTAGTAGACATACCTCTGGTGCAACCAGGTCCACAGGGACCTTGGTGACAGATTTCCAGGTCCTGGTTATTGTCTCTAGATGGAAGTGGCCATGCCCCTAGTTGGTGGTGGTAGTAGCATCAAGCCTATAGGTACCTTGATGTTGGGCTTTCAGGCCCCAGTCAGTGTCCCAAGGTGGAAGCTTCCTCAGCTAAAGATGGTGGAAGCAGCAGTGGAGGTAATACAAGATGACGGTGGAGGTGTCCCAAGATGGAAGTAACCGCTTTCAGAGATGGAGCTGGAAGGATGGGCTATATGATGGCTTTGGGTGGCCTATTTGGTGATACCACAGTGTGGCCTGTGGTGCTGCAATGGGCAGCTGCCTCCTGGCCCCATCTGATGTTCTATGGTGGAGATTGTTATGGTGGAGATTACTGGGTGGGGAGGGCTGTGATGGTGGCTATGGTGGCGGCTGCAATGCCCCAAAATGGAGATGGTTTGGGTGGAGCCACACTTTGGTGAATCGGGAATGGCAGAGTGGGGTGCGTGAGGGTGTTCCTCACTTTGGGCAGGCTATGATGGTGTTATCCTGCACCCTGGCCACAGCACTCACAGACTTTCTGAGTATGTACAGGGGCCTGCCAGTTCTAGGAGCTGGTGGCAGTGTACTCACTCACCCGCCCCCTCCCCTTTGTGATTTCTGAGCTTTTGAAGCTTGCTCTCCACCTGCAATAGCAAGGGCTAGTCCAACCCCAAAGAATAACCTAGTCTGACTTATAAATGTTTGGTTCGGAGGAATTTTGCTGTTGTTTCCTTTGCACAGAGTCAGCCTGTCAGATTTCCTGACAATAAACTTGCTTCTGCTTACCTCCAGTGTGTTGAGTGGTGGATCCTGCACCAGTTTCCTACCAGGTAGGGTCTGGGGGGAGGTGGGTGGGAGTGTGGTTGTGGGTGGAGCCTCTCTGGGGCAGTGGGCTGCCATGTTACCATCTGTGTTCAGAAGATACTTTTTTTTTCTTTAATGTTGTGATGACCACTTTTCTCTTTCTTTGCACTCTGGTGATCAAACCCTAGGTCTTGAATGTGTTAGATGAATGCTCACCCACTGATTTATACTAACAGCTTTAAATATATATATTTATATATATATATTTAGATTTTATCATTGAGAATGATAATATGTTGCGATTTTTCCCCCAAAGGTGTTACAAAGAAAACAGATATTTTGGAAAATTTTGGAGACATAAAAGTTATTTTTTAAAGTTAAGAGCAATCCTTGTGGTTTAGTATACTTGAAGGATTTTTAGACCATTTTTCTAGGCATATGGTTGGGTTTTGCTTCTTTATCCCCTTTGAAGTTAATTTTAACCATGTGATTTGCTTTTCCAATGAAATCTGAGTGACAGTGACATATGTCACTTTTAGAAGTTTTTATAGCTGTGTGCAATTCTCTAGGGTTCTTTTGGTCCAGCACTTGTGGAAAGATGTGTAGAGATAAAGCCTTTGTCAGTATAGATCCTTGATTGACTCCCTGAGCAGAGCCTCTCTGTGTACCTTTGTAAGTGAGAAATACCTTTACTAGGTATAGCCACTGAGATCCTGGGAGGCTTGTTGCCATTGCATAATACTGTGCTGTTGATATAATAGTGATGAGAAAGACATAGTCACTTGGAAAATAAAGACTTATGTAAGAATTTTAAAAATATCGATTGCTATACCAGTATCTTGGCATTTATCCTCTGGAATTTTATAAATTCATGTATATACTTGTTTGATTAACTTGACAAAATTGTGATTATGCTCCAAATATCCTTTTTTGATCATTCCCCCCCCTCACTAGTAGTAGAAGATTTTCTGTGTCATTTAATGTTCTGCAACCTGATTGTTCAATGGCCACATGATGGCACACCACTCTCTCCTTGTCAACCCACTCATTCTGTGTGTGGTGTTTGTGGCATATCAATGGCTCTCTGGTAGGTGAAAGCCTTTCTGCTAGACCAACTCAATCCGACATTCTTCAGGAGACAGCTGCCCAGAGATCACCAATTGATTTTTTACTACTTATTATTAAATTGGTTATATAATACAATCTAAAATGCTTTGCAATAGTTCATTTTTGAAGGCTATGGAAACTTTGGTGACATTAACAAACACTGTCTATTCTTTATAAATAATATTTTTCTATATTAGGTTTTCGTAAGCTGTTGTAACCAATATCCATACATTAATGCTTCTGTAGCTCAGTGCATTAACAATAAGAATAATGGTTTGCCATTTAAAGCTCAAAGCAATAAATGAAAAATGCCAAGTTGAATGTAAGAATTACTTTGATATTAGTCCTTGAAAATTTGTTTCAAGAGTTTTAACTGAGTGAAGTAATTTTAGCCAAATAAAATTCATTTCTGTAACTTTACTTTTTTAAAAATGATTTTTAAGAAGTGATAATCCATAGTTTCTATTGCAGAAGAATGATTGTTGATATTTACAATTTTGGCCCAAATTTAACTTGTTAAAATACTAAGAGGACAGTAGCTTCATTCTATATTTTCTGATATTTTCATCTTTTTTTGGAATGGAATTATTTTTCTATATTACAGTATTTACATTTTAATTCTAAAGATTTTATTTTCAGCATGAAATGCTAAGCAAAACTTCAATTAACTTTTTATAGTTAATATTTGTGCTACCTACTTGTGTTGTTTTTGACATGTAGGATTTTAAAACATCATTAAATAACAACAGTGTAATTCAGAAAATGAAACCTTCAAATTCTTCGTGCTCACTGTGTGATTTAAAATGGGCTATTGAATGGTCAGTGCAAAAAAATCCTCAAGTGGAGTGCCCATGCTCTGCCTATCTCAGGAAGAACTCTTGGGCTTCGTCTCAGTTGCTTTCATAGTTTCTTTAGCTCCAAGTGAAACATGTCCACATCACCAGCCTTCAAATTGTCAAACTGGTTTTGAAGGAAAGTGTACAACCCCCCCACCCTCATTTCTGTTACACACTTTTATCTTTCCCCAAACTTCTGCTGCTTGTAATGAAACTAGGTGAAAGAGAAGACAGCCATGTCCAGTAAGAATCGTCTGACAGGAGGCACAATAGGGAACTCTGGGAACCTTGCTGGGGATGTGCAAAGGGGTTTGGGAAGATTGAAGATCATAGTGGGCACTTCATGATAGTGTTTTGTGGAAGGGGTGGGTTTTTTGGGGAAAGTAGATGGAACTCTGCATAGAGGTGAACACTAAACATGAGGAGTTAGTAATAATCTGACCCAATCTTTGTAATGATGTGGTCATTACATTTATCTTGGCTGGAAAAAATATTCTACTTAGTAGCCTTTCTGTGTTTATTGGACCCAATATTTGAGTGATTAACATGGATATTTCATTGTAATGTGTTGATCTTCACACCTGGATTGTTACTTATATCAATCTTACACAAATTATTAGAAAGGTGGTGTGAAAATGGTGAATTCCCTGGAGATTATCATTAGAGTGTGATGACTGACAGTCCTTTCCTTTTTCCAATTTGTGATACATTAGATCTTCTAAGATCTGAGGACAGGTGAATGGGACATTGATGCTAACAGAGGGAAGGTATGAGAGTGGGGTTTGGGCTCTGAAGTTGGCTGTTGCAGATTTGTGTGTGTAACAGTGCTTCTTCCCTCTCAGAATTTTTTGGAAAAAAATATCCTAGAATCTTAAGCTTTGCAGTCACAATGTTATTTGAAAGAGGGCTGGCCTTGTGTAATCTCCTAAGAAGCTCATTCTCATCCTAAAACTCTGAAGTAGACTGACTTGAAAGAGCTGCATCGTCTGTAACTTCCAGGTCCTAATTCACTCCAAGGACAGACCTGTGGGCTTTCAGTTCTGGTTGAAATTTTGGTTTCCCAATGGGGTAGTGGGAATCTTCTCAAGTGGATGTAGAGCTTTGTGGTCAACCATAGTTTTCCTGGAGGATACAGTGAGGGTGCTGAGCACTGTACATGAATCCATACCTCCCCATTAAATGTCCCCTTGTCCAGGTTGCAACCTGACTCCTGGAGTCTGGATCTTCTTAAGGCATTGCTCTGCATGTGGATGTGTGTCTGTGTCAGTTCAGATCCTCTGGGCAGGAAATACCAAGAAGGAATTGGACCCACAAGAGGGTTATTGGGTAAAACCCTGAGAAAGATAACTCAGGGAGGAGGAGAAGACAAGGGAGTCACCACACTAAAGTCTAGGTCCACCACCTGTGAAGAGACAGAAAGAAGGAAGAACTGGAGGTGAGTCCCAGACCTCTGAGAGTTTTAGCCAAGCCAATGGGGATTCCGAACACTAACAGTGCCCATTAGAAGAATACCACCTTGGCAGGAATTGCCAGGTTCATATGCTGCTGTGCTCATTCACCGGCTGGGAGCAGCCTGAAGGTGTGTTGTGAAGTTGGAGGAGATCCTAGGGTGTGGCGGATGGAGGCTGTCAGCTAGCCTTGTTCCCTGCAGCAGGGTCTCCAAAAGGGAGAAAGAGCATTCCCATGACCCCAGAACATTGCAACAGAAACACTTCAGAGAGCCCAGGTTGAGCCTAGAGTTAAGGAGACAGCTTGGCGTGGGACTGCTGTTGAGATCAAACATCTGGGTCCATCATTTTTTAGCTATGAACAGATGCAACCTTAGTTTGCACCTTAGTTTTCTCATCTAGAAAATGAAGTTGATAATAGTCTCAGAGCAGGATTGCTGTGTTGATGAAATGACTTTATGATGTATAAGTTTCCAGCAGATATTTGTTGTTCTGTCATTTTTTTTTACTCCTCTCTCAGTCTTTCTTGTCTGTTTGCCTCCCCATTAAATGTCCCCTTCCTCCTCTTCTATCCATCATTCTCCTTTCTTTCCTCTTTTCTATTCTTCGGTAGTGAAAGGTAGATTCTGTTTCCTTAGTTTAGCTCAAGGGAAAACTCAGCAGTCACAAGACATATTTTATAGCTCTTTTGTAAATGTGTGATAGAAGATCAGCTGAGGAAAGGGACAGGATGAGAGAGTAAGGGCTGGGAAGTGCTGGGGAGTGGGGAGTGATATTGGTCAAATTGTATACACTATGTGCATGTATGATTACATAACAAATCCCATCATTATGTACAACTGTATTGCACCAATAAAAAATGTAGAAGTAAAAAAAAGAGATTAGTTGAACAGGCTGGCAATATTTTCTTTACTACTATCATGCCATTAAAAACTAGTTCCATATTTCTGATATTTCAATAATTATATTTACATGTATAAGATACCATGTAATCAGGTATATCTAGCATAGATTTTCTTCTTTTAAAAAAGGCTTTTTTTTTCATATAAAAATTCTTTTAAAAAGTATAAGCTTGAAAGAAGTGCTAGGTACTGGTCCTATGCATGTGTGAAGCTTTGGGGAACACTCTTTTGAAGGTGATGATGGATGCATTTGTCTTACATTTCAACTGTTCCATTGATTTAGAATATTTTGGGTTATTATTTTAAATGGTGCCATTAACTGAACTGACATTAAGATTCTGTTTCTAAGACTTTTCTCATAGAGTGGGTGTTTAAATGTGATTCACTTAAATCTCATTGCTTTTTTCTTTTTGCATGAGTTAACCCCTTCATAGTTTTTGGACCACCTACAGACCCACCCTCACTGTTGTTAAACTTTTCTAACCTTATTGGGTCTCATCAAGTAGCTCATTCCAGCAATTGATGCCTGTTTACACTGAATTAAATATTCTATTACTTCCCAAATCCTGACACCCACCTACAAATCGGAGATGTCTCCCTACATCTTTTTTTTTTTTTGATTCTGTTCAATGCTCATATCATACAAAATGCTTATCTAACTTTTTAAGCACTAGTGTGGGTAAAAAGACTCCCATTTTCCTTTCATCTTTCTCAGAATTGTTTTCTCCCAGTTGCCTCATTCACTGACAAGAAAAGGCATAAATGATAAAATAAGTTCCTATTATGCATCTAGATTATGAAAGCTTGATATTAAAAGAAAATGGGTAAACTCAGTGAAAATTACCAAGGAAAAAGAGAATTTAGAAATTCTACCTAACATTTCTGGAGAGGAGTTTAATAGGTTTTTTCAACCAAATTATTTTATCATCATTTATATTTCATACATTTATGTGAGTATATAGTAGTTTTTTTTAAATAAAAAACATGACTAAGATATGGAGGTTCAGAAAGGAATAAAAGGCAGAAGATGTCTTTACTTCTTGCTCTTTGTCCTGCTTAGATATATCCTGCAGCCAAACTAGATTTTTGGGAATCTGTCCATCTTCGTAACTGTGGAGCTAACTTGATATTTAGGGGATTGTCCACGTGGTATCATCAGGTGTTCCAGAGAAGCTTATCTGTAAATAAACACACTGTAATGAAATTAATCCCATAATTAAAGCCAAAGTGTATCCACCCTTGTTGAATAGCTCTCACCCAGTCTATATTATAGATTATCAGGCTACAGGTGGTCACAGTTTGCAACTTAATTACTCATTCTGCTTTGCATGATATTTGCTAGACTTGTCTGTTTCTGGATGCACTAGGGTAAACTCATCACCCCTAATGGTATTGTAAAATTATTCTGCTTGGCGTTGCTCCTCAGCTACCATATTATGTAATCATCCTTCAAATACATCTATCATCCAGGCACCCTAGCCTCCTAGATTCTACCTTAGCTCCAGCTGCAGTGACAGAGAATCAGAACATTCTCCTAACTGAATACTTTCCTGACTGCATTTTCTTTATTGCTCTGTGTTCTATTTAAAAATGCAAACCCATCTCTAATGAGTATTCCATGAAAGTATTATTGAGTCTCAATAGTTGAACTAGAATCATTGCCAGAATAACCAGGAAACCATCTTGTTAGGGACTGAGAAAATGGACACAGAAAAAATGTGTCTTGAGAAGGTGGCAAGGAGGATTAGTAGAGAAAGTTCTCTCAGAAAAGTATATGGCATATGGAAGATTTTGGTGGGAATTCATAGGGAAATTATTTTTAGAGAGATGCAGTAAGACAGATGAAGGGATACTGGAAAGGAAATGGAGGATAACAGAGAAATGGAAATTCAACATGGCAAGTGGGGGACCTAATGTCCAAGAGCTCTTATAACCCTTTATTTTTGCCCCTGGTGGCATATATCTCATTGAGTTAGAATTAGCTATGTGTTTCCACGTCCTTCCAAGATGATAAGCTCCTTGAGTTTAGAGGTGACATATTAGTAACATCTTATTCTCAGCCCTTGTAGAGTACTTGGCAACATTTTAGGTATTCAAAGTTGCATAAAGAGAAAAGCATTAATTTTGCCTATGGCTAAGAATGTAAGGAAGCTAGAAAGGTGAAATGCCTATGGACAGAATGGAAAATTATTTTAAAGGAAAAAGAAGAGATAATTATTCAAGATGTCCTCAGGTCTCTTATGACTAATTGCATCAGTAGTGAGGACATTTGGGGAAGGAAGGTTATTTATTTATTTACGTAGGTATAGAAAGCAAGCAGAATGGTCTCACCAAAGACATGGTGACTGTGAAATGGCATCCCGAGTTTAAGCTCCTGCTGGCCTTTGTTGGATCCAAAGGTTTAGCTTCCATAATTTTAGGAAAAAATGGACTAAAAGAGCTCTAAAGTCCCTTCCAATCACCACTGTGGACTCTAGACCCATTCTTTTCAGCTGCTTTGTTGTTCAGGCCCTGGAAGGATACTCTATAAGAGATTACCACTAAATTGAGTGCAAGGACCTGGCAATTGATGGCTGTTTCTAATAACTATAGAAAACAGGGAGTAGCACGTTGGTGCTTGGATTGCTATTATGAGAATCCGTTTCATAGTAAATCATCATTTTATGTTCTGAGACTCTATCTTTCAAAATAGGCTTATTGACCTGTGTGGTATTTTACTTTATTTTGGCAGTAATGTCCAGTGTGACATATAATGATGAGTAGATCTGCCCAACTTGGCAATGTTGAGGATGGACGGAGTCTCTGAAAGACAGACAGATGCAGGGAGCCCGTCAGGACTTTGCTGGATATACTTTGTGAATCCAGACAAGAAAATGGAGAACCATAGCAGCTAAGAGAATGATAATGTTCTTTGAAGAGAAAAATAGAGAGATGGGAGGACAAGGGAGGACATAAATGAATTTTAGGGCAATTTCCTTTCTGGTGGCTGTCTGGAATAGAAAATGGAGGGCAGAGTGAATTGACTGGAGGGCAGGAACAGATTGATTTGGAGGCAGGGCAGCAATGCATGCAATGCAGGAAGCCTGGCTTATTTACTGAGAGAGACTGTGAAGAGGCAAAGAGTGCTGACAAGGTTGCAGAGATACTGCATGAGGTCTCCAGCACTATCTGGAGTGAGGGTCACAGTAGTGGCAATAAATAGAATCCCATCAATTTCAATCTGGGGCTGACATTAACCTAATTTTCTAGAAAAGTCACATCTTCCAATTTCATGCAATTGGATTGCAAGTGGGCAAGAGGGAGGCCTTGCTCTTACCTTCTCCTGGGAAGTGAGTTTCATTGCAATTGCTTTTTATTTTCATCACTGAGTAAAATACTTTGGGGTCCCTAACTTCCTATTGGTGACCTGGGCTTTCATTTGGGCAACTGCTTTTAATTCTCATCAATAGCAGAATAAACCCTAAGGAGTGTATTTAAGGTTTTGAACTGATTGCATCCCAAAATCAAGCAAAGAGTTTCCAGATGCTGCAATGTGCTGCATAAATTCAATAAAAAATGTCATGCTCATTAGCATCACTGCCTATTGTTATGACCATGAAGAAATTCCATCTTTCATTGCCCATTTTGCTTTAGTTCTTTGACTTAATGATCCCCATCCCAGAGAGAAACTTCATTAGCATTTGCAGATGTCAATGTAAATGTAGAAGGAAAATACTTCAGGATGTGAAATAATCAGATAAGACCCTGGATATCTTGTTACTTGTAAAATAATTTCAGAAGAAAAAGATCAGTTTCTATTGGATGAATATAAAATCCTAGAAAATCATAATTAAGAATTTAGTTACTTCTTATATTAATTAATTTGTTTGTTCACTTTCTACTTCATTTTGCAAAGAATTTGTGGAGACTTATGATAAATACACATGTAATGAACTAATAAAAGTAGAAGGAGACAGAAAATTAGCAGCAGGGGAAATAGAATAATATATTAATTTGCAACTATGATAAGGCTTGTGATTTGTCTCCTAGCACCCTGGTAGATGGGAAAGGATGGGGTGTATAAGTGCTGATAGAGCTCTTGTTACTAGAAAACTTCAAAGTACATCAATTATTTAAAGGAAAAATATTTCCCTTGGCACTGTATTAATTTTAAAAACGAGAAAGCTACCTATGGACATTTTTAAAGGGTCATTGAGTACTGTAATATATAATGACCTAATATTTTTGTACTGATTGCAGTTACAAATATATGTACATTTCTGGCAGTGACCTTTGATAGAAACCAGGAGAACATTAATAACGTAATGTGACATAAAAACAGTTCGCAAGGGGCTCAACTTTGTAGAAACAAATGCTAAGCTTTTAGAGGTCTAATTCTATTCAGGAATATAGAACAACTGTATTTCTCAAATTTGAAGAATATCTAAGACCATAATTTAAGAACATTTTTTTTTCTGGGGTATTCTGATTCTAGGCAAGATGGAGTAAGAACATTATACTTTCTCTTTGAATGTAGCCAGAGAACACGAGCAGGTTGTCTGAAGCAGCTATCAGAAGGCTAAAAAATTAAATAGCATTGAGAGATTAGGGTTGGGGAGAATACTATAATTCTTAATACCACCAAACTGACAAGCCGATGGTGAATTTTCCACAGTTTCTTTTAGTATCTTCTAACCTGAACTCAATTCCAGAAACCAGGAAGTGGACATTAGCATGAGCAATGAGAGCTCCAGCTGAATCTTTCTAGTTTTTACTTAAGGAGTAGCAAAGGGGTTTGCAGAATCCCCCATTCCTTGTTCTTCAGTCCTCAGGTGATCCTATGATTATGCTGACAGTCAAATTGGCCTATAGGAGCCAAGATGCTAATGGCAGGAAACCCCTTCCAATCTTAGGAGCTGTAATCATCATCATCAGGAGGGAGGAACTCCCTTGACTTTTCCCTCCCTTCTTTCCTTCTACAACTTGCTCTAGATGTGGGCATAGCTATGGGGAGTATAAGGTGGAATGGGACAATTAATGCCCCAATTTCATCCAGAAAACAGAAAAAGAGAGCCTCAGGGAATCCAAAAGTATTGAGGAGGTCTTGATAAGGGAAAAAATTGAGAAAGCCACTCTTCCAAATAGTACATGAATTCTTGGGCTTGTCCGTGAATATAAATCCCCAAAGCAAACACAATCTTTGTGATCTGAACTATGGGATATATTAATGCCCAAGATCCAAACTGACTACTGGTTGGCTTGCATTCATGATAAATCTAAATAGCATTACAGAAGCTTTAAAAACATAATACTGCAAACACAACCCATAGAAAACTTGATATGATGTGAAGCTTGAATCCAAACAGTTCAATAGTCTGCTAAAATAAAAATGTCATTATTCTCTATAGGATTTAGCAAGGCCCAGAGTCACAAAATATTCAAATTACTTGGAACAAAATTCAAAATTACTCAGCATATGAACAAAATAAATATATCTCAACTTACAAGGGAAAACAATCAATGAATGCGAACATCAAGATACTGTAATAATTTGGCACAGATATTGCAATACTTTGAGAAAGAAAAACTTTAAAGAAGCTGTTTAAAAAGCATTCTAATAAGTTCAGGGGAGAACTCTTAACATGGACATAAGAATAGAAAATCTAAGCAAAGAAATTGGAGATATTAAAGAGATATAAAGGGAAATTTTGGAATTGAAAATTCAATAACTAATTCACTCAGTAACTAAATGTAAATGATAGATAAAAATGTTAGTAAACTTGAGTATAGAGCAGCAGAAATTATCTAATCCTAAAAAAAGAATAATTTTGAAAATAAATGACCAGAGTTTAAAATCTAACATTTGTAACCTCAGAATTCCAAAAGAATGGGAGAAAGTGCATGTGCAAAAAAAATCTTAAGAAATAGTGATGAAAAATTTCCCTATCCTTCATGTAGAAAATGACAGAAACCCACAGGTTCATAAAGTTGAAAGAATCTTTCTGTGGGCTACACCCAGTAACATCCATGTTCAGACAGTCATAATCAAACTTTAAAAAAACGAAATGCAACGAAAAAACTTTAAAAAGTAAAATGCAAAAAAAAAAGATTGAAAGAAATCAAACAAAATGATTTATTACTCATAGAAGCACAAAAATTCAAATAACTATAGATTTCACATAGAAAACCACAGAAGCCAGAAATGGCACAGCTGTTTTTAAATGACAAAAGAAAAGAGCTGTCAGTCTAAAATTCTACATCCAACAAAAGTATCCTTCATGAGTGAAGATGAAAAACAACATTTTCAATTGGACAAATAATAGATTTCATACCAACAGACCTGCTGCCATAGAATTACTAAAGAATTCTTCAAGCAAAAACATGATAGAAAAGGAAACTTGGAACATCTGGAATAAAAGAAGAACACCAGAAATCCAGAGATGGTGAATATCAAGGTAAATATAATAAGGTATCTTCTTATAGGGCATTTTACAATGTATTGGTTGGTTTAAAGAAAAAAAACCATCATTTTTAATAGGGCTTTTAATGTATGTAGATGATTATAAGACAATCACTACATAAATGTGTATGAAGTGAAGAGAGACCTTTTGGGCAATAGTTTTTTAAAATTTTTTTATTGCTTGCAAAGTGGTAAAATATTGATTTTAAGTATATTGTGAAAATTTTACTTTCTGTGAACACTAGAGAAATCACTAAAATTATACTAAGAGATGTAGTTAAAATAGGAAAAATTAAAAGATAATAGTAAAGAAATATTAAAAAATTGATCTTAAATATGGCATCAAAAGGATAAAACATAAATGAAAAAGATAAATTGGCCTTAATCAAAAGTAGAAATCTCTTGGCTGGGATTGTAGCTCAGCGGTAGAGCGCTTGCCTTGCATGCGTGAGGCCCTGGGTTCAATCCTCAGCACCACATACAAAGCAATAAAATAAAGACATTGTGTCCATCTACAACTAAAAAAAATATTTAAAAAAAAAAGTAGAAATCCCTGAAAGAAACTGTTAAGAAAACTGACATAGTCTGCAAGAATATTTGCAAACCACATACCTGACAAAAGACTTATGTTCAGAATATGAAATATTTCTCAATACTCAATAATAAACAAATAATCCAATTGAAAAGTATGCACAATACTTCATCAAATGTTTAACCAAAGTGAATATACAGGTGACAAATAAGCACATAAGAGCACCACATAAGCACCATCTTTGACCATTAAGGAAATACTGATTAAAACCACAAAGAGATGCCATCACACAGCTATTAGAATGGCTAAAATAAAAATACGAAATGCTGCTGAGGATGCAGAGTGACTGAAACTCTCACACATTGCTGCTGGCAATGCAAATAGTATGTGCACTTTGGAAAACAATTTGACAGTTTCTTGTAAATTTAAACATACATTTCCCATAATACTCAGCCATGCCACTCCTATTTACTTAGCTTCTGTTTTGTTTTCACACAAAAACTATGTACATTAATGTTTATATCTGCTTTATTCATAATTAACAAAATAATGGACATCCTAATTAAATGAATGAATAAACAAGCTGTGGCCCAACTACACAATGGAAAACTGTTTAGCCATAAAAGGGAATGCTCTATTGGTATGTAACAATTTGACTTTTTGTTGTTGTTGTTTTTGAGGAAAAGAATCCAGTCTCAAAAAGTTATAGACTCTGTTATGCATAATATGACATTCCCCAAACATAAAATTATAGTGATGGAGAGCAGATCCATGGTTTCATGGGTTATGGTTTGGAAGACTATGAGTATAAAATGGTAGCACAGGGATGTTATGACAGTTCTATCTTTATTGTGATGATTGAACCAATGCATACCCATGTGAAACTTACAGAACAAAACCAAGTCAATTTTAGTGTATGTAAATTTAAAAGTACCATTTACAACTAGATGTGCACTTCTCATACTTATAGCTCCTAAAGAACTAAAAAACCAAAATATGATTATAAAATAAATACAAATTGTCCAATGGGTAAAGTCTAAAGCACCACTAATTTAATGTGACAGCCAATGTTTGAAACTAAATGTTCTTTTCAGTATGTTACTTGAGCACATGGTCTTATGAGTTGGAGATGTTTATATTCTTCAATGGTTCAGTTCTTCAACATTTCTATTCTAAATACAGTGAAACCTTTGTTTATAAGATGCATGATGAGGTAATTTGACTCATTTAGCAAATTGGATCATTAATTTGTTTCGTATTTAATTAGGACATTAAAGTAGCACTACTTCACAGTGATGCAATTGCCAATGAAGATGCAAATGTGGATAGTGAACTTACAGGGCAGAAAGTCTTGAGGTGTTAGGTAAATATTCTGGTCATCCCCAATACACTCACGTACATGTTTGTGTATGAGAGCATAGGTGTTTATATTTAAAAGTAATGGAGCCCCATAAATATGTATGGATATTATGTGTTAACCAAAAAATGTTTGAAGAAATTGAAAATATTATTTTAAAATGTTGTATAGAGCTAAGGGTTATTACAAATATTTTGATATTAAGATATTTGGAGAAACACCCAATTGAGGTCCATGAGAATTGGGTAATGGAAGGTGATAGACATCCTCCACATTCTGAACCATTAAAGCAGTAATTATTCATTTGGCACAGAGAAGAGTCCTACCTAGGCACTATTGGAAATGGGAGGGTTTTCTTTTCCTCTATGATATTTCTGTGGCCTCTGCAATCTTCTTATTTCGCCTCTCCTTCACCCTGGGTTCTCATACCAACTTTGCACTCGCTGTTCCTTGCTGAAGTACTATGCAATCAAACCCTGTACGAAGGTTAATTTTTTCTTAAGTCATTCATCATTGTCTTTTCCTGCTTTATTTGGCAAAGATTTTTTTTATTTTCTGGGTTTCTATAAATGGAATCATAGTTACTATTTTGTATCTCCTTTTTTGGTCAGCATAATGTTTTTGAAATTCATCAGGTATTTTTTTCATGTTTTGGTAAGTTATTACTTTTTTTTGCTGAGCAGTATTCCATTTAATGACTACACCATGGTTTGTTTACTTAGTCAACTTTGGGTGGTTTCTAGTTTTGTTTTTTTTACTATTATAAACAAAGCTGCTTTGAACATTTGTGAGTATTTGTGCAAACAATTTTAATTTTGTAAAAAATTAATATCCAGGAGTAGATTGTATTTTCTGGGATAAATAGTAAGTTTATGTTTAGCTTTAAAAGATTTTCACACTGGCATAATATTTTGCAATATTACCAATGAAGTTTGAGGGTTCTGTCCTTGCCAACACTAGATATTGTCACTCATTATTTTAGCTATTCTACTGTGTGTATGTATGTACATTGGCGTTACATTGTGGCCTTAATTTGCCTTTCCCTTATGAGCAATGATTTATCAATTTTGTGTTTAATTCCTTTGCCACTTTAAAAAGAAATGAGCAATTTGTCCTGTGATTATTGAATTATAAGAAAACTTTTTATATTTGACGTGCACATCTTTTGTCAGATATTTGTACCATGCAAAATTTCTTCAAATCTTTGGATTGCCTTTTAGTTCAGGGAAGACTATAAGTTTTCATTTCCTTAAAATTCAGTTTTTGAATGTTTTCCTTTATTGTTTGTGCTATTTGCATTTCACCTATATTTTTTAAATACCTACAACTGTCACATGAAGACTTCTATTATTTTTCTAAAAGTTAATACATTTCAGCTTTGGAACTTTGTTTGCCAGGTGTATTGTAGGGTGTGCCCCTCCATCAGAATTTAATGTTTTCCTTATAATTATACTGGGTTTATATGTTTTGGGGAGGAAAATCATAAGGTTAAGTGCAATTTTATCATGTCACATCAAAGGTACAATCATATTATTAACTTGACTTACCAGTATGGATGTTGACCTTGATCACCTTGCTGAGATAATGTTAAGTTTTTCCACTGTAAAGTTACCTTTGTTTTCCTCACCTGCCATAACCTTTGCAAGAAAGGCACTGTGTGTATTCCACATTTACAGAGAGAAGAATTTTGATTTCCTTTCTTAATTTGTTTGGAATTACTCTTCATGAGAGATTTGTTTCTTCTCTATCATTTATGTCAGTATGGACTCATGGATTTTTTACTTTGACTTACAGTTCAGTAGTATTATTTATTTATTTATGACCAAATTGTTTAAGGTTTGGTTTCTGGGAGTTCTGTCAGTTGGCCCCTATGCCCTTGTAACAAAATCATAACTATGTATATAGATGTGATGCGTGTATGTGTGTATTGAGCACTTCCTTACTTATTTTTTTTAAATTTAATATCTTTATTTTATTTATTTATTTGTATGTGGTGCTGAGGATCGAACCCAGCGACACACGCATGCGAGGCAAGCGCTCTACCACTGAGCCACAGCCCCAGCCCCACTTCCTTACTTATTTTATTGCATGTATGATCTAGGCTCATCATGTGCATCTCCTGCCCTAGTCCTAGAATCAGCCACTTCTCCAAGGATCCCTGGTCCTGTTTAGTGGAGAACATATTAGAAACCAAGATCTGGGTGTTCTGTGTGCTTATTCCTAGTGCCATGTTTCTTTTAGGCTTGCTCAGATGACAGAACAAAAGACATTTGTGTGTATGCTAACCAGTGCATATACATATATCTATAAATATTTCTATATGTAACCATCTATATATTAAGTTGACAGTGAATTATTATTATTATTTTTATTTTGTGGTACTGGGGATTGAACACAGGTCCTCAGCCATATTAGGCAAGTGCTGTAACCAGTGAGCATCATTCCTAGCCTGCTAATCATGAGTTCTTACTGATGTGTCCAACAAATTCAGTACTACATGGATTGCTCTGGTCTGTTCTACTTGCTTGTTTATTGCTCCCTATTCCAACAGTGAGAACAATATTTTAATATTTATTTTTATTAATAGAAATCCTGAATTCACCTCACAAAGTTTCTGGAACATACAATATTGATTATTATTTACTTGACAGAATATAACAGCCATGCCCTTTCCCAGTGCCTCAATTCTTACCACCAGGTGAACATGTTGAGAGCTGTGGGGACCAACCTCCACGTACAGGGTCTGTATTATAGGTGAGGAACCTGAAAAAAATGTATCTGGGTGCTTATGTATATGCTTTCACCCTCCTTTTCTGAAAAAAGGCAGAAAAACCTTTGCTCCTTCAGAATGACTCTGGGTTCTCACTCTTACCCTTTGGAATGTAAATAGACCTCTCCAAGCAACATATAATTATTGTTTCCATCTTTATAATTTAGGATGTGTTCCCGTGTTCTGACTTTTGGCCTCTTTCGAAATGTGACCACATAACTCCTGATGGATAAATCTCTCTAGAGTTCTTTCTAGCTAATCAATCATAGATTACTTGCCAGTGTTGTTTTTATTTAAACTTAGGTTCCAAATTCAATAAATTTGCTCAATAATCCTAACTCTGAAGAAATATAAAAATATTTTCTTTATATCTCTTTATATGGGTGAGGAAAGTGAGGCTCAGATGGACTAAAATCTTTGGAAAGTCGTGAGTGCTGAAAATAGGATTTGAACAGAAATATATTGGAATCCAAGGCCCATGTTTCCTCCATTGTGTCTTAGTTCCAGGAAAGACCTTCTTATTACTCACTAGTCCCAGGTATTTCAAGAAGTACTGGACTTAGTCCTTTGACCTTGTTCTTGTGTATATTCCTTTCTTGGTCTTGGCTTCTCATATTTCATTCTCAGTTAGCTTGGCAGAGTTTTGCTTTCTATTTAATTCCAGTATTTATTCAATAGTGACTTTGCGTTTTTAGTATTCTGGTGCATCTCAAAGTGCTTTTAAAAATATGACTTGCTTTCTAGAACTTAATAAGGCATAGGATGTCTTTTTAAGGTCTTAGAGATTTTAGGAAAGAGTAGGTAGAACCGGAAGGGTGCTCTGATATGCAACACCATTATTGCTGCATATAGGAGCAGATTTCTGGTTTAATGTGAATAAGTAACTCATCTTCAGTTTTAACTATAGCAGCAGTTTTCCACATATATTTCTTCACTGAGGCCTCAATACTCAAGGAATTGCTTGGT
This sequence comes from Xerus rutilus, assembly GCA_028644305.1. NCBI lineage: Eukaryota > Metazoa > Chordata > Mammalia > Rodentia > Sciuridae > Xerus > Xerus rutilus. The sequence continues at coordinate 40,600,599 of CM053409.1, read as the reverse complement.
TATTCTAACTTCACATTTTGTTATTCTTGTTCCCTTGGATGGATTGTATTAATGTGACAATAATGTTCAAGGTCAGAGTGTGAGGCTATAAATAGTTATTTAGAAGAGTGTAAAAACCTCAGCGGTATTTCTAGGTAATGAGGTATGAGACAAACTCTACCATTGACATTTTTACTAGTGCAATCTCCTCAGTCTTGCTGCCATAGAGTGGACTCAGGAAAACTCTGCAATGTCATGAAATTTTAAACATTGCTTTAGAGGCCTTTGTGCATTTCAATTATGACTTGACTCTGGCACCACTATTTAATTTCTGACAATGGCTTGGGTTTGACAATTCCTGATTTAGCGGTTATCTGTTTTTCTCTGATTTCAAGAATGGGACAATAATGCAGACTTTGTAAAAATGGAATATAAAAGGACTCTTGACAGTTCTTGTGAATGTTCACCTGCATGCTTAATTGCCTATGGTCATAGCATTAGAATAAAAGCTCAAGAGAAAATAGCTCACTACTCCTGGTTTAGCTAGTTCCTGGAGTATACTTAGTCATAGGACATGAATATGGACCTGTAACTGGGGGAGTTTCTTTTTCTGCAGGTGAGACATGCAAACAGGCCACAGTGGAACAGGAAGTCTTTTCAAACAGAACCGAGGCTTCCTGCAGCGACACAGCCCTCTGGCTAGCTGCAGTGGTCCTGGTACCTATAGAGAACACAGTTTCACTCTTTGGAGCTCAGGTGTTTAGAGAACTGCAGGAAGCCTTTGCCCCAGGCAACCTACAGTCATCCTTGAAATTGCACAATGGCCTGTCTGCTTCTGCTGCTCTCTCCAGAAGTTGCCATGTTGATGGACATCTGCTGGCTGTCCATTTAGTATATAGTTCCTTTAGCATTATTTTGATAGCAAGTGAATTCTTGCTGATTCTTTTAGTGCTTATGCCTTTTTTCTACTAGAAATTAAATGACATTTCATTGCCAATTGACTCTATTGCTGATTGCAAAATTAGCTGCTTGTTTCAGATACAGTTCCAGAAATCTATTTACCTTTATTTAAAAATATCATAGTCACTGAAGGTATAGGAAATGTATAGATGGTTTTTCCAACTTCATATCATGCTTAGAAATAAACTTACAACATTATATATCTTTTTTTGCATAGAACAGGATTTCTTTGACTGACAAAATCTCTCTCTTCTCTTACAAGTTACATACAAAGGCAGGAATGAACTATTTAGAAGTTTAATAAAAAATGACTTACCCTAATAATAACTCACTCATTTAAAATTATCCTAACAACTTAGGAGGACTCTGACAGTATATCCTTTTGGTTATAGAAAGGATAAAACCTTTTTCTTTCTTTATTTAGTTATTTGTTCACTTATTCATTTTATTCATCCATCCATCAGTGGGTTCTAGGTGGTAATGTAACAGGCAGGGACTGTGTTCCTCTCAGCTTACAAAGATGAAGACATGGTCCTTGCCTTTAAGCATACCACATTTTTCATGGAATTAGTAGATGGATAAACTCATTTATCTTGTTCTGTCTGGTAATTTCCACATTGAATATTGAGAGAGGAGAAATATCAATATGCTAATTTAGGATAGGCTTGTTATATAGACTTGTATATGACAACTTCTACATCTATCCACCCATAGAATAAGCAGTGATAATAACAGTAATAACAATAATAATAAATGGCAGAGGCAGTCTTATAACAAAAGATCTATATGAGCGAACACTTCATTTGTCAGAGCTGGGAACTCCCGTATTTAGAAAGTTGAAACTGTTTTTTACTCATCTTCTCACTTAAGATATATTCAAAATGAAAAGTATTGCTTTTTGTGTCACTATGATTTGTATATTCTAATTTTTTTAAAAATTTTAACTAGGAGAAGGACATGGTACCTTTTGATTGTCCCAGAGGTTTATACTTTTAGCAGGCAAGTTGAACATGTACAATTCAATTCTCAAGTATTTGGGATGAATGTCTTTTGTGTAAGATACTCTGATGTGCTCTCTGTAGTATACAAAGATGCATAGTATGGAGCAAATAAAGAATGTGTCTGAATAAGCATAATGTAAGGCAATGTGATGAATGTTTTCAGAGAAAGACAAAACATGAGCTGTTATCACACAGAAGACTAGACTTATGATCCTGCGCTTATCAGGGAAAGATTATGAAAGAGGCAATATTACCTAAAAACTGAGACTCTTTAGGGTTTGAATAGTTAGAAATGAAAGTGGAGGCAATTTAATGCTGAACAAACTTATTATCAAAGATCATTTTCTCATTTATTTAGTAAACATTTATCGAGCACCTATGGTACACAGTTGCAGTTCCAAGTAATTTTAATCTATCTGAGAGGATAGACACCTAGTAAATACAATAAGGTGTGATAAACTTTGTAAATATGGTATGTACTGAGGTTACTGGGAGCACAGAGAAAGAAATAATTTATTTTGACTAGAAAGAGAAGGAGATTGTATGTGACCTGCCTTGGGGAACAAATAAGAATTTTATGGGTGACAAGGGAAGGAATGACATTTCAGAGGGAAGAAAGATCATGTGAACATTGTCTAAGCCAGTGTTTTTGAAAATGTGATTCTTGGGCCACCTCTGTCAGAATCCACTGGCACGCTTATAAATACAAATTCCTTTCCTACTCCACATCTGCTGAATGACAGTCTCTCTGAGAACCCAGCATTTGCCTTTTAAACATATTCCTGAACTTGATAAAGGTTAAAAATTGCTAAAACAAGGATGAGGTGCTATGACTTATTTGGGGAATTAAGAGTAGTTTGGCATAACTCAAGGTGTGTATGAGCCTGAATGACAGGGAGATAGGAAGGCAAAAAGCATTTTTATCAGTGGATCATAGTACTGGTATTTGCAGTGTAACAGGAATTGTGAGAGAGAAGCCTGAAAGTGGGGGAGGGGGTGTTGGTGTCAAACAAAATCACATGACTCATTGGTTTTGTTCTCAGACACTGGAGTCACACACACGGAAAACCCAGGAAGTTTCCAAAGATACCACCAAGCCTTTCAAACCAGAAAATATATCATTCAGTTATTGAACTGATTGCTTTTTTTTCTCCTACAAATACAAAAAACTTAGACAGGTTTTTTGAAACAATCCAAATTCAATGTGTTATTTAACATTTGTCAGTTTTGATTTTAAATGTGCCAGATAAAAATGTTGTAGGTTTTCTTTGTAATGCGAGTTTAGTGATTATACATTTGACTATTTTCAGGATACCCTGAATATGCATGCATTGTATAAATTTGCAAATTTGATGAAATAATTTTTAGTTGCTTGAGTCATCAGGTAGAGAAAGGGGAAAAATTTTTCCTGTAAGTCAGTAGCGAGACCCACCTGGCATCACAATGTGGCTCTGTGAGCCTATGACCACTCTGCTCTGTGTGGTAGAGAGTATGTGCCATACTATACTGGCCATCTCAAATTTGGGGACTTTTAACTTTCTGTAGCTTCAAAACTGGGATCATATAACCATTGAACTGTTCCACAAGCTTCATTTACTTATGTTACCTGTATGTCATTGCCTTCTTGAGTGTCACTGAAAATGTGACCTAATGGCTCCCCTTGCTATCTTACATCTGAAGCCAGAGTCATGTATCCCTACACATGCCCCGGCATACATTCCCATTTGGATATGGCCCTTACCTTTGACAGAGAATTCCTGTTTCTCACTTCAGAACTACTAGACCCTATAAGGAGTGATCTTGTCTGGGGGCAGAGATTGAGGAGAGCAGTAGCTCAGTGGCCTGAATTTCAGTGTCCATCCATAAGCCACCTCAAGTGAGCTGTGTGTCTTTCTGCATCTCAACTATATAAAATTTAATCTCTGTCCAACCTGGAGTCACAGTATGCTGCAGAACTGTTAGGTTTGTGCTGGGTCCTGAGAAAGCAGCACGGGAGTCTTTTAGTGCATCCTGGACCTTTATCTAAAGAAGTTAAAATCTTTGAAATATGCCTGGGGACACTTTTATTGATTTTAAAAATCCCATTCTCTGCCCCAGGAGTGTCAATTCACTCTTGTGCAGCATGGCTGACAGTCAGTTCATTTCTCAGGTTTTTATTTGACAACCTGGTTACATATATTTATCAGCCTGAGCACATGATGCCTGTTTACCAAAGTGAAATGGGTACCTCTGTGGGCCTGCAGCATTATGGTTCTCTGCACACATTATAGAAATCATTGCCTTCTGATGAGTGTTGACTCCAGAGTGTGCATCCTCCAAGGAAAGCCTGTGGAGGCTGCCCAGGACTTGCTAAAAGGTAAGGAGTTAAAACTATTTATAAGACAATCCGCATGAATTATTGAACTTTCACTATAATTGCCAAAACTTGGTCCCTCATTATGATCTCCATGTGGTCATGTGAGGGGCAGGCCAATGAGAATGCCTCTGAAGATTTGGGACACTGGGCTCTGAGCAGAGTCCAGAAGGCAGATTATCATGGAAGGTTAAAAAAAAAAGAAGACTCATTGTACAATACCTAGGATAAAAAGATGTTAATTTAAGAGTAAACTACTTGGCATTTGGAGTATCTAAATCCCTAATAATAATGGTTCAAACTTTTCTAGAAGTTGCCCTGCATTTGCAAAATCATTGATGTTGAGGGTGGTTTTTTTTTGTTTTCTACTTTCCAAATGTTGTTTAGGTTAAAAAAAAATAATAGGTATTGGGGTAATTTATTCACACACACACACACACACACACACACACACACACACACACACATTTATAAAGTAATGTGTGTGGTTTGTTCTGGTGTTCTGGATATTTCTCCTCCCCATCTTACCTATTGTTTTTCTGGGTATCAGAAGTCTTTGTGGAGAGTAGCAGAATTTTCCATCCCTCTCATGGCTATTGCTGATGAAACCTAGGCTTGTCAAAGAGTATTTGTTGGGTGAGATTCAGGGGTAAGGCATTGAAATAATAGAGTAGGGAGAGGGTGATAAGGGGAAATATATTCTCAGGGATAGTCTTAGTTGGATTTCTGTGGACCAAATCCACTCTGCAGGAGAAAACACATGTGATGAGGGCTTGCCTCCCAACAAAGGTGGTGGGAAGGGGCTGGCAGGGGCCACCACAGGAGCACCTTACCCCTGAACTGTCAAGGAGCTCCCTGCCCTCTGGAGCCTGTGTAGGCTTGGGCGACAGTCACCTTGGAAATAACTGGTGTTGATCAGATAGCAGTTTTATTAATATCTCCCCATTTGTGTATGTGTGTGTGTGTGTGTGTGATTACTGGTATCTTTGCAGGATTTTGGAAAGAGTATGGAAGTGGCAGAGCTCTAGTAATGATGGGGATTGTCAAATTTCAAACTTTCAGGTTGGAGATTAGAAGTTAATGTGATTGGAGAACTTAAAAGAATTGAGTGTTTATTCTAGTTTTGTGGAAGTCAAGCATACTACAAATAAAAACAACACAACTGTTACACTAAGAACATTCACAAGTTTGATAATCATGACAATGACTCACAAAGAGCCAGGAGAGCATAACTTATCCTTATTTTATGCTTGAGCAAAGAGAAACTCAGAGATGCCAGGCGCCTTTTCCAGGGTCACATGGCTAATAAATGCTAATCACTGCCTGGGATTCAGGAAGTCTGAAGATATTTTTCAGAATTTTTTTCCACCACAGAGGTGGGGTGAGAAGTGGAAGAGTGCCAAAAATTAAAAGGCATTTCTTTTAAATGAAGGAGCCAAGTAGCCATAGTATACTCCTGTGTTTTATGAGAGTTTAAGCATGTGAAGTCAACATACTTTAGAGGACATTTTGTAAGGTCTGCAAATGATCACTGAGTATTTGAGATGTTAGATGTGAACAAAATAGTACAGATAGATTATCTTCAAGTTTCTCATGATAGAGCAGAAGAAAGTGAAGCCCAGGTGGTGGAAGTGACTTGAACAAAGTCAGAAAGCTGGTTAGAGATGAAATCATTGGTGGAACTCGAACATCTTATTTCCTTCTCCAAGTGACCTTGAAGTCTCTGACCACTGATGACATAGCAGGAGACACACTACAAAATAAAGTATGCTGTTTAATGATGCCAGAGATAATAACAAATAAAACTACTGTGGGGGTCTGTAAGAAAGTCTGTCTTCAGTATGAAAAGCAGGAAAATATTTGATTCTAGCAGCTCACAATTATTTAGAAAACAGCTACCTACCTATTCGCTTTGCTAGTAACAACCTCATTGTTATGAGGCTCCCTCATTTAAATGATATTAAGATGTCCTAAAGAGTAAGCATGATCTCTTTAGCCTGGCAGGCTAAACTGGCCAATTCATGATTTAATTTACTTATAGTAAAATGAACTATCGATTTGCTCTTGATCTGAACATGTTATATTGACAGACTTCAGAACACTAAGCTAGGAAAGAAAATACCAGGTCAAGTTCTGACTGAATCACTCTTCTGTGATTTGGGCAAGTTGTTTACCATGTAGGGAACAACTCCCTGCTTGTCTTACAAATGGGGATGATGCCATAGCTTCCCTGCCCACCTTACAAGGTCCTTACAAGGAATATATATTATATTGAATAGAAAAGACTTTATATAATATAGTGATAATAGTAGTTACTCTGAAATTCCATGATACCATTTATCAGAGTGAATGGAGAAGAAATAAGGTAGCTAAGCAAGGACCTCCTACTACTGAGCTTCTCTTCCATATTCAAGGCTTTGTACTAAGATGTTTGTGTAATGTGTATAATTCATACAACATCATGAAGTAGGCATCATTATTTAACTTTTGCATATGTAGGATTTGAAAGTTGAGTAATATAATTGACCACAAACCAAATGGTAAGAAAAAAACTAGATTTGAATCCAAGTTATTCTGACCCCTGTGTCTGAGCAGTCCACTCACCTGCCTGTCAGAACTTAGGGGTCTTGTTGGCACTGGCAGGCTCACAGTGCTCTCTGGTAGGAAGACCAGAGCATGAGGGATGGTCATCATGGTGGCCCAGGCAGGGAGGCCATGGTATAGCCACAGGGTCTTGGTCCAGCCAAGACCACGTTCTGGCCATTTTGCCTTGCCACTGTCGATAACGCCTGTGTTTTCCCTCTGTTTTATCACAGAGGCATGGTGATAAAAGCCTCCCTTTTATAGCTCCTGTGAAATAAATCGAAGTGCAGTGTTTACAAAGACAGTCCACTTGATCAGTCTGCTGCAGTAGCCTTTGAGTGCTCCAGCCCTGCAGACAGCACTTGTTTTAATGGCCTGGAGGAAAAACCTTTTAAGAGGATCAAATGAGATACCTGAAAAGAAAACTGCCTTCTTAGTCCCATGGGTAGCAAAAGTAGCTTTTACGTTTCAATTTAAATTTTGAGAATTGTTTGCCTTTTCAGACTCCAGAGAGAAGAAATAGATTGACATTAGTCCCCTTCTTATCTATGGTTTCACTTTCTGCGGTTTCAGTTCCCCTAGTCAATTGTGGTCCAAAAATGTTAAGTGGAAAGTTCCAGAAATAAACAATTTGTAAGTTTTAAATTGTGTGGGATTCTTAGTAGCAGGATAAACTCTGGAGTGTTTAGTTGTTTTACCCAGAACATGACTCATCCCTTTGTCCAGTATGTCCATGCTGTATAAGCTGCCCACCTATTAGTCACTTAGTAGCCACCTCATTTATCTGCTGGACTATTGTCCATTGCTGTATAACAGTCCTTACATTTAAGTAACCCTTATTTTAATTAATAATGGCCCCAAAGGGCACAAGTAGGGATACTGGCAATTTTATTACAGTATATTGTTATAATTTTTCTATTTTATTAGTTATTGTTGTTAATCTCTTATTGTGCTTTATTTATAAATTAAACTTTATCATAGGTATTTATGTGTAGGAAAAAAAAATCCATGGTATATACAGGGTTTGGTACTATATGCAGTATCAGGCAGCCACTGGGGATCTTGGAACATAAATCCTATTCATAAGGAGGGACAATTGTATATTGGAGTCCCAATATACAATTGTCTGGAGATAAGACAGCATACCTCCAGGTTAACTTACTGCATTGTAGGGAGCAGGGCTGCCTGGTGGTATGAAAGTTGGCAAGACTTGAATTCTTATTCTGGCTAATACAAGCTGTATGAACTTGTAAATCTAAATTAACCTCTATGAACCGATTTCCTCATCTGTGAAATCAAGATTACAATGTCTTCTTAGAAGGGCATATTAAGAATTAAGAAGGGCATATTAAGAATGAAAATAAACTCTTTGGTCCACTGATTGATATACAGTCAGTTCCCCTGGTTCTGTGGGTAGGAAACCATACTTCTAGTTCCAACTAATGGTATGTGATCTCACACCTAATTTCTCAGAGTATTTGTTTCATAATTGGAAAGGATGAATAACTTGGATCAGATTTTTTTTTCTGAAGTTCATTCCAGCTCACACATTTTAAATGTGCCTGTTAGATCGGATCAGGGTCCAAGATGTCCAATTAAAGGGACTGGTCAGGGCAGTTGCAGTCAGCAGCTGTGAAAAGGAGCGGCTAGCCAGACGCTGACAGTCACCAGTAGACACACCTCCTGTCACTCAGTGGGTTATCCTGACCTATCCAGGAAGGACTCTGGCCTTCTCTTCCTGCCCCCAAGCCCTCCCCTTCCTGACCAGGCCTTTCAAATTCTCCCTACACCGGGGAACCAGTGCCATTCTCCCGGACACACTGATGGACCAGAGGATTCGGCCCAAGAGCGTGTATTTTCAATAAAACCTTACCCAGCAGCTTTAATTCATCTTCTTCTGGTCATCTAGTCTTTACAGTGCACATAATTGATTAAACTTAGTAGTAAAGGTTGCTTTACTACTGAGCTACATTTCCTGTCCTTTTTATTTTTTATTTTGAGACAGGGTCCCATGAAGTTGTTGAGGCTAGCCTCAAACTTACAATCCTCCTGTGTAAGTGTCTGGAGTGGCTGGAATTACAGGCATGTGCCACCACAACCAGAAAATCTGAAACTTTTTGAGTACCAACCTCAGGTCATAAGTGGAAAATTCTGCATATGACCTAAATGTGATGGATTGCAGACCAAATGCAAAATTGCATAAAATTATCTTCAGGCTATGTGTATGAGGTTAGCATGAAACAAACTTTTATGTTTAGGTTTGGGTGCTAACTTCTAGATATTATTTATATGCAAATATTCCAAAATCTAAAATAAATTAAAAAATCCAAAATCTGAAATGCTTCTGGTCCCAAGCATTTTGGCTAAGGAATACTTAACTATTTTAGTCAGTTATTTGGCTGCTGTGACTAAACGACCCAACCAGAACAATTGTAGAGGAAGAAAAGCTTATTTTAGGGCTCATGGTTTAGAAATCTTAGTCCATAGAAGGCTGGCCTCATTCCTTGGGGCTTCAGATGAGGCAGGACATCATGGCAGAAGAGTATGGCAGAAGGAAGCAGTTCACATGGTGATCAGAAAGCAGAGAGAGAGAGACTCCACTCTCCATATACAAAATACATACCCCATAGTCATGCCCCCAAGCCTCACCTCCTCCAGCCACATCCCACCTGCCTTCAGTTACCACTCAATCCAATCAGGTGATTAATTCACTGATATTGTTAAGGCTCTTGTAACCCAATCATTTCTTCTCTGAACCTTCTTGCATTGTCTCACATGTGAGCTTTTGGGGGTGAACCTCACAAATCATAACATTAACCTATAGAGTTATCAGAGCTATTGCTGAACTAATAAAGCACAAGCAATTTTTGGCATCTTCCTAAATATTAACACTTCTATTAATTTCCATCTCTATGTCTTGGATTGACTTTTCAATCATTGCAATGGATTCATAGCAGCAAGTAGGCTGTGTAGAACACACATTCTCCTGAATCAGAATTTCTCAGCATTAACCAGAATTTGTAATTTGGCAGGTAAGCTATCATGTTTACATGACTATATTCCATTCTGTTACAGGGCAGAGGCTTCCATGAAACTGAGCCAGTGTGGAGGTGCCCTCTTGAAACCCCAGTCCTTGCAATCATGCCAGAAAGATTTCAAACATGTCAGAGTAACGGGCATGAGTTTATTAGAAGGGATAGGAAGGAGGCAAGAGGACACTCTTAAGGGAGAGAGTGAGTCCTCTCAGAAAGGAGAGGGACAGTAAGTTCCTGTCCTCCAGTTTAATTGAGGGTCTCAGGGAAGTTTCCAGAGAGTCCTGCTCGGGTCCATTTCTTGACATTGATTGACAGCATAGGAACTTCATGGATCACCTCCAAGAGAGAGCGAGTGGTGCTCACCAAGATGGAGATTTGAAGAAAATTGAGTTCCCCTGCTTTTGCCTCAATTTCCTGCCTTCTATATGAGTTTTTATTCTTTGAATAGCCCTCAGCAAGCTTTCTTTGTGAGGGTCTTGATGTTTGATTGCCAAGGTGATTGGGGTTGTGATAGTTTCAGTGATAAGGGAGGGTCCAGGCTACCTAGCAAGGTGTGCCATGATTGTGAAACAGTTGTTTTTCTTCAGGGGATGTAATCATGGCTGGGGGAGGTTTTAACCTACCAAGAGTCCCCCTGTGGTTTTCAGTCCCCTTCACTGCTCTTTCCCTGCTCACCCATTCATGGCTGACTAGCTACTTCTAATTACCTTCTTTTTTCTGGACCTAAATCCTTTAATATTTTCCTCTTTACCAAAGTATTAAATCTAAGTATCGTCTGACTTGTTCAGTTCTATGTTTTTTATCAAATGTTGTTCAGTTCTCTGTTTTTTCCAACATACTGTCTTGCACATACTGTAGGAGGACACTGGCAGATTTGATAACTATTTGATTATTTTGAGGTTATTATTTCAGTAATTGAGAACAGAATGAAATACTATGGAGAGTTGGAGAAAGTACAGGCATGCAGTATCATTTTTTTTTACCAAACAGTAGTATTTAGGAAATTTCCATGCAGCTACCACAGAAGACTAGTTAGAGTGATAGAGGTTCAGTGTTTTGTTGAAATGGGACCTAGTTATCTCTGTGAAATCCCCAAACTGAGCACAGATGGTGGTACTTTAAATCCTATAGACCTTGCATTACAAAGGGTGACAAAGCACTTGACAGAGTCTTTGTGGTCACCATGCTGCAGAGAGTGCAATGGGAGATAAAAGAGTTGCATGGACCATTAGCACTTGAGAAATTGAACAAATGTGTAGAGAAGAAAAATGTTGACTAGTGACACTAAGAGGAACTCTACTTTTCTCTAAAGGAATCTAAGAGATCAAAGAATAGACTAGATTTTGATGTTAAACAATTCCTGCTCTCATTCACTGAACAGTTTGTTTGAGCATCCACTGTGTGTCTGACACCATCCTAGCACTATGGAGAGTACTAAGAAAAGACTCAAGTATCTGCTTTTTATTTATTATTTAGAATAGCAAAAACCATCACTGCTTTATTCTCCTTTTATCTTTGCAACCCACTGAAAATAAGATACTTGTCTTTTAGTAATCAAAACAGTAGTTTATTGGATCAAGCTTATTAGAGAGCATGAACAAATGGACTTTCTAATAGTACCCTAAGTCTAGACCATGGGACTACTCACTCTAAGGAGACCTTGGCAGAGGAGACACAGAAACTAATCTTGCCTTTTAAGCCCAAGCTGGTAGCTTTTATAATTTATAAAGATCAGATTCATAACACCTATAAATCAGATAACTTATTTCACTTTTCATTGGGAAAATTGAGAAAGGAGAGGTGTGGAGTGGAACATAGAAGTTATATGAATGGAAACAACCATATAGTATTCTGAGATCAGAGAATAAAATCATAAACCTAATATTGTCTGGCTTCTTCTTCTAACCTGTGTGCTTAATCTCTAAATTTATGATAAAATGAAAGTATTTTTCCCACTCTAAGATAGATCATCAGTATATCAGAGAAAGCCTGCTCTATCTTCTGGGATGCACTTTCCGGTACCAACTGGTATTTCATTCTGGGCATCTTCCTGGGACTGTTGAGGAGGTGTGTAGCTTTGGTCTTTAGATAGTCTTTGAAACATGTTAGACTATAACTTATGTTAAAAGGTACTTTCTATTTTATAGCCCCTCTTTAATTGTACTCTATTGTATTGTACAACATTAAAGCTTCTAAAATAAACCAAAATAACCGAAGTCAACATCATAGAGATGCTCCACTTTGAATATAACCCTATTCTCACTATTAAGTTCCTAGGCAACCAGACAAGTAATCAAATTATCTTGGCCTTGAAATAAAGTTCAAGTTCTTTGGAGTCCAAAAATATGCTAAAGGACATCAGCAGGTAAGATTTGAAAGCTTTGAAACTTAACATGGAAAGAGATGCCCTCTAGACTTGTGCTGTGTACATCACTGGATCCTCTCCACAATATGCTCAACCTGTGATATTTTTTTTCCCAGCAGTGGAGTGGAAGTCAATCTAGTCAACATTTATTGAATACTTTCCATGTGTCAGGCACTGTGAGTAATTCAGATTATGGAAATGTAGCCTTTAAAAAAGTTATAATCTAGTAAACTGGGCAAATTGGAATACTAGTTTGGCATTCAAGGCATCTTTTTGTGGTACAGTCTAAATCTCAAACGCCATTTCTCATTTTTTAGTTCTGTACTCTCAACTCTGACCAGAGTCTTTATGGTTGGTTTTCTGGAAAGAGATACTCGGACCTTCCATTGAGTTCACATTGTATTCTCTACCTCCATTATAGTATTTATTCCCTTGTTTTAGAAACAGAATATATTCTTATTTGTTCATTCTTCAGTGGTAGTTTATAATAATGGCTTTGATTTTTTTCCCTGTTTTTGTGCTCTGTGCCATGTGACGTTAAGGTTCTCCATGAAGGGGCTGAGTTAATTTCCTTGTTCTTTAATTCTGACTCTGGCTGTGTGACTTGTTTTGCCCAGTGGGAATGTTAAGTCATGATAGAGTCTGGAAAATGTACTTGAGTAATTCTGGTTGTCTTCTTCCACTTTTTCTACTACCTTGAGGATAAGCCTGGGTTAGCCTGTTGGATGATGAAAGATGTGTGGAACACAGCACCTTTGCCAGTTGTTCATGCTCTCCAATAAGATTTATTCAATAAACTACTGTTTTGATTACTAGAAGACAAGGGTCTTATTTTCAATGGGTTGCAAAGATAAAAAGAGAATAAAGCAGTGATGGTTTTTTGCTCTTCTAAAAAATAAATAAAAAGCAGATACTTGGGTCTTTTCTTAGTATTCCCCATAGTGCTAGCCTACTTCAGGCAACAGCCACCTTCTTGCAGACATGTAAATCCAGTCAAGTACAGAATAACTGACTTATAAATAGTCCAGATATATCATTGGCTTATAGGCTTATTGCTTTAATAAATACATGCTAACTTCTTTATGTCACTGAATTTTGTGGCAAGATATCAGATGGCTATTTTATGAAAATAAATAATTGATATCCCTTCTGTTTCTGCCATTAGACTATGAATGAATTTTCTGAAAGCAGGGGTTATGTAAGACTCTTTTTTCTTTCCTGGCTATCTAGCATATGGAAGGCTTATTTGTTTGCTGAATGAAAGCCTAGATAAATAAATATTATACTTTCAAATTAGAAATTACCCCTAAGTATTTAAATTTGGCTTTGAAATATGTAGTAATTTTAAAAAATGATTGTAGCCCATTTATCTTCTTGATGTTTCCTTAGGCTAACATTCATAATCAAAATGATCAAAATATGAAGAAAAACAGATGTCCAAGAAACGAAGCAAGAGATAACAAGTTGGGGATGAAATGAAAACATCATTGTTAATCAGAAACTGACCATGTGAAACAAATACTAAATTTCTCCCTATTCCCTGTTTCTTTCTTTGTGCTGTTAACCATGATCTGTTAAAAAAAAAAAATCCTTGCCATGATTTTTGTCCTACTAAAATGACTATTTTAAAATCCTATTCAGTGTCTGCCATTGAAACATTTATTGTTATTATTAGAATAAACCCAAATATTTTATTCTGTTTACTATGGTTTGGGTGAAGCCTGTCTTCCAAAGTTTCATGTATCAGAGGCTTTCTGGTGATGTAACCTCTTACACTGGCAAGTACTACCACCATGATGCCATCTGCCATTAGTCCTTCCCCAGAAGTCAAATTGATGGGGTTGCCTGATCTTGGATTTCCAGCAGCCAAAACTGTGAACTAAACAAACTTCTTTTCTTTATACAGTTACTCTGCCTCAATATTTCATTATAGTAATGCAAATAGGGTTATACACTATTTTTATACATTTTAAAGAGCACAGAGACACCATTTAAAGAAGCAGAAAAAAGTGGTTTAATGTTTCTTCTGGCATCTAAATTGCTGAAAGTCAGGTTTTAGGGATATAAGATGATGAGATTGTCCAAATTGTTGAAAGTTGGGTTTTAGGGACAATTTATTGGTTTTTGATAGAAGGTGAAATATAAATTTCTGTAATTTGGAAAGTTGAGAGATCACTGGAAAGGAATCAGTTTTAACAGTAGATGAAGACAGAAAAGCACAAATCTATAATCCCTTGCAGAAAGAGGCTGCCTCTGGGTCATAGCCTTCCTGAGCTCTCATGTTCGGCAGTCAGTGACTGGCATGTCCATTCTGAGTGTGTTGGAGAAATACAGCTACTATATGTTTAGGGAAAGTTATCAAGAAGGATCTATCCCTTCAGGTAAATTCATTTCCATTTCTATTTGTCTAACATTGAATAAACATAGTAGAACATAAACACTTCTAGAGTCTGTTAGATATAGGAAAAAAGAAAGAAAAGTCATTTTTGATAAGGTGTTAAGAAACTTGCCTGATAATAATTTCTTACCTACCAAATGTTTTTCTGCTTGCTTAAAAAATTCTGATCTGACAAGTAGGAACTTTCAGTATAATTATTGTTTTAAATGTTAATAGGGGGAAGAGGTGCTTGTCCATTAGGTCTTCACTCTGGTCTTTATAAGTGCATTTTTGATTCCTGTCTACTAGTCACTACATCATAGTGTCAGTTGGTATTTTTTCAGTTTGTCTTTTTCTCACTATTAGGTTATTTTATAGTGAAACTGTGCCTTATGTTTTAACCTATTTGTCAGAGCTATAAAGTGAATTCTGTTATAGAAAGGCTAAGTTTATTTCAAGGTTTTGAAGAAGGGTATTGAAAATCATCATCACTTGCTGTGTTCAGAATTAGTACAGATCTTTTGGTATAATTGTGCTGAGATGGACCATCTGAATACCTTAATTATAGTTTTAGGTCTGAGTACCAGGGTCTGGAACCCAGAGCCACTAACTTGACTAACTTATTAGTAATCTCCCCAGTCAAGTCTTCCATATAACTCTTTTTGCCTGTTTAGGCTGAAGAGGATAATGATAGTTTTTCAAAAATGAGTTTTCAAGTACTCAGTGATTCCAGCTGAGCTGGTTGTATAAATCACTGCACATTTGACCCTGTAAAACTGTAAAATACATAAATATAGCATAGTAATTTACATCTCTAAATCTCTCAGAGAAATTTACACACACACAAACACATACTTCAATTATTTTGAATTAAAAAATTTCAGTTTCATCTTAGATAAGTAACTTTTAAATGCAAACTTTATTACCTCTTCTGTTTCTGCAGAGCAGAGAGCTCCAGAGAAGGCGTTCAAGAATATGGTACAATGTGTATGAACTGAGGGAGGACACTTGCCCAGAGTGAAAGAAATGGGAAGGAGTCCTGTTCTCACAAGGGGGGAGAAAAGGATGCAAAATTTGTAGGCTGAGATGCAGAAGTAATTTCTAGCTGCTGCAGATCATGAGAAATAAAAAACATGAGATGATTTACTTTCTCTTCTTTTCTTCCCTCCCTTAAAGAGTTGACCTGGGACCTGGGATACCATCACTGCAGTGACCTTCTCCACCAGATACTCGTGAAGTTCCCGGGTAGGTCAACTGATTGTCTTGCTCTTGCCCCTCTGATTCTGGAGTGCTACTAGATCTAAGAGAGGGTCTGTGGCAGTAGGACCTGAGTGAAGACAGAAATTCTGTAGCTAATTGTTGGTTGTATTTCACCATTTAAACTGCAAGACAACCAAGAAGAGGTCAATAAAGAGCCTTCAAAGAGAATGATGGGACTTATTATAGAAGTGTGATTCTTTTCTACAATAGTGCAAGTATGTCCAAGTGAATGAGGTTTCAGGCCCAGTATCAACTGATTCCTCCTAGCAGAAATCCTCCTGGTACAAAGCAAGAGAGCCTTAGGGAAAGAATTTAAGACTGAAAAAGAAACCCGCATATGCCATTTTATTCTCTGTTGTTGCAGTTATGTCACATTAACTTTAATGAGGGCAAATGTCTATCAAGTTTTAGAAGTCTATAAGAAATTTTAAGGAGAATGATTATAGATTCAATTCAGAAAAGATGCTCTGAATAGTCAGTTAAATATTTTCTTCTTATTAATGATGACTTTTTAAAAATAGGAGCCTTTTACATTTTGTGCTAGGTGATATAACCAAAAAAAAAAAAAAAAAAAAAAGAAGCCCAGAAAAATCCTGTGATAAAATTTTAAAATGAAGTGTTTTGAGAGGTAAAAAGAATATGGTGTGAGAAATCTTTTGACAGAAAGATGACAAGCAGGTAGACAGAAAAGATGTATGCATGCTAGTTGGAGAAGAAACACTACCCCAAAAATGATGCGTTATATAACAATTGCCCAAGATGAGTCATTTTCTTTTTATTTCTTGGGTAAAAAGTGTTTAATGACTTCAACATTTATCCTTTTTTTTGTCTGAAATATAATTCAAAACTCTGCATCAATCCTCTGAAGTTTAAGGCAGGTATGTATTTTAAAATGAAAAAGGATTACAGATTTTTCAACCACACAAGTCATAATATGGAAGCGATGTAGAGTCAGAGACTTTCTGTAGATGAAGGCTTGTAATGGTGACAAACCTTTATTCCAACAAGAGAAGGAAAGCATTTCAGAACTAATGTAAAAATTTCTTTCCTGGGAAAAAGCAACCAATTCTATAATTTGATTCTGTTCTAAGCCATGCCTAGAATTTCAGAGGGAATTTCTCCATGATCTTCCATACATTAGTTTTAAAACTTGCCTCTGAGGAGATGAAAATTACTCCCCCAACTTCATTCCAGCAGGGAAGTTTTAGATTAACTTTCTTACTGACTTGGCTAGTTTGTGACAATAGAGTATGGTGTATGGAGAAGCGAGATGTTTCAGCTGTTCACTGTCAAGTCTAATATGTCAGGATTGCATATTTTTAAATATGTATATATTTTAAAAATTCTCCACAAAGGTAATATTATTCAGCAGTCATACTGTTATTCAGAATAATTACTCTATATTTAATATATAAATTAAATATATGTAGTAATTATTCTATATTTCAAAAGTCCAATTTTGCAAAAACCTTGTCTCATTCCGTAATTCCAGGCAATGTGCAAACTCAATGGCTATTCAAAAGGTATGAGCAGACAGAGGATTAAGACTCAGAGACTCTGATCTCCTAGTTTGCACTGGATGCCACATTTCTCTCTGATTGTAAGATTAGAGCTTGGACTATGGACAAAGGAGTTTGTATTTAAAGCATTCTCAGGGATCTCAGCATGTTAAGATGACTAAATATCTAGCTCATTATATGGTAATAGCTTAACATCTAAAATCATCCCAAAACCATAACGAAATTAAATGGCACCAGGTTCTTCTCAATTACCATGCTGTATCATTCAATGGATACTCATGCTAACCACTATCAATAATTGATCATTTGCCAACTATTGGGCAATCTAATAGGCTCAGATCCTTTACATTATCTATGGATGAGAAAATAGAGGCTCAGAGATCTTTAGGAATAGGCCCAAGGCATGCAACAGCATGAGGATTGAACCCAGGTCTGTATTTTTTCAAAATCTCATGATGTTTGCCACATCACACTGTTATTCAAACTAAGAGGGCACATTATAGTTAAGTTTAGCTATTCCAGAATACCCCAACTAGTAGTCACCTAAAGTTTATTGCTCCCTGTGTTTATAGTCCAGATTTTAATGCTAGGCTGATATGGAAGCTCCATGGTGTTGGAGACTTGGACTCTTCCATCCTGTTGCTCTGCTGTCATGGGCTATGTTGTCTGTCACAGGGTTCAAGAGGGCTATCACCGTGCCTGCCTTCCAGCCTGCGGGAAATGAGCAGAGGTGGAGGTAGGAGGGCCTGCTGCTTCCCAATCTCATTAACTTGTAAGCCAAAACTTGACCTTCCTGTGTGGTCATGCTTAGTTGCAAAGAAAGATGGGAAATGTAGGTTTTCTTCTGCATATCTGTCAGATTAGGTGAAACCAGGAGATTTCCTTATCATGGAAAAAGGAAGTTAGTTATGGGAAGTAAATGAGGGACTATCACAGGGACTTTTCATATAATGATGTCTACTGGCTTTGTTTTAGTGAATACTCTAAGGTCCAGAGAAGTGTTATGAATTGACAAGGTTGCATACAATTTGGTGGCATAGCAAGTTCTAACAACCATTCGCTTGACCTCCAGGTCTGTGCTTTACCTTAGCACTTGGCTGTACATGTTTATCACTGCTGGTGAAAAAACAAATCTGATCACTTTGGGCAGCTGGCTCTGAATTATGTTCATTAATATATAAAACATTCCAAAAGTATCCCAAAGATGTTTTGTGTTCTCCTTCCATGAGTTAATTTGAAAAATCCATAAATATTTATGTATATATTTGTACTTAGAATGATTTTTGAGAAGAGATTTTAAAATGCATTTCTCCATAGCTGTAGAAATGTAGCATGGGGGAATGAAGAGCAATTTTCTTATGGACAGACAGCAAGAATTAATTCTGGAATTTATTACATTGTGCATTTCACTTGGGTTGCCTGACAGAACATTGGAGTTTAATTTTAATTAAAAAATATGGTGTATCATAACCTAATAATCTGTAGCCTCATACTGTCATGCAATTTTTGGAAAGCAAGAGAAAATTGAAATCATTCTTAGATAGTGAAAATGTTTTTGTTCTCTGCCAATGTTTTTGTTCTGGGCCAATTCACAATTTCCTTTAGATTCTTGAAATATCCATGCTTTGTGAGCACACTGATTAAGAAAAAAAATTAATTTATTATGATATATCATCAGCTCTGTGAAAAGCTGACCCAGAAGGAGTGGTTGGTAGACAATAGACTGTGCAGGCATAGTTATGTGAAACCAAGCCGAAGTGGGACAGAAGATGAACTGACTCTACCACAACTACCAGCTCTCCACTCTCAGGTGCTTTGATTCATTGAAGCATCTCTTGTTCGGTTTTGCCTTATATCTTGTGTAACTGTTTACCAGAACTAAGAACAGTACCTTCTATAGATACCATGCTTTATGATTTATACAGTGCTTTCCTATCTGAGATGTAGTAATTTCATCTGAAAAAAATGATCCATTGATAAAGGAGAAAGGGGCAATAATTTGCAGTTAGGCAGATGAGAAAATGAGTTATAATAAGTTATTATGAGATATATGGATCATATTGAAAGAGGCAATAGGAAGTGTTATATTCAGCTATGAATTTGTCATTTGACTTTTGGGACAGGTACACAAATGTGTGTTCCTGGGGTAGATGGGCGGGAACTAGTATTGGAGTCATCTGTTGATTCTTTCTAAGAAAATTGAAACAATGTGCATTCTAGTAGCTGAATGCTTCATACAGCTACACTCTTTATTCTCTATGTGAAGTCTCCTTTATTTTCTTAATTTGAGAGTTTTAATTCTGGGAGGCCACAGTATCCTTGCTAAGTTTTATGTTTCTGCTCTTTCTTTCAATTATCATCTTTTACCATGCCCCTAAAATTGTGCACTCTACCGTTTCTTGTTATGGGGCCATGTCTCTGCACTCTTCATCCATTTTCTGGAAATGTTCCATTTTCTGCTTGGTTTAAGAATCTCACTTTGTCTACTTCCTGCCTCCTGTTGGAAAGCCTGCCCATGATCAGGAGATGTAGATTATCCATAGATATAGACAGATGGACACAGACACAGGCTAGACATACACAACTGACTGCTTGGTTGTCTACCTCTTTTCATGGAAGATCATAGTCTATGGGGTCATGTGGCAATATAAGATTTTCCCCTTGTGCTATGATGAAGAAAAGGAAATTTGCCCTTTGCCTTTGAGAACATTTATTTTGGCCTCCCCAAAAGTCAAACTTAGCTAGATGCATGGAACTAAGCAAATTCTGTTTCAAAAACTCAGGGGATCAATTTGCTAATATTTTGGCTTTATAGAGACTGGTACTGACACTTATAACATTGTTGCTTTATCCTTAGTCTTCTTTGGCATGATAGTTCAACAGTATCAGACTAAAAGGATAAAACATAAGAAATGTTTAATTTTTGGTTGTATCCTTGAGTCAAATTACTAGCTTCTATGCTATCTATCTGCCCTTCTCTCCATGTTCACATATTTTCCAGAGAAGGTTAGAAGATAAAACCATTTTTATTTTCATCTATGTAGGCTAAGAAGTTGCATGGTAAAAAATGTTTTCAAGTCTTAGCCACATGCGGGTTTATCAGTTGACTGGAGTTCAGCCTTCAGCAGGATCTGTAGTCTCTTTAGACTCAAAGGATCTAACGAGTCATTTGCTGTTTCCCCAGTAAATGTTCCTGGAGCCCTAAAACTACCCATGAATTCACTGGTGACTGTCGGAGGCTATGTATGAAATATGGTTTTGTTTGAGCCATCACAAGGCAAGAGGGTTACTTTTCTGGGAACTCTTGGTGGAATTCCACTGATGGAGATTGCTCAGGTTATGCCAACACCCTGCCTTGGCTCAGACAGCCCTAGATTCAAATGCAGAAACCTGGAGGTACAGGAGGTGGGCATAACCTGCCAAGCCCCAAACAACAACTTGTTTTTTCCATCTTCATCCTCTTTTCCTCAGGAAGCCTGTCATACTGAAACCCTTTGATGTTTCTACTGATAAAATAAAATGTGGGCTCTTGTTCTTTGTTAGACCCAGTCTCCATCAGAGCTGGTCCCCATCAGATCCTTATTTCTGTTTCTTGTCTTAATTTCTTAAATTTCTCATACTTTTAATATTTCTAGCCTGACTCATTGCCCTAGCTTAGGAAAACTGAATAAATGTCACGAAAGTCTTGACAGGTGACTTAACTTATGCACTTTTGAGATAACCATCAGTGTTCCACTCTCTGTTTTCCACAGAAGGAGTTTGAAGAACTGACCTTATCTGATAAGCAGATTTCCCAGATAATAGCTGGGATTTCGGGTGAACACTCATTTGCTTTCCTGAGCATTTTTATAATGGAAACTTCAAATGCCATTGTATATGCAGAGAAGAAATATCTCAGAGCAGCTGGAAAATTTTTCCATCCTCTTCAAAGTACTCAATAAATAATGCTGACCCCAAAGTTAAGTCATAGACTAGGAATGAGAGTAATATTTTAAGGTCACATTACTTACTCTTTGTATATCTAAGTAACTATATCTGGATGCTTTTAAACTTTTTTTTTTCCTCAGGATTCGATTTGTTGGCTTTGTTCTGAATTTGCCACAGAAAGAGCAACCCTGACTTCAATGATGGAACTTGCTGATACTTTTGTGAAATGAGAGAAAGAGATTATGATCGAAAGTTTTCTTGGTATATTTAGATTTCCCCTTCATATTGTAAATTAAAAGATTTAAGGAATTTGGAAAGGAAAAGCCTGATATTTCATCACCAAATATGAAGTAAGAAGAAAGAACCAAACAGTAGTACACAGTAAGGTTACTTGTAGTGAACTCTTCCTTAAAAACAAAAATAAAATATCAGCAAGAAATTTTATGTGTTGTTATTAAAACAAGATAAACTCTGAAATATCTTTTGCTGTCTCCATATTGTATCATAAAATCATAAATATAGGGCTTTGCAATAAAAGGCAACATAATTCTACCTTTTATTGTTTTAGTAAATTTATGGGTAGAGAGTGGCAAATCTCACAGAATGATTGCATATCACTTTAAATTTTGTTCAATGATTTTTCTCCTTTATTTCTCAGTTCCTGTCCTATCTGATCAGCTAGGCTATTACATATCTCCACAGACACTTTGCGAAGTGTGATCTAATAGAAGTGCATGATTTACTCCTAATGATTCTAAGGAAGTCCGAGAAAAAGCCAAGAGTAAGAATCAGGAAGCAAGACTGCAAATCGCATTTTGGGAAAATCACTTAATACTCCTGAATTTTTGTTTCCTCATCTATAGAATAATGGTCTTGAATATAAATGCAGTAAGCAAAATTCTCTTCTTAAAGCATAGATGCGGAAAGCTACATTGAAGATGCCATCTGTGTCTTACTGCCTGCGTGTAAAAGAAGGGCAGAAAAAATTTATTCTAAGAGAAACCTCAGCTTTGAGGCCCCAGAATAGTAGTTTTAAAATCTTAGTGTGCCCAGGAATCTGTTTCCTGAGGAACTTATTAAAACTCACATCCTCTTAGGGCACACTGCTAAAAGTTTGATTCATGAGATCTACCCTGAGGTTTCATCTTCAGGACATACCCTGCTTGGTCTGATACAAATGATCTTGGGACCTACTTTTGGGAACCATTGCCTTTAAGGCTATGTAGCTATGAGTAGTTAGGATAAAGACCCACAAACTATAAGTTGATAAGAACCAATGTTTACCCTGAGTTTCCTGAAGCTCAGCAGATTTTGAACTTAGTCAATAATTGGCTAAATTTCTGCTGAGTGTGCTTCTGGATAAAGTTTAGCTCCTGGATGTGGGTCAAGCCTGAGAGGCTATATTTATTTTCTAGTTCTGGTGAAGGTCAAGTCATCTGGCAATTTCTTTCAGGAAAAGTCTCTCTCTGTCATTCCTTAGTATGTGATACAAGGCAAATTATCTTTCCATACGAATCTCTGTTTCTTCTCTCTAAAATGAGAGTGGGATAACATTTTTCTTAGGTTCATTATGGACAAGTTCATTGAGGACATGGTTCATGGTGGACATGTAAGAGAATGCATACAAAGCAGGGGCAGAGTGGATAGATGGCAATGATGTAGAATAAATGCCATTATTGTTAAAGGCAACAAGTGAGGTACATTTGCTTTGGTAATCAATTTTTTTAGTGTGATTTATCCTTAAATTTTCAACTTGTTCTTCAAGCACCTATTAACAACTGGTTTGCCATGAATAAAGCACCCCAATGTGTTTGGGGGTTGGGTTATATGGACAAGAAAAGGTAAATCTCAAGACAGGTAAGGTTTTATTTGACCTCAAAGGGATGTGCAGGCTGGTTGTGGGAGGCAGATACCAACCAAAACTTACTAAGTCCTTCTAACAGATATTCCTCATATACTAAATATGAAAATATATTAAAATAAGGTTAACTAAATCTTAGGTTTTATGATGCTTGCAAAAATCTGCAACCCAAAGGTAAAGAATTCCCATTTTATTGTGAAGAGATATGGCACTAGCTAAAGAGTAGACACAGTTACTTCAGTTAGAAACAGTGGTCTTCAGGGAGGAAAGAGGAGGCTCAGACCCTCGCTGTTTGCCACAGTGCCTGCCTACTTCATTAGCAATGGGCAACATCGTACTTCTAATTAAGAAGTCATTTAAAATAATTTGCAAAATGCAGGGACATGTCAAGTGTGGAAGGTTCCTCATGGAGGAGCACTTCAGGGCTAATGATGATGAGACTGACAGCAGTTGGGGGACCTCAGAATCTTGCTCTGGCAGCTTGAAAGTACACCTAATTAGCACCTGTGGTTCTGTTAAAAATAAAATAGAGGAACCAATATATGGTCCAAGGCCAGGTAATTTTCAGTGGCAAAAACTTTCATGTGCTCCAGGAATCCTGCTATTCTAAATAAATTAATCAATAACAAAGGTAAATTCTATTAACAGAGAAATGAATACCTCAACTGAAATTGCAAAGATAAATAGCTCAGAAAGCAAAGGAAGCTGCCAGATTCTCACATGGTCATTTAAATCAATAGAAGGCATTCTCTAAGACCAATTTGAATTTTGCTATTTTAGCTTGCTAAAGAAGTTACCCTAATACATGCAGTAAAGAAGGTGACAGTGCCCTATCCTTCAGTTTTGCCTCATTAAGAGGTTTTGTGATTCAAAGGAACCCCTGTTCAAATTTTTAATTTGCCATTCACTAAATGAATCATACCCACTCTTCTTTAAATATAGCTAAGCCTCCGCTGCCTTCTCTGTATGATAGAAATTTTAGAGCTTTTGTGAGAATTGGCTTTGATATAGTAGTACTGAAAAAATTAAAGCCATAATTTCTTATGTTTTCCCACCCTGGGAATTCATTTACTCAAAAAGATTTACTTTTTCAAAAATGTTTTTTGAGTACTTCTCATATTCTGGGCTCTGGGTAGGTCATGGGTAACTTTGTCATAAATATCTGAACTGTATTACTTGCATGCCAAGGTGATAATCAATAGATATACGTGCAAATGAAGACAATTCTCTTGATTTTAATATTTACTCCAGGAAGACACTGTTTCCTCAACCAGTGAACTGGTGACATTTTTCAAAATATGACAAATATTGCTGTGTTGGACAATCCCAAATAACTCTTGAAAGGGTAGGGAATAGGTTTCTCCCCATAGAATAAACCTGTATCAACAGTGAGGCTGTTGACCTGGATGTGTCATAGACTCTAAGGAATTCTCCAGGAAGAATTCTCGATGGTCAGTTGTGAATCTCTTGTTTAAAATTGCATCTACTTGCTATTTTCAGCCAAAATTCATTTGGATTTCTATAATTAATATTGTTTACTTAAAACTCAGACTCTAAACACAACACCATCATTCGAATTATCCAGGGCATGGGCTGTCTTCTCATTTTTACCTGAGTGGAAGGACTTGAAAAGCAGGATGACT
This sequence comes from Xerus rutilus, assembly GCA_028644305.1. Classification (NCBI taxonomy): domain Eukaryota; kingdom Metazoa; phylum Chordata; class Mammalia; order Rodentia; family Sciuridae; genus Xerus; species Xerus rutilus. Next base: position 40,575,735 of record CM053409.1, on the reverse strand, counting down.
AACTCAGTAGGTAGTACTTTTGCTGATTTTCCAGGTGTTATGGTTTGGATACGTGGTGTCCCCCCAAAGCTCCTGTGTTAATACAGAAATGTTCAGAGGTGAAATAATTGGAGTGTGAAAGCTGTAACATAATCAGTCAATCCTAGTTTGAATGGACTGACTGGGTGGTAACCGTAGGCAGATGGGGCATGGCTAGAGGAGGAGGGTCACTAGGAGTATACCCTGGAAGGGTACATCTGCCCTGTAGCCCTTCCCCTGCTCTCTATTTCCTGGCCACTATAAGGTGAGCAGAATTCCTCTCCTCCTTGCTGCAACCCTTCCACCATGGTGTTTTGCCTCATCTGAGGCCCAGAGCAATGGAGTCCATCAACCATGAACTGAACCTCTGACACTGTGAGCCAAAATAAGCTTTTCCCCCTTTAAGTTGTCCTCCTCAGGCATTTTGTTCACAGGGGTAAAAACTAACACACTCAGTCAATTAAAAAACTCAGTTATATGTGAGTCTAACTTCCCCAGTGATAAATGGGAAAAGAGTTTTAGGTTTTAGACAATTACCAGGTTCTTGTACCTATAAGGACTTGTGTTGTCTGTGCTAATCTTATGTAGACATCACTCAGTAGCAGTTTTCAAACTTCAGTTGCACCAGCATCACCTGGAAGGTTTGTTAAAACACAATTTTCTGACCAACCTCCATCATTTCTAATGCATTAGATGTGGAGTGGGGCCTGAGAATATTCATTCTGAGCACAGTTACAGGTGAGGCTGATGCTGCTGGTTTGGAGATCACACTGTGAGGACCACTGGATAGGAGAAAGCCAGTTTAATTTTTGTCAGATGCTGCAATTATATGAGCACTAGCCAGTACTTGTATAATAGCTGATAGCAAAATGCCTTCCCATATCATTTCATTTTATTTTCCCAGTAACCCTGGGAGGTAGGCATTATTAGTTCTGATTTATAGATGAGAACTGTACTGTAACCATTTCTGATTTTTCTCTCCTAATAGGCTGTGAGTTCTTTGAGACCAGATTTCATATCATATTCAATTTTGTATCCTCAACACATAGCAGGGTGCCTGGCAATAAATGTTTGTAGAATGAATAGAGGGATTTTCTCTAAGTCATGCAGGGAGTTTGTGGTAGAGCCCAGTTTTGAACTTGAACTCCTTAAATCTTAGTCTTGTGCTTTTCTACTCTTGGGTATACAAATCAAAAAGCAAATTTGCTCTCATATTTGGGAAAAGGCAGGCATAGTTTTTCTGTTTTATTCTGAAATCCCAGTTTAAAACACCAGCTAGTCAAGATGATTAAGATTTGTTTTGAACCATACTGTTAACCACCGAAATACAACCTGCCAGTCATATCTTATACATTTATTCTTTTTTCTTTCATCATGTCTGCTTTACTCAATGCAAGCAGTCCTCATTTTGCATGGTAGTTTAGGAGAGTAAAATTGATTGTACAAGATGCAAATATAAAATGTGATCTTAATAATCAACAAGGAAGTTACATGACTTTAAATTTTGTTTTTGCCAAACATTAAAGACTGTCTCATATATATTATAAATGCTTAGAGAAATGGAGAAAATAAGCCAATATTCATTTGTGTGTTGTAATTTAGAACACTAGAAGCATTCAGGAGTAAAATGTCTTTGTAAATAACTTGTCAAGCATAGTGCTTGCTGGCCTTCCACTTGCCATTTAACTTATATATTGAATGATCATCTTTTCTATGCCTTGGGAAATTGTCATATTTCTTTCTAAGTTTGGATCATCTTCCAAAATTTTATCCTTTACACATCCAATATTGTAAAAGAGCTCTGATAGTTCTTTCAATGTAAATTTTTTTTCTGTCACTACTTCCTTTGAGGCATCTTTTCAACTCAACCACTTTCTTCATTTATCTTGATAAATTCAGCCCAAGTTTCTTTAGTTGCACATCTAAAGTCTTTTGAATGGTGGCAGTGTCAATATTCCCATGGTCAGCTATTTCTTCTATGTCTCTTTGGAATCTGGGTGTAAATTTCACAGTAGTATTTTTTTCCCAGCTTTGGCTTCACTAGATAGCTCAACATTATTAATCAATTCATGTCCATTTATAAAACAATGAAAACATCCTTTACTGGAAATTAAAGGTTCTCTTCAGTCTCTTTTCACTTATAGTTTTCTTTCAAGTGCTAACTTCATTGCTTTGGCCTGAATGCTGGCCAAATTGATTGGGCTTTGTTTTTGATACCGGTTTTTGACCCCAAACACATGTAGATGCTCCATCTGAAGCATGGGTGCCTTTTTATTCCCTGTGCAAATTAAAATTAAAAGATGTTGAAGTGACTTGACCTGTTTCTCATATTCATTGGAAGTTTTCAATGTGGATCATACCGTTCCTTCTTGAAGGTCTTGGACTTGTTCTATCTTCTCCATTTTCAAATCTTCCTGTCACGTAAGACTTTACTTCACTTTTGGTTTCGCTGCTGCACTTGCATCTCTGTCAGTCCATTAGTTCTTTTGATTATCCATTTTTATAAAATGTCATAGAGTTTATCACATTGTAGACAAGGAAGCAACACAGTGACATGATTTCCTGTGTGTGAACTAAATAACGGATGGGGCTGGAGGAGCAATGGACAGAATGTGAAAGAAGTTATGTAGTCAGTCACTGTTCAGGAGGCACGTTGGTTTTTATGTAGTGATTTGTGGACTGAAAGTTAAGCAATGAAGTTTGGACTTCATGTAATTACTGTACTCACAGCTAATGCACTGTGTTTGAAGTTTGAGCTGTGTTATTGGGAGATTGGTATTATTTAACAAAACCATGGTAAATGAATTTAGTGCATATTGGAAATGTGTAATATGAGGATGACCTATGACTAGAAAAAGTTTATCTTCATGTCAAGATGAAAAATATTTGCATAATTTCAAAGCAACCCACTGTCAAAATAGTGTCCAAAAATATCTTCTAACTTGTTTAAAGAAACAACTTTCTTTTGCCTCCAGATGGACTGATTAAATTAAGAAAATCAGAGATACATATTTCAACATGGTTAAAAATATGTGTGTGTATATGTGTATATGTGTGTGTATAGAGAGACAGAGAGAGAGAGAGAGAGAGAGAGAGAGAGATTCATAAATTACTTTTAAAAAATTCAGTGCAACTTAAAATTGACCTGTAGAGATAAGTTTTAAAAGTTGGAAAGAATGTATAAGGACTATGCTAGGATTTGAGTTTTGTGTCATTCTAATCTTCTTCCCATGAAGTTTGATCCTTGAGTATTTCAAGGGTATAAATTAAAAGGACAAATTCTCGGCCAGAATGGTAAGCGAGGCTTTCTGATGGTTTAAAAAAATCATTGGTGTATTAGGTTCGTGATTCTTGCCTTTTTTTCATGCAAGGATTTCTTTTCTTTTCTTTTTTTTTTTACTGTGCTATGGATGGCTGTAATTGAATAGCTGTAGTGGTCAGTGGGTTTAAGGCATTAATGCATTTATTCACTGCTTAAAACAGTGCTTGCCACATAAATTGACACTCAGTAAGCACAATTTATCAAACACATACCAGATCATAGGAATGTGAAGACAATAGAGAAATTATCTTTGTGGACACAAAATGAGGATTTTCTGTATCATAATTTTCTGATGTATCTAAACTGTTGTACAATGACAGCATTAATAAAGTTTCTAAACAATTTAGTGCCTGGAGAATACTAGCAGCTCTTTTAGACCTTTGCTGACATTAATTCTGTAATCATCTGAAGCCAGGATTGGGGATAAATATTGTACTTTCTAGGTCGTTCAGTCTCATGTCTGACAAATTTTGCAGGCTGTTGGAAAATGGTCTGTGTTCCTCTTCATCAGGTTTCTCTGGGGTCACTTGGACCATATAGCATCTGGCTATCCTCAGAGATTGACCCAAGAAGTCATGACCAAAGCTAGAGTGATCAGCACTTCCTCAATTACAAAGAGCCAGTCATGACTCCACGAGGGAGGACATTACAGAAGAAGTTAATACCAGGAGATATGTATATATATGAGATATGAACCATGAGCATCCCAGTTTTTAGTGAGTAAATTGAGCTGTGACTAATAAATGGTAAAGCTGAGATTTTAATGTACACATTCAGGCTCCAGGATTCATGCTCTTAACCATCATGCCATCGGGTAAATTACACTTTAATATTTGCTATCATTATTAGGTACTTTTTCATATGTGCTTTGTGTTTATGAGCTCCTTATTAGATTCTCTTGATATATTTATTATTTCTATAGCAGCAGTACCACATTGTTTTTATTACTATAGTTTTATAATAAGTTTTTATGTCTGGGACAATTTCTTCATTTTTAAAAAAGAGATTCATAGCTCTTCTTATATTCTGATACTTCTAAAAACATTTGAGAATAGTCTGTAACATTCCCTTAGACATCTCGTTGATGCTTTGTGTGGAGTTGCACTGGATTTGTTGATCAGTTTGGGAAGAACTGATGTCTTCAAGATATTTATTTTGTCTTCCTTCCCTCAACTATTGGTATCTTTAACCATATGTATATATATGTATATATATATACATATGGTTAAAGATATGCATGGTATGCTAGGCTTTCTGATGGTTTAAAAATATATATATATACATATGGTATACACATATATATGTGTGTATGTGTATATATATGTATATATATGTAAATAAACAGATTTAGTGACTTTTCAGTTTGTTCATTTAGGGCCATACATGGTTAGTTTTGATTTCCTTTTGTGGTTGTCATTCAATCTTATGGGAAGTTTTTTGTGACTTTAGTCCTTTGCTCATCCTAGTTTCCCAGCTTGGAAAGAAATGTTGCTCCATTTGTGTCTTGTAACATGGTACCAGTACTTGGAAAATTCCTGTCAGTTTTTCTTTTCCATTTATTATAGCCCTGTACATCCTCAAAATATCCTGAGATCATTTTAACTTTTTGTTTATTGTATGTACCAACCCCAAGTTTCCTTCTTACCTCTCTAGGTTATCAGGGCTTTAAGGATGTTGATCTGGTCTGCACAGAGGAAACGCTGGTTGGAGAGGAGAGTGGAGACGAGAGGGTTATGTTGAGAACAGTTGGACATATGAGTAAAGAGGCAGCAAAACATTTAGATGATGAGTGCCAAGCCAGTGACAGCTGCCAGGAAGGTTTATTTGGGTGCATGATACAAGTCTCTTCTACTCTGAGGGCTAATACTTATCACATTTCCCACTCTAACCTCACAACTCTTCAGTCTCCTTGGGTGACCAGTGTCCCATGGAGAAACCAAGACTTGATGAACACATCTATTTTGCCATATGAAAGCTCATTTCTCTTGGGTTCATTCTATGTGAACAACCTAACATTGTTCCTTACTCTATTGACTAAATGTTGTGATCAGTGCAAATTTCTTATTTTTTAGAAAATCTAATAAGAAATTCAGCTTTTGTGTGGAGGAGTATCTCCTTAGGGTGACTTTAATACTATAGGTGCTTGATTATCATAAGGATCCCTAGAAGTTAATTGATGACATCTCAGCAAACTGAAACAAGCTTTTGAAATTTCAGAAAAATCTCTTTGAACTCTTAAATCTATTTCATTATTTATCATATATAGGAATTCCTGAATGGAAGGGGGCCCTGCACTGAAAAGGCTTGGATATTTTAATCTTAAATTTACTTGGGCTCTGATCTTAGCAAGGCCATTTAAAAATACATGTTGGTAATGAAATTTAGATAACCCAGAGGAGCCCTGTGGAGTTCTGGGAGCATGGTCATTGTGGGCAAAACTTCTTGTGAAACTCTACTGCTGAAACTGGGAATGGTACTGAGAACAGACCTGACAGAAGAGGAAAGTCCTCACAGCGTGAAACGTACCCATTGCTGTTCAGTACTTACTGGTACAATAGAGACACGAGTGCACGAACCTTCTTCTGTGTGTGTCAAGACTTGTTTTGAGCCACGCTGTTCTTCAAATACTCCATTATGATCAAACTTGTAGGCGGAAATGTGGCTGTTTTAGAAAAGGGCAATTTTTGTGTGTTTTCAGGAGTATTTGCTGAGTTTCCTAGATTTTCCAAGAGCAATTCTTCTTACTTTTTTAACTTCTCCCCCGCTAAATTAAGTTTATATCATTAGGTGCCACCATATAAGACAGAAAGATGGAATAAAGAAACAATTCCCATTTGGATGCTGTGGTTGGATAGTTGGCATAAAAAAATTGAAACTTCAACTCAGTTTTTAACTGTGCCTTTCATAAATTTGTGTGTTTGGGAGCAGAGCCGAAGTTCATGCAAATCATATCTTTCCTCTTTTCCCCGTTTGGAAGATAACCCAAGAATAGATAGTCTACTGGGGATTAGCTTCAGTTTCAAATTTTTTGTTTGAAAATCTTTTCCCCTTCTTGAACTTAAAGATTTTTACTTCTGAGGATCCTAATGAGATGAATGAGTTAGTTATCTGCAGGCTGCAGATATCTACAGGTAATGTAGGCCGAAATGGGTCTTAGCCTGTCTACTGGTGTACGCACAGTCACCAGAGACCAGCCTAGAAGCCAGGAACTTATCATTTTAAGTTGAACACCACTGTGAGACATTAAATATATACTGGGGTGTGGTTAGCTTTTTTTCATTCTGGAAACTCATCCTCATTGCTTCCCTTATCTCCTTTAGAAAAAGGATATCATGATTCATTGCTAAGACATATTTCATGTACCACAGGCATATGATTTCTTTCCTTACTTCCAAAAGGAGCAGAGAGAAAGACAGGAAAATAAATACAGGGTAAAATGTCCAAATGCATGATGGGAAAACTGATGGAGGAGCAACTTTGTGGTAAGTGAAAGATCTGCTTTCTGGTGATGCTGGACAAGTGTTTAATTTCTAGTTCTCACTGTCCTCATATGCAGACTTAGGGTTTTAAATTAAGATCCTTTTGATTGTAAAACTGCATAGTATCTTAAATGCTTCTAGGCTTCTCTCTAATGTCCTCCCACAGCAGAGCTCTCTCCATTGTAATCTGTGGGTCAGCAGAATGAACATCACCCTGGAGCTTATATGAAATATAGAATTTCAGGTCTCACTTGATATGTTCACAACTGGAATCTACATTTAACTGAATTCCCTGAGGGATTCATATTGCTCATGTAGTTTGAAAAGGTGCTCTGTGGAAAGTCTGTGATTACCTTGTTTTAAGTTAAAAAACAAACATCAATCAATCAATCAATCAATCAATCAAAGACCTCATGTAGAAATGAGATTTACTTATCCTGAGGTCTGTTCTATATTGTAGAATCTTTGGACTTTGGGAATAATTTTGAGAGCATGTAAATATTCAGTACATCCCCTCACAGATGGTTCTCTAAGCAGCTAGAGGACATTTAGAAAGGCTGTTGGATTTAAGATCAATGTACCACCTTGGTGAACGTACATCAAGACTGGACTCTTATTATGTGGTTCATTTGTTTTCCCTGAAGCACCACCAAGTACCCACGTCAGGCTCACATTAATCATGCCCTCCCTTTATGGTACATCACATTTATGAAGCACTTTTATGTCTTCTGTTTTTCACAGTAGTCCAGGACCGGTGTCCGGACAGGCATCACTGTCCCTACTTCAAGAAGGAGTACCCTGAGGCTCAGAGAAGCTAAATAATTTACGGGCGTCCCCAGGTCTTCTCCAAGCCCAAGGCTCCTACCACCCCAATGCTGCCACGCCTTTGACCGACAGCTCCGACTTTTATAGGATCCATTTTTCCTATCAGGGGCTTGCAAGATCCCTTTTCACAAGGTAGTCAGGTTTCATGCCTACTTTTAAGATCTGAGATAAAAAGAATACAAAGACCAAATTAGGGCACTGGGCTCCTGGAATTCCCAGGCACCTGGGTGGCTTCATGGTGCCTCCTGTTTATGAGTAATGTGCAGAGAATAGAGATGCTCAGCACAGGGAGAATCTTCCCAGAGTTCCTAAACATTAACTCCGCAGCTTCAGAGCTTTCGGTGAGAAAGATGCTTTCACCTCTCAATCTGCTTTTCTTTTGTCTTTTTCATTTTATGAAACATGATGCCCTCCTACTTCTGGTTCGTTCCTAGGTCTACACAGTTAACTTGTTTTAAGAAGCTAAAATCAATATTTTGCTACCCACTTGTCAGTCTATGAATACAAGTATATTTCCAATTCTTTTTCCATATAGGATCCTGTAGGGGGTCTAAATATTTTTGCACAAGAAGGGGAACACACAGAGCTTCCCCCTAATCCTACGCATGCAGCACTGGGTGATATTCAGGTATGCTCTTCATGCAGTGTTTACTGGGCAGAGCAGTTGGAGAGTGGTCAATTAAAGTGTCTGTTGGCAAGATGTTGAAAGGTGAAAAATTAGCAGGTTTGCTGATCTTTTGACCTGCACCCCACTAAAAGCTGAGTGGAAGACTATTTTGGGTCTGACTTGCCTTCATTTAGGCATATATTTCATGCTTCTTGCATTATGACAATTTGGCATGTCCAACTAATGAATCTGTCAACACATTAGAGTGGAGTTGAAGTAGGAAGGTTATGTCAAGTTGTTGTAGCCATAAAAAAAAAACAACAACAGCAAAGATGCTCTTTGAATCAGTATGAGAGCCAGTGGTTGCCATAATAGGTTTTCCCAAGGGAAAATTCATGGGATTTCTGCCACACCTCATGGAAGACTATTGCAATCAGAACTGCTGAATAATCCTGACACTTGATTTTGTGATGAGATATTTTCTGTGGCACACTCGATGTTCCTCTAAATGAAAAGTAAACCTTCTATGATAAATCAGTCTTATTTTCCCTCAAGATAGCTGTGGACAAAGGCAAGTAAATTCTGTTGTTACTTTCATTCCATCTATGGCCTTGAGATCCAGCAATCTGTGAATATTATGGCTTATTTACCTGCCTCAGAGAGACATGTTCTTTGCTTGGTACACAGTGGGCATTCTGGAAATGTTGCCTTATTAATGATGTAGTTTGTTTCTGGGGCTGTATTAGGAAAAGAGTTTTAGTAGCAGAGAATGTGCTAAAAAATTACTGCAGATGTTAGTAAAAATTCCAGGAAGTTGGGCCACTTTGGGACATCACTTGAAGCAGTGAGAAGAGAATACGTGGTTTTAGGGAACCTCTAGGTAAACTTTTTTTAAATGAGCGCTGGCAAGATATTGATACAGGATGAACCAGTAAAAGAGTGGGGTTCCTTTGTCGTCTTCTGATGATCAAGAGCCACTCTGTTGAGTGAGTATGTGAGAATATTTGTTATTCTTAGGGAGAATTTTCTTGAAAAATTCCACTCCCCACCACCACTGTTTTTTACATATAAGTTAGAAAACTATGAGTATATTGAAGTTAACACTTTTTTTCAACTATGATCAAATTTAGACTCTGTAGTATGGTTTACAAAGCCCAGTACAATCTGGTATTTTCTTGCTCTGTAGCCTACCCTTGCACACTCTGACTACTTACTTATTCATTCTTTTCTGCACAAGTTGCCTTTTTTTTTTTTTTTTGGTGGTACTAGGGATTAAACCCAGGGCCTTGTGTATGCGAGGCAGGCACTCTACTAACTGGGCTATGTCCCCAGCCCACACAGGCTGCTTTTTAACTCCTCAAGTAGCTTTTAAATTTTCTGGATAAAAGAAGGCTCAGGATGAGTATAGGTATTCCCCAGGGTGAGAGACAAATTGAAATTTGTACTTGTGGTCATGTTCCTTATGGAGAATATGAACACTAGGTCACTCATAAAGAAACGTGGGGACATATTTCAAGGTAATCAGGGCCCAGAAAAAGAAGGACAGAAGGTGGAAAGAAGTGTGGTGCTGAGTGGTATTTAACCTGCTTTCCTAATTCAATTCAACTCTCGCAAAGTTGGTATCTATAAGATTACCATGGGAATGTGATAAGGTGTTTTAAGCATGGCTTTTTTGTTTCCTTTTTAAATTGGTACACAAAAATTATACATAGCAGTGGAATTTATTGTTACATATTTCTACATGCAAACAATATAACAGTAGAATTTGGTTGGCTTCTTTCCTTACTATGTCCTTTTTTCCTCTCCTCTGCCATCCTCCTGGTCTTTCTCCTTTATTCTACTCATCTTCCTTCTGTTTTCATTAGATTCCCCAACCCCCATATTTTTTGTTTCCATCTTTTCTCTCTCTAGCTTCCATGTAAGAGAAAACATATGACCATTGATTTTCTGAGTTTGGCTTATTTCACTTCACGTAATGTTTTCAAGTGCCATTAATTTTCCTGTAAGTGATACAATTTTGTTCTTCTTTATGGTTGAATAAAACTGCAATGTGTATATATACCACATTTTCTGTATCTGTTCATCCACTGATGGGTACCTAGGCTGATTCCATAATTTGATCATTGTGAATTGTGCTGCTATAAACATGTGTATGCATGTGTTGCTATAGTATGCTGATTTTAATTCTTTAGGAGTGGTACAGCTGGGTCATATGGTGGCACCATTTGTATTTCTTCTTTCAAAAAGTGCTCTTAGTTCATTTTCCCATTTATTTATTGGGTTATTTGATTTTTTTGGTGTTAATTTTGTTTTGAGTTCTTCATATATTCTGGATCTTAATCCTCTGTTGGAAGAGTAGATTGCAAAGATTTTCTCCCATTCTGTAGGCTCTTCTTGTCCTTGTTTCCTTTTCTGTGCAGAAGTTTTTCAGTTTGGTGCCATCTCATTTATTAACTCTTGATATTATTTCCTGAGCTTTAGGAGTGTTATTGGGAAAGTTGTTGCCTATACCTGTATTTTGGAGTGTTGTCCTTTGTTTTCTTCTAGCAGTTGCAAAGTTCTGGGCTAATTCCTGGGTCTTTGATCCATTCTGAGTGTACTCTTGTGCAGGGTGAGAGATGGATCTATTCTCATTTTTCTGCATGTGGATAACCAGTTTGCCCTGCACCATTTGTTAAAAAAATCTGTCTTCTCCAACATAAGTTTTTGGTGCTTTTGTCAAGGTTCAGATGGTGGTGTCTGTATGATCTATCCCTGTCTTCTGTTCTGTTCCATTGTTCTGTGTCTATGCAATTTTTGAAGTCTGTGGTATAATTTGAATTTGGGTATTTTGATGCCTCCAACATTGTTGTTTTTTCTTAGAATTGTTAAGCGTGACATTTCATAAGAGCTCTGAAAATCCTAATTTTCTTGAGATGGTTGGCAAATTTCTTTAAAGAGTATTTTCTTGAAATTGTAAGACATAAAATACACCACTTTGCTGCAAACATGAACTTTGTGGCTGGAAATGTCACAACACACAAACTTTGTGCTTTGTAGTTTGGTAATATATATAAAAAACTCAGTTTTATACCATTGGTCTTTATAATTGTGCCTCTGAGAATAAACCTTAATTTTAATAAAAATGTAGAGAAAATTTTGTATTTGATGTTTATTATCACATCACTATGAATACAAATTGAAAACAATTTAAATGTTCAACAGCAAAATTATTATAAATGATTTTATAATGTGTGGTATATCTATAGGATGAAATATTATGCAACCATTGCAAATCATGCTTTCAAGCAATTGTTAATAAGATGGAAATATGGTGATTATGTTGCAAAATCCCAATTTTATTATAAAACTGCAAGGTAGCATACTAAATGTTAATGGTAATGTCTAGAAATTTATTATCAACTTGTTATGTCTTGGATATTGTGCTAAGAGATTAATGTACAATAGCCTCAAAACCTTTTGGGTAGGTGCTATTGTCATTTACTGGTACTTGTGGGGAGCTCAAGGTTTAGCCTTACTATTAACATTCTCATAGATTAATAACTACATAGATGGAGCTGGAATTTGCCTTTCCTCTTTCCATGTCCAAGCATACAACCTCCTCACCCATCTGTTCATTCTTTGTACATGTTGCAACGAATAAATCATTTTGAAGGAAAAATCTGATATGTTACCCTATGTTTCCCAATCTGTTTAGGATACAGACTCAAATTCTTGTCTAACTCTTAAACCTAAACTCTTTTTAAAATTTTTTAAAACTTATTTTATTTTTTTAAATGCATTTCAAGTCATAGTACCTACATAGAGCTCAATTTTCCATCTCTATGGTTGCAAACAAGATAGAGTCTCACACCATTTGTGTCTTCATACATGCACCTAGGGTAGTGATGTCCATCTTATTCCATTATTTTTGCTATTCCCATCCCCCCCACTCTCCCCTGTGCCATCCAAAGTTCCTCCATTTCTCTTATGCTCCCCATCCTTACCCCTCTTATGTATCAGCATCCACTAATCAGAGAACATTTAGCATTTGGTTTTTTGGGATTGACTTACTTCACTTAGCATGATGTTCCCCAATTCCATCCATTTACCTTAAAATGCCATAATTTTATTCTCTTTTATTGCTCAGCAATATTCCATTGTGTATATATACCACAGTTTCTTTATCCATTCATCTATTGAAGGGCATATAGGTTGCTTCCACAGTCAAACCTAAATTCTATTTCTATGAGTTTCTTTATTTTTTCTCTTTCTCTGAAAGAAGGTCACCTTCCTTCAAGCTTAGCTCCTTGGCAGTGTTTGCATTCTTAGATGTATGAGGATTTTAAAAATCATTCCCAATTACTCTTCCAATTTCAACCCTTTATGTATTCAACAAATATTTACTCAATGTGTTCAAATATGTCATCCATACCCCGAAATTTTACCTTTTAAATATCTTGTAGGTCTGTTTATTGCTTTCTATTTCAAAGTAGGCACTCTAGTCCAAGCCACCTTCTATGGGATGTTGTGTTAGTGTCCTAATCAATCTCTCTGTATTCAAGCACAACATTTCCTCCACCTGTCATTCCTTCCTTGAGCATACTGCAGCAGAGAAATCATCTTCAAGCATAAATTTGATTATTTGATTATGTGTTTGCAGTGCTCTTAAGATGAACAATCTTCTTTGATTTACAGGGCCCCTGTGGGGCCTGGCTCCGCTCTCTCTCTGTTCTCTGCTCTAGTGTTCTTCTCCTTGCTCTCTCTTGTTTTCAAGAGCCTTCTCAGAACACTTACACTATCCTCTCTCCTACCCAAAGGGCCTGTGCCTGCAGTGTTCCTCTCCTAGAACATTCATTCTCACTGTTCCTTCAAAGTTCAGCTTAACAGCCACTTTCTTAGGGAAATCCAATCTTTTCTTCCTAAAACATTTTCTCTTTGTTCTAGTTCATTATCTTCTATTATCTGTCCTGAGTACTCCCATCATAACAATCATCCCAATTTTACTTTGACGTTGTTTCAATATAGTGTGGATATTTGGTTGATACATGTATTTTTCCTGCTAGTTGATAAACTCTATAGGATCAAGGGTTATGAATGTTTTTTGCATGTCTAGCATATGTTCCAGGACTCATTAGACATGTGACAGATATGTGTTAGATGAAGTAACAGATGCCTACTCTGCAGCAGACATTACAGTAGGTGCTATCAATGAGAACTGAATAAGAAATGATAACTGCTCCCACAAGCTCACATTCTACATGAAAGACTGTAAGTTAATGGCGTGTTCTAGTTGAACATGATGCTTGCTAAGGCTGAGTTGGGAACCTGGTGCTGGTCATGAGAAGGTGCTTGACATGAGCTTGAAGAACAAGGAGGATCTGAAGAGAAAAAGGCCTGGGAAGGGGAGAGCAGTGGTGGAGGAGGAGCAGACCCACAGAAGGGACAGCTCAAGAAACCTATACAAATCAGGTCCCAGAGAGGGGATAAAGTACCCATTCCATATTGTTTGAGGTAAAATGCAAAGTAATTTATAATAGCACAAAGATTTTAATCTGAATCTTAAATATAGCATTGATATGTTAAATTATTCCTGAGAAAAATTTATTATCTTTCCAGGAAAAACTAATGCTTTTCAAATGCCAAGAATTCCAGGGAGAACTTGAACTTTACTCACCCAATTCTTGAGTGTTATAAAAGGTTCTTTATGTACTTCTTTTGTATAATTGGAGTTTCAATTTCATCCCCCAAATACATATTGATATCCAGGTCAACAAATCTTTATCATTCTCAATTAATTGCTCCATCAATTTTATAAATTGCTAAAGGTAGATGGAAACCGAATCAACTTATTTATTAAGCTTGTTCTGCAAAAAATAGGATCTACCATCTCTAGTGTTTAATTCCCACACCCTGTCCTCAGCTTTAACATCATATACAATTTCAAATAAACAACACTTTTTCCAATATTGGTATTAGATATTCAGGGAGCATGGCTTCTACTTTCTCTATACTTTGTGAGGTGGTTAAAGGCAGACTCTAAAGCCAGAATTCCAAGATCCAAAACCTGACTCTACTGCTTATGAGTGGGAAGAATTTAGGCAGGTTACTTAAACTCTCTGTGCTTCAGTTTGCATTGTTTTTAGAGTGGGAAAAATAATATTACCATACAGGATTATTATGAGGATTAAATAAATCAATATACGTAAGTTTCTTAGAACAAATAGTGTACTAAATAGACTATTTATACATATTTAAGTAAGCAAAAGCTTTTGTGAAATTTAAAGGTTATGGATATCCCCAAAAACACAAATTCAAGTGAGAATAAGTGTCATTTATATTTGTAATATATGAATGGATTTTGGGTTGACAAGTTCTCTAAAAAGTTATTGAAAAAGCTCATAAGATTGAGTTAAAGGATCTCAAGGCTTGAAGAGGCAGCTACTGGGCTGAGAATTAGGCAGGAGCAGAGAGAGTAGCAGCCCTTACAAATGTTAGCATGGTGGAGATTCATGAGTGAGTCTCATGTATGCAGTGGTCAAAATTGCAGGGCTTGATTGTGCACTGCCTGTATGCATAGGCCAGCACGATGAAAACACACTGTGCACCAGTCATGGTGTAAGCACTACAAGGGACTCCAGATAACTAGGGCATGGTGCTTGAATGCACAACTCATAATTTAGTGATGGAAATTGCGGTGTGGGGGAATCTAACACACATAAAAGTCCTAAGCCACATACATTGAGTTAAGTACTAAACTATGGTTAAAAGCAATTTGCCGAAAGATTAATTCCAAGTAACAGGAATGAGAAATCTCTTTGAGAAGATCACATTTGAGTTGGGCCCTGAAGGAAGTTTAGGATTTCAGTACATGCCACCATAGCAGAAGGATATTACAGATGGAGGATCAATGCAGACAAAGATGCCACTTCAGGGAATGGATGAACACATTTAGGGAATACTGGGTAGACCAGATGACTAGACTGTAGGGCTGAAGGAAGTTACAGTCATCTGTATATGAGGAGAGTCCGTGATCTTTGTTTATGTTTGTTTATTCCTGGCACAGGAGTACAAATCTAGCTTGCATAATGAAATCCTGCCTCATATATCTCCTTCTCCTTATCATCCACCCCATTCTGAGTGTCCTTTCTCTCCCCTTCCTCTCACATTTATGCTTTCCTGGCATAAAGACTGATTGTAATTCTCCTCTAACAGGAGACAACGGGAAACTGACAAGGGGGGATTAAAACATTGTGTGATCAAAGGCAATAAAAAGATCCATTTGAATGGGTGTCTAGCTCAGAATTCCCAAAGTGTGCTCTTCTGCAAATGTGAAATAATGTGTGTCTTCTCTAACATGCCAGGTGATGTCCATTATCCTATCTGTCTTCCTTTATCACTTAAGTTTACTCCATGTGCAACCACTATTTTAAATCCATCTTCCTTTACTAGGACCATTTTCTCTTTAACTGGGACAAAGGAATCTAAGCTTATAGCTTCTTGTGAACAGCATGAAAACCTTTTAAATTACATGGCGCTGATGGATTTTCACCCCTTCCTCTAAATACAATACATATGCTATCCCTGGGGTTCACTTAATGCTTCCTTGCTGATGATAAAACTGCTGCTTGGCACAGATGAGAGCCAAACGCACTGCATCACTGCACGCTCTCGTTCAGATTGCAGTCTAACCAGTGGAGCTGAAATGGAGAGTGGAAGCCCCCGCTCCTTGCGGCACACAGCATATTAAATGTTGTGCTTGCTAATGTTTCTCTTCTCAAATGTGAAATAATTTGCTACTGCCTCCAGATCACAGTGTCCTAAGTGGACAGGTGATTCTGAATTGTATAGCATGGACAAGCTGCAGAGGGCTCAGGGGAAAGGCTTTGAAAGGAAAAAATGATGCGAATGTTGAAATGTTCCACCTCTGGGAGAGTCCTTAACCAGAATCCTGCTTGCTTTTGGCCAGAAAGAAGTTACTGTTCTTTCACTTCCCCCTTCCTGCAAATAACCCGAGCAGCCAGCCTGCAGTTCCTGGGCTGGTTGTATATAAAATTTTATGTATGAGAAATTTGACAAGAAATGTTATTAAGTGAACACAAAGAAACTTGAATTGAATTGCTGAGAGCCAAGACAACAAAACAAAATGGACTGAGGAATATCTTGTATCCTTTGCCACAGACTATTGTGTATACCTGACTTGACCACTTCTAACAATGTCTTTGCATCCCGTGGTATAGCGAATTACAGTTTGGAAATGCTTTTACCCACTCTTATTTGAGCCTTGGAAACGGGTTCGGGAGAGAGCCTAGGCAGAGATCTTGTACTCATAGGACTGAAGGGGAAACTGAGGCACAGAAATGTGAATGGTCCATGTCTAGAAAGAAGCAACACTGGGCCTAAAACCTAGGCTTTCTGATTTAAATTTTAAATTCAATATCCATGTATCCTCTTGCCTATTTGTTGAAGCACTATTGTACCACAGGACACTTGTGGGTGGAACACACCCTTTCCAAAGCCTTCTGAGGAATCTTTTTTGCCATTGGTAGCAGCATGTTTCCATGTCAAGCTCCTGTAGCATTCATTATGTGGACCACCAAATTTGGCAAGGATTTTGAATCCTCATTTCCTATTTCTTAAATAATCGTTTGTATTGACTTCTCACACACACCCCAGGGGCAGGTGTGATGTTGGACACATAGCAAACATTTAACAGACGCTTACTGACTTCATTTACATTTTTGTTATTATAGTAAACAAAATGCATATAAGTACATAAAGAATATAACTTTACATTGAGTAAGGTGGTATATAAAAGTAATTTGTACATTTTCTCGTCACTTTGATTTTCTTAAATATCATCAACATAATGGAATACTTCATGCATTCCTGGCACATCTGACTAGTGTCTTGTAATCTTTTGGGGGCTTTGGACATTTCTGAGAATCTGATGAAAATGTAAGTTTGTATGCAAATCCAGGATGACAGCAGAAAAAGTTCATTCTTGGGTTATAATTAGTGACTCGAACATTAGGGAAAAATAAGTGCTTTTGTTGCCTGATGGTAGCCACTTTCAAACATAACCTAATTACAACACAATAAAGGGAAAGAAACTTCATCTTTCCTGATATTCCCAGTGGTGTTAAGTCAGATGGGTGCTCCTCTGCCTTAAGTTTCTGTCCTGCAACTTTTTCAGTCTTTCTACCCTCTTTTTGGTAAGAGGAGATAAAAATATTTACTTAAAATTATTCATCTAACTGTTCTTTAATATGAACCTACCATATGCCAGACACTGCTGGGTACAATAAACATTCACGTCTCTGGTGTGGGCTATTCTCTTTGTAGTCTAGAATGTGTATTTAAAAGTCTGTGAATTCTGCTTGAGGAGAAAGGTGAGTTTCTAAGTAATATTTGACATAGGGATTGAAAATAAGTGAGTGCCTTCCAGGAGTATAAGAGAAGAATGTATGATATCCTTGCAAAACACTCACTAACTGGTGCACAAGTGCAGAGACACTGCAGAATGTGGTCCATCCAGAGCAGAGTGTCTCAATGCAAGAATGGAATGGAGTGCTGGGTGAGGACATCAGTTTCTGGGAAGAGAGTCAGAGCTCAGATTGTAAAGGACCTTTGGATATGTATGTTCTTTTTCTTCCATTGTGAACAACCAGATGCAAAGCTAAATCTTGTTTAGAGATCCTTTGAATTATGGCAGGGTTAGAGTTACTGCCACTTGCTACCATTGGCAACACAAAAGGAATTATTGTATCTTGCCATGACATGGAGTCTAGAAACATAGCCACCTGAGCAAAAATACCTGCTTGTCCACTTCTAGATGTATGAACTATAAATGCTCTTCAGTGCAATAAGAACATTTCCTTGGATTCTGAAGATGTTAACCCAGCTGTTTATAAATACTGTCAATCCACAAGTAGCAGAGGGAAGCCACAGAGTGATTTATCTGGTTGCCTGAACATTTTGCAAAAAATGTTGGTGACACAGTGGATTGACACTCCTGCTGATGTTTTAAATAAGAGCTAGAATCTGTTTCCAGCTGAATGGACACATAGTCTCTGTCTCTGATTACTTATGCATCATGTAGCTTCATTCTGAATCCTTGCCATTTGTCTGTTTAATTCAGTGGAGACAGGGAACTATATTCTTCCTGTTCATTTATTTGTTCTCCAACATTGGTGGCAGATCCAATAAGGCCAAGGCCTGCATATCAGAATCTTGTGGGTAAGTCAGTCACACTTCACTGGGATCATTCTCATTAGTGTTCCTCTCTGGAACCAGCTCCAGTATCAAGTCGCTACATATATTAAGACAGCAAGTTTTTTCTCTTATCATTTAACTACCTTAGGATTTGGAAGATGTGAGCTACCTTCTCTCAGCTCTGAGAATGCAAGATTATTAAGTTGGTTTACCATAACTTCCTGGAGACTTTAAAAAAATGACTTGTAGAAGTCAAGTCTTACTGTTTTGGTCACCCTATGGACATCTTCTCTGTACCAGCTGACTCTGGCGTTAGTAGAACTATTTTGAGTGAAGAAATTGATTAAAAAAGATAATGGGGTTGTGGCGCAGTGGTAACGTGCTCGCCTAGCATGCATGAGGCACTGGGCTAGATCCTCAGCACCACATAAAAATAAAATAAAGATATTCTGTCCACCTACAACTAAAAAATAAATATTTAAAAAAAAAAGATAATGATCTTGGAAAATTTGAGGTTGAACTTCTTGAGCTTGCTTTGCTAAAGGGCTTTGCAATTGGGCAGTTTGAGATCAGGTTTTGGATAAATCTGTGCAGCCAAAGTGTCACAGATGGCAGAGCAGACAGTGGGCACAGTCCATCCATTGTTGCTGTGATATCTGCACCATTCGAATTAGTCCTACAGGCTATCTGCAGGTTTCAGGGGTTGGTTCAGCTTTCTGGGTATAGTATTGGGAGGCATTTTGTCCTAAGTGTCAATTCTTGATTCATTTGTGAGATTTCATCTATAGGATCATATGCCTTGATGAAACCTCAAAATATTAACTATTCCATTTCCCCATCCTCCTTTATTTTTTGGACCATATATCTAAGTTACAATACATGAATGGAATTGTATTCCTTTCTTTTACCGAATAAAAGCATCTATCTTGGTTACCCATTCTATTATATCCCCATGTGTAATGTGTATGTTTACTTAATTTGTGAAATTTCCATACTCCCACTTGAAGTATCTTTACTTCAGATCATGCTAAAGTTAAGTTACTTTTAACTTTAGTCTTGTGTTATTTTCATTTCTCTGAATGGATCTAAATTTTTTTAGCATTTAATAAGTATTTTTTGTATGCTTTGAATTGTACTAAATAGTTTAAAATGCATACCTGTTATACTGTCCCAACAGATACATACTATTATTTTTCACCAGTTTTGTTATGAAAACACTGAGGGTTAGAAAGATTGATAACTCCATCAAGGCCACATAGCTAATATATAGTATAGCCCAAAGTTCAGATCTGTTTTATTTCAGACTCTTAATTCCAGTCTTCACCCTTATTACTTTCAGTCCTATAATTGCTCACCAATCACAATTGCACATGTTCTGTTAATGTCTGGTCTTTTGGAGCAGCTTTTTTTTTTCTTTCTTTTTTTTAAACAATGGGGTGGGATTCTTTCAGTGAATTATGAACATTTTTTTTAATGTAAGTGACAAGAATAGCATATTACAAAATGGAAAGCACCAGAATCCATTGATGTAGTTAGTAATGGTAGGTATGTTTTTGTGAAACTTTTGTTAATAGGTATATATGTGTGTGTTATTGTGTATTGAGTCACAATGCAAAATGTGTTTATTACTGCATCATGGTAAATTTAGACCAATAATGCTATGTGTGATTTAAAAGCAGTACAAGATGACTTCCTTGTTGTCAGAATACTTGGATCTCTGTGTCAAAGTGGGAAGGGAAAATACACATATATTAATGTTGGCAAAACACAGCAAAGCCAAAGTCTGCATGTGCAGATAATGTTAAAGTTACAGTTCTCTTCTGGCACTCGCCATTTACTGTAATTTTTTCTAAAAATGTGTGCAATGCTCTCTCTTAATATTTTGAGGACAAGAAGATGTTTGTTGTCAGGATCCTCACTGTGCAGAGAAGGCACCTCAGACTTACTGAATGAAAGTGGGAGAATGAGGACAATCAGCCTGCTATGAAAGAGATGAGATTCTAAAACAGCACATCTGGAGTATGGTGAGACTTATAAGCAGCTCTCTCATTATTACCTGTTTCTTTTTTAAAGCAAATCATTCTACTCTATATGAAAGAACCTGTGCTGCAGAAATTTCCTGAGGAAGCATGTGAGATGGAATCATGGTGGCTCCTTGTCTGGAGGCCTCCTTATCAGCTTTTCCAAGGATGGAATACAAAATTTTATTTATAGGTGAATTGAGCAACGTTTACTTGAAAGGAAATATGCTGGACCCAGTTCCTTTTGCATTTTAACCTTGCAGCTTTTTGTCAGCCAAATCACTGGTATTAAATTAAAAGCAGAGTCAACACTTTATGAGTTCAAAGACCTTTCAAAAATTCCTGGTTTTTCTTCTTTAACAGAATTACATAAAGGTGTTTTGTAAAGTTCTCATGATTTTTCCAGAAACAATCTTGCACATAATTTTTGTCTTAATATTTACTATTTCAACTGTGTCAAATGATTTTTTTAACCAAAAGTACATAAACAATGAATTCTAACTTTTGTTTTCCAGGGGTTAAAGGGTTGCTTTGTTAAACAAGAAAGAGAAACCACTCAGGGGTCGCACTATCTGGATCAATCAAGAAATTTAAAAATTTGATTTGGGGTTAGTTTATTTCTTCCTAAATAAAGAAAACCCCTTATTGACCTTTTCTTCCCTTTGACTCAACATATTCTCTGAATAAATATCTATTGGCTGCCTGACGTACAGCGCACGTGGAGCTAGAGGCTGATGGTACAATGGCGGAGTGACACACCTGCTCCCGCGGAGGTTGAGAGGGGGCCAGGGATTCCCACAGGGTCATGGCTTGCCTGGAGTGCACGCAGGGACACCCCTCAGATCCGGCAGTGCAGAGGCCTGCTTCCTAGAGCAAGTGGAGTTTAGGTTGAAAAGTGAAGACAAGGAAAAGTAGGAGAATTCACTGGAACAAGAGAAGGGCGCACGAGGTACAGCAAGAGAGACATAACTCTATGTTTTGAGAATCTGTGTGACCGAATTCAACACGAGTGAGAATGCTGAGGAATGTGGCTGGGAGAGAAAGGTAGGGATAGAGGGTCCTGTAAACACTAAGTCCTGAGGGGAAGGGAAGCGTCCACGGGTTTTCATTAGAAGAGCGAGATGACAGCTAACTCAGTAGCAAGGAATGGTTCTCACCAGATCTCAAGACACCTTTCACCTTTTACTCCATTGAGAGAACAGAGCAGCCCAACCTCCTACCTCGTCTGCATCCTCCTGACCTGCCAAAGGGAAAGATCGGAGCATTATAAGCCTGCTAGACCTGTAGACTCTGCTGAAGGCAGATCAACACCAACCAAAATACCGCCCCAAATTAGATCTCTTAGCACTTGTCAGACACTGAATCCCTAGAGGAAAAAAAAATTTTTCTTTCATTTCGATATATGAGAAGAAACAACAAGAATGCTTAGGAGTCTTACGTGACAGAATGGGGAGCCATTAAGACTATAGGCTTTTAGAAAATGGGGCTGTAATTTTTTTTTCTCCAACTTCATTGAAAACAGAGTAAGAAGAAATGGGCTTATTTGGTAAAGTCTCTGTTCTACATTCCTGCGTAGTGATTCTGCTGCTTTCTGCCTGAGGGTTCTGTATTAATCACCCTAGACTTGGTCCCTAATTAGAAACATATAACATTAGACTTAGGTGCAAAAGTTTTCAACTTCTGCTGTCCCTGATATGGCTTCCTGTCTGTTTATTCTGCATTATCTACTCCTCTGGAATGCTTGGTTCTTCGTGTTTCTCATAATGCATTGCATTCCTGCCTCTTCTCACCATTCTTTAACAGTTTTAGGATCTTTCAGGAAATTATTTTCAAGTGTGTCTTAAGGTAGTTTAAAAAAACATCATTAGAAGCCAACACTTTCTCTTGGTAGTAAAATGCTGCTTCTGCACCTGCATGTATTTTTGTGTTTCTGCTTGAAATCTCAGGCACATACAGACCGCTATATGTAGGTCAATGGATGTCACTTGAATGACAAAACAAAGAAACAATTCCCAACATTGTAAAAGCAAAAATATAGCAATAACAATTATTCTGTGCAACAGAGGTCCAGGTATATCATTCTGGCAGACATGGTCGCATACACACAGACATAGTACCTTAATTAAAAGGAAATGAAAATGGAAAACAAAATCCAAATTTATGCTTAAGGACTAAATTTCTAAAAATTTCTGCATAATTTCTGCAGACATTATTACTCAATGTCTGATCAGCAGCTTGCCATGTGTCTGTTACTTTGGTTTGTCCAAATATCTGCTGTTCATTTTCTTTCGACCCTTTGACTTATAGGAGCTGGATGCTTCCCTTAGAAAACTCTATCATCACCAGATTCTGGTCCTTGTCTCAACTCCCTGCACTTGGCCTTTATTTATGCTTTTCATTTCCACCCTTTCTCAGATCTTCACTATCGAGGTCCCAGCCCTCTGCCAAAGGTTTACCAGTACCTGTGTTTCCGCTATTAATGTGGAAGCTAAGTCTTACCAAGGTCCAGGATAGGAATTTGCCAGGCCCTCTCTGGCATGCTCACAATATTTCTTCTGCTTCACTTCCACATATTTACATAGCTAACTCTGTCCCATCATTCAGGCCTCATCTCGTAAATGCCATCCTACTTAATACTTCTGCCTCAATCTCCCATTGCCTAGTTGGGAGAAGGTTAAACTCTTGCTTTAAAAAGGACTTATGATGATATTTATTTTTTTTACATGATAGTACTAGTGTAATTAGTCCAGCTTATTGGAAAATTCTTCTCCATGAAATCATTCATGGTTTCAGGACCCTCTTATTTTATGATTGTTATACCCCAGAGTATTGTCATCATCTGAATAATTAGCACTGAATTGATACTACATGGTTTCTATGCAATGGGGAGGGCATGGAACACATAGAAGAGAAATACTCAGTATCTCTTATTTTACTTTATTGCAAAAGTGGCGCATATCATTTTCTTTCTTATTTCATCAGTGAGGCTATAGTCACATGGCCACTATTTATGCAAGAGAGACTGGAAAATGTAACTAACTGTTCAGACATGTGCCTACTACAACTCTGCTCCCATAGAATGAAAAGATGGATTCTTTTGGAATATTAGCAGTCCCCATAACACTTTGTTGACAGTCACTCTACAACATGACCCTATTTTATTTCTTTATGGCATTTATCATTATCAGAATTTTATTACTTTTATTTTTATTTTTTATGCTTGGGATCCAAAATGGGTCCTCATGAATGGTAGGCAAACACTCTACCACTGAGCTACACCCCAGCTCTTAAAAATTATTTTTAATTAATGAGTCAATTTTATTTTACATGCTTACTAAATCTCTCATTAGCATATAAGATTTATAGCAGCAGAATCATATTTTATTTTGCTTATTTTTGCATCTTTAGTGCTTGACACATAGGAGATATTCACCAGAGTTTGGGGTCCTGGGACAGGGCAAGCCACTTGCTCAAGTTGAAATCTAAGTGCTTTCTCATCTATTCATCTACTAAGAGGCTTATACTTCAGGGAAGTGAGGCGCCAATCTTGGGATTGTATGCTGGAGCAGCACTTAATTGAGTTCTTGACCTTTGAGAGATGACAGACCCCCAGATTGAATTGGGTATGTTTGATTACTAGTCAGTCCTTAGCAAACATCCAGAGAGAGGAATCCCATCTGTCTGGAATGCTTAAATCAGGGCAGTAACTGGTGGCCCTATGTGTTGCAGAACTCTGCTGTCATGCCTTTGAAAGATGAAGGCAAGATTTCAGTTTCCACCATGGTTCTTTCTGCTTTCTGGGGGCATACATCTGTTTTAGCAGTCAGATCATGCTGTTCCTATTTGAGGTCAGCCTCAAGGCCTGCCTGACATAGAGATCCTGCAGGAATGAGAGCCCCTTTTTAAGGAAAGGAGGAGTTCTTGTCAAATATATTCCATTAGCGCTCTCCTTGCCTTCTCTACTCCTGTCTTTTCTGATTACCCTGACCCGACCTCGACCAGGAATTCTAGATTCTTGCCTTATCTTCATGTTTGTCTCCTGCTTTATTCTAACTCCGTCTGGTCTTAACTCTTTATCTCGTGTTCATTTCCCACTGGTGCTTATGTTAAAATTAAATTGCAAAAGAGATTACTCTAGGGTGATAAACTTTTAGTGAGAAAGGAAAAGGTATATGTTATCCATTATTGTATTCCCATTACCTAGGACTGCCTGTTACGTAGCAGGTAAGCAAAATGGTACACAAATAAGAACAATGAAAATGTATGCACATACTCTGAGAAAAAGGCAGTGAAAAAATATGGAGATCTTGTGATGAAGTAGACTGGAAATTCCGAGGTGATCTTGTGTAAAGAAGTGATGTTTAAGTTAAAATATAATGGCTCGAGTCCCCCAAAACCAAAAGCTCAATGTTCTTTCTGATAGATGCAATAGTGAAGGCTCACTAGATTGGATGGGGGAGTAGGAGGAAGGGAGGGGAGGATAGGAATGGGAAAAACAGTAGAATGATTTGGACATAACTTAGGAAACATAACATATGAATGTTCATATATAAATACATGACCAGAGTAACTCCACATGGTGTATAACTGAAAGATTGGGAGGTTACACTCCATGTCTGTATGATATATCAAAATACATTCTACTGTCATATATAACTAAAAACAACAACAACAACAAAGAGATATAACAGCTCGGAGAAGAATAGAATCTAAGGTGGTGCTGGGATTCAGAACATGCTACCCCAAAGTATGATGGCTTGGCATGCAGAGTACTTTGAATTGAAGGCGACTACAAGGGCTGCAGAAGGAAGTTCTCCTTTGCCTTCTCCTGCCATACTTTCTCCTTCTCTCTACTCCATCCCCTAAAGAAGGTCATACAAACTAGAATTCCTCTTTCCTAGGAAGGTCAGAGGAACTAGAACTATTTCCTCCAAAGCAAGCCATAAAATTTAGCAATGTCATCCTCTGAATTCTCTGAAAGTCTTCCCTGAAGACTCTTGTGTGATGGATAACCTGACCCACACCAGAAGAAGGAATGCCTCACAGAGGCTGAAGAACTTGAGCAGACAAATCTTGTTGGGTTCCTCACTCAGTTTATTATCATGAGAACTTAGCATTTTGTCCAATTACATTTCTACACAGCTGTTCATTCTTCAAATTTCCACTTAAAAATATAATTTTCCCTGGGTGTTTGGGCCTTCATTTCTGATGGTTCTTATGTCACACAGAACATTGATTAAATAAATTTGATTTTTTTCCTATTAATCTGTCTTTTGTTATGGGTGTTAGTCATGAATCTTGTAATAGGTGGAGGAATAGTTATTATGCCTTTTTATCCTTGTTTTAATCAGCTTTTTCACTGCTGTGACTAAAGGACCTGACCAGAACAACTGTAGAGGAGGAGAAGTTTATTTTAAAGTTCATGGTTTCAGAGGTCTTGGTCCATAGAAGGCCGGCTCCATTCCTCAGGGCTCAAGGTGAGACAGAACAGAGTGTGGCAGAGGGAAGCAGCTCACATGATGATCAGAGAGCCGAGAGAGAAAAACTCCACTCTCTAGATACAAAATATATACCCCATAGCCATGCCCCATCCACCTCAAATCTCAAGTCAACACCCAGTTAATCCTATCAGAGTTTAATTCACTGGTTACGTTAAGGCTATATCCAATTATTTCTCCTCTGAACCTTCTTGTATTGTCTCAGTCATGAGCTTTTGGAGGATACCTCACATCCAGACCATAACAGTCCTTATGGTAGTATGGTACCATTGCTTAAAGTAGAAATTTAGAAGGAACACCTTGGGTTCAGAACCTAATTCAACCAATTATGATCTGCATAAGTTGGCTAGGGCTGCTGTAATAAAATGCCATATCTTTATCAATAGACATATCCTTCTTATAGTTCTGGAGAATGGGCATTCCAAGTCAAGGTGGTGTTCTACTGGGGAAGGTCTTCTGACTTGCAGTTGACTGCCTTCCTGCTGTGTCCTTCCTTGACAGAGAAGCAAATCACTTCTTTTTCTTCTTATAAAGTTGCAAATAGCATCATGTAATCCAATGACCTTCTGTGATGGTCAGCTTTATGTATCAGCTTGACTGGGCACAGGATGCTCTGATATCTGATTGTTATTTCTGGGACATCTGTAAGGGCAATTCAGGAAGAGATTAGCATTTGAATAAAACAGATAATCCACACTATGTGGGCTTGAATAGAACAAAAAGGCAGAGGAAGGTTGGATTTTTCTGTCTCTGCTTGATTGTTTGACCTGAGACATTATCAATCTTCTCTTATCTTCAGCACTCCTGGTTCTTAGGCCATCTGATTCTATACCACTAACAGCACCACCAGCTCTTCCTGGGTCTCCAGCTTGCAGATGCAGATAATAGAGCTTCTCAACCTCCGTAATGGTGTGAGCCAAAATTTTATCTATCTATCTATCTATCTATCTATCTATCTATCTATCTATCTATCTATTTATCTATCTATCTATCTATCTATCTATCTATCTATCTATCATCTATTGATCCTCCATATCTCCTACTGGTTCTGTTTTTATGGAGAACTCTGAGTGGCATACCTTCCAAAGGCCCCATCTCCACATATGATCACACCAGGAGTTAGGGCCTAACCAAATGAATTTTGAGGGGGACACAATCCAGTTGATAGCATGTTCTATATAAAGTTGTTCAAGTCATTCCAGTTCATCATGCTTCATTTTCCTCATTGATAAAAGCAGAATCATTGTAGAATTTACCTCTTAGGAAGGTACTAAATAAGCCAATGATCCTAAAGTTCTTTTATTTTATTTTATTTTTTTTGACATTTTATTTTATTTTTTATTTTTTTATTTTTTTATACTTTATTTTTTTTCCTCAAAAGTTGCATTTTAATACATGTTATCAAACATAACAGAAAAAAAACAAATTTTCAGAAGCTGTACACACTAATCACTGAAAACATTTGTTGAGGCAAATAGAAAAAAATATTGTTTTTTAAATGGAGCCCAGGAACACTGCAAATGATCTTTGAAGATTTTTTAAATAAATAAGGCATACACTAGACAGATGAAAGAATATGGAAAAAACATTCTGAGGAGAGAGTAGTTTAAACATTTATGAGTACAGAAAGGAATCTGATACAAAGGGAACTATGAGTCAGAGTGGAGAGAGATGTGGGATGGAGGTAGAGGTGGCCAGGGTTTAGACCAAGTTAGACCTAGAGGGCACTGGTAAGAAAGTGTGGGTTTTGTTCTAAATGAGGTGATAAGCCTTTTTATTTTAAATTCAAATTAAAAGACTTCACTGATGTTTAAAAAAAGTTAACTTGGAAATTCTGTAGAGAATGTAAAGGAGAAAAACAGGAAGTATAGATACTGATTAAAAGGATATCCCTGATCCTGGCAAGGATAATTATGTAGCTAGAACAGGGCAGTGATGAGAATCTGGAGAAAAATTCATAGATTTTATAATATGTGGAGGTAAAAATGATAGAATTTATCAATGAATTGGATGGAAGAAGAGGGAATGTTTAGGAATCAAGAATAACACCCAGATTTCTGACTTAAGCTCTTGGCTATTTAAAGAACTGTGAGCTAGTTAATTGAAGAACACTGGGAAGGGAATAGATTTGGTGTGTGTGTGTGTGTGTGTGTGTGTAGAGATTAAAAATTCACTTTTAGACCCGTGAAACTTGTGTCATGTAAAGGCTTGTGTCCATCATAGTGGAATGTCAACTAGTTAACTGGTCAGATTAAATACGTGTAAATAAGAGTTTGGAGGTAAGCTCAAAGCCAAAAGTAAGTCTAGGAAATTAACTATGGATGGTACTTAAGATTGATTATTAGATAAAGTCACCTAGAAAGGGCATGCCAGAAAACTGTTGGAATGAGGGTGGCAAAGAGGCTTAGAATTTCCAAAGATGACCCAACTTCCCTCCTCTCCCCTTCTCTCCCCTCCCCTCCCCTCCCCTTCCCTTCCCTTCCCTTCTCTTCCCTTCCCTTTCCCTCCTTCCTTCTTTCATTCATTCATTATAAAACATTTAATTATACAAAAGTTTGAGCATGGCTACATGGTATAAGGAACAGTACTACACCTACCATCTGAACTCAACAATTAAAGATTTTTCCATGTTTTTCATCTACCTACCTACCTCTGTCTATATTTATATTGATAGTGATTTAATTTACACATATTTCTCCAAACTATTTCAAAGTTTCAGGTATTATGAAACTTTACCTCTAACCCATTTAGCAGGTACCTCCTGAAACTAAAACATTATTTTATATAACTGAAATCTTCTTACAACATTTAAGAAAATTGACAACAATTCATTACCATGATATACTATTAATTTCCATTCAAATTTACTCCATGTTGTAAACATCTTTTGTACATTTCAGATTGACAGCATTTAAAAAACAGGTGGCTGAGCAGGAGCTGTGAGGATGGACAGGTCAGGCTCTTGGTATTAAGGAAGGCAAAGGAGTTCTGGTATCAGCAAAACCCGAAAGACATGTTTGTGAGAATGCTAAATCTGTAAATACTAATGACTTTCTGCAGATAGTCTTTGTCTTAGAAAATTTGGGTCTAGGTTTATTTGTAAGAGGTTGTGTGTCTTACTGATGTCCTTTCAGACTAATGATTTACGATAAACAAGGGATATTCATGTCTCAATTGATTTGGTAAATAACCAAAGATGAGAGGGGCTAAAATCCAACATTATTTGCTGAAGGACTGTAAATTGACCTTTGCCTCTTGAATTGCATTATATCATTCCATTCTGTAGGCATTTAGTGCTTTCTTCTGGCAACCAACCTAATTTCAGAGATTCCTCTCCTCTTTAAATTTTTCACTCCCTTCATGTTCCATTAAATATGCCATTAATTTAATGTTATTTATAATCTCAGTTCTTTACTCCTCTCACCAATTAGAATGACCATATAATTTATCTCTCAAACCAGGAAAGTTGTAAAATAAAAGAACTACATGTATAAACTGAACTGTTATGGGCTGATCCACTCCATGGTCACTTTATGTATGAATAAATTACCTTATTTTTTTCTCTTCCCCTCCTCTTCCATTCCCTTCTTTATAATGGATGCCTGTTATTTTGTGAAAAATAAAAGCACACAGATCTTTCAGGAGTTCATAGCGTAAAGTGCATATTACCAACACCTTTCAAAATTTTAAGAACTTTTAAGTGGTTTATTTTCTTTTTATTTATTATTTTAAATTATTATTTTTTTGCAGTACTGGGGATTGAACTCAGGGGTGCTCTATCACTAAGCCACATCCCCAGCCCTTTTTATTTTTTATTTTGAGACAGTGTCTCACTTAGTTATTTAAAGTCTTGCTAAGTTGTTGAGACTGGCCTTGAACTTGCAATCCTGTCCTACCTCAGCCTCCTATGTCATTGGAATCAGATGTGTACCATTGTGCTCAGGTAGGTGATTTTTTGCTATGTTTTTCTTTTACTAATATTTCTGATTTCCAAGATTTTCTTCCCTTGTAAATTTCTATTTATTGCGTCATTTATATAATTTTAAAATAATTATTTTACTTTGAATAACGTACAAGTAGAGACTAAACCTCTGACTAAAACTATGTAAATTAACATATATATTAAATATATAAAATAACTGTTGAATGGTTTCACCTAAATGATGGATTATATCCATGAAATACAAAGAGCTTGTATCTTCTTATAAAAAGGGGAGTCAGTTTAGTGGAAGCGCAATTGTCAAACGTATTTGAAGAAGCCTCAATCATGGTAAACTATCAATAATTATTTGTTGAAAGAAGAAATAAACTGTGGAAGCAACCTATATGCCCTTCAATAGATGAATGGATAAAGAAACTGTGGTATATATATATAATGGAATATTAATCAACAATAAAAGAGAATAAAATTATGGCATTTGCAGGTAAATGGATGGAATTAGAGAATATCATGCTAAGTGAAGTAAGCCAATCCTAAAACACCAAAGGCTGAATGTCTTCTCTAATTAGTGGAAGCTGATACATAATGGGGCTAGGGGTGGGTATCATGTGAAAAACAGAGGAACTTGGGATAGGGCAAAGGGGAGGTAGGGGAATGGGGTAGGTATGGAGGTAGTAAAAATGGTAGAATGAGATGGACATCACTACCCTAGGTACATGTATGAAGACATGAATGGTGTGACTCTATCTTGTTTACAACCAGAGAAATGGAAAATTGTGCTCCATATGTGTACTATGACTTGAAATGCATTTTTCTGTTTTAAAAAATAAATTAAAAAAACAAACAAACAAATAGACAAATGAGCCAAGTTACAGTGTTTTAGTTTGTTCCTAAACTGGTAAGATAGCAGGTTCAACTCTCTCCTTTTCTTAAAACAATAATTTGGAAAGGAAAGGTTGAACACACAGATTTATTTTTTCTTCAACTTTTTTGCTATGATTACTGTTATGCTTTGGGTCTGGATTCATTCCCCAAAGCTCCTGTGTTGAAGGCTTGGTCCCCATTGCAGCTGTATTAGATGGTGGGTCTTTTGTGAAGTGATTGGATCATGAAGGCTCTAACTCATCAGTGGATTGCTCAATTTGGTGGATTAATATTTTGAATGCATTATTAGTGGGAAGTGGGACCTACTTGGAGGAAGTAGGTCACTGAGACATACCCTAGGGGACTTATCTTGTCCCTACCCTCTCTGCTTCACAGCTGCCATAAAGTGAGCAATTTCCTCTGCCCTGCCGCTATGCTATAATGTTCTGCCTCATCTCAGGTCCAGAGCCAGCCACACTGAAACTTCCAAAACCGTGAGTCAAAATAAACTTTTCCTCCTTTAAGTCGTCATGTCAGGAATTTTGATCACAATGATGAAAAGCCAACACAATTATTTTCTTTATTGGAATCAAAATCAGTATATAGTATATACTGAGAATGTAAAAAACAGTGTATTTTTGGGTTTTCCCTAAAAATTGCATTACAAATGGTTATATTATTATATTTGCTTTGAGACATGTTTTTAGTAAGTCAACATAATATGAATTGTTTTAAAGAAAAGTTGTCATTGATGAGATTTCTATACTTATTAAAAAAATGACCTTGAAGAACTTCAGCTTTGGAAATTATCTATTGACCTCAGCATATGCTCCAATTATCTCCTGTGTTTTCTCCTAATTTCCTGTGACTGGCAAGTGAAATGCTACATAACCCAGGGTCCCTTTCTATTAGGGCTCTGGATGTGATTTAGAGTCCACCAATAAAATACATTCATGTGAGATTTAGAAGACAGAAGGAAGGCATAGGCCATCTTCTTGCTGCTGTGGTGGCCCCAGCAAGTCTGATGGATGTGTTTCCTCTAGCTCAGTTCCATGCCCCAGTGGGAACTTACTAGCTTGTGGATTTATGAGTACTAGAAACTCCATCGGTTTTCGCCTCCTTGGTTTCCAGCCAGGGTGGAGTATTCTCAAAGCTAGTGGTGCAGTGGTGGCTCTGGGGCATAATTCCCATTTTATATCTTTTTTTGGATTAAGATACCTAAAGAGCTTTTCATTTGAATCTTGACTGACACTTATATTAAATCTTGATTGACACCACTTTATATTCAATTTTTGTCTACAACAAGATTTATTGAAGCAGGTATCTGAGTATTTAAGTTGGTTACAAGGCTTATAAGTTTTTGTTTATGAATTTATGAACTATGCTGTGAGAACCATTTCTTGTTGCTGTACATTTAGCTCATATTTGTCCTTTGAGATGCATTTGTAGATGAAAGAGTATATATGACTTAAGATATAGATAGATAGGTAAATAGAGATATATGTCTAAATTCCCTAAGATACTCTTTAGTAGGGTTGTAGAAATGAGTAATTGCAACGACTTTAAATCAGAGTTGAAAAAAATCTGTTTTAATGGTGGGAAAGAGTAAGGGAGCTTGGTAGACCACAGGAAGTGGTGGCTAAGTGGTGTTCTACATAGGGTCAGTTAAAACCTTTTAGGGTTCTAAGGCACTAAAAAATAGGATGACATCTTCTCTCTTACGTATCTATGTCTTTAAAAATAAAGACTTTGGGAGTACACTTCAAAAATATTTTTTGAAAACAGAGTAGTCAACATGGAAGGAGAAAGGGAAAAAAATTGAAAGGAGTGGTGAATAAAGGAGATGGAGTGTTCGAGATGTCACAAATCAGCTCTATCAAATCTGCTTGCATTAGTTGCTTCTGGGGCAGTGGGCTGACTGTGTTCTCCTTGGTGGCTCATCATGTGCACAGATTTCTAACTTGTATTCCAGTAAATTCTCATTCTTTCTTACCAAGGCTATCACAAAGTTCACCCCAAGCATGCAGCAATGTGCTGGCATCTGTCTTTTCAAACAGGCCTTTTGAGTAAAGGAAGAAATGGAGAAATGCAGAAACATGCCACCCCACTATCCCCAATTTTTCATCCATCATCACATTCATATATTTGAGATAAAATTTAGCTTATCCTAAGCTGGGCTTGAAGATGGGGGTGTGTTTTACTGTGAAAAACATCCTTGTCAGAATTTTCATGGTTTCATTTCTCTTTTTTTGTAGATACTGATAGGGTTAGGCAAGAATGTATTTAGAAGGCAGCAAATATCAAATTTATGTAAGCATAGCTTTATTCTCTTATATTATCTTAAAAGATAAAAAATTTTCTAGGTTTTTTTTTTTTTTTTTGGCATTCCCAATTACAGCAATTCCTTTTGAATAATTGCATGTGATCTCTCTAAGGTTTTCTTTTGTTTTATTTTGTTTTTTGCTTCATTGAATGATGATTTATTGCCACAATTTTCTACTCCATATTTTTTAAATTAAACACAACAAATTGTTTTTCTTAACTCAAAGGTCAGACATTTGATCAGATTATTTCAGTAGAATTATCAGCCTTGCTATCTCCATTTTTCTATAAATATTGATTTCTCTAATTTCCTCCTCTATAAATATATCTCAAATCTAATAACTTTTAAAATAGTCTTTCTATTAATACTATAATTTCATTTTGATGATTTTAAGATACATTTGGAAGACATAACTGATTCTCTGTCTGCTGAATGCTTTATTTCATAGACAAAATTCTTTCAGTGCTCACAAAAAAGAAATATTTATAAAGTATACTCCTAAAATATATTACAAATAATTACAAATTTTTTGAAAATTTGTAGGACTGAAGGAGACTCAGATTATTTCTGCACATTTTCAAATATCTGGATGTAGAACAGTGATTTTGTTTAGTAGATTTTTAAAAGTAATTGCCAATTTAATCTGGGGTGAATCTGTAATATCCATCAACTTACATATAATTCTAAGACCCCTTAATTGGTATTTTGTAGTTTGTTATTTCCCATGGTGTATTTCAAAGAACAGAAGTTTAAAGAGTGTTAGTGTCCTAGAGAGTCATAAAGAGATTCCTGTGGTTAAATAAGCTTTAGGCTAAATAGAATTAACTGGGCATCCTTGCTTAAAGAAGTCTCTGAAACTTTAGTACACTTCTGTGGTCTGTTTCTCCAAGAGTTCACAGTTGTTCTCAGTTATTTGATCTCAAAGAATCCTTTTTTCATGGAGCACTTTTGTGGACTTAACATTATATAAGACTTGTTGGTGAACAGGTATATAGACCAAAACGTTAAGATGAAAAGAATGGCAGAATGACATTTAAATTGATTTTTACTTTTTTTTTCTTTTGCAAAATAATAAGGAAGAGATATTTATGGTCTTCTTTGAACTCTTAAAGATCCATAGTGGCCACTCATACATACTCCTCATTGACCATGATGATGACACACTTCTCTAAACCTCCCTGAGATTCTAAATCTAACTTTCAGCAATGTGTGGCTGCCTTCATTTCTTGGTAGAGTCAACAGTGGGGAAGAAACCAGTCTCCTACAATATGGGGCATTGTTATTGATATCAGCAGAGCCTTCCTTACTGAGCTAGTATTCAGGAGAATGGGGTATTGAGTAAAGGGGTTTGTGTGGCATGAAGACTTCCCTAAATCAGCCCTAAAATTATTGTCTCAGTGTTGGAAGGGCTGTTGAGTGAGTGCAAGTGTAGAGTGGACTCTCTTTCATCATGTACCTAATGTTCTGTGGGAAATTCAGAATACTTTTTCCATTAAATTGGAGTCATTTTCTTAACCGTAGAGTCCTAGTCCATCACACCACTCTGTTACTTAATTGATTACAAAGTTACTTAGTAAATAGATTTTGCCTACCTGAAGGAATGGGAAACTCCCCAAAGAGTAGCAAGTATAAAGGAATGGGGGAATGAAAAACAAATTCTATTTCAAATATATGAAGCAAAATGGAGACATTGAATGGGCAGTTGAACACAAGAGTTTAAAGTTGTAGCAAAATTCTGCACTGAACTAGACATTTGGGAGTCATCAGCACAAAGGATGTTGAAAGCCTGGAAGGGATGAAATCATCTACTAGTCACTGTAAATGTGGAAGGAAAGGGACTCAAAGACTGATCCCTAAGGGCACACTGGTATTCAAAGAGGAGAAGGATGTAGCAAAAAGAGGCAGAGACAGGTGGCCAAGTTCTTGGAGGATAAAACCAAGAGTGTGGTATATTCTGAAAGGCAGCTGGAGGCAATGCTTCAAGAATGAGGGAAACATCATGGAGTACTTCAGAGTCAAGTCAAGAAAGATGAAAAGTAAGAGCTGCCTGCAGGATTTACAATGTTAGAGTCTTTGGAGACCTTTAGAAAGGCAGTTTCCATAAAAGGGGTGCCATGGCTGCATATTACTTTTGATGGACAATATCTTTTTGATTGCTTTTCTATAGAAATAAGCACAGTGGCTTCAGCAAAAGATTGGCTTCTTATTTCATTAATTGCCCTTGGATCAAAGTCACCGTGTAGTCCATATAAACATTTTGTTCCAGATTTGATGATGGCA
Source organism: Xerus rutilus (assembly GCA_028644305.1). NCBI lineage: Eukaryota > Metazoa > Chordata > Mammalia > Rodentia > Sciuridae > Xerus > Xerus rutilus. Next base: position 40,540,364 of record CM053409.1, on the reverse strand, counting down.
TTTAAATGAACTATCTATAAAATCTGATTATTTTTGTGGTTACAATTTTTTTTCTTCATTCGTTTGATTTAAACTGAGTTCATGTACTCAGAGGATATGCTGGATACATGATGAAAAGCTGTGAGGTAAACACTGGAAATGAAACCCCAAGACTACATTTTTTCTAACTATTTTCTCATTTTAATGAGACCTTTTCCTTGGTACCAAGGCACCATTTCTTCATAGACTACTTTGTAGTTAGCATTGTGGTAACAAAGTAAACTTGATTTTATACACTCCTATATTCTTGAAATGGCTTTAATTTACATAATTTCCATTCTTTACTCTGTGAGTTGATTTAAAAACCCACAGAACAGCAGGGTCGCACCTCTGCCATCCCGTGTCCATTGCTGACTCTCTAGACGAGCCACAATTAAGGAATTAGATCAAGTTAATTATACATCCTAATATTAAATATCTCCAGGAAAGGCAATTAGAAATGTACTAGGAAACTCTAATAGCTTTTCCTGAAACATGCAAGTTTTTTCTAATAAATATTGTAATTCAAATTTCAACCGAACTGAGGTCACACCGAGCAGTCAGAAATAGCTTCTTAATATCATTTGTATATATTTTGTATTTTCTCCTAGCTCATATTTTAGTCTGTGTGTCAAAATGGAGAAAATGAGTTACATTGTCTCTCCTTTTCCCTCTCTCATTCTCACCAGAATGAGAGCCTGAGAATGAGCTAACCTCTCAAGGTCAGTACCTAACTGCCTTGGTTTCTTCATTTGTAAAGCAGGCAGTTTCCTCTTTCTCATGTCATCTGAATGTTGGGAAGTCTGATTAGATTATAAGACTAAGTACCCTCAGATGTCAGTGGCTTCCTTGTAATAGAAGAAGGGCTGTTGTCTCTATTTGTTACTTGAACTCCATGAGGAAGTTGAGGTGTGCTGCATTCAGTAGTCTTCAAGAGAATTGGGGATCAAGTGTAACCAACTAAAAACCTAAATATCTCCTTCTGATATGAGCTTTTCTTCCGGCTCCTCAGCATTTATCATGGTAGAGTCTTTGAGTAAACTGCTAATATAGTTTCCAAAATCAAAGAAACTATAGTATGAGGCAACTGACAATGCATTCTTTTCTTCTTTTCTTTGGTTAACCTAGAGTTCATGAGATAATTTGTAAAATACAGTGCCTAGCAGGATAATCAAATAGGACTGATTTTGAACACATAGATTTTCAACCTCAGTGATTTCTACTTTTGATCATAAACATGTCTTTGGAGTAGTGGAATTTTGTCACATCCTATCCTGTAGATGGCAATGTTGTACTTGAAAAATAAACAAGTACATGCTTGAAAGAAGTCTACGTTTCCCGGACGCAGCATTGCTTAATAACCAGTGAACAGGAGCTTAATGCCAATTCAAGGTACGTTGTTCAGAAAACACATTTCAGATGGAGAGCACCTATGGAATAGATAAATATCTATAAGTGTCAGCATTTACATTTACATTTAAAATTGTGCATGGTTTTAGAGAACGTTTTGTATAACTGTGTGCTTTCTTTTAAAGTGGCCTTGTTTTTCTTTTAATAAGGCTGTATTTTAGGTCTTCTCCTTGGAGTTGTCTTCATATTACTGAAAGATAAAAAAGAATTGTCATCACTGAATCCTACAGGCTTTAAAAAATTATTTATTTATTTTTTATTTACACCATTCATTGAACCACCATAAAACCAGAGATACAAAGACAGCAGAGATGAACAGTCTAGCCTTCTCCATGGTGTCTGAGAGCATTTTGCTTTCCCGGGTCCCTGAGTCAGGCAGTGAGGTAGTCAGGCAGCGTTTTATTATTCTCAATCAGTGGATGCAATTTCAAAAGCAGCCAAGAGAGAGCCAGATGAGAAAGTTTTAATTAAAATATAAACCTTCAATAAGGCAGATATGCTAAATCACTTGCTTCTAAATTGAGATGAACATTTTAAATGTATATAAAGGCATACTACAAACTTTCAGCCGGAAAATGTAAACTAAAAAGAATCTTAGCTTTGAAAACCTAACATTTTGTTATTTGGACTTGAAAGTAGATCCCCCTCACCCCCAGTGACCAGAGAAGACAACACATGATAAAATAGAATCATAAACTATTTCCAGTCCATTTTCTCCTTCAACCATAAAATCCTTTGCATAATTATTATTGCTTAGAATCATAATTTCTTAGCAAATTTAATCCAGACATATAAAACAGTATATGCTTTCTGGTAAGAATGAGAGATTCAGAACAAAATCTGGAACTATGGAAAGAATTTTAAAATCTGATTTTAAAATTTTTCTAGAGTATCAGATTGAATAAAAATGACCCTATTTAAGAATAGAGTATAGTCTAGCCTTATTTTTCTTCCCTGAAACATACTTTTGGTTGCCGAATATTAAATTTAGTGTTAGAAACTCTTAGGAATATTCCATTTTATTGAGTGCTTGAGCTCTGTCTTTCCTTCTTTTATAGAATCATAGAGAGCACAAGAGGAGGTTGTTCAGAGATTACACAGCCTTGGGGAGGGGGTACTTGGTTGTGCTCACCTCAGTCCAAGACTTGGTAAAAGTCACTTGATTGTTATGAACCTTGTTTTTAAACTACCAAGTAGTAAAAACAACTCCCCATCTCTTAGGTATTTTGGCTAAGAAGTATTCAATAAATGATGATGGCTTTGAAAATTGTTTTCTCTGATAAATGTGCTTTTCTCTTACGATTTTTCTCCTTTTAGGAAAATAAAAATTACATTGTAGCTATCCAAGATAATATTTATTGAAATGAGTGTTGAAAGAGTGAATTATTGAAGGAAGTATTTCAGTGACATTGATTTCAAAATTTTCTTCAACCTTCCTCTCTAGGATCAAGTACAAGACAAAGAAAAATGTCTCAAAAGTCTGTGATTAAGTCATACAAAAGGGAGGAAGCAGAGCCAAAGAAAGTCAGCATACTTAAAAATTTTATTACATGTCAAGCAGAATCATGGACTTTTAGCTATTGAAGAGAATTTCTCATCGAGTTCATGCTGGACTCTGAACTCTTCATTTTTGAATGGGAACCCACTGTAGTTTTGCATTATGACTAGGCCAGGAAAATAAGTGGGTCTTCAAGCTCATTCTCAACAGAAAAGCTAATAGTCTAGTTATTTGTTTATTGTATGTTTGTTTTAAAGCAAAGAGAGTACTGAAGTTTATAGATCTTTACAAATACTCAATACTTTGCAGTTTCTCAAAGGCAGATGTTTGGTTTTAATAGCAATTCCGATGATGCAAGTCTTTGTAAATTAGTTTTTTGCTATGAAGTATATGCTTTAACTAATGATCACAAATAAACCTAATCCTATAAAATATGTGGTCAAGCTGAACAGTCTGTGGTTGAACATTGTGCTTGAAAGTCATGAGGCCATAATTCCTTTTTCTGGGTTCAATGCATTTTGTAGAACAGTTTTCAAATAAAGAAAAATGCATTTGGATTGCTCACATTGAAGGCAGGCATTTGATTTTTAAATAAAACACTGTTTCATGGACCTGTCTAACATCTAGGGTGCATTAATTTCCATCAGTACAGACCATTATCTCTAACATTGAGAGAAAGCCTACCAGATATCTGGTGTTTTATTAAACAACTTACATGATTGATCTTTCTGTGGTTAACTTACCTGGTAATTCCAATACTACAAACTCTCACCATCAACCCCATCTTTAAGAGGAATAGACTGCTAGAGATGTTAAATTGCTGGCCATCAGTTTCCAGGCAGGAAGTGGCGGGCTCTTGCAGTATGGCACAGATATAGTCTTGAGACTGGACTCTCTATAATGCTGAATAGTCCACTATCTCTAGTGAGCACCTTTCTGTGGAACTTTTGTCAAAACTCTAGCGTAGGTAGACTCTTAACAATGGCAGCATACATTCATGTTTCTTCGTCTTGGGTATGTTTAATTCTCAGTTTATGATATTGATGTCTCTACTTGCATATTTCATAGTTCAGAACATGTTATAGTTCTCCAGAGGTTACACTGTGACGTAGGATGAATTTGAAATGCCTCTTGAATGATTCATTTTACTTTAATATAGAGGGCAAAGCAGTATTACTCTTGCATGCTGTGGCATGAAATTATTTCTCATGGAAATAATTTAAAAATGCTTGTAACTTAAAAAATGTTCTCATCTTATCATCTATTTTAACATTAGCTTGAAGGCCCCAAAAGTTACATAGCTTGAGTTTATTCTTCTGGTTCACCTTAGAATTTTTATTACTAACTCTTTAAATATTGTATCCTCAGCTTTCATATAGTCTGATATAATAGGAAAGTTTTTTTCTGTTGTGTTAAAAAAAAGCCTGCTATTGAGATCTTCATTCATTAATTTATTCAAAGCCCTTGTAAAAATTCCTTGTGACAAATTTCTCTAAGATCTGAAAACTCTCCCAATAAGTTCATGGTCTACTGAATGATGAAAGATATGTAATTAATTGTGTTTTCCTTTGACCTGGATTGCTAGGAACTTAGAGTTAAAATTTGAAATCACTATTATATTTTTCCCCTGTAGAGACTTGGCATAATTTTTCTTCTTAGCTCTCCTTTTAAAGTTCTTTTAAAATCTTTTATCATGAGTTAATAGTTTTAGTTCATCTAGATACTTTTATTCCTAAGCTCTCCAAATCCTTTCAGAAAACTAAAAGGGTACAAAAAGAGTGAGGAAGAGATTCATGTAGAAATAAATAAAATAAGATGTATGTTTATTTTTCCAGAGCATATAGGAAGTTTTCTTCAATGCAATTCAATTTCAGAGTATGGTTGGCCACTTCTTTCTGTTCTTTTTCATTGTTGATACATGGATATTATGATTGTATAAGGACTTGCTGCAAAATAAAAAATTTTTAAATAAAAATACTTTTAGGCTCTATTTAAATTTTGATTCATATTTGCTTGTTTAGAACCATGTATATGATGCTGAATGGACAAGGTAAGCACTAAGTAGACATTTTAATCCTAGGAGTATTCCAAAATCATGGTGATGGGAAGAAAGATTGAGTATTTTATACTCTTCATTGATTGTGAAGACCAGAGTGCAGAGACAACATACAGAAGGAATAAAATATCTGTGAGCTATACATTTGACAACGGATAGACATCTAGAATATATAAGGAACTCCAAAAACTCAGTAGCAAACAACAACAAAAAACAAAACCCCAAACCAAATAACCTGATTTTAAAAATAAGCAATAGGCCTAAATAGACATTTTTTTGGAAGAAAGACAAATTGCCAACTGGTATATGAAAAAATGCTCAGCATCACTAACCATCAGGGAGAGGCAAATCAAGTTAGGTTATCCGCATGTGTGGATTTACCACAGTGAAACCTGCTATTGTGTGTAATTAACATGTCCCCCTCCCCCCACAAAACCCCACAATGATGCATTACCTCATCCCAGTAAGAATGACTATTATCAGAAAGACTAATGATAACAAATGCTGGCCAGGCTGTGGAGAAGTAAACTCTTGCACACTGTGGGAATGTAAATTTTCTTCTCTTAAGAAAAATGTGCCCACAACTCAAAGATGTAATCTTTCTACTTGTTTTCTTTAATTAAAATTTGTATTTTCCCATTCAGGTTATGGAATATGTGATATTTTGATAACATTATGCAGATTTTCTCCTCATAACTTTGGGTGAAGTAAGGGGCAATTCTTTATGCATAATTTAAAGTTATAATTTCCAATTATGTATATGTATATATATTTAATGTATAAACACATCTTATTGATTTCTCCAAATTCTTAATGGTGGTAATTTCCCACCTATTGCTCAACTTGTGAAAGCATACATTGTTGAGGAAAAAATTACAAATACACAAAGTAAGTAATTAAAAAATGCGCAATAGAGGCCAGTTTTTAAAGTATCATGGCATTGGGGGGGGGTGTCTTTAAAATAAGCTGGCATTTATCTATGTCATCAATGCCTCATGAAACTCTGACTCATTTCATTAGTAGAAATATTTATCCAGAAAGTCAATAAAGAATGCTGAGAGCATTTGTGAAATGCCATTGACTTTTGCAATGGCAAGAGATTCATCTCCCTAAACATGAATTGTGCTATGTCTGTGTGTCTTCCAATAAACATCTTCCCATCAGATAATTTCAATGTCAGTAAATAGAATGGAATGTGAAAATCCCTCATGTCTATTCTTCATTTCAGAACAAAAACTCTGACCTTGCCACATTTGTAGAAAGTTAATACACCTGGAAAAATTCAATACAGCTCTTTTGGCTAGAACTATAGCTGTAGTTTACATTTTGTAGACTTCTGCAAAGGTAATTTGACATCTTCATTTAAAGAAAAACACATTATATTAATAATTGCAGGAACACATGTGAATAAAGTAATCTTTTTCAATCAAATTCTTATGCTTTTATGGAATGCCTATTTTATCTTTAATGACGCGGAACCATTTTTGTCTTCCTGGAGAGGACATTATGCTTTTGTTAAATTGTGATTTTCCCCCTCAGTTGTCCCTTCCTCTCCTAAGTGCCAGAAATGTCCTGAAAAGAGAAAATAGAGAACATCGATGCCATTTTCTCAGAATATATTGTCTAGAGCACCATCGTCACATGAGTTTTTGTTATCACCTTTACTGAGGGCTCTATTCTTTGAATTTTATTATTTATTTATTCCTTTCAGTATATTTGGAAATCGGGGATATTTTCTTTTATGGAGAGAGGATGTGAAGTCAAAAAAACATTTAGATTTTTCTCATTACCTTAAAGTGGAAAAGCCGGTCAGATGGGTGAAATGTTCAGTGGAACATTGGTTCGTTGTAAAAAAACGATTTTGGACTTGACTGGCTTGGTATTTTCAGCCCCTGGGGCAAATGTTTAAGTAAAGAGAATTCAATTATTTGATTGGTGACGTTGAACATTGCTTTCCCGTGTCTCGAAGACTCTCTCACAAATTCATGTTAGAGCAAATTCTGCTTTTCTCTCACAGATCAGCTTGAATTTTATCCCCAATGTGATGTTTCTTAGATGGACATCCTTCTCACACATAGTAAGGTCTCTGTGCCATTTGCTTTCTGGGACACTACAGCTAGTGTGACTCTCCACTGTTGTTAGTGTCCCTTACTCATACTTGACACTATACTGAAGTGGTGTGAGTGCAGGGACCACAATTTATTTGGCTGTGTATCTGTATCATCCAGCACAGTTATGGAAATAGCGAAGTTGAATACAAGGAATGAGAAAATTTGGATCCTTTCACAAATATAATTGGGAAAGATATTTGCAGGGAATTTATTTGTAGTGTTCTAGTGTTTGGGTTTTAGTCTTTATACTTTCCATAAACTCATATGGAATATCAGGTTACATGTTTGAATATATATGTGCAGTTGCTCTGATAGAAATAATCTTATCTCTTATGGATTATGAATGTATGTTTTAGGATCACAGGAAAGATACTTTGCTAGTTATTGCAAAATCATTGAATGTCAATTTCTACTTTTACTTTATTTTTTGTGCTATCAAATAAGTGTGGCATAGTAGTTATTTTTCCTTCACTGTTGCTACTGAGCTTTTAGATAATGGCTTAACAATCAGTTGAGTTAAAATAAAAAAGACAGGAAATGCCAAGTGTTGTTGAAGATGGGGAACAACTGGAGTGCTCAGGCACTGTTGACAGGAGTGTAAATTGATAAAAAGTATTTTGGAGACCTGTTTGTATCTCCAAAGGTGAATATATGCATGCCCTATTGTCCATCTGTGCCATTCTTATACTTGAAACATGTAGAAATGAATATATATATTCATCAAGATATACAAGAATGTTTAGAACAGTCCTATTTGAAATCGCTCCAAATTGGAAATAAACCAAACATCCTCAACAATAGAGTGGGTTATTCTCGTGCAAAAATATGGCTATATGTCTATACAGCAATTATGATGAATGAAATGCTGCTTTATGCCACAACGTGGATGAATCTTACACATGCAACAATAATACTGCTGAAACAAAGAATCCAGACCCGAATGGGTGCATATTGTATGATTGCATTTATACACATTTCAAACACTGATGAAACTAATCTGTGCTCTTAGAGGTCAGGAGAAGAGCTACCCTTGGGAGCAGGAGAGAACAGTGATAGAATAAGGGACTTTTTGAAGGTTGTCAATATTGTTTCTCAGTCTGGGTGGCGAATCTCCAGGTATATTCAATCTGGGAAAAAATTTTGAATTACACAACTATAATCTGTACTTTTCTGTATGTTTATCATATCACATTAAAAACCAAAAATGAAATTGGGATAGAAAATTAAAATCATAATCATAGACACCTCAAATTGATATTTTGTCTTGAAAAAACATTTCAACTCACTATTCTTATACTGGACATATAGACTTTGGCTCTGTTAATAATTGTGAGATTTCCTATACCTTTAGGGTTTTTGGTATCCCATCCTTTTGACTGACAAATATGTATGAGAAAAAATTCTTGAGTAGTAGTGATACAGTTTTCTTCCTTCCCCCAAGAAATATTAAATAAAAAAAGAGCTGGGCCTGTATCTTATAGTACTATGAAATAATTACTGGTCTTTTGGACACACCATTTCTTCAGAAAGTCTTCTGCTTGCTGCATGAGTGATCCGTTCAGGCCATGTTCATAAAATGGCTCAAATAGTAGTGATGTTCTAACAAGAAAAATCCTTGACCCTTGCTGATTTGCACTTGTTTGAGGATATACATGTTACTTGTGGAATTGTCTTTTTTAAAAATAAAAATAGTTAAATAGAGCAAATGCATGTTATTCTCTGTTCCCAACTCCAAATCTCTGTGTTCATGTGTCATAGAAATGTAGTAACTTAGAAAATGACCAAAGTTCTAAACAATTGACCACCCGTAGAGAAAACTACAACATTTGTACATACTTATTAGCTAACCAAACTGTAATAAATATGTTATTTCCTTTTTTGTCAAGGTCCAAGAGAAAAGTGCTTTTATTAGCCCATTTGCCAGGCAGAGGCAGAACACACTAATATAGAACAATTAGGAAAAATCTAGAATATGAAATTCTGACACACACTTGGATGGTTCCTAATTATGTGAAGACTCAAACAGGTTCTTTTGGCAAAGGCATAAAAGGAAGCCAGAGAAACTGATGAAAGAGGTGATGTGAAAAATGTCAATACAGTATTTGTAGTTTAGGTTGGCCTTTGAGAGGTGCCATATTACATAGTATTAATTTTGAAAGATCATTTAGGCAGAGTTAATTGCTTCTCTTAAATTGCATAGTCAACAAAGATTGTTCAAATGCATGGTGCACTTTGGGCCTCAGAATTAAAAGAATTTAGTCCTTCTTTAAATTGGCCTCATAGGCCAGGGCCGTAAATGCTTCCAAAAGTGGCAGGGACAACACCAGACAGAAAAATAATCTAATAAAGGACTAGATAAATATTGTCAGAAGATATTAGATAGAAGTACTTTATGGTGGCTCGGAAGAAAAGAAAAGAGAAACAAAAATGTCAACTATGGATTCAGACTTCTGCAAAAAGTATTATGTTTGTTAAACATATATTAGCTTTTCTAAAAAAAAAAATCTCTCTTTAATTCAAGTTACCTTGTTGGAACTAGTATATTGATTACTACTGTTTCAACAATATGAACTTTGAAAGGTACATTTTCAGTCTTGTCATTGGTTAATCAGCAATTTATTTATTTTCCTCTGTGTTAGCAGCAATAAGTATGCCTCATGCATATTGAATGTGTGTGCCTGTATGAATAAAAATTCTGAGTGATGGCACTATGGGAATTTACAAAATTAGTCCTTAGAAAAATGTGGGCTGAATAAAGTCCATTTTCCCTTATCTGTAATAATGAGGATTTGGTATATCATGAAAATGAAAGTCATGTTTTAGTCTGTGGCTTCTTCTTCTTTACTAATAAATTTTTACTACGGATGCTAACAAGTGACTGATGTGGTTGACTCATCTCCTTCTTTCAACTCTCTAATGAGTAATTAAATAGCCTGAAACAGAACAATCAAAAGGTCTGGAAAATCCACATGCTAAGTAATCGGTTTTTGAAAAATGGAGAGTTCATTGTACTTAGCTCTGTTGTTAGTCAGGAATTCTCTAAGAGACTTTTTTTAGAATGGCTTTGAAACAAGGGATGCCCAGTGTACTTCTCAGGAGTGGCGCCATCAACCCAGTCAGATTTTACCATCATCTTTTCAAATACTGTTTCAAATGAAGGTAGGAAGAAGGCATGCAATCGTGCACAGTGTGCTGTTTGAGAGAATCTAGTGAAGTTCTGATCTTCCAAGCTGCTGGTCTATTCAGTTCTAATAGTCCATCATGATTAGTGAGTTCTTTCTTTGGTTGGTAATCCTCAGAATTTCCTTCCTTTCTTTCTCTTTCCTACTTTCCATTTTTTCATCATCCTCTCCCTTCCTCGATGCACAGTAATTGAGTGCTTACTGTATGTCATGCACTGTGTCAGGGTATGGAAATAGGAAGATAAAGACAAATCTTTAATCTAACTGAGTACTATCTTCAGAAACTTCCAGAAAATACATATATAATTACAAAGCAGTATGACAGTTTCAAAGGTGGGGGATGGGGGCACAGAGATGTCACTGTAGTTTGGATCTGGGATGTTTCCTAAAAACTCACAGGTTAAAGGCTTCATCCTCAGGGTGGCCCTTTGTGGTGGTGGTAGAGTATCTAAGAGGTGAAGCTTGGTGGGATGGTGTAGCTAGGTCACTGGGGATATGCACTTAAAAGAGATCTTGGAATGCCAGCCCCTTCTTCTCTCTTTCTTTTTAACTTCCTGGCTATGAGGTGAGTGGTTTTGCTTTGCCACAGATCCAAAGCAATGGGGCTAACTGATTATGGACTGGAAACCTCCAAAACTGTGAGCAAAAATAAACTTCCTTGTAAGTCATAAATTCAATGTTTCTGTAATATAAAGTATAGAGTAAGGGTGTAGTGGAAGATGAGGTTGGAAAATGAACTAAGAGCCTTCTAGTGCATTTCAGGAACTTACTAAAGGTTTTTCAGCAGGGTAGGAGAAACATGATCACCTTTGCATTTCAAAGTAGCACTCTGGTAGGATTGTGGAGACCAGGACCCACATAAGGTGGCAGCTGTAATGTGGTTGAGAACCTGCAATAAGTGCAGGTTCTGAAAAATTGACATAGAGCCACAGTTATAGGGACCAAAGGTTGGTGCATATTCAGGAGGTCAAGTCAAAAGTATATGATGGTCTATATACTCCTATATATAGGAGGGCATGTAAACAGACTATTGATTGAGGTGTACACGTGCTGAGTTCAAGTTGCATTATGGATGAACCAGTAGAATAGTTCAGCAAAGAAGTACTTTCATGGGTAGGTACTTTAAGGGAGATGTCTGTGCAGAAAATATACATTGGAGAATAGGGAGCATTTACATTTCAGTTGAAATTGTGTTACTGGGTAAAATTCTCCAGGTGCTGAGAGATTGTGGTGACAGGAGACAGGAGTCTAGAATTCTCTCTCAAAACCAAAATTTAAAGATCAGCTAGAGGAAGAATTATACCAAAAGTACAGAGGTTAGGCACAATGGAGTAAGAAAAAGGACATTTAGACACTGGTTATTTTTTAAGATTCAAGAGAACTGGGCAATAAGAGACTGGAGTATTTCAAAGACAGTGTGTCATGTGATCCCATACAGATGTTAATAAGGGATATTTGGTCAATACTAAGGATCCCGAGCAAGTTGTATTCTGCTCTGCTACAACAACCCAAAGAAGTTCTCGGAGAATGTCAGGAAAGCCAGGCCAGACCACAACAATCCAAAATAATGCAATTTATTTCCAAGTGGAGAACTGGCCTCAAACTGCAGGGTAGGAGGGCAACTTAGTTACGTGTGTTCACACTTGGAAGGGCCTTGTAGGCTTTTTAATTTCAAATAGGTGGAACACAGGGTGATGGTTTTGTTCGTTCAGTTTTTTCCATTTTTGAGGTTCACACCCAATCTCTTCATTTCATATTTTGCTATTCAGATGATGAAGACATGTGCATCCAAGGAAGAAATTCAGATCAAGTCAAAGAAGGGAAAATTTTGAATTTTTCCCAAGGCTTAGAACTTCCTAGGGCCCCCTGATAGTCTTCTAAATGAAAGTACTCTATAAGTTGCAGGTAAATACAGATGTTATTTTATTTTACTTGATTAATTAATTTATAAAAAAGAGTTCAAACTCAATCTAATTTCTAAGAAGTCCAGAATCTACCATGACTTGTTATGTTTCTATGTTCCAAATATATGTCCTAGATCTAGACTGACCTAACCAGATGGCTCCCATAGAGAGTGATATCTTTCCAATATTCTATAAGGAAAATCTCTAAAATAAATTCATTAGACTTCATAATTAGAAAGGCACTGAGGTTCTTTAGAGTAGTGTTTTTATAGAATGGAGATGATGGAAGTCAGGAATGGCAAAGAAGTGGATAGAAGCGGAGAAAGTAAAGAGTGTTGGCTACACTTTTAAGAAGTCTGGATAAAGAATGGAGGAAAGAAATACAATAATACACTGGTTATTACTGGAGGAAAAGGGCGTTTTTGTTCCTTAAAAAAAATGAGAGAATTTGTGTTATAAATTAAAGAATTGGAATAAGTACAAAAGGAAAGACAGACATTTTAGAAAGATTCATGAGTCATACAACAAGATTCTAAAGGGGATAATTGCAGTTGGGATTAAGGATACAGAGGCCATATTCTTTTTTTTTGGTACCAGGGATTGAACCCAGGGGAGTTTAACCACTGAGCTTCATCCCAGCCCTTTTTATTTTTCATTTTGAGATAAGGTCTTACTAAGTTTCTTAAGGCTTTGCTGAGTTGCCGAGGCTAGCTTTGAACTTGTGATCTTTCTACCTCAGCCTCCCTCGATGCTAGGATTAGAAGTGTGTATCACCACACCTGGCCAGAGGCCGTTTCTGATTTTCTGTTTTATCATAAGCTGCATTCAGCCATCTTTCTGAAGGCAGGCATTGCTACATGTTTGCTTTAGTCAACAAAATGAGCAGAAGCGACACGTATCAACAACTATGTATGGTCTGCCATGTTCTCTGCCCACAGCCAGGATGCGTTATGAAGGTTCAGGCGATGAAGTCACAGGAGCTTGAGTCTCTAAGCAAGAATACCATGAAGCAAAACTCTAGGCTGATCCACTAAGGTCTGTAAACCAGATCTAATGTCTGAGAAAATGGCAGGATGCATCATGATTCTTCTGACATAAACGCCTCTGCCTTTACCTTTCATGACATAAGAAATTTGGAAAAGAATCGGAAGATAGAAACAGAGTGAGATGGATCATTATTAGAGGTGAAGAGCGACATCGTATGAAATATGACACGAGCAAGAAACAAACCTTCGTTGTTTTAGACTTTTAAAATTGTTTGTTTAAAGCAGCATGGTATTGGCACCAAAACAGACACGAAGACCAATGGAACAGAATGGAAGACACAGAGACACACCCACATAAATACAGCTATCTCATCCTAGACAAAGGTGACGTAAACATACATTGCAGAAATGATAGCCTCTTCAACAAATGGTGCTGAGGAAACTGGAAATCTATGTAGCAGAATGAAATTGAACCCCTATATCTCACCCCACACAAAACTCAACTCTTAAGTGGATCAAGGACCCAGGCATTAGACCAGAGACTCTTCACTTACTAGAAGAAAAGGCCCAACTCTCCAACATGTCAGCTTAGGAACCAAATTCCTCAGTAAGACTCCCAAAGCCAAGAAGTAAATTCAAGAATCAATAAATGGGATGATATCAAACTGAAAAGCTTCTTCACAGAAAAGGAAACAATCAAGAACGTGTACAAATATCCTACAGATTGGGAGAAAAATCTTCATCACCAGTACCTCAGATAAGGCATTAATTTCCAGGATATACAAAGAACTCAAGAAACTTAATACCAGAGGAAAAAATAACCCAATCAATAGATGGGAAAAGGAACTGAACAAACACTTCACAGAAGAAGAAATACAAATGGTCAAAAATATATGAAAAAATGTTCAACATCTCTAGCAATTAGAGAAATGCAAATTAAAACTACACTGAGATTCCATCTCACTCCATTCAGAATGGCAGTTATAAAGAATACAAGCAACAATAAATGTTGGCAAGGATGTGGGGAGAAAGGTACTCTCATACATTGTTAGTGGGGCTGCAAATTTGTGCAACCACTATGGAAAGCAGTGTGGAGATTCCTTAGAAAACTTGGAATGGAACTGCCATTTGGCCCAGTTATCTCATTCCTTTGTTTATACTCACACTGTAGTAACTCGGCCACATCCATGTATGTAGCAGCACAACTCACAATAGGCAAGCTATGGAAACAACTTAGGTGCCCTTCAACAATGAATGGATAAAAAAATATGCTATATATACACGATGGAACATTACTCAGCCATAGAGAAGAATAAAATTATAGCATTTGCTGGTAAATGGATAGAGCTAGAGAATATCATGCTAAGTAAAATAAGCCAATCCCCAAAACCCAAAGAGTGAATGTTTTCTCTGATTTGTGTATGCTAACCCAAAACAAGAGAGGATGGTGAGGAGAATAATAGAAATCCATTGGTTTAGACAAAGGGAAATGAAGGAAAGGGAACAGGGAGAAATAGAATTAATTGGACATAACTTTCCTAGCCTTCTATTTAAATACACCAGCAGCATAACTCCATATCACTTACGACCACAAGAGTGGGAACCTAAATAGAATAAGTTATATACTATGTATGTATATTCTGCCAAAATATATTCTACCATCATGTATAATTAAAAATTAAAAAATAAAGACGATTGTGTTTACTATAGCATAATCCAGACTTCCTTGGCTGACATGTTAGAAATAACTCATTCATGCTCAGATACTGTCACTTACCAGGTTTTTCTTGACACCAAGGCAAGCATCATTTGTGCCTCTAATCCACAATCCACTTAAAAAGGAAAATCTTGTGCAGCCTTTAAGGTATGTTCAGTTGATGTCTGATTCATCCCTATAAGTATGTGTGTTTCTTTTGTTTTACACAGTAGTAGCTTCCCATACACATATTTCACCTAATATTTTGTCTTAAAAACATTAATGTTTTGCAATATAAACTCCACTTTCTCAACCAATTTTACATTAACAAACCTTGATGTTGATTTAAATCTCTGCTAATATGAACATTATTGAGAAAATATTCTTTTACTTGCCTTTTTATATAAAATAGAATATATCATTTGGATAAGCTATTTTAGGTGGAATTTCCAAATCAAATGTATGTGCATTAAAAATTTTAGTGGGTACTAAATTCCATGCCATAAAAGAAGTGCCTTAGAATACTTGTTTCCAATATTTCTAACATAAAATATCATCAAATATAGTATTGCTTGTTTTATTTGTGTGCGTGTGTGTGTGTGTGTGTGTGTGTGTGTGTGTGTTGGTACTGGAGATTTAACCCAGGGGTGATTTACCACTGAGGCACATCCCCAACCCTTTTGTTTTTAATTTTGAAACAGGGTGTCACTAAGTTGCTAGGGCCTCATTAAATTGTTAAGGCTGGCCTTAAACTTGTGATCCTCCTGCTTCAGCCTCCTGAGTTGCTAGGACTACAGGCATGTGTCACAGTTCCTGGCTATAAATTTACTTTTAAAAAATGAGTTTACAATAGGTTTAATAAGGCTCTCATTATAGTATAGTTGGCATTTCTTCTATTGCTGAAGTTAAATATCTCTCAATGTAATTAAACTTCTTATGTATTGTTTTCCTGTGAGCTGTTCATACCCTTTCACCACTTTTAGGTGATATTTGTCTTTTTCTTAACAATTTGAAATATATTTCTGTATATTAAGGAACTCAATTCTATGTCATAAAACTTTAAACTGTTTTTCCAAATATTATTTTTGTTTTTGCTTCACTTAATTTATGATCATTTTTGTCATATGGAAGTGTCAAATATTTAAAGCATTTATATTTTCATTATTTTATTGTGTGCACTGCAATTAACTTCCCTGTTTTCAGTTTGTAAAATTGAAATTATTATTTTCTTCTAGCATGTCTGTGATTTCATTTGTATATTTGAATCATTAATCTTTGATTAATTAGCATTTGGTGTAAGTTAAGAAATAAAATACTAACTTTATGTTGTTTTTCTTTCTTTCATTGGTAAAGCAACATGTAGTCTACATAAAAATATTAAAATAACAGATTAATATTACTTTAATTGATTTACCATTAGGAGAAAATTATGACCATTATGTTTTTTTTGATAGAGGCTATTATAAATATGCAAGTGAGAACTTAATTCCACATTTACTTTTTATTAATTACTAATGAAAGCACTAATTTGACTGCAGAGAATGGATTTTACTAATTATAGTTCTCTGTTAACATATGTTAAAAGATATTATTTCTCGAGAGTTCATTTTCTCCTAGATGAGCTGTTATCGGTCTAAAAGTTATTCTATAATTTTAATCAAAGATCTCTCAAAAACTTGAGAAACTGGAAACTGAAACTATGTTAAAAAATTGTCTGGAAATACTCCTATGCTGGTAATCAGTGACTCATCATGTGACCCTTTTGTTAAGGCAAGTAAGATAATTTATTATGAACACAGTCTCAGTGAAGATACAGAGCAACTCATAATATGCAATATTTTGTCACTTATTGATACTAGACTGTCCTATAATTTTTAAAAATAAAGGTTATTTTAGACCAGTTTTAGAATTAAAGAATCATTGTGAAAACAATGATTTAGTACAGGAAATTTATTCACTAAAATCCATTCTCTATTCAGATTTCCTAATGTCCTTGTTCTGTTCTGAAATCCCACCCAGGTACCATGTTACATTTCATTATCATAAATCCTTAACTCATGGCTTTGACAGTTTCCCCAAATTTCCATTGTTTTTCTGTCTTTGAAAAGTTTGAGGAATATTGATAAGGGCTTCTGTAGAATATCCCATGACTGGAACCTGCCTCAGTCTTTGTTCATAGGTAGACTTGGGTAATGTGTTTTTGTGAGGAAGCCACAAATGTGAAGTACAGTTCTCATGCCATCACATCAATCTAACTTACCACTGTTGGTGTTGACCTTGATCTCCTAACTGATAACAGTGTTTAACAATTTTCTCTAGTGTAAACTTTCTTTTTTCTTCATTTTCGCACAATACTCTTTGGAAAAAAGCCAGTATGTGCTGCACATACTTAAGGGGTGGGAAATTGTGGTCAACTTCCTTAAGGGTGGAATGTCTATAGAAATTATTTGGAACTCCTCTGAACAGATTTATTAATTCTTATTTGTACATTTAAAACCTTGATTTATATCCAGTGATATACTCATAGGTATTATTTTATAGTATGGGTTATAATTCACTCTGATTTTATTTTATTGCTCAAATTATTTCCCTTAACAATCATAATTTAATTTTTACTCATTGCTTTATGAATTGCTAGCTTATTTTTTATTGCTGAAAGTATTAAATTTTGTGAATATTCTACACATTATTCATTAACCTATTAAAGACATCTTGATTCCTTCCACTATGGTGATTGTGGATAAAACTTCTATAATAATTCACATGTAGGTTATTGTGTAGACATAAGATTTCAAATCAGTTGAGTAAATACTGAGGTGTGCAATTACTGGATCACACGATAAGACTACACTCTTGTAAGAACTTCTCAAGCTATCTTTCCAAGCTTTTCAAGCTGTACCATTTTGCCTTGTAAATGGCAGTTGCTGAGAGTTCATTGTTCGGCATCCTCACCAGCAATTGGTTTTGTCAGTTCAAATTTAGTCATTCTAATAAATAGAAGAGTGGCATTTAATTTTTATTTTAATTTACATTTCTCTGATCACAAATTATCTTAGTTATGCTTATTTTCTCTCTGTATATCTTTGGTTAGGTTTGGTAGTTCAGATCTTCTGATCATTTAAAAACCAGGATTGTTTTCTTATTGTTGCAAGCTCTTTGTATGTTTTGGATACAAGTCCTATATCAGATATGAACTTTGCAAAAAAAATTCTCTAAATTTGTGGTTTCTCTTTTCATTCTCTTAATAGTGTATATCAGAGAGATGTTTTTAATTTTAATAGACTCCAAGTTATCAATTTTTCTCTTTGTGGATCATACCAATGGTGTTGTATTTTAAAATATCATTACCAAATTCAAGGTCATGTGGATTTTTCTGTTGTTTATTTTAAGAAATTTTAAAGGTTTGAATTTTATAGTTTGATCTATGATCCATTTTGATTTGATTTTTGTGAAAGGTGCAAGTCTGTGCCTGGATTTAGTTTCTGGCATGTGAATATTCAGTTGTTCCAGAATCATTTTTTTAAAAAAAGACTACCCTTTCTCTACTAAATCGTGTTTGCTCCCTTTGGCAAAAATCATTGGCTCTATTTGTGTGAGTGTTTCTGGGCTCTCTATTCTGCTCTGTTGAACCATGTGTCTTTTCTTTTGCCAGCATCACAGACTTGATTACTGTAGCCTTATGTAAGCTTTGAAATTGACAATCTAAGTCCTCTAGGTTTGATCTACTTTTTCAGGATTGTGTTGACTATACTAGATCTTTTAATGTTTCACATAAACTTTAGAATCAGTTTGTTCATTTCTACAAAATAGCTTACTTGGATTATAAATGAGATTGCATCGAATCTATAGATCAATTTTGGGATAGACTGACAACTTTGTAATACTGCATCTTCTAGTTCCTAAATATGAAATATCTTTCTGGTTATTTAGGTCTTCTTTGATTTGTTTCATAAGAGACTTATAATTTTGTACATAAAGATTTTATATTATTAGATTTACATTGGCTTCCATTTGGAGAGTGTTAATGATACTGTTTTGTAAATTCAAATTGCAACTATTCATTGCTGCTGTGTTAGACAGAATAATAGCCCCAAAGATGTTCACATTCTCATGTCTAGAACCTGTGACTGCTAAACCTTACATTGAAAAATGAACTATTTAGATGTGATTCAGGATCTCAAGGTGAAGAGATTATTTTGCATGATATGGTCCAGTGTGTTAGGATCTTTATAAGGGAGAGGTAGATGAGTCAGAGTCCAAAAGGGAAGTGTGACAAAGGAGATATGCTTGAGAATCAGGGAGATATTTGATTATATTATGGCATTGGTTTTGAAGATGGGTTAAATTACCATGAGCCAAATAATTCAATTGGCCTTTTGAAAAGCTAGAAAGAAAAGAGATTCCCCATTAGAGTCTCCAGAAAGAATACAGCCTTGCTGACAGTGAAACATTATTTCACTAAAGATATTTAATGCTTCTGCAAATAGGAAGTTTTAATTCTTCTGTTCCAATTCATATATGTCTTAACCTGTTTAGGATGCCATAATGAGAAAACATAAACTTGATGACTATCAACAAGAGAAATTTATTTCTTAAAGTCTGGAGGCTGCGAAGTCGGAGATCCAGACCCTGGCAGGCTTGGTGTCTGGTGAGGACCTGCCTCCTCACAGCCAGTTTTCTCTTTCTAGCTTCACTAGGTGGAAATATGAGAAATGTCTGCTTAGAAGGACAATAATCCTGTCAATTAGGGCGTTACAATTAGGGCTTTACTGTGACCTAAAGATCTCCCAGAGTTCCCATTTCCCAATACTGTTCACTTGGGAGTGAGAATTTCAATATGAGGATTTTGGGGGAGATATAAATATTCAGACCATGCTAGTATACATTATATTTTTTCTTTCCTATTGAACTGTCTACAAATTCCAGTACCATCTTGGATGGGAGTATCAAGAAAGGACGTCCTTGCCCTTTTCCCAAGCTTAGAGAGAAACTCCAACCATTAATTATGATGCTAGCTATAGGTTATTTTGTAAATGCTATTTATTAAATTGAGGGTGCTCCTCCTTTGTTTCTATTTTGCTCAAAAAAAATTTAAAATCATGAATTGATGCTGGATTTTGTGAAATGCTTTTCTATGTCAATTGAGATTCTATGGTTTTTCTTCTTTCTTTGTTGACGTGGTGGACTATGTTGATAGATTTTTAAATTCAGAATCAGTCTTTGCTACCTGGAATATATCCCACTTAATCTTGGTATATATTTATTTATTTTTAAATGATGTTGGGTTGGATTTGCTAAGCTTTTGTTGAGTCTATTTGCATCCATTTTCTTAATGATATTATTTTAAAGATTTCTTTTCTCTAAATGTCTTTGTCTAGTTTTGGTGCCAGTACAAAATGCTGGCCTCAGGGAATTAATTAGTCCATCTTTCCTCTGCTTTTATTTTCTGGGAGAGACTGTGGAGAATTGGCATCATTTCTTCCTTGAATGTTTGGTAGAATTCACTGATGAAATAATCTGGGCCTGTGCTTTCATTTTTGAAAGAGTGATTTTTAAATTATCAGTCTCCTCAAACTGCCTGAAATATTGCCACAGACTGAATGGCTTTGACAATGGATATTTATATTCTCACAGTTCTGGAGGCTGCAAGTCTGAGGTCAGGGTACCAGTATGGCTGGATTTCTGGTGAGGGCACTCCTCCTGGCTTGCAGACAAATGCTTTCATGCTATATCCTCATATTGGGGAGGGTGGGAGGGAATCAGGGAGGGAGAGAGAGAAAGAAAAAGAGAAGAAGGGAGGGAGACTGAAACTAAAAGAGTGTGTCTCTTACAAGGCACCTGGCCTCATAAGAGGGCTTCACTTTCATGAGCTCATCTAACCCTAGGTTCCTCCCAAAGGCTCCATTTCAAATACCATTGCATTGGGGTAGGGCCTCAACATTTGAATTCAGCAGGGTAAGGGAGGGGGATAACATAAACATTCAGCCAGAAATAATTGATTTAATTTTATTAACAGATATAGTACTATTTCTTCTTAAATCAGTTTTAATAGCATGTATCTTTCAAGAAATTATTTCAGCCTGGTGCAGTAACATATGCCTGTAATCCCAGCTCTCCAGAGGCTGAGTGTAGGCTTATGGCTTTGCATCTTTTCTATTTTTACTTAATTCCACAATTTTCTTGTAAGCATTGCTTTTACTCAACCCCACAAATTCTGATAAGTTGTATTTTCATTGTCCTTGACTTCAAATATCATTTAATTTCTCTGAGACTTTATTGTCTTATTATTATTTATGAGTGTGTTTAATTTCTAAATATTTGATCAATTTCCAGACACCTTTCTTTTTGTATTGATTTCTAGTTTCAATTCTGTTGTGGTCCGAGTATATACTTGTTTGACTTCTGTATTTTTGAATTGGTTAATGTTTTATCATGTGGAATATTTCATATGAGCCTAAGAAGAATGTGCATTCTGCTTTTATCAGATGGAGTATTACAAAAATGTTACCTAGATAAAATTGGTTGATATTGCCATAATGAAGGAGAGATGTTTAAGTCTCCAAATCTAACAGTGGGTTTGTCTCACTTGTCTTGAAGTTCTATCTGATTTTGCCTTGCATATTTTGATGTTCTGTTGTTAGGTCCCTACATATTTAGGAGTTTTTGTGTATTCCTAGAGAATCAACCCTTTATCATGAAGTCATTCTCTTCTTTACTCATGAAAATTTTTCTTATTAAGAAGGCTGCTTTGTCTCAGATTAATAAAACTACTCTAGTTTTCTTTTGGTTAGTGTAAGCATGGTACGTCTTTCTCCATCCCTGTACATTTATCCTCTCAGAGTCTGCAGACCAAGTGGATTTCTCGTATGCAGCATACATTGCATCTGATTCATCGATCCACTGTGACAATATGTATCTTTTAATTGACATGTGGATCATTTATGATCAAAGTGATTATTGATAGATTGACATCAATCATGTTTGTAACTGTTTCTTATTTGTTGCCAGAAGCTGCTACTTCTGCTCTCTCTGGTTTTAATGGAGAATTTTATGTGACACATTTTATTTTCTATCTCAGCATATCATCCTACTGTTGCAAGAATTGTTCATGGTGATCCTAGGATTTACATTCTTCATTTTTAACTAATCCAAGTCCACCTTCCCATAGCAGTACTCCATTTCTATGGAGTGGAAGGGTGTGGTGGTGGAGGACTCCCAATCTGCTCCTGCCACATTCCATGGCACTACTTTCATTCTTTTGATATCAGAAGTGATATCACCCCCTACCTAGTTACCATTAAATGAATTGTCATCCATAGGTCCTATTAAAAAGTATGAAAAATAATACATTTGTATTCCTTAATTTGTTCTTTGTGGTTATAATATTTGGTATTTTTCCTTCTGCATGGAGATAATTTGGCATAATAGGTCTGTTGGCAATGAATTTCTTGGTTTTTCTCTGAGAAAGTTTGTCTTTCATTTTCTTTTAAAAATTTTTTTAAATTATACATGGACACAGTGTCTTTATTTTTGTTTTACTTATTTTTATGTGGTGTTGAGGATGGAACCCAGTGCCTCACACGTGCGAGGCAAGCGCTCTGCCACTGAGCCACAACCTCAGCCCCTGTCTTTCATTTTCAAAGAACTGTTTCTTTGGATATAGAATTCTAGGATTTTTTTTCTTTTAGCACTTAAAATAGTTGGCTGTTTTTAATAATTTAAATATTGCTTGAATCGTTCCTGAGATGTCCACTGTCGTTGTTCCCCTTGTTCCTCTCTAGATAAGGTATTTCATTTTCCTCAGCTCCTTTCAAGATTTTCCCTTTGTGTTTGGTTTTCTGCAGTTTGAATATGATATACCTGGGTATGGTATTTTGTAGAGAAAGAAGAGAGAAGTTATTTATTTTTCAGGATATCTCTGTGCTTCCTTGATCTGTGATTTAATGTTTGTCACTAATTTGGGGAATTGTGGTCATATTGCTTCAAGTTTCCTCTGCTCCCTTTTCTCTTTCTTTCTTTTTTTTTTTCCTCTAGTGTTCTACTATTTTACAGCTTTTCAGAGTATCCCACAATTATTGGCTGTTCTGTTCTGATTTTTGTATTCTATCTTTGCATTTAGTTTGGGAAGTTATATTTCTCTTTCTTTAAGCTCATTAATTATTTTCTTAGGTTGAGTCTACAGATGAGCCCACCAAAGGCATTCTTAATATACCTTGATTTGGATTTCTAGCACTTCAACCAGCTCATCGAAACTGTCAGTCAAGTGTGGCTCCAGTGGCTCCAGTGACCTTTGCTTCACGTAATCTTGGGTCTGGGTGGCAATTTGCCTTCAAACCTAATTTCTCTGATGAGTGTGAGAAAAGCCATTGATTTTCATTTTATATAGCTAAAACTAGAAATCTCTGCCCAAGAAATTTTAACTAAACTATACCGGAAAAAAAGACAAATTAGAACTTTAAGATCTTTCCACCAGAAGTTCAAGGATTGAGAATCAGTTCTGCGATCTTAATTTTTTTTTTACCTAAACTGGAATTTAGCATTTTCTTCAATTATAAACATAAGTAACAAACCATAATAATATTGGCTGTACCTGTGACATTGTTACCAAAGGAACTCACACATATTTCCATATCAGTTTTATAGCTTTTGCTGAAAATCACAATATCATTTACATTCAACACTGAAAAATGTCAGTTAATAGACTCAACACTTGATCTCATTAATTAATGTGCTAGTGAAGAAGCACACATCGAACTACATAATAAATTGGTTTTTAAAAACTGTTACTAACTATAGTAAGATACAATTGTTTCCCTTTTAATTCTATTCATTTTTATTTTATAATGCAAACATTATTCTGAAGAGGTATGGTAGGAAGAATTATGACCCTTAAAGATGTCCACACCCTAATTCCTAGTACTTGTGAATTTAAAAGGAACTTTCCAGACACAATTTAAATTAAGGACTTTGAGATGAGGAGGTGATCCTAAATCATCCAGAGGGCCCAATTTCATCATACAAGTTTCTAAAAGTGAGTGAGAGCACTGTGGCTCAGTGGTTGAATACCCCTGAGTTCAATCTCTGGTACCATAAATAAATAAATAAATAAATAAATAAATAAATAAATATGAATGAGAGGACTGGTGTGGTGGCACGTCTCTGTAATCTCAGGGGCTCGGGAGGCCTGAGGCAGGAGGATCACAAATTCAAAGCCAGTCTCAGCAACTTAGCAAGGTCCTGATCAACTTTGTGAGACTCTGTCTCAAAATTAAAGAAAAAAGGGTTAAGGATGTGGCTCAGTGTTTAAGCACCCCTGAATTGAATCCCTGGTACAAAAACAAAAAATGTGAACAAGAAAGGGAGAGTATTGTGTCTAAGAGATGCAACCTGTGTAGAACAAAGTCTGATTTTTTTGTTATTGAAGATGGAGGAAGGAGATCATGAACCAAAAGATGCAATGAGAAAGACCCTCAGCTACAGATGGCAAGGAGATGAGGACCTTTGGTCCTATGGCTTCAGGGAATTAGAATGTATCAACAATACATACAACGGGGAAACAGATGGTCTCCTGAAACCTCCAGAAATGAATACTGCCTGCTCACATCTTGATTTTAATCTGGTGAGACCCGTACTGGATTTCTGACCTACAGAATTAAAATAACATGTATTATTTTCAGTCACTATCTACACACACCAAAAACTACAAATCTTGCTTTAACATCACAACCCCAATATGCTCTGAAAGGTAAAAATCATACAATGAAATAATGGACGGTTATTAAAACGTTTCAAATTTTGGCATTGAAAATGATGATTCTGTCTATGCTAATAAAGATATAAAACAATTATACTGTCTCTTTTATCCCTTCTAATTTGATTCCTTTATTTTCTAACTCCAAGCCTGTGGCTGATTATGATAATTTAATTTTTTTCAGATATTATGCTCTATGTATAAACTCAGGCACCTAATTTAAGAATAGCTTTTAAGGAATTGATTGCCATAAGCTATCGATGGAATATAAGCTTATATCATTGAAAAATGCATATGGGTGAGAAGATTGTGCCAGCAAAATCTAATGAGGAAAATGATGTATTAGAAATACAGAGGAGTAATGGTTTGTCTGACTATGCTTCTTAGGTTGGAATAAATTACATTCTGTTATAGTTTCAATATCCCTTGGTAAGTTGGCTTTAAAGTAGTATCACTGTGTATTCTTTATGAGAAAGAGTTTTTGAAAGCAATAATCAGAGTACCATGAAACTTTTAAACACCCATTAGAATTAGGGAGTGGTAGAAATCTAAATTACAAGGCTGCAGGAATATTGCAATATTCCTACCAGATAATTAAAGTCCATAGGTGGTTTTGTGGGGCAACAATTCTTGAAAAAGAAATCTCTGTTTTTGTTTTTTTTCCCTTGGAATATACTTTCTTTTTCTTCATATTTTTTTATTTGTGCATTACAGTTGTAAATAATGGTGGCATTTGTTGTTACATATCTGTGCATGCCCATAATACAACAATATAATCCCATGAATATCATTTCCTTAGTGTTTCCATTTTCCCTCCCCAACTCCCTCACCCTGGTCCCTTTTTCCAATCTACTGATCTTCCTTGGATTTTCATGATATCCACTCCACCTTTCTTTTCCTTTTTCCTCTCTGGCTTCCACATATGAGAGAAAACACATGACCCTTGACCTTCTGAGTTTGGCTTATTTCACTCAACACAAGGTTCTCAAGTTCCATCCAGTTTCCTGAAAATTACAAAATTTTATTATTTTCTTTATGGCTGAATAAAACTCACATTTTCTTTACCTTGGAATATGATTTCTAATTATTTAACTTCAGCACCTGTATTTCGTATAGTTTGTTAAAATATATCTTTTATTCATAACTTTTTAGTTCCAGGATCCCTTAGTCTAATCACTAAAACAACATTTTCTAAGAGCTTGCTCCTCAAATTGGCAAATTTAGGTAAGAAAAGATAGCACACCATTCAAAGAATGGTTTGATATCTTTCAATCAGTCTTAATTCCAAGTTACAGTTCCCTTTGTTCTAAAAGATTCATGGAAAGCCCTCCTTGTTAAGATCCTGTATTGCTTCAGCTCTCTGCTATTTGTTTCCTTCTCTGAAAAATATCCCTAAATGTTTGGGATTCATAAACATTGACTTGAATCTCAAGCATTCGTTCCTTCATTCATTCAGCACTGTTGAAGTGTTGGGCATGTGCCAGTCATGATGCTAAGCTCTGCAGATGGAACAAGGAAGGGGGCTCTGACCATGTTCTCAGTTTGCAAGAAAATGTATGTGAAAATAGTTATCACACACCATGATAAGCATTGCAGGACAAGCTGGGGAGTCCATCATGTATTTATGATTATATAATTATTGGGATTGTGTCCTCTCTTTAGCTGGTATTTAATCCCCTAAAGTACTTCCTGCTTGTCTTCTAGCGTTTGCTACACTGACTTGTACACCATGTCTGGTTTAAATTAAGGCTTCCTCATACAACTTTGTTTCTCTTATTTTGCTCCCTGCTATTCACAGTGAGAAAAAATTTCTTCTTAGTTCAGTGCTAGATTTTTTTGTTAGTAGAGAGTGGTGGTTAAAAGACAGGCTCAGGATCTAGATTAGATCTTTTGAATCCTGACCCTACCATTGGGGGAGGGGTCAAGTTTTATAAACTCTAAGTGCCTCAATTTCCTCATCCACAACATGGCAATGATAAAAGTACATTCTACAGTATTCTTGTAGGTTATAAATGAGATAATGTATGTAAAGTGCCTGGTATATAGTAGGCCTTTCATGAATAGTGGCGTTATTACTTTAGAACAGAACAGAGGCCATTCTTTTGGTTATAGACTTGCTACTGATAATAGATTTGTTGCTTTTATTTTTGATTACATATGATTTCCAAAGGGTATTTGTAACATAGTGTAAGGAGTTCCTTAGCCAGAACTAAATGGAAGGTATGGCTAAGTCTCAGATCTCCAACTCCTAGAGGAGGAGGCAGGTCTGAGTTGCCTGCAAGTCTGGCTCCTGCTCATCTCAGAAGAATCTTTGGGCTTTGACTTTTCAAAAGTACGTATGACAGGGAAGATAAGCAGCAGATTTTCTAAGTGGTAGAATTGAGATTTAAAATTATAGTCTTCTGACTTCAAAGTCCGTGTCCTTCCCTATAAAAAGAAAGTGTGTTCCAAATGAGAGAGGGAGCCAATGAGCACACAAGAGAGAGGCTTGTACAGGAGATGCTGTGGTCAAGTGGTCTAAGCAAGGAGTGGGAGGAGAGGAAGTATTGGGGTGTGCATGTGGGGTATCCTCTGTTGTCTAGGGCAATAACCATAGAGAACAAGACTACATTTCTTAGTGGACCTGTCATGTGTTTAGACACACCCTCAGGATTGTTATGAAATTGTAAGATGACTGGATTTTAGTGAAACCATGATCAATATTTGCCTTTAAATTATACTGTGCAGATATTTCACATTTACTCAGTGGGGGTACCATGTGGATTTGCTTTTTTCCCTCAATGTTGTGGTGCCATATTTTCTTAAATGCAATATTTTGCTAGTGTCCTAAAATGGCATGCCACTTAGTGCTCATACTGAGTCCTGGTGTTGTGAAGGAGCACACAGGAAAGGTGTCAAGATAAGGCGGAATCTACTCAGTGCCCTTCCTACCCTGATCGTGGTTTTCATTACATGCAGGAAACGAGAAAAATCTCTTTCCCCTATTGATTTCCACAGCCTGGGTTCTGAGGACTGCAGTCGAGTCAGGCACCTAAATGACCTAAATTTCTGAAAGCAGCCAAATCACCAGCATTCTTAGCATGAATTAAAATCGTGTGAGAGGTCATAAACACTACATATGACATGCCTTGTTCTGTAGTTTTAAGATGTGGTGAGGCTTTATTTAAAAGCTTAATCCATTGGAAGGATTTGGAAAATGAATTGAACCTTGGTTTATTATCCCCCTCATCTCCTATGGTTCCTATATGTCTTTTAAACAAGCATAACAGTTTAGAAATCTTTTCTGTAGTGATGTTTACTTCTGTTCTATTTGGGGCACATTCTAAGTGTCACAGTGGTGCATGTGGCACCCTGTCAGAGCTCTCCACCTCTTATCCGCTCCCTATCTCAATCTAAAAAGAAAGAAGAGAAAAGGCACCTGTCTGCACCTAAAGCTCTGTCAAGGTTCTTTGGCACAATTCAGCGTCTGCAAATGCTGCAGAAGGGTGAGCAGAGAAGCAAAAGGGCGTTTGTTAACTCAGGAGAATGCTATTCAACCAAGAGGCTCACATTTCTAGCTCTCTGCTGTGTAGTTGCCTTGAGAATAATTATGTGCTAGCACTGTTTGGATCGTGTGGTGACCTGGCCAGAGGAAGAAGATTCTGGGGATAAACAGCAGCTAAGTAGCACAAGAGCCTGCTGTCTGTTTAAATAATGCTCTGTAAATGTCTACAGGTAGCCTGTCGAAACACGGGGATTTTATTTTCTTCAGGGCTGCTAACCACATCTCTATACTACCAAACTGTAAGGCAGCAGCATTTGCGGTTTTTCTTAGTCTTTTCCTCACCCCTCCCCAACTATACTCTCCCCACCCCAGACCACTACCACAGTTTTCTATTATTATCTCTGGCTCTTTGAACATTTTTCATGTGATTAGTTGTCTTTCATTATTTACCAGACATGAATAAATCTGGACTCTACTCTGATACATTTATATACATTATGCAAAATGTATATGAACACATTACATTTGTTTCATAAGTCAAGATTTTGTTTTCCAGCATGAATCACTCTGGCTGCATAGTCTTTGCAGCACTCTAAATTTGAGTCTCAATTTCCTGTTTATGATTGAAATCATTGGGGGTAAGGAGAGAGAGAAAGAGAACTTTCAGATGCTTCCAGGTTGGGCTTGTATAGGAGAAAAGCGCAGATATTCACACATATTTGCATGAACTAGAAAAATTTATTACATATTCTTATTTTGATGGAAAATACAGAATTATTATCTTTAACTTTCAGGAAGTGAGTAACAGGTAACAGATTTTATTTGCTAATGAAGGAAGAGCTCCATTATCCCATAGTTTTTGTCTCGTATTTGACAGATTCAGGTGGAACTTCACCTTTACTCTCCAGTCACCGACTCTCTTCACTCTGGAGAATCAGAGAATCATGCAGTGATTTTTCCTTCAGCTTCTCTTCTCAAGCCTTTGGTGTGTTTTGGGATGGCTTGTCCAGTTCTGTTTACTTATTCATTCTATGTTTTCTTCAGAGTTCATGTCCACATGCTTTCTTTCTCGATATGCCATCAATTTTGAATGTACCCATTGTGGTTTCAGAGCCCAATTTCCTGTCTCCTGTGCTGACATCACCCTTGAAATCTGGGTCTTCATTTTCACGTACTCCTTGGAATTCCCACTTCAGACCTGGCCTGTCTCTCACTGAGCTCACGTCTTCCCCACTCCACACTTTGACATCCTGTTGCTGAAGTTGTTCATTACCTCATGTTCTAGGCCTTCAGAGGACTTTGCTAAGTTGTATGATCTCTCTTGATGGTGTTTGATTTACAGAAATGACTTCAATGATAAGAATATCTGATTTTAATTTGTTTGTCTTCCTGGGTGGGTTTGTAGTGTTTGTTTTCTTTTTCAAAATCTCCTGTCTAGAAGTTTCTATTTAATTACTTTGAAGTTTTATGAAAAGAGTACAAATTACTTCAAAATACTTCCTAAATGTTGGAAAGGGTTGGAAGTCATTTAGTGAAATTACTTATTACATAGAGAAAATGTTCAATGTAGACAGGAGTAAATTGTATTTCTAGGCCCTTGGCAGGCTTTGCTCTAACTATAATGAGAAAAATATGGTTTTGCTAACTAATTACATATTTTATAACTCTCTATGTAACTTTATCTCTGTTTTTTCATTAATATTTCTAACCTGGAGATGTACAAGATAGCTTCTCATGTGAGTTATATTTTTTATATTTGTGAAAGTCTATTTCTGAAAGTTATCTGACTCTAGTGTACTGTTTTCATCCAGGGGCTCCAAGCATGTGTCTTTGGGCCTTGTCACACTTAGTTTCCTGTGGGTAGAGTAATTTTCTCAGATCTGTTGCATGGCCACTCTCAAATCATTAACCAAGTTCAATGTCTGCAATAACCAACCCATGAATAATGACATGATAATTGGAATTTAGCAGCAACATAAATTATTTTAGATTTAGCAAGTAATATGTTATGAACCTATTAAAGAAGGAAATGCTGTTCTAGTTTTAGAATGACTTTATTATGCAAAGAAAAAGGATCTGAAGGGAATGTGGAAACTGTAACTTCTAGAAATAAGGAAAATACACTTAGATATGAGCCCAAGTTTTGGTGAGGTGAGACTCCTGTCAGCAAACTAATAAAACTTGATTCATTTCTCTAGAAGAACATCCCTAAATAGATCTACACAACAGTAAGTACCTACTGGCCTGTGTGCCTGTAGTTTCACACAGTTATGTGAAGTGAGCCTGTGGTGGTTGTTGGAGGCTAATATAATTATTTTTTTCCACTACAGGAAAGGCATAGTTCCTCCAGGACTTCTGAAATGCCCTTTTATACTCCTCTCAGGAAGGCAAAATGCTGGCTTTATCAAATCCATGCCCATAGGAAATGCATTTCTTTATTAGATCAAACAGCATATTCTATGGATTAACTTGTCTGAGTCTTCACTTCTCTTAAGAAGTTATAAAGACCACGGTAGGAGGTTTTTCGCTTGGATTGCACACTTTTAGTAAAGGATATATGTTAAAAAGAGGATATAATCATGATTCTCATACAAATGTAAAATGAAAACTGGCCAAACACTTTATTTAACTCATTAGGTAGTGAAGGAACTGGAGAAGTTGTTAAAACTAGTTGATAAAATGAAGAACTTAAAGAGCCCAACCAATATGTAAGCTCATTAGAAAAGCTGAGTAAATATGCTTGATAGATGCAAAACTGACTTCTTTGATGGTAGGAGAGGGAAGTCAATTGGACCTCCACTGGGCAAAATTTATCTGCCTGTGTCTACCCAAGAGAGATTTGTGCTACTATCCATTTTCTGCAAGTTAATGTCCATCTCTACTGAATTATAAAATAATTCTAAAGACATATCTAAATATATCTAAAGACATAACTCCATTGAATCTGATGATACTGAATGTGTTCTGAACGATGCACTATTTTCCTGAAAATATTTATTTATTCCACTGAAAAAGTCCCAGGTATTTTCCATTGAACACCCTGCACTCTTTGGTGTATTTAATGAGCCTTCACAATTTTCTCCAAGAATGCCTTCTTCTTTGGACTTTAACTCTTTTAATGGTTTTGGGAGTGGTTTATACTATTTATGTTTAAGAATGACTCTTATTACCTCTGCTTAAACTCATCATTCCTTTTTCTCCCAAGTTCAGCTTAGGCAACTCATTCATTAATATCTAGAGAAGAACATGTCTCAAAATTGAAAAAATGATCTTGAAGAGTATATAAAAACCAACATATTTGACTTCTTGCATAAAGCTATCTCTGAAAGAAATAACACTGAAATGGGAGTATTAGGCATTTTTAAATGTATTTCAAGAAAAATAAAATCTGAGTGTTTTTGCCTAGTTTATTCATTTGTTACATATTTTAGAGCAGTTAATACAATTGTGCTAATTGTTAGCAGGGAGTTAATCAATTGTATACAAGTCTTGTGGAACATTAGCAAAAGTTGAAGGTCACCATGGTCCAAACTTCTCAACATTTCTGTTATTATTAACTAATGAATTAATTCATTTACAAGATCATAAACTCTGTAATGGTAGATACTCCATCTGTTTTTTGCATTTTGTCTCCCTAGAGCTTTGAATGGCATCTGAGGTATAATATATATGTGATATACATTCATCCAGTAAAATGTTGACAAAAAATTTTAACCATGCACTCTTTGTTTGGCACTGTGCCAGGAACTTGTGATTAAAAAGAAATATCTGAGTTATATTATGATGCTTATTTTAGAAAGGTTCATAACTTTTTATCAGATCTTTTTTTTCCAAAGGAATTTGTCTCAATGGAAAAATTTCAGGCAATGTGGCAGATTCAACAGATATCTTTGGATGTTCCCTTAATCACAGGCAAATTTCTATGCTTTTGAATATGTGTTTAATATTTTTTCTAATGAAATATCCTCAAGTAGCATTTTTGGTGTCACCAAGATAGGGACATTGGAGGTTGACCAGATATAGACCAGTGGCTTCAATAACTGCTGTTCCTCAGGTTTTCCCAGCTATACTTTACTATATTTCAGAAGTGGATCAGAGACTCCTCTGCCAGGGCAGCCTTAGAATAACTTCCACTAATTGATATGTGCCAGAATTAAGGCTAGGTTTATAGTTATTATCTCCTTTAATCCTTATAACCACTTCATGGAGAGTAGTTAAGGACTCTGATTGCAATAAAACAATTAGTGAGTGGCAGAGTTAGGATAGGATTTGAGATCCACTTAAATTCAAAGGCCATACATACCCTTGTCACTAAATCGTGTTGCCTCAATATCTGGAGTTTATATGATAAAAATAGGGCTAAGTCTGTGTTGAACATCTGTGGGTCTATGAGTCTGTATATGAGAGCAGCAGGGTGTCTTCCCTACATTCATGACACAATCAAGAAAAAATGCATTATCTATTTTTGCTCCACTTGAGACTTCTCACCATCCACGCTTCTGTACAATGAAAAATTGCATAGTGACTCTGACAATTGAATCAATACTTCTATTAGCTGCAACATGCAATTTGAAGGTTCAGAAAGTGATTGGATTATGTTTGTGGAATTATCCTCCACTGGTGAAGCTTGTGGTGCCATGGAGAGACTGAGAAGCTTTGGAATTGTGTCTAGACGCTAGAGAGGTTTCAAACAATGGCGTATTGGCCTTTTCACCCACCTTCTGCACAGAGTGCAGAAATAGGTGCTGTCTGCCTGCAAGTCATCCTTCAAACCTGTGTATTTGCAGGACAGCCTGGCATTTTTCTTCTTCTCATCTTTCAAAATTTCCAATACTCTTAACATTTGATTTTTTTTTCCCTCAGACTTGTAAAAATGTCTGCATTTCTACTTCCTTTGCTTTTGCTTCCACTTTTG
This sequence comes from Xerus rutilus, assembly GCA_028644305.1. NCBI lineage: Eukaryota > Metazoa > Chordata > Mammalia > Rodentia > Sciuridae > Xerus > Xerus rutilus. The sequence goes on along the minus strand of CM053409.1, from coordinate 40,507,353 downwards.
AACTCAGTGTGCTCTTCTGAAGTCATTTCCCTCCTTCTCATTAACCTGGCTCCCTTGCACCCGCATTCCCTATTCTTAGCTTCATTGTATCATCTACATAAATTACGGAAGTTATTTCAGCCTCAGCTCAGACCTCCTTTAACAGCTACTCCTCAGAGTTCTTGGTTTCTTGCCATTATCCCTGATTAGTCTCACATCTCTTTTTTCTAGTAATGACCTGGCAAGAGAAAAAAAAAATTTAATGTTACTTTCACCACATTTAATTCTTTACAGCAAGGAGCCAATTCTCAGATCTCACAGTGCCTTTCCAACTTCTTTTGATTGTCTCTTTCTCATATCCCACTAATGTGAATGGAACATTAAAAAACGTGAATAGGGAGATAGAATAAATGCTACAAAGATTTGCCTACTTAATTTTTTAAAATAGTCTTTACTCAGTTTTGTTGGTCTAAGTTCTAAGACTTAGGATAAAAATGATTTCAAAACATAATAGCAAAACAGCTATTTTTAAATTTTCCTTTAAAATTTTTATTTGATCTATTTCAAGGTAAAATTTTATGTATGCTCTTTTCATTTCTCACTCTTTCTTGTAGAAAAGTTTATAAGTATGTGAAAGTAGCATGTAGCTGTCACTCACCCTCAACTATTTTGAATTGAGGATCAGTTTTATTCTGATTTCACCTTCGTGCTCTCTCCTTCTGGGGTATTTGGATATAAATTCAAGACATCATATCTTTTCATATAAAATTTTCAGTTTATATTAAAGGGGAAAAGGCTCTTATGGAAAAAAATATAGTACAATGACCAAAACTAAAAATTTTCTGAAAATTATCAAGTGATAGCCAGTGTTCCAATTTTTTTTTAATTTGTCTCATTTCTTTGATAGTTTGCTTACTTCAGTCAAAATCAGGACCATAAATTGTGTTGGTTGCTGAACTTCATTAGTTTTTAATATGTAGTTCCTCCCTCATCCTTTTATTTCCATCATTTTACTTGTTGAAGAAATTCAGTCAATTGCTTACTGAATTTTCCAGTATAACTTTTGTGGATTGCATTCTTGTGGTGTGTTTAATGCACTTTGGGAGGCTTTATATTTGTATTTTTATAAACTGATAATTATATCTACAGATTTGATCAGATTCAGGTTTGATTTTTTTGGAAAACTTCGTACTAGGCAGTATTGTGTACTTCTACCAGGAGGTCACACAATGCTTAGTTGTCTCTCTTTTTGTGATGTAAGTGGCCATTGGTTTGTCACAACCTAGATCCACAAAGCAACCAAATGAAAGTTATTTAGTGAAGGGCTAAGGCAATAAATGTTTTCAAATCTGGAGTTATCTCATGTCTTTCTTCACCTAAGTACTAAAATTAAGATTTTTCAGAGCTGATAATAAATATTTATCTCTGGCAAATAAACATTTTATTTAACCAGGTTTCCAAGGACAAGTAATTTGGTATTGTTATAGATCTCAGAATAGTTGTGCTTAGAGTTTTCTCAAGTATATATGATGAGAAAGTTGACAATTTCTACAGATAAAAAATAAAGAGCATAGCTATATGTATAAGTAGGGGCTTTTTTTCCAGTGTGATGGTGCTCTGGATACAAACACAATAAGCTATTAAAAATGGTTTCCATTGGTGAGAGATGGGTGGGAGAGGTAGGAAAATTTTTATTTGCATACACTTTTGTCTATTTGAATGCTCTCTGTGGCCATCTAGATGGTGGGATAATGTTCATTTTGAATTTTATTGTTCGTATTTATATAGTTGAAAACCTAGTAAATGATAAAGTGTATGAGTGAATAATTTACTATGAATTGAACTGACTTAAACTAAGAAACTATTCAAGATACCTGTCTGGGTGGAGACACTTCCCATTCTCAATAGTAGGCATGTTACATAAGGACCTACTTGATGGGAGAAAAATCAAAGCTTTATTAGCACACTTACTGCATGTTCACTAGGCCCTGGAGGATATAAGAGAAAAGATCCATTTCATTTGCCCTGCAAAACTGCAAAAGGATTTTTAGCACCAGACTCCTATGCCCAGAGTACACCACCTACACCTCTCACAGCCCCAGATCTCAAAGAGCTGAAACTCTTGGACCCAGCTGCCTTGTTCCCTTTCCTATATGAAGACCTCCTGCTCCACTCTGCTTCGCTTCTCCTGCAACTCTTCCCTGTACTGCTCCCCTTGCTCAGCACTTACCACACCCCTTGCCACCTCTATCACTTTCACCAAGACATGTTATCCCTTTGGACTCCTCATGGGACAGGGTGATTTTACTTCAACCCAATTTGCCTTCAAAGGCTTGAGGCTGCTTTGAATTCTAAACATATAGGTAATGATTTTTCTCCTCTCTTGGAAAAAAATAAGTTTTAAATGAGTGTTGACTATTGTTTTTAATAAGCTATACCAATATTTGTATATGGCTTTGCCTGAAAGATAAATTTTACATTGGTATGAAGACTGGAATATATACTTTTCAAGCCCCTATAAGCATTTTTTTTTTTGCCCGGGGAGGGAGGGTGAGCACCAAGGATCAACCCCGGGTGATTAATCACTGAACCACATCTCCAGCCCTTTATGTTTTGTTTTTGAGACAAGGTATCACTAAGTTGCTTAGGGCCTCACAAAGTTGTTGAGGGTGGATTTGAACTTGGAAACCTCCTGTCTCAGCATCTCAACCCACTGGGATTACAAGTGTGCACCACCTATAAGCATTCTTTGTCTTTAAATGGTTTTGGTTGATAATTTGATGTGGGACCTGGTTAGTAGGGAGTTATGATTCTCCTTACCACATGTAAGAACTTATACCCTGAGGAAAGGGGCTCTTTAATCTGGTGAGACCAGTCCCTAATGCTTAGTGTTGGGGTGAGTGAAGGTACAGATCTGCTTAGATGGCGGAATAGAAAAAAAAAAAATTCAAGAAGCAGAATGCTAAAATCAGTGAGGAAATCATAAAGGGTGCATCACTTGTGAATGTATTTAGCTTCAAATAGCAGAAATCCCACCTAAATGACCCAAATCAGTAGGCATTTCTTCTTTTCATTAAAAAAAATAAATCCAGAGGTGGGATATTTGTGTGTGTGTGTGTGTGTGTGTGTGTTTTATTAGTTCAGTTTCTCAAGTTACCATCAGAGAGAGATAAGGTCCCTGAGGGCATGTCTTTGATTTATATTTTGTCCTGTTGCTTTGAGCTCCCTGCTTCCTGGCCACCATGAGCTGAGCATCTCCCTCCCTCCATGCCCTTATGCCATAATACTGTGCCTCTCCTCAGGCCCAGAGCAATGGAGTCAGTCAACCATAGACTGAGACTTCTGAAACCATGAAACCAAATAAACTTTTCCTCCTTTAAGTTGTTCTTGACAGGTATTTTGGTCATAGTGACAAAAAGCTGCCTCATGCACTTATCCAGTCCCTCTTATCCCACAACTTCTTCAGTGAAATTTTGAGATACGCCTCATTGGCTCCAGATGTAATCCAAGGGATCCCTCAGATATGAGAGAAACTGGGAAATCAGGGACCAGTCATTGTCTCAAGACATATGGCTGCCTTAAATAGGAGTCTGATAGTAAGTGCCACGCGGTGGGGTGGGTGGTGGGTAGATTAAAAGCAGTCAACCAGAAAAAATGGAATAGCAGGATTGCTATCTGATGTATTCACAGACCTCTTAGAGGTCTCACTGCTAGTTTTAAAATAAGTGTTGGATTAAATTAAGCTCAGACTGGAGTATGGAGTCACGATTGGTTTTTACAAGTATTTTAAGATTATTTGACAATGAACATGTGGGCATATTTGGAAAACAATTTCTAGATCCAACTAAACTCTTTTGTGTTGAGCTATGTGAGTCTCCTTTGCCTGGAAACCATAGAAAAGTTGATGTGAGATGTTAAATTGAGCTTATTTCTTTATGTGTTTGGGATGGGAACATGGTGGAAAAAATAACTTACTCATATGTTATCAATTGTAATCTTAAACTTTGTCTTAATGTTTTGATTTTATTTTTCTGTGATGTTGAAGAAATACCTATTTGGAATAGAAGTTAATTTAATTAAAAATTGTGTTTATAGGAATCTAAAGTAAAAATGAATGTCTTTCAAACAACTTCTAAACATAATTTGAACTACATAATGGATAATTTGGGGTAGCCAAAGTTCAAACATTATCTCTTTTAAAGATTCTGTTGAATACATAATCTTCTTTAAAGATTCTGATTGAAAGACGAATGAGTACTAATCCAGGAAAAGATGGAGCAGCCTGTAGGAAGAATCAGAAATTGTAATTCTTATCAATTCCAAGATACATTTCTACTCCATGGACTAAAATACCATTATCAACTGTGTACTCAGTATCAGAACATTTTAAAGGAAAACGGCAAAGAGCAGAGGGGAAATGTCCTTTTGTGACCAGGATGTAGTTAATGTACTGGGTATTTGAAAAACAGAAGAGTCAGAACTCTAACAGAGTAATCACTTAAGGAGAGGTGTTTGCCTTTTATATCCTCCTATATATTTGGAGCTAATATTGTACACTTTTTCAAAATATGGATGATTGACAGTGAGGGCATCCAGTCACAAATATTCTTATTGGGACATTGAGATGTGTGAGAGTTCTCCATGAAATATTTTAAGTAGTAAGTATTTTTTCTTAATAAGAGAAAGATAGAACCAATTTCAGAGCATTACTTAAGTTCATTTCAATCCTTAGTTCTAAGCTGAATAAATTATGCCTTAGTATGAAACAAAGCTTTGTGTAGATCTATGTGTCAGAAACACTTTTTCAAAGCCAACCAAGTTTTTCTGGGTTGAGAGGCAAGTTTGCTAATCTTACTGCATGTTGCTGTGCACACCATTACTCCTCCACTCAAGCACAAACTCCTGCCCTGCAAGCCTTGTGCCTTTGACTACACTGTTTTTGCATCATCGTCATCCATGAGCACCCAGTTGCCACTATCAAAGTTGAAGTACTTGACTCACAGATGTCATCTCCATTTCCTGTCCTGTTATCATCCTGGCTCCAAATCGATGGCCATTTGTTGTAGAATGTCAATTATTTTGACCTCTGCCTCACTTCAACTAGTATCCAGTACACATTCAGTACACTTGAGCTTTATAATGCATTTGGACTTTTTGAGTGCCTCTCAGTCTAGAATCCTCTCATCTTGGCATCTATAGTATCTCTTAGTTACTACCTTGTTATAGGCATGCTTTCTCTTTTTGAAGTTCCTAATTCTCCATGTTTTTCTCAAATATTTCTCAGCTTTCATTCTATATGCCTTCTTTGGTCTCTCTCATCCCTTGCATGGCATCGTTAAGCCTCTATGTTTGATGAAAAAAAAATCTACAGCTCTAGTTCAGAGCTCATCCTGGAACTCCAGGTGCCTATAAAACTTCATACTGGGTCTCTTGATTTGGAAGCCTAACAGAAATCTCAAACTCAGCATGTTCTCCTGCACTCATTGACTTCCACACTGCCGACTCCCCATTGGCCATTGCATTGCTCTGGGGCAACTTAGTTCTCTCCCCGTTTTTCCTATCTCAGTATTGGCATCTGGCTGCTTAAGCCATAAACCTGAAGTTATCTCGTACTTTTTCATTTCCTCTATGTAAAACCAATACAGCCCTGGCGATTTTCCCTCTTCAATATCTCCTGTCTCTCTCAAATGTGCTTATTTTTTTTCTGCTCTCCTGCTATTACCCATTTATAAGGGACTATTCTTTTAATCCAGGGCTACAGCAATAGATCATGCTGCCTCCATCACATATCAAAGCTTCTTTACTCCAAATAGAGAAGCTGTTATAATATTGTATTGTGTTATAACTGTTTAACTCCCTTTCAATAGTGTTTCATTTCTCTTAATCACAAAATTCATTTGCAGTGCTTTTCATGACCTGGCCATTGCCCTGATGACCTTGCTTCCTGCCTTTCCTCTCTTAAGATCCAGCCCATGTTATTCTCACTACTTGGAAAATTCTCCCATTATTCTCTCTTCAATGCAGCTTCTCCCTGTGCTTTCAAGTGGTTAACTTTTACTTACCTTTAATTGTTTTCTTTAGACATTATTTCCTCTGGGAAACATCTCTTGGTCACTTGCTGTCCCTATCCTTGGTCATCTGCCTCTTGCGTACTCTCCTGATTATGACATTTATTGCTCCAGAGCTTTTCATTTTTTTTAATTCTCAATACACTTTAAGTCTAGGTTTGTTTTTTCACTTTGCTCATTATTACTTTCTTATTGTTCAGAAAGTTGATTGGAACATAGTTGGCATTCCTTCAAAAAGGAAAGAATGAATAAATTAATAGGCAGCATTGCTGAGAATTTGATAGCTGAGGTCTAGAGTCAGGGAGGAATCCTTTGGATCCTCTTTCTACTCTTTTTGGCTCTGTGATATTAGACACATTTATGAATTCACTGAAATATATATGATACATTTCTTTGTATTATGCATAAATTACTATGCTAAGAGGGGAAGATCATGAATATATAAATAAATATGTAGAAGCAGAGCATGTTGGGAAAGTGCTTTGAGAAAAACAGGAGGGAGGATGACTATGTGGGGCAAAGGTGGTCAGTGGAGACCTCTCGAGGTGACACTTAAGCTGGCATATGACAGACGACAGGGTGCCAACCGTGCAAAGAGCTACGAAGAGCATTCCAGGAGGAAGGTGCAGCAACTGAGAGCTCCTAGGGACCATGTGCTTCCTCCCACAGTGGAAAATTAGGACAACAGTAGTAACTGCCACATATGATGACTTTAAAACTTTGAATCAGATCACTTATGTAAACCATCTCTTACTGTCTAATTAATAGTAGTATTAAGACTGAAAGAGATCAAGTTATCCTTTCCTGAATGGGTCTTTATTTTTGGATATTTCGGTTTACATGCTGACCCAAATGTACTTTACTTAAACCCTGGCAAATCAATTTGAATGAATTACTATCGAGCACCTACTGTGTATGAGGCAGTATGCTTCCTGCTATGCTAGTTTAAAGAAATTTCTAGGAATGAAGCTTTCTTTTTTACATTCTACTTTTCACTTGTTATTTATTATGGCTTTGTCTCACTATCCATTGCAGAAATTGCTTCCCCCCAAACATGCACCACACACACACACACACACACACACACACACACACCCTTCTCCTTACATTTTCCCTCCATTTGGCTGCTTGGAAATTCAGTGTACATGGCTTTTCTTGGGTGATGACCTTATAAATCATTTGAATCACAGTTGGTATTTCTGAACATTTGAAATGCTCACGGCAAGGAAGCCTTCACATTTCTGAAAGAAAGGCTGTCACAAATATTGAACTTTATTGAAAAAAGAGCCAGGTGCTAATGGAAAATATAAATGTTATCCAAGAAAAGTTTTGTATTTGTATATTAAGAATATTTTTGTAACTAATAGCTACATATGGCTACATTTCTTTTCTTCATGTAGATGTCCACTTCCAAGGAAATGATGACTGAAATGTTAGAAATGCAAAATTAATTAACAGCTTGTGCAGTTCATTTGACTCCCGCAGATTCAGTAATGGCTTTATTTGTATATAACTGTGTCTGTTGCTTATTTTTGACAAGTTTGGACAAAATATCTGCTCTACACAATTTCTGGGTTTCTGATGCTGCTGAAAATAACTGCAAGGGTAAGAGGTAATGAAAGGGAATGGAAGATAGTAAAATGTTATTGTGGGAGATTATGCTTTTATTTGTACTGATTATGTGTCAATTCTAGGTTTTTATTAAAAATGAGAGGATGTATTTGGGCTAATGGCTTCTTTTATGAAAACCAAGTAAAGAGAAGGACTTATTTTAATTATAATTTTGAAAACATAATAATGATAACTTTAAAATGTTTTTGTAACTTGATGGCTCAAGATAATATCCTTAAATAATGAAAGACTGATCTGAACATATCTTGTTAAAGGGTTGATTGAGCTTAACTTTCTTCTGTTATCTAGTATTGTTCTTTTGTTTTATTTTAGCTTTTTTCTTTCTCTTTAGATAAAACAGTGACTAAATTATTCCAAATACTAGGGATTCTGTTCTTTAAACTAATTTTTACCTGATAAAACATGTTGTATGTATGAAATAAAATAAAAAAAAAAAGAAAAAGAAACTTTTGGTATTTAGTTCTAGGGGATAATGCAAAGCAAATATCATTGAGATTATAGCTTTGCTACTCTATATTAAGATGCATTTATTTTTTTAATTAATTTATGTAAATGCATTTCAAGTCATAGTACATATATAGAGCTCAATGTTTCCATTTCTCTGGTTGCAAACCAGATAGAGTCACACCATTTGTGTCTTCATTCATGCACCTAGGGTAGTGATGGCCATCTCATTCAACCATCTTTACTACACCCCTTCCCTTTTCCCTCCCCCCTCCTCCCCCCTTAAGATGCATTTCTTTGATATGAGGATGACCTTTATATGTATGTGCTTATATGTGTATATATATTTGTGTGTGTAAATATAAATATATACATTAATGTGGCTCCTTGAGAAGTCATCTTATTAGAGGATTTCTAAATTATTTATTAAGTAGTAGTATTTTTTAGATTTTCAAAGTCATAGGTTAGGAGTATTTCAGGAACAATTGGTTCATAAAGTATGAGAATTTAATGTGATGAAATTTGAGGTTAATTAGTGTAGGTAATTTTCTTTGTAAGTGCAATGTGCTGGATATGCTGCTGGATATAGGGGGAAACCAGTGTTCATTTACAAATTCTTACTGAACACTGATCAGTTACCAAGTGCTAAGTTCCAGGGTACCAAACTGCAGTTCCTCACGTGTTCAGCTGCCTACCATGTTGTCATCTCCATCTCTTCTCTTAGTAACAGCACTCTCTCTCTTTGCACAGCTTCACCTCTTACTCGGACCCTGGTAGGGAAAAGATTATGATTCTAATGTTTCCTGAGCCCATGGTGGCAAGAGTGTGATGCAGGCTGAAATAATCATAGTACCTGACAGTGCTAAATTCATAGATAAATCTATAACTTCATAGATAACTCTATGCTTCATAGGAGGATTAATCTGCAGATGTGTGAGAGGAAAGATTCTTTTTCCTTTTTAGTTACTGATCTAAAATCATGTAACCCAAATATATTACTCAGTGAACCAATAAGTTTCCCTTTCTGTCTAAATTAGACTTTCATTCCTGTTTCTTGAAGCCAAAAATCTTGATTAATAAAATCATGAATGCAGAAATGTATAAAATAAAGTTTTAGCCCTTAAGTAATTTTGTCTGATTAGGCAGACTTATAAAACAACAGTGCCAGTGTAATATGAAAAGCATTATTTATGATGTATACATGGTGACATGGGACCAAAGAGGAGAAAGAAACTTGACTTAAAGGTGCTGGTGAGGGATAGGAAGATATTTGAGCTGGGTGTTGAATTTTGTGAGGGTTGTCACCAAGACCAGATGACACAAGAAGGACTGGTAATATCAAAGAAATTGGTACTTCCAAACCATAGAGATCAGAAAATCTTGGTGTATTCAGAAATTGTAAGAAGTTCTGCGTTTCTGCTGTTGCAAAATCTGAAGAGAAATAGATGGGATGCAGGAATGCTGGATTGGGTGGGTTTGGGTACAATTTAAAAGTATTGTACCTGTAGAAAAATCCACCCATTGCTGAACATAAAAAAAATCCATGGAATTAAAAAATTCTGATATAATGAGGATTTTTTAAAAACATTAACATGCAAGTATAAAGACCTTCTACCACTTCCCTGCTGTCTCCCAGTCTTGTTTTTTTAGCTTATATGAAAATAAAGAACTCTTTATGTCTTCAGTTTAGAAAGGTTATAAGGTATGTATTTCAAATCCTTAGTTTAGTGAGGCTAATATCTATATATAGAAGGGTGTGACCATTCATTTTACATGTCAACTTGAATTGGTCATATTACTTACAAATTTCATCAAATATAGAGGTATTTTTTTAGATGAGTTTAACATTTAAATCAGTAGATTCTGAGTAAAGCAGTTTACCTTCCATAACATGAGTGATGAGTGAGTCTTGTCTAGCAAGTTGAAGATTTTAAAAGATAAAAAGGATGAAAGTACCCAGAGGAAGAGGAAATTCTGTGGAAAGATTAATTATATATTTTCTGCTTTCCTACAAATTGCACAATTTTGTAATATTAAGGTTTCTTTTGATCTACAATGAATTTTTGTGCATTTCCTTTTACTATAATTCATCTTAACAACACTGACAATAAACAATGGTTGAGAAAGAATGTCATTAATTTAGGCTTTAGGAAAAAGCACTGAGTGTACTTCCTGAATTTACTGAAGAGCCTAAAATTTTTTTTAAAGACTCTCAGGTCTTCTGAGCACCTCAAATCAATAAGCTAATCTCGTCAAATGCCTTTTTGAGAAAGTTGGAGACTGTTTAAAGACATTAAAAACACAAACACAGTTGGGTGTGATGGTGCAGCCTGTAGTCCCAGCTGCTTGAGTGGCCTGGGTGGTAGATCACTTGAACCAATGAGTTTGAGATGAGCCTAGGCAACAATTAGACTGTGCCTCAAAACAAAAAAAAAAAAAAACACCAACCAACCAACCCCAAAATCCATATAAATACAAAACAATATGAAAACTCTATATAATTTTGTAGCTAACCAAGTTAAATTCAGCTTCAAACAATGGGTGGGACATATAGGAAGAGAGACGTAGGCTTCCAGAAGTTCTCATTGTTCATCCTTATATCACTTAGTACAATCTTAAAAAGTCCTACAAACACAGAATTTTACCATCTATTTTTAATAAAACAAAAGATAGTTTCTGTGCTTTTTAATGAAATCAACAATCAATGCACATTTGCTGGTCCTAACACTTCAATAGCATCTACTTTGCCAGCTGGGAATGAGTGGCTTTGTTTAGTAAAGTTCCTGAAGCAATGTTGAACCTTTCTGACCTTCTCCTGAGACAGGAACAGCAAATCTCTCTGGTATTATTATTAGGGAAAAATACTGGTGAACCAATGCTATAGACTTTCTTTTCAAAGAACAAAATAGACTCATAATTGGAAAAGTATTTTTGGTGCTGCTGACCCTACAAAAGATTAAAATTAAACTCTAGAATAACAAGGACTAAAATCAGATAAGACTTTAAAATACTTTGTTTTTCACTTATATAATCCATGTCCTCATATGCATGTTATGAATGTGACAATATAATCACATAACATATGACAACAATACATATCATTTAAGTGTGTGAAATAATTAAAGCAGATAGAATAAACACTGTTATTTCTGAGTGCAGACTACACGCCAGGAACCATGTTATTTTTTTAAACACACAATCTTGTTTATTGCACTGAACAAGAATATGAAGCAAGTTTTACTATTTACCTTTTAAAAATGAGCGACTGGGGTGTGATGAAGTTAAGTAACTTGCCTAGAAAACTGGAGCTGGTGTGTTTGTAGGTCTGAAAATTTGAACCAGTCTGTGTTTCCAAAGACTTTACTCTTATTCAGCAGCTATTTATCATTATCACCATTTTTGTTGACATAAAAAACTCTATATGCAATATAATGGATGCATTTTTGTTTATCAAATGAAAGTAAGTTTTTCAGAAAGAAAAATTTACTGAATTTATCAGTATAAAAAAAATCAAAAAATACAAGTTACGTAAGTCTAAACTTTTGACTTTGGGTACATTACTAGTGACCTTTGCTCAGTGAATCTGGGCAAAACAAACAAAAGATCGCTAAATTTTACTTTTAAAAATCTGAAACATGGATATTAGTACCAAGAGTATATATGGTTAATGACTTTTTTCCATGTTTACTTGATTCTATGATCTTCCAAAGGAGTGTTTTCTAGAAATCTGAGAGTCAGCTTTTATTAACACATACTCATCTTCTGAATAGGATGAGACATTGTATATTGGTACTGAATTTGAAATTCATGCTGGAATTTACTTCAGACTAAGCTTGTTATGTAGTTGGATCCATGTACAGTTGGGCATGCTGTATGACAACTCTATTGTAGATGGGAATATATAGAGACTTCCTTCTATCTGGGTATATTTTAAATTTCAGAACAAATAGAAACCATACCATATCAGGAATAATACTGATGTATATATGTTTCAGGCTTGCAGAGGCTACAATTAATTTACTCCTTCATTTTGACACACTCATTTTAATATTTATTCAGCATCTACTACATACTGTTGCACTGTTGTAGGCACTAGCATAGAGAAATGAACAAAATAGACTAAAATCTCTACCTTAGAGGAGTGTATTCACTTATAGTAAGATAGGTCATAAACATTGCAAACTCTAACACACCCCTTTATAGCAACATTTTTCTGTAAAGGATGAGATAATAAATATTTTTGGCTTTGTTGGTCATAAAAATAAACATAGCTATATTCCAATAAAACATAATTTACAAAATGGTCAGTGATCCAAAATTAGGCATGATCTTGTTTAGGTCTTTGATTCAATAACTTGAAAAAATCAGGAACAAACAGTTATACAATTTAAGGAAAGACTTCTGGAGTTAACCCAGTAAACTTCATTTTGCAAATGAATTCTATGAGGTCCCAAGTGGTTGAGTAATTAAGTCAAGATAACAAACTGGTAGCAGAACCAGAACTGGAACTTGTAACTTCTTTCTCCTAATATAGTTCCTTACTACTTCAGTATTTTACCTCTACTGTGCTGAGAGTCACAGTACTTCTTATAATCTTGGGTCATGTATAGGAGAACATTTTTCTTTGTATTGTTGGGGTCCAGATACTACTAGTTCTAAGAACTTACCCATTCTATTACCACCGCCTCACCAGTGTTACTGTCACCACTGCCACCACCACTAGCAACAGCATCAATGTTTTTACCACCACCATCCCCACCAACCTAGCTCAACACAAGAAACAACTAAGGGTCATCACGGACAGTCCCAAGGTCACGAAGTTGGGTTTATGGGCTTGGTGTGGCAGACTCTGGGAATGCATTCATTAAGAGAGCGTTGTGAGGAACTTCTCCTAGGTTTGGATTCATGCTGGCAATTCTAAGGAGGCATTACAAAGCGGAAATCCATTCTGGATTGCATGGTATCAAGAAATAGGGGCAACTTAATGTTTGGCTTTTTTTTTTTTTAATCCATTTTATCCAGTAGGTGGGAAGCTTATTGGCAGGGCTATAGTTGTTTGGTAAAGAAGTGGCAATCACTTATGTTAGCACAAAGAGAGAGCAAGGTAATGATTTTTTTTTTATTGTGAATGGGCTGGTTACAATCTTGTTTTCAGCAATTGTTTTTTCATTTGTTTGTTTTATGTGCATTTTCTTATGTCAATAGCAATACAAGTCCACTATTAGAAATCATAAAATTCAGAGAGGACAAAGAAGAAATTAATATCATCTATCCAGAGATAACCATAACTAACAATTTAGCAGGCATCACTTTTCTGCACATAAATGCACATATGTGAGATTACAATATACATTCCAGCTGCAACTAAATTTTTCACTTATTAAATAACAAGTTTCCAGAAAAAAATCATCATTTTTAATGATCTCAAAGGTGTTTACTGCTTGACTTATCTATACTTTATTTAACTAACTAGTTATCTACTTAAAACAAACCTTAAGAGGGTTTGTTTGTTTTATTTCATCTTTTTTTTGTTATTTTTAAAAACATACACAAATCTTTATTTACATCCTAATACTCACCTTGAGATTAATTCCTAGAAATGAGAATGTTAGATTAAAGCATAGGCATATTTGATGTTTTAAAATCTTTTGTAAATTGCCATCAGAAAATTTGTATAGATTTGTACTCACACATGGAGTAGATAAGAATATTTCCAACTGTAGTGCAATGTCTGAAAACAATGTTTTTTTTACACAGAATTCACTCATACTTCCCATCAGTTCAATGAATTTTTATTGAATATCTCATGTGGGATAGTCACTGTATATACAAAGAATAATCTGTCATTTTTCATAAAGCCAGCATCATTATTTGTTGAAATTTAGATATATGGCCATCAACTGCTTTTGCACAAAAAAGTGAGAAGGTATGTAAATCATGTTAGATGAATTTTATTGAAGGAAAATTCTATTTATATTGTGGCACTGACCATAATAAATGCATTAAAATAATCTATCATCATCTTCAATGTGTGACATAATTCACATTTTCTCCAAATATTTATGACCTATATTTTAAATAAGGCAATGTGCTAAATTTTGTCTGATCCATTTGTACTGCAGTTATCTACTGGACTACTAAGAAAGTCATAAAAATCATTATGAAATATATTATTGGGTCATAGGCAATCTCTGAACTATTATTCTGAACCACTCCCTCCAAAAAAAGTTGTTGAATGGTAAATCCCATATTGTCCTTACTGTACTGTTGAACTAGTAGCATCTATCAAGTTGTACCAAAAGAAGTAGCAGCTCAAGTATGAACACTTAAGGTTGCAATAGATAATTTTGAAACAAAGCTACATGGAAATCAAAATGAAAATTAGGGTAGATAATTACAAAGCAAGGTAATTTTTATCTTAAATTTTATTTTCTGCTACATTTTCGGAGATTGGGGACTGACTTTATTATTAATCAGATTCTTTCTACAAAACCTATGTAACGAGCAATCTACACCATCTTGAAATTCAATCAAATGTATGCACTTTTCATTTCACTTTAATATCTTTTTCCCAATTCAATGCATGTCAATAAACACTATTAGACATTTGTACTAACAGCTGTAGTTATTTTTAAAATTAAAACAATCTCATAAAAGTTTATACTTTAAGAAGATAATTTCATTTGATATTTATCTATGTTTACAAGTGAAATATATCCACTAGTGTCAAACTTAGATTGTTTTCTCAATACTTTCTTTTGCTTTTTGAATTGTACTAAATTTCTTTTGCATGAAATTTATTTAAGCTATAATGATCTGTTTTTAAAAGAAATCATGATAATGACTGTAATTTGTATTCTTTACAGGTAGTTTAGTTTTTAGAGTAGTACTGAATCATTCTAAAAAATTTGGATCAAAAATAAAATATAAAATGCACTTAGCATGTGAAATTTTATATCTTTAATATACTTTCATTGTGTCTACATTTTTCTAAAGTAATTTTTTCTATTATATATTCATCAGTTATAATAAAGATGAATTTTAGTAGGTCTAGAAAACCATAACCATACGCAACATGCATAAATCTTTGTCTTCCTCTATTTTGATTTTTAAATTGCTACATTATAAGTTAAAGTGACAACCACAATTATCATTGGCACCATAAATTCTAAATATGCTAATAAATTACTTAAGTAAAATTTGTTGCTTTTATGTAACTTTCTGAGTTTTTTTGTGCATAGAGCAGTTATCAGTTCAAAGATCTTGATGTAACTTATTACTGAGACAATTTTGAATGGCACTAATTGGTATTTATAATTTGACAATGAAGTGAGTTGAGGTAACTTGCACACTTTGCTATTCTTTTAGTTATTCATAAAAGATCCAAAGTTTGACAAATTCTCTCTTTCTACACATACACATAGTTCATTGTGTCAAAAATGTATATATGTATATTCAGATATATACATAAACGTATATGTATATGGAGAGAGAAATTGTAGAGGTTTTTATTTATTTTAAATTTATTTAATATATGGTAAACTCCTTTTTTGGTGTATATGATACATATTTTGTTGACACATAGATTCTTGTCTGCTACCATAATCGATATGTTTGATCAAACACACACACACACACACACACACACACACACACACAGATTCCCTCATGCTGCCTCATTGTAACCAGCTTCTCCTTTATGTCAGTCCTTAGCAACCGTTGATCTGATTTCTGCCCAATAGTTTCTGCCTTTTCCAGAATGTCTTGCAATGAAACCATACAGTGTATAGTCTTTGGGCTGGACTGCTTTCCCTTGGAGTAATGCCTCTGCAGTTCATTTGGGTTACTACACCCATTGGAAGCTTCTCTTTGTAGCTATGCAATATTGCATTGAACATACAACTAATTTTCACTAATGGAGAGATATTTTGTTCCTATTTTTAGTGATTATGAATAAAATGCTTTAAAACATGAGTTTACCACTGTTAGTGTGAATATAAGTTTTCCTGTCTCTTGTGTAAACAGTTATGAGTAGGATTGCTGGATCACATCCTAAGCTGATGTTTAACTTTTAAAAAAATGGCCAAACTCTTTTCCAAAAGGCTGTGCCACTATGCATCCCCATCAGCAATGTATGAGAGTCCCAGCAGCACTGTGTTCTTACTGGATTTCATATTGTCCATCTGTTATTTTAGCTATTTAAAAAAATGTGTAGTGGCACTTCATTGTATTTTTTTGTTTATTCATTTGTTTTTTTTTAGGTCCTGGAGATTGAACTCAGGGGTACTTAACCACTGAGCCAAATCCCCAACCCTATTTTGTATTTATTTAGAGACAGGGTCTCACTGAGTTGCTTATCACCTCGCTTTTGCTGAGGCTGGCTTTGAATTCGCAATCTTCCTGCCTCAGCCTCCTGAGCCACTGGGATTACAAGTGTGCACTACTGCAACCAGCCTCATTGTGGTTTTAATGTTTTCATTTTCCTAATGGCTAATGACAGTGAGCTTATTTTCCATCTTTATACTTTCTTTGGTAGAGAATCTATTAAAATCTTCTCATTTTTAAAATTCTGAGATTTATTTTAGCATTGAATTTTGAGAATAATTTTTTTTTTTATATATTCTGGAGACAAGTTCTAAGTCAGGAATGAGATTTATAAATAACTATTCTAACTTGGCTTGTCTTCATTCTCTTAACAGTGTCTTTCATCAACTAACAACTGAGAGTTTTTTTAAAAAAATAAAGCCTAATTTATCTATTTTTTTTTAAATTATGGCTTACACTTTCAGTGTTACATCTAAAAACTCTTTTTTCCTAATTCAAGGTCTTAAGATTTTTTTTCCTGTGTATTCTTCTACACATTTTCTTTGGGTGACTTAATATTCAAGTCATCCTAGGGAAATCTTGTTGAATCTCTTAGGTTCTTGAACAATTGAACATAATATCTAGGTTTCTACCTTAATTCTGAGACAACTCCAAATGAAAGTGCTTTGTAAATATTAGAGTGCTATAGACTTTAAAAAGTATTTCCTTATGTATAAATCATGTTAGTACAAACTATAATACAATACATGATGATTACACTGTGCTCCTCATTCCTGGAGTTCCTCATACTTCTGCTCTTAAATGGTAGAATAAAGCATGGTGCTTAAGAATACTGGATTCTATTCACTTCATTGATTGTTTCTTTTGATGAGAAGAAGCTTTCTAATTTGAATCCATCCCATTTAATGATTCTTGATTTTACTTCTTGTGCTATAGGAGTCTTGTTAAGGAAGTAAGGTCCTAATCCAACATGATGAAGATTTGGTCCTATTTTTTCTTCTGTTTGGTGTTAAACAGAGAGCTGACATTCTGGAAACAAATCTTTGCCACACACACATCTGATAGAGCACTAATCTCCAGAATATATAAAGAACTCAAAAAACTTAACACTAAAAAAACAAACAACCCAATCAATAAATGTGCCAAGGAGCTGAACAGAAAGTTCTCAGAAGATATACAATCAATCAACAGACATATAAAAAAATGTTCAACATCTCTAGCAATTAGAGAAATGCAAATCAAAACTACCCTAAGATTTCATCTCATACCAGTCAGAATGGCAATTATCAAGAATACAAACAACAATAAGTGTTGGCGAGATTGTGGGGGGAAAGCACACTCAAACATTGCTGGTGGGACTGCAAATTGGTACAACCAATCTGCAAAGCAGTATGGAGATTCCCTAGAAAACTTGGAATGGAACCATCATTTGAGCCTGCTATCCCACTCCTTAGTCTATACCCAGAAGACTTAAAAACAGCATACTACAGTGATGCAGCCTCTTCAACGTTTATAGCAGCTCAATTCACAATAGCTAAACTGTGGAATCAACCTAGATGCCCTTTGATAGATGAATGGATAAAGAAACTGTGGTATATATACACAATGGAATATTACTCAGCAATAAAAGAGAATAAAATTATGGCATTTGCAGGTAATGGATGGAGTTGCAGAATATCATGCTAAGTGAAGTAAGCCAATCTCAAAAAGCCAAATGCTGAATGTTCTCTCTGATAAGTGGATGCAGATCCATAATGTGGGGGAGGACATGGGAAGAATGGAAAAAATTTGGTCACAGGGGCAGGAGGGGGAGGGGCCTTGGGGACAGTAAAGATGGTGGAATATGATGGACATCATAGCCCTAGCTTTATGTATGACTGCATGTGTGTTGTGATTCTACATCACATAGAACCAGAGAAATGAAAAGTTGTTCTCCATCTGTGTACAATGAATCAAAATGCACTCTGCTATCACGTATACCTAAGTAGAATAAATAAATAAATAAAATTTAAAAAAAGAATACTAGATTCTAACTTTCAATTTCATAAAACAATTTGAGAATGAATGGTGTTAGCTCTTCCGTAAAGGTCTGTTAGTACTCAGCTGAGAATCCCTTTGGTCCTGGGCTTTTCTGTTTTGGAAGAGTTCAAGTTCATTACTTGATATTGCTCTGTTTAGATTTTCTATATCTTCTTAATTCAATTTGAGCAGTTCAGAATGTCTAGAAATCTGTCAATGTCTTCCATTGATTATAAATTTTCAAAATAGGTTCTGATAATCTCCTGGATTTCAGAAGTGTCTGTGGTGATATCTCCTTTTCATCTCTAATCCTATTTGCTTCTTCTCACTCTTTCTTTTGGTTAGTTTGGCTAAGCGTTTGTCAATCCTATTTATCTTTTCAAAGAAGCAACTCTTTGTTGCATTTATCCTGTGCATTGTTTACTTATTCTCAATTTCATTGATTTCAGCTCTGATCTTAGTTATTTCCAGTCTTCTACTACTTTTGGGGTAAGTTTGTTCTTTTTCTAAGGCTGTCAGATGGAATGTAAACTTATTTATTTAAGATCTCTCTAATTTTTTTTAATGTAGGCACTCAGGACTATCAATATTTCTCTTGGAACTGCTTTCATATTCATACTGTCTCAGAGATTTTTATATGCTATATCACTGTCTCATTTATTTCTAAGAATCTCTTGATTTCTATTCTCATTTTTTCTTCAATCCATTTTTCATTTAAGAGTATTGTTCAGTCTTTATGTGGTTTCTATTATTTTTCTTGCTATGGATTTTTAGCTTTATTCTGTTATGATCTGATAAAATACATGGGATTAAATCAATTTTCTCTGTGTTTGCTAAGATTTGCTTTGTGGCCTAGAATATGGTCTATTTTGGAAAAAGTTTCAGGTGCAACTGAGAAAAAGATAAATTCAGCTGTTTTGGGGGTCCAATATTCTGTAGATGTTCATTTGGTCCATTTGATTTATAGTGTTGTTTGAGTTGGAGATACCTTTATTGATTTTGTTTTGCTGACCTGACTATTGGTGATAAGGGTGTATTGAAATCACCCAGTTTTATGGTATTGGGGTCCGTGTGGCATTTAATATCATGAAGTATTTTTTCCATGTAATTGAGTGTATTGACTGTTTTAGTCGACTTTTTTGCACTGTAACTAAAACACCTGAAAAGAGCAATTTTGGAGGAAGGGGCTCACGGTTTTAGAGGTTTCACTCCAGAGGAGGCTGGCTGCATTCCTCCGGGCTCAAGGTGAGGCAAAACGTCATGGCAGAAGAATGGAAGCAGCTCACCTGATGATCAGAAAGAGGAGAGAGTCCACTGGCCAGATACAAAATATATACCCCCAAAGCACGCTTACAATGACCCCTCCTCCAGTCATACCCCACTTGCCTTCAGTTACTACTCAGTTAATCCCATCATGGGGATTAATTCACTGATTGGGTTAAGGGTCACACAACCCAATCGTTTCTCCTCTAAATCTTTTTGAATTATGTCACATATGATCCTTTGGGGAACACTTAATATCTAAACATAATTGACATTTGGGCATAAATGTCGAGGATTATTATATCTTCTTTTCGGATTGTTCCCTTTACTAGAATGTAGTGGCCCTCTTTGTATCTTCTGAAATGAAGAATATCATGCTAAGTGAAATAAGCTAAACTCAGAATCTCAAAGTTCAAATATTTTCTCTCACATGCAGAAGCCAGAGTAAAGTAAAAGAAAAGGGAGAGAAGGATAGGATAACATAAAGAACCAATAAAATATAAATTAATAGATGAATGAAAGGAAGTGGAGTTGAGGAAGGAGAATGGGAGAGGGGAGGGAAGATAGGAGGGAGAAGGGAGGTGATAAACCGAAATTATTTCCATGCATATATGAATTTGTCCGGATAAACTAAACTACTATGTATAACTATAAAGCTCTAAAGAAAAGAAAAATAAAAAACAACAACAAAAATTCTGGATACTGGTTGGCTTTGGATAAATCTGGTTCTGGTACTTGCTAGCTGAGGAATTTTGGGAAGCCTATGTAACTCAAGTACCAGTTTCCTCACCTATAAATTGAGGCTGTTACTTCATGAATAATGTGATTCTCATAATGTGCTAAGCACAAGGCCTAATCCTCCACAGTCTCTTGGCAAATCACTGCTGGTGGTGCTGGTAACAGCTGTCATTTCTTATGGAAACTATGGTTTGCTGCTTCCACTTTCCACCACATGTCAGTCCAGGATCTGAGGTTCTTTTCTTCTTGCTGTATTTGCCTGCTGTTGACCAGGGTACTGGACACCCCATTGCAGCACACCTACTGGCAGGCACTGTTCCTGCCAGTTCCTTCTGGTGACAGTCAACACCAGGTAGGCTACAAGATACCATAACTACAGTTGCTAAAATCCACCTACCCCATTTGTCCTGCTCTACCCTTTGCTCTTCCTTATGTTCCCTTCAAGTTGATGCTAATGCCTAGCATCCAGGTCCTGTAGTTACCTCAGCTCCCCTCATCCACTCTCAAACTCTCCAGCAAGTATGTTTTCACTACTTTTAAGTCTTTTTTACCAAGTTGTCAACTCTTCCTTTAAGAATTAAAAACAACAACAACAAAGCAAAACAAAACAAAAAATAAAACTCATATCATGAATACATTGTTGGTTTCTAGAATATGATAATCTAAGAATTTCTTAAGTCTAAGAAATCCATACAGAGTCATAACTGTAAGCTTTTAGCTCCTCTTGATTTAAATGCTGTTATGAAGGGAATTTAGGATACCCTCACTTTCCATTTTCCATGGGATGGTGTTGAGGAAATTACAGGCTGGCTATAATTTGGTCACAATGGGTATTGAAACGTTTTATGTTCCAGAATTGTGGGTGTGTAAAAAAGCCCGACTATTTTATCTATAAAACCAACTGCTGAACTGTACAGAGGTTTATTGTCTCAGGTCACATAGATTTCTTTTGTGAGAGGTCTTTTATTTGTTTGGGAGTTGAAGATACTGCTTACATCTGTCTGTAGTGTTTTTGAATACCACCATTTTCTTCCTTTGTAAAGACAGGAGTTTTTTTTTTTTTTTTTTTTTTGCGTGTTTTGAAGTCTGTTTTCATCTTCTTTCGTCTCTTCTCACTCTCAAAACTAGACTAAGGATGTGAGGGATGTACCATCTCCTTTTGCCTTCCCACCAGAGAGCTGCGATTTTTTTAGAGGAAGAGATGGAAGTGCGCTTTGATGGCTGTGAAGGGGCAATTGTGACATTTTCCTGCAAAGTTAAGCACGAAGAGAGATCAAATGCTCTGATTTGAAGTCCGTTGTGTGTGTTCACAGCACATGTGAGAAAAATGTAAAATCAAGGATGCAGTCTAGAAGCAAACTAAAACCCAGATGATAATGAGGTTAGAGCAAAATACTACAGGAACTTGAGAAAATGACATGCCCTAAACTGCTAGAAGATGAATGCTAATCATTTATCATCGAGTGTATTGATGTGTTAAAAAGTGCAAGCTGGAATCCACTTCTTAGGCTCTTGAGCCTCCAAGCACTTAGCTTCTTCCTGCAGTTGCATGGAAAGTCTCTCTGGGAACCATGTGCTACTTCATAGGTCAAAGCAGAGTCAAAGTGGGCACCAGCTGTCTACCTTATTGAGTGAGTGCTGATAAAGTGTCAGGGAATCATGTTATTAGTCTAAATGCTTTCTGAATTCACTCATTCAATCTCCTACCCTGGAGAGGGTTAAAGAGTGAGAGTTTTAAACAAAAGTGTATTTAACTTGTTTAAGTCTTTGTGTATGTAGTACATTATGGCCTGGATTGCCTTTCTGTTATTTTCCTATGCAGATCTCCTATTGCCCTTCACATATTGTTCTCTTTCATTTTGGGCTGCTTTCATAATTACGATATGGTTTGAACTGTGATTTTTATGATTCATGATATCAGTCTGGTGTGTGTCAAAGCTGTGTGCTGGCGTGGTGAGATCTTGGAGGCAGGATGAGCAGAGCACCTACTTCTGTCAGGGAGTTTTTCCCATTGTCAATGACCTGGAATTCTATATTACAAGATAACTAGCATGCAGAAGGGGGTCCAGCTTAGAGTTAGATTAGCACACCACTGGATAAACATCTTAAAACTGAAGTGCAGGTCATAGATAGTAGTTCCTGCCTCTTATAATGATGACACTACTCTTTAGGAGAAATGGTTAC
Source organism: Xerus rutilus (assembly GCA_028644305.1). NCBI lineage: Eukaryota > Metazoa > Chordata > Mammalia > Rodentia > Sciuridae > Xerus > Xerus rutilus. The sequence goes on along the minus strand of CM053409.1, from coordinate 40,484,701 downwards.
ATGTTAAGGATTTGGGAGACACTTAGCATTATGGATGATGTGCTTTACATTTTTTTTTCTTTTATCTTGAGTGCTCTCTGTGTACTAGGTACTTACTGTCTGGGTATTTTATACATGTTAACCTATGTCATCTTCTTAAGAAATGTTTGAGGTAAGTGATATCCCCATTGTATAGATAAACAACCTGAGATATTGTATAATTTAGCTCAGGAGACAAAACAATCAGTACAATTTCCAACACTTCTAAAAAGTCACATGGGCTCAATTCTCCCGACTTAGCTTAGCTTTGCAGGGAAACCATGTCTCATTAGATGGGTCTCACTATTAATAACACTTACCCTTACTTGTCCCTTCTTTGAATCTGGTAAAGTGGCAGAACTGCCAGCTGAGATATTGTAATGACTATGTGCCCATAATGACCAATAGGATGTGGCTGTTAGTAAGGGTCAAAAGTACTGAGAAAACCTCACCGAATCCCTGGAGCAAGAAAATTTCATTTATTCTTTCACAATTATTAAGAAGGGGCTGTGTGTTGAAATGCATTAGAACAGGACATCCTACTCATTCTGTCTGCTCCTCCTCACCACATATTTTATTCCTGACTACCACAGTTTGTTTCACCTTCTGGCTCCCAATCTTTCTTGGAATCTACTCTTCTCTCTGGTCTGGGAGTGATTACTGACTCTGCTGGCCTTCAACTTGGCATTGCCCTTGGGCTTTGGTTTGGCTTCCACCAACTACTGTGTTTGGCTCCTTATCATGTGATTGTTCTCAGATGGTCCTGCTGCTTCTCTGTGAAGCTGCCCTGGGGATGTGGGTCATGCCTGGTGTCTAACCCTGTGCTTCTAATAGTAGCCTGGTATGCATGCTGATGTTATGAGATTTTTTAAACACCAAGTAATTTTCCACTAAAATTTGCTTATTACCATTAAACTGGTTTCCATGTTATGAGCTCTACAGGTGATATGCTTTCCTAGGGAAGAGGAAATGGGGCTATGAGGATAAGAATGGTGGTTAGCAAGTGAAATCATAGCTATCTTTCTGTTTAGCTCCAGTTGGACTCTTAACCTACTCTGTCAGGTCTTCATCATCGTTTTATGGAGATTTTATAGAGCATCCAGAAATGCATGCCCCTCAGGAATTTATATTTAATTAGGGAAGAAAGGATGTCCTTGTTTTACACAGATCAAGATCAGATTAATTCGTTCAGTAACTGATTTTAAGCCTCTGTTACAGAATGTGTGACTTTGAGTGAATTAATTAACCTTTCTGTGCTTCAATTTGGGGAAGTACCTAAGTATCTTGGGGTGGTGGGGGACATATGATAGCAGCTACTTATTACATTTTATGGAGCAAGGTAGAGAGATTGGAATCCCCAGCCATGAGTGGAAATGTAGAATTGTGGAAAGATTCAGGCAGGAAAACAAGTGGATTTGGATTTAAATAATAACTCAACTTCTTGGTAGCTGCAAGGCCTGTTTAAGTTACTTCCTTTGGTCTTAATGTTGCTGTTTGTGGTAAACATTGGGAAGCTAAGATATGTGAAGCACCTGGCTTACTGCTTAGTGTACAACACATGCTCAGTAAATAACTAGATGCTGCAATTATCAAAAGTAACAGCCTCTCTAGGGATGTTGTGCTTTATCTTAAGAGCCCTGGAGAAGCACTGAAAGTGTTTGAGAAGGAGCAGGATATAACTGTATCTATGTCTTTGTGACTGCAGTTTAAGAATACATCGAGAGAAGCAGAGACATTAATAAGATGAGGGCCTTTAGCAGTGATACCAGAAGGCTTGGCTGGAAGAATGACAGTGCAGATGGAGGAGAGATTGATGTAAGAGGCATTTTTAAGGTGGAATAATAGGATTTTATTTTCCTGATTGAAGAACGTTTAGATATTATTGAGAATGAGCTAGTATGGGATGGGTATGGCTTAGAAATTACAAGGCAAGTATCATTGAGCGTGGGTTAGGACTCACTGAGAGGAGGCTTACTAGTTTCAGGCACTGTGTCCTTCAGCTATCTGCAGAGGGCTGTCATCAGCTGGGGACCGCCAGCCCCCCAGTGGGGCCAACTCTCAAGAAGGGACTCTAACTCCTGTTGTTACCTGTTTTACTAGATGGGGGTGATCAATTGATACACAGTGCAAATTTGTATACCAGAATACTTTGGGGGTCATAGAAATGTATCTTGCAGCTATCAACTATTCTAGGTATCAAATTCCTGGTCTGATAGAACTTATTACCTTGTGGAAAGTTGAAAACAGTAGAACCAACTCCCACAGAAAATGAGAAGACATTATTCTCAGGTACTGTCTTGTTGGGCAATGTGGAGGGAGCCTCTAACATCAAGCAGAAACTCCCATTCATCTTTCTGAATTAGGACACGAAAAAGAGTAATGGAGTGGAAGAAAACATTTTATATTTTCACAATTATGGCAAGAGGGAAAGAGGAGAGATCATGGGCATACACTCAGAAGCAGTTAATTCCACAATGAAGGTTTCTATTTTCCTGAAGAGTAGGTCAGAGCATTTGCCAAGGGGCAGGTGAATTGTATCAGGTTCAGAGAATTGAGGAAGGTGGAAAAGTTAAAATTAGTCATTGTGGAGAACTGGAGAGAGCTTTGCTTGAAGAAAAACTTTAGGACTGCAGGACCATTAAAGTTCAAGGTCATGAATTTTTAATGGTAGCAACCTAAGTAAGTGTGATTTTTTTCCAGCAGTGTTGGATCAACAGTTCAGGTACAAATATGTAGAAGGCAGACCTTGGGTGAATCAGGGTTGAAATTTTATCAGATAGCATTGTGGTCAGGGTTATTATACTTAATATTTTGGATAGAGGACAGTTGTGATAATAAAAGTGCTTGGAGTGTGGCTACAGGGCTTGACATCTGCAGTGGAATGGTAATAAACAGTAATGGAAATGAGACAGTGAAAAACTAAGAGCCAAAGAATTGTGTCTGAGACACCAAAGGTAGATTAAGGTACCAAGGATTCAGCAGTGTTTTTTGCTGGAGAATGAATCAGCCATGAGTAGAATCTAGGACATATGAAGCAACATCACAACAAGGTAGTGGGCTATTTCATGGTTCCTCCTTTTACTTGTACCTCAAGGGGCCTTTTCTTTATTCCAGCTTGAACTATTCAGGGCTAGTTACCACGGCTGCAAATATAGTTTTCCCTTGGTACAAAAGATACCAAAGACTGTGGATACCAAAGACTGAGAATGCTCAAGTGTCCTGTATAAAATGGTATTATATTTGCCTATGACCTATGTGTATCCTCCCTTATACTTTAAATCCTCTCTAGATTACTTACAATATGATACAATGTAAACACTATGTAAATAGTTGTCATACTGCCTTGTTTAGGGAATAATGATAAAAAAAGTTTGTACATGTTCATCAGGGAGGCATTTTTTTTCCCCTGAAAATTTTCTATCTTGATTGAATCCAAGAATGTGGAAGCCATGGATACACTGGGCAACTTCCATAATTATTAAGTATATTAAGTGTGATTCAAAGAATTCAACATCTTCCAGGTAAATGTTTTTCTGACTAAGTGGGTGAGTTAAGAGGTAACTAGAAGCTAAGGAAAGAGAAGCTGGGCTCTCCATGACAGGAGGGAGTGAAATGAAGAAACAGAAGTACTTGAAGAGGAACATGGCTTCCGATGAGGCAAACAGGGCCGTGATCAGGCCACACACTGCTGCTTAGCTATCCTCTGTGTATGGTTATATTCAGGTCCCCCCTCCATGCAGATCCATCCTTCATGGACAGTGCTTCACCTGGATGCAAAGTGCATTCATTAGCTTTCCTAACTCTCCAACCTGGAGTGGAGGGCGGAATACCTGGAAAGGTGATGGTGGGATGAGAAAGTTCGGCTCTTGACCAGGGCTGGATCATAGAAAATTGGCTTTCAATCTGCTTCTGAATTGTAGAGAACAGAAATTCACAAACTCCTGCAATTAGAATTTTTTCTAAAGGTAGTTTTGGGAAAGATAGTTTGAGACTACACTATGGAAAGCTTTAAATTGCAAGATAAGGGACTATCTTGGAATTTTAGAGTTCTAGAATTTTAGAATAAGATCCTCTTCTTTGGAAACAGAAAGGTAATATGAGGGAAGAAGCACTTTTTGAAGTTTCCCTAGGTATTGGTGAGTGGGTGGTTGTATATTTATGTCATCTACATACACAGGAAAATTGTCTTCTATCCTTTATGTATTCATTAACAATATATCTTGTAGTTTCTTCTTAAATAATGTCTTAAATATACTTCCATTTTCTTCTATTTTTTTTTTATTTAACCACTATCATTTTGTTTTTCTCTTTGTTTTTGGACCCTCAAATTTCTATTCATTTTAAAATGCCCGAGTTATTGTTTTCATCTCAGTAAATTTGCTGATAAAGGCCCTTCGTTGACCTACTCAAAAGATTTTGTCAGTGGTCTCATTTCAATTAAAATCTCCAGTTATGAGTTCAAGATTCTCCTGTCTCTATCCATTTTTACTGTGTGTTCCCAAGTGAGATGAAGTTTTGGGCCATTCTCTTGAGCATGTTTCTACTTTCCATATTGCCAAGCAACATGGGCATCTTCTGCAGTGTCCTTCCCATGGTGAAGCCTCAGCTGTGCACTAGCAGGCCATAATTAGCAATCAGCCAAATGGATGCTTGCCCACTTACCCACACTGGCACAGCAACCACTGCCAATCTCTGTGACCACAAAATGCTCTGTGTTGAAGTACCTTTTATAAGTCTATTCCCACAAGGTTTGGAATAACTAAATAGAATTGAGGACCTGTCTGTGTCCCTTGACTTTCCCATCCTGCATATTGAGGTAAGGATTGAATATATATGATTATATTTGAATATACATGCCCAGATGGGGTTCAAGGCCCAACATATTAGGAGTAAATCTCTAAAACTCTGAATGGACTCAGACAGACCTGTAACCTCCTAAAACTTGAATGTGAAAAATTTGTTTATGTGTACTTGTGGCACATATTTTTCCATAAAGAGATATTCTATAGTTTTCTTTTTTAAGGTATTTTTATTTCCTTATTGTTGTAAAGTTAAACAAGCTAATTTGGTTATAGAGGCTCTTTGGCTGGGAATGCTAGTAGCCAATGAGGTTCAATATGGTGACTCTCCCACAATCTCACTATCAGGTTGAAAGGAAAGAAATCTCAGATCAGCTATTATTCACATACCAATCTTTTCTACATGTATCAGTCAGGGTTCTCTAGAGGAATAAAATGACAGGAAGTATAATTATAAAAAGGGGATTTATTAGGTTGGCTTAGGCGACCAGAAGCTGGATAGTCCACAATGGCCGTCTGCAGGCTGGAGAGCTGGAAAAACCAGTAGCTTCACAGTCCAAGAGGCTGAAGCCCCAGAACAAGAGGGATCAATGGTGTCACCCTAGTCTGAGACCAAAGGCTTCTGGAGAATGTTGGCAGAGTCTGCTTTGGAAGAGTGAAGAAGAGAGAGTTGGATATCCTCAGCCAGTGGGTCGCAATAAGAATGAAAAACCCCTTCAAGAAGAATGGAACTTGCATTTGCTGCTGCTTCCTTGTTCTTCCAACTTTTATTCCACCCAAGCCATTGTCCTAGTGGATGGTGCTGCTCACATTTAGGGAGGGTCTCCATTTCAGTTGGCTGTTCCACATGTCAATCATTCCTAGACACAGCCTCATAGACACAGCCATAAGTCTCTTCATCACAGGCATCTCTTAGTCAAGTTGACAATTCAAATTAACCATTACACTAAACAATCAAACATTAACAAGCACGCTTGTTAATGAAAACAGTTTATGTAATAAGGTCTGCTGGCTTGAAGAAGTCCCAGCTCTCTGTCCTTTCAGATATTTCAACCTACATTAGATGAAAGGATAACATTACAGCATTCCTGGATACTGAGTTTTGGTGCTTTCTAGTTGTGTTGATTGACGTGGCTGCACACAGGAATGCTTGCTGATTAAACTTTGCAACCTCTCTGGAGAACTCAGGCTACACACCACTGGGTTATTTTGTCTTATTCCTGCAAGGCCTGGAAGAGAAGGTGAGTATCATAGTACTGCAGCCAGTGAACACGTATTGAATATCTTTAGCTTTACCAATGACAGCCCACTTCTAAAATTTGCTGCTAATTAATGACTAGTAATTTCACTAATAAAATCCCTTTTCTGATAGTTTCTATGTTCAGATTATAATTGAGCTATGGAAATCAGAAGCACATGAAATGGTCATTTCTGATTTGTGGATTTCTGAAAAATGTATATATTCTCCACTAGAGTATGGATTTGTCATTAGAGGAAACATCCCAAGAGTGGAATCATAAATTGGTTTGTACATACATAATGTTATATCATCAATGCTGAAACATTTTAAAAATAATTATATGTATCATAATATTTATGCACATAAAACACATTTTATATAAATGCAGATGTACAATCATATATTTCATTTTTAATTTAATTTTTGTTTTTTCTTTAACATCTGTTATGTGTTTTCAAAAAGAATGATGATGCTATGCCTGTTTATCTGCATCTTCCCTTTAAAATTTTATTAAAAGATATTAAGCAATTTAAATCTCATGTAAATACCATAGATCTACCCATTTTAAGTCCACAATTCAGTGATTTTTTTTTTAAATATTTTTTAATTTTCTTAGTTGTAGGTGAACAGAATATCTTTATTTTATTTTTATGTGGTGCTGAGGATCGAACCCAGTGCCTCACGCATGCTAGGCGAGCACGCTACCACTGCGCCACAATCCCAGCCCCACAATTCAGTGACTTTTAATAATTTTTTTGGTGGTTACACCACTATCATCTGTTTTAAACATTTTTATCACTCCAATATGCTGTCTCCTGTGATTCACAGTTTATCTCTGTTCCTACACCCAACCTAAAGGACCATCATTCTATTTTCTGTGTCTGTAAATTTTCATATCTTGCATTTCTTCATAATGTGCAACAGAAATCCCTAAAGATCAAATGGTGAGCCTTAATACATTGTTTTGAATTTCTGCACATTCTTTCATGATGCAGGTAATGACTTATTCAGTTCTTTCCTTTTTGATGCTAATTAGTGAATGTGAACATGCTTCCTATGTTTTTAGGCCTGTACATGTTCATTCACATGTTTTGCCATTTTTTTTTCTTGTTAGAATGTTTGACTTTCAGTTGACTTTATAAGAATCATTGTATGTTCGGATATTGGTCTTTTGTCTATTGTCTGTATTAAAAATTTTTGTAGACCTACTGATTTCTTTGTGTTATGTTCAGAGTGTTACCTATAAACTTCATTTCGAAGAATTTCATTGAGGTCATCTTTGTGACCAACATGAGTAATTTTTGTAAATATTCCATGGATAATAAATTTACTGAAACTCTTGTTTCTATTAAGTGTATGTGCTTCTTTGTATTTATATTTAATGTATTCAATTCTTATACAAACCAAATCATATCCACTAGATCTGTCCAGATGACAGAAATATATTGATGAGTTTCACAGTATTGCCTTTTTATTCTCTTTACTCTATATTATCCTGGCACTTTAAAAAATGTTTTGGCTTTGTGAGTTAGCAATGATGTTGGTTGTTATGTACAGGTTTATGGTAGTTACAACTTCAGTGTGACTTTTTTACTTTCATGTTGTAACTAATTATATTTCATAATTATATGATATCAATTTTATATGAATAACATATTTAATGGTAAATCCCTTTTGATTGATGTTGTACTCCTTCCACCTCACTTTCTATTTTTTGTTCCTGTTTCTATTTTGTATTTATATGATATCTTTTTCTCTACTCTTTCATTTTACATTTAAGCAGTTGCTTATTTTAAAACAGTCTGTAGCTGGCTTCTCCCCTTCAGCTTCCTTTGCTGCTAGAGACTCTTAAATTTTATTTTGTCTCACTTTCTCTTCATGATTTAGACTCTTATTTCCATATTTCCTTTTCTTTATTGTTTCTGCTGTGTTCCTGCTTCTATTCAATCTGCCCACCTTCTCCTTTGTTAATTTGGAAGTACTTGTCCCTCTTACCTTTTATTACATTTGAATCAGGTTTACTATTCCCTCTCCTACCTAATTTCTTTGTTTTTGTTGATACAATTTAGCAACAGTACTACTGGTAACTCATCTTTATATTTTCCTTCATTAAGAAAATTTCTGAAGTGTTTTCCTAGAGATAGTACAAAGGTGATATGTTCTCTGAAGTCTTATATATCCTAAAATATTTTTTCACCTCAATCAGAAATTGATATACCATTTGGGTATATTATTCTTGGATTATAATCTTTCCCTTTCTGTGATTTTTGTAGATGTTGCTTCATTGGTTACTAGTTACTCCACCCTAAAGGTGGAATGTCTCTACTAGTCTGACTTTAATTTTCATTTTAACTTACTTAGTCTTTCAGTTGTAAAGTCTGAAACATTTTTTAAAAACTCTTCAGAGTTCAAGAAGCTACCAGGGAGTGGTCAGTTGTCTTTTTCATTAATCCAGTCCTTAGTGAGCCCTTGGAATTTGCACTCAGGTCTGTTAGCATCATTAGGAAATTTTCCTTCTAATATTTTTTATTTGATTTCCTTCTACCTGTTCTTATTTCTCCTCTAATAATATTCTCATTTATGTCTTCTGAATTTGGCCTTTAATTCTCTTCACTTATTTTCCCCTGGTGATTTTCATCTCTGTAGCTTGCCATGTTTTTTAAAATGAGATTTTTCACACTTGATATTCTGAATCACTAATTTGGGCATCAGTAATGCATTATTCTTTAACTCATGTGTTGAATTTTCAAGTTGGAAAATTATATATGTTAGTCCAGAAGTCTTTATGCTTCACTCAAAAAAAATTTTCAAGTGCATGTATTTTTATTCAGCTCTTAATTTATCTCCTCTAGCAATTCTGTATCACCAGATATCTGATTGTCTTTCTTGATCATCAACTCCAGCATTCCAGTCTTTTTAATGAAATGAACACTTTTCTTAGATTTGCCAGGCTTAGGTCTGTCAATTTCAGTGTTTTAAATAGGTATTGGATATTAAATGTATTTAAGATTGTGAATAGTTGTGTAGGTTGTTGAGTCCTGTTTTAGTTGCTGACAGATATTCCCTGGTCTCTGTTCTCTCTGCTCTCTTCTAACTTCTAGGGTTTTCCTTTTCATCTCTTGGCTTTCTGGAGTGAGAAACCTGGCTCATTGTCTGGAAGCATCTGATCTATGAAAAACAGTCTCTTCACAGGCCACAACACTTTGTCCTTGGTGCTGAGCTCTGAAGCTATTTTTCAGGCACCTGTCCAGACGTAGGGAATGAAGTTTCTCACCAGTTCTTTCTACAATGACCACAACAGAGTTCAGATATTATTGAAACAAAGATACAATAAGGCTTAGCAGGTCAGAAGCCCAACATGATTTGGAACTTCTGAGGGACCAATAAATATAGCATCATTATTTATGGAACATAAAGTAATTGCTCCATGTGCTCTATGACTTTAAAAATACATCTTGTGTGAATGACGTAGAGGTGGGAAAGGATGAGAAAGGAGTCACTGTTATGTTGTCCTGTATTCATCGTCCCTTGTCCATTGCCTTGATGGGATTTTAAAAATGGTCTGTGACCCAGAAAGTAACTGCTTCTCAGATACAACTTACATTCCAAAGCTATACCTTCTCCATGCCTTTAATGTGTTTATCTCAGAATGACTTCATAGATGGATGACAATGACTATTAAGATTCATAAGACTGCTAACTAACCATCTAATGTACCAGAGAGTTGGCTGTGGTTTCTACCTATTACAAATGATTTTTTTTTCCAATAGGGAAAAACATCATAAATCCAGCTTACTATATGGGTTCTGGGAGATACTTATCCTTTCTAATGAAAAAAGAAGTACATCTCAAACCCATTGCTAGTCTTTTATCTTTAAAAGTATCTAAATGCCTTAACACTATAAACATTATTTTTAAAGATTTTATATCATTTAACACATCTGATTGTTTGAAAGACACTGATTAGGAAAAATAAATTCAGAAATCTTGACTGGGTTTTAACACTTCACACTTTAGGATTCAAAAAAACTTTAAAGATCTTTCAGTTCAATTTCTCATTAATGCCAAGTTGTTAGTGGGATTCTACCTTAATTCCCTGGAGTGCCTAACCCAATACCTCATGGACATCCAATCCATTTATTGGAAAACTCTGACTGTTTAAAAGGTCTTGATATATTGATCTTGGACCTATCTCTTTGCAAATTCTGACCATTGATCCTAGTTCTACCTTTGGAATGTCAATTTTGCAGAATATCACTCTTGTAAAAACACTTCATCATCTCAACAAAAGCATGGGGCCTCAATGTTTTCTAAAGAGGTGTATTGTTTAAATGCTATTTTAAATGAAAACATATTAAATGAAAACATACAAAAGTTTGAATTTTCATGTAATTTTAAGTTTGAACATTCTGAATCAGTTAGGCAAGATAGACATGGACATTAAATCTAGTTTCAGGAAATTTCATTATAGAGCTCAAGATTTTAATGCTAGAAAGAAATTTATACATTACCACCTAACCCATTCAAATTATTTTTCTTAGAGGGATATACAAATTCAGATAAAAATAGTTTCCCTTAAAAATGAATGTCTGTGCTACCTAAACTTATGATTTCCTTATGGCTTATGTTTTAGTTGAAAAGACCACTTATGAATAACTAGAGATTACCATCCATGTTGAAATGGTTTTATTAAAAAGACAAAAACAAAAACAAATGCTGATGAGGATGTGGAGAAAGGGAACTCTCAGACACTGTTGACAGGAATGTAAATTAGTATAGTCATTATGGAAAACAATATGGAGTTTTCCCAAAAAAAACTGGAAATAGAACTACCATATTATCCAGCAGTCTCACTCCTGGATACATATCAAAGGAAATGAAATCAGTATGTTGAAGAGACATCTGCACTGCCATGTACTCACAATAGCCAAGAAATGAAATCATCCCAGGTGTTCCTCAACAGATGAATGGATTAAAAAAAAAGTGGCATATGTGGGCAATGGAGTACTATTTAGATATAAAAAGTTATGACATTTGGTCATTTGCAGTACTATGTATGAAACTGAAGGACATTATAATAAGTGAAATAAGTGAAGCATAGGAAAAAAATGGCCTGTTCTCAACTTATATGTGGAAGCTAAAAAGTGAATTTCAAAGAAGTATAGAATAAAATAATGGTTACCAGAGCCTGGGTAGGGTGCAGGAGAGGAAAGGAAGGATTGAGAGAGTGTGTTTAATGGGTATAGGGTGCAGTTTGTTAGAAGGAATAATTTTAAATCTTCTATAATACAGGAAGATAACTAAGGTTGACAGCAATTAATTGAATACTTCAAAACAGAGAATTGAGAGAATTTTGAATGTTCCCAGTGACAGAAATAAGATGTACCTGAGGTGATAGATAAGCCAATCACTCTGATCATTGCACACTGTGTATATATATATATTGAAATGTCACACCCCATAAATATGTACAATTACTACATATCAATTAAAAATAACAATATACATTTAAAATAATAACTAGAGATGAAAGAAGGATTGAATAAATGTTGAAAGTTAGATATCAAACAGTAATGGAATGATTTATAAGTGTCAGAAACTGACATAGACAGATTTTAGATTCTGAAGAAACATATATAATAACATCATTATTTGTGGAAGAAAACTTTGTTCCTTCTAGGTGCTATTGCTGTAGTATTTTAAAAATAAATTCATTCTTAATAGATCTTGTCTGTAAGAAACTTGCAAACTTCTTAGAGAGATAAAACTTAAATAATTACCTAGTATTCAGTGCTATGTAAACCTGGCCCAATATGAAAAATGATAGGGGAAATAATCTCTAAAATTCTTGATAGCTTGAAAACTAATAATAGGGCTAAAATGACTAAGCTGCCGAGTTATTAATTTTTTTGACAAGAAAATCTAATGCTAAAAATTAAAAATACCTAATAAAAGTTTCTGTTATTAAACAGTAGGTAAGAACATTTTAAAATGTAAATGTATCTTAATTCATGTCTCCAGATGACATGTGCCTGTGCTATTAAAATAAGGAATTTACCTGTTGAATTATTTACAGTTGAAAAACTAGGAAGAACCAGAAAGGATTCCAAAGGAGATTGGAGAAAACAGCACAAAATAAAACTCTTTTCTTGCTTCTTGAAGTGCTCAGGGAAGATGACTCAAAATCCATTTTGTAAAGCCAAGAGACCAAAAGTGGCAAATAAAAACTGCTGGGTAAGGCTTTATTGGGAAGTACACTTCTGGACTAAACTCTCCTGTCCATCAAGAGCGTGTCTGGGAGAAATGCGCATGTGATCCTCAGTACAGAAAATGTAAAGGGCCCAGGCAGGAAGGAGAGGGCTTGGGGTAGGAAGAGGAGGTATCTGGAGTCTGGTGTTCCTCTTGGTTTGGTCAGGGGATCCTACTGAGGTCAGAGTCCTTCCAGGATGAGACAGGAGAAGTCTGCTGATTGGTAGCAGCCCATTACTGCTTATGTATCAGCATCTGGTTGGTTGCTCCTTTGCACATGTGGGCTGCTTGAGGCTTCCTTCCCTGCAGCTGCTCCAAACTGATGTTTTGCGCCTGCCGCAGCCACATGGAGTCTGCCATGTTGCGTCCCCCTCACAAGAAGAAACGCGAGATCTCCAGCTGACCTAATATTTCCCTCGGTGGAGGTGTTCCTCCTTTTTAGGTATTTACAAGGCTGCTCTTCTCCTCATGGTTGGAATTGTACACATAGAACACTCATTGCTTCATCACCCAAATCCTTTGGCATAGACTGAGATATGCCTGGCCTGTCCGCTTACATATGGTGATGTACAATAATATGAACTTAAAGCTATTACAACAGAAACACATCTGGACATTTCTACTGAAACAATTCTTTATTTTCATTATTGGTGTCATCACTGTAGAATACAAAAACCTCTGGTTCCCAACTCCTTAGGGGCTGGGCCTATCTCTCATTTGTCTTTGTGTTCTTACTGAGGCCACACTTTATTTTCACTCTCCTCTTTCCTTGAGCATTTGAAGAATCCCTGGCCAGGAAGTTCAATATTTATTGAACAAAACCAAAAAGAAATCAAAATGAACAAAATAGTTGTATATGGCATCATCCTACTCAGTACATAAACAATCTCCCTCTCTTAGTGAACACAATATTTTAACTATGAAGAGGTAACCAATTGCAAGACTATTTCTCAGTTATACTAGTGGGTATAAAAATACCATGTGATTTCACTTCATCAATGCAATGAACAAAGAAGAATTATTGTTTCTTTTACTTTGTGGCTCTGGTGAGTCCTCAGGAAGTGTAGTTGAAAAATCAATTTTCCAGGCTGAAGTCTTTGCTGGTCACAGTTCAGGGATTAGAGAAATCCAATTTGAGGAAAATATTGGTCTGCCTGAAGGCTCCCTTGTAGCTTATCTCTTTGAAGTGCTAAGATAACTTCCCTTCTGGGTGAATATACCAGCTAGGATTTTCACCTGCTAATATAGAACTTCCCACCTTGCCCCTTATATAGTAGATGTCTAAAACCTCTGGATTTTTACCTTCATCAGAAAGAAAGCATATCTTTGCTTCACAAAAGGGCTTAAATGTGTACCAACTGCTATCTTGATGCTGTGAAGACCTGCTGATACGGGTGTTATTTGAGAAACTTTGGTCTAAAGGACATGCTCTCCATTCAGTTGTCTGGAAAGACTAACTTCTGCCCTTGTAGTGTAATATTAAATGTAGGATGCTTGATTGTAAATAAGCCTTGGTAAAACCAAATTCCATTAGGAGTTCACAGTTAAGGTTGACTTACTAGTTTTTATGTTCTGGATACCAAAGTCTTGATTCTATAAGTGAGACCCACCTCATGGACAACTCTGAAGGTAAATGCATAGAGGAAAACAGCTGACCTAACAGAGCCGACACTCTCAATGCAAATTATAAGTAGCTTATTCCTAATATAAACTCTGCTATTCTTGCTAAGGAACTGAAAATTGTCCAGTTTCTCTCTTGGGTAAATGGGGCTTGTTATGGTTTAGATATAAGTTGTTCCCTGCAAAAGCTCACGTGTGAGACAAGGTAAGAAGGTTCAGAGGATAAATGATTGGGTTATGAGAGTCATAACTCAGAGAACTGATCCTCTGATGGAATTAACTGAGTGGTGACTAAAGACCAGTAGGGTATGGTTGGAGGAGGTGGGGCATTGGCATTGTGGCTTTGGGGTATATATTTTGTATCTGTCTAGTGGAGTCTCTTTCTGCTCTCTGATCATCATGTGAGCTGCTTCCTTCCACTACAGTCTTCTGCCATGATGTTCTGCCTCACTTTCAGCCTGAGGAATGGAGCCGGCTGCCTATGGACCAAACTTCTGAAACCGTGAGCCCCTAAATAAACTTTACCTCCTCTACAATTTGTGCTGGTTAGGTCTTTTAGTCACAATGGTGAAAAGGCTGACTAAAACAGGGTTCTTGGTGGTAGCATATCCAGATCTGTAATAAAGACTATATTGTCAGCACTTACTTGTGGGGGGAAAAGTTGTTCAATAATTATTTGTTGAAAAAAATATATATCCTAGCATTAGTACTATAATTTTCTTTGCATATTCTACATCCTTAAGGAGAAACTGCCTTATAGCTCTATCACAGGACACTTGATACAAGTGTCTAATGCAAGAACAACTTCAGAAAACAGTGAATCAGAAAGACAATGGCATCTTAGCATAGTTTTTATCATAACTATGGGTTTGTTGAACTGATCTGGACATTAGCATATAGAATTGTTCTGTTTAAAATTAAAAATCTCTATTCCTAAAATGAAGGTTAAAATTTTTAGCCACAAATGATAAAGCTAAGAGTCCACATTCTTGTCTTTTTCTGCATTCTGGATCCTATGTTGATCTGTCTCCTACAATCCGCACTGTAAATGTCTTAAGATCCAAACCAGACTGGAAACTTCTTGGTTTTATTCACTCTGTGCCAACTGCTAGGAACTCGATGTTTCTTCCACTGGAAATGCTTTGTTTGGTCCATAAAGATTTGATGTTTCTGTTAAACCATTCACATTTGAAGTTCCCTTCCTTTTGATGTTGGAGAAATTAAAAAGGAATTACAGTTGTTGCTGTGTAGCAACAGCAGGTGGCGCCTCTGGGAGCTGAAGATGCATTCTACAATTGGCCATGGCTTAAGGAGGCAACATGAATCTCTTCTAGCTACATGCTCTCTAGAAGGCTTTCTTCCATTGCTCAAATGATGAATTTTTTCTTCAAATGCTTCTTGCTGATCTCTCACCATTGCTTCACCAAAAAAGAAAGAGGGTATGGTTCTTAGGACTGTGGTTTAAACAGGTATGGAGTAGACTGTTTAACTTTTATATCCATATGGTCAGTTTGTATGTACGCATCCTTCTATGTGTGTGTATATGTGAAACAGTCATACTGCCTGTAATCTATTAAGAGGATGAAATCAATAATCTTCATGAATCTGCCCCTAGAACCAGACATCATGCCATAGTTCTCAATTCCTCGGTGATTGATAAAGTGCCTGACTCAAAAGTAATGGCAATCTCTTCCAGGTGAGAACCACAGGGAGTTCTGTCTTCTAGACAGCATCTACCCACCTTCATTTCCTCGGCCTTCCATTTCTAAGAGTCTGTCTTCTCTGCTTTTGCCTCTGCAGGAAAAGCCTTAGAACCAATCTTAATCTCACTAACAGTTATTTTTTCTATAGAATCCCTGACTTGCATATCAGGTCTAGATAATTTTTCTAGAAATGCAGTTGCCCCTGCTTATACAAAGGTCATCTAATAGTAATTTGGCTCTTTATACAGTAAGATGCCGATTCTCATCATGATCTTTAGACATCATTCCTGATCTTGTCAACATCTTAATTCTCAAGAGAAGATTGGGGCTCCTTCCTCAAAGAAATAGTCTATGTTCCTTAGATACTTACAAGGTGTACTGATTTATTATCCTGGGTCACTGGGCAAAAAACATCAATCACCTGGATGTGTATTGAAAAATGCTATTGTTTCTTCTGCTTCTAGTGAAGCTATGTTCATAGAAGCCTGTATAATCTATAGGTTTCCACTTGCTTTCAATTCTCTAGAATAATTTTTGCTCCATACCAGGCTACCCAGGAAGACACAACTGACTATTTGCAAAGGAGAAACTTGCACCCAGCTCTCTTATCAGTTTATAGCCCTTTCCTTTAGCATTGGCAACACAATTTATTGTGTTGTGAGTCATAAAATAGGAAAATGATGGAAAGCATCAGGTATATTATGTTTCTTTACTGTTCAGTTTCACTGAGAAATTTCAGTGTTGGAAAGAGAGGTGTAGAGAATCCACAATGAAGAGATAATTTTGTTTTGTGTTTTGATTGAGCTGAAATATTCATCTACTTTGATTTTCAGCTCAAAAGCTTCTACAGTGATCAGCAGCTGTTCATTCAAGAGTACTACCTCTTTGAATACAGGATAAAATATATTTGTCTTTGAAATACACAAAAGGACTAGGAGAAATGATGTCTTCTTCATGGTGAAACAAGCACACCCTGGTATGAGAAGCCTGATCAGTATAGCTTGCTGAGTTGTCTTAATAATCAGTATGCCCCACTGCATAAATGATATGGATCCTGCAATGCATTCAGTATATTGTACTCATTTTACTTCTGGCCAATTTTCTCACAATGCTTTGTAGGTACTAATATTGACTTGAAACTTGCTTTAAAATATAGAGAAAAATCTAGTATGACATTTGCAGTATCATAATGAGCAAATACAACTGGATTCTTTTCTTCCCTTGTGTTTGCCCACAAGAAAATTATTTGCTAAAAGGAAAAATTAATTTTGCTGAAATATCTGCTAAGTAGAACAAGGATTGTTTAAAACTGTTATTTAAAATGATTTGTCTTCTACACAAGTGCCAATTTCTAAATCATTGAATGTTAAAGATGGGAGTTGCCAAACAATAGCCAATGAGCCAAATCCAATGCTTATTTTGGAAAAATGTTCAGTTAGAACAAAACCACGCACATTCATTTACGCGTCGTCTATGGCTGTTATCATACTACATTGGCCAATTTGACTAGCTGCAAAACAGGCTGTACGGCACACAAAGGCTAATGTATTTATTATCTGGACCTTTACAGGAAAAGTTTGCTAATCTCTTGGTTAGAACAGTGATATGTTGATTGCTATATTTGTGAACTACAGATTTGATGTATTCCATCCCTTCTCCACTGATCTATCATATCTCAGATTTTCAAGTATGTGTGTTTTCTTTCAGGTTCTTTATTATTTTCTCTTTTTGTCAGGGTCCAGTCACAACTAATGTGGTTTGATTACTAATCTTGTGATCTGGCAAGTTAAAGCCATTCACCCTCTTTTTCAGTAGAGACTTAATCAGTGCTGATCCTTAAGTCAAACACATACATTTTTGAATCCACTTACCAAGTTCAATGGAGAACCTTATTAAGATTTTGATTGTAATTGTATTGACTTTACATATTCGTTTTGGTAAAAATGATATTTTAATATTCTAATGATACCTTCATATCCATAAATAAGTTACATATGACCATTTAGACAATCAAACTGTGTTGCAACTAGATTTTATAGTTTTAGTAAGAGTCATAGAAATATTTAAAAACACATTTTCTAAATGTATATAAGTAGACGAACTTTTAAGTTTTAACTTCCATAATAATGTACTCTTTCAGTAATTGAAAAATTAAACAGAATACTAACATGCATGTATATGTTTTCTTAAAAATACTTTTTAGTTATTTTTAATTATCTTTATTTTATTTTTTTTAACATGGTGCTGAGGATCGAACCTGGTGCCTCACATGTGCAAGGCAAATGCTCTGCCACTGAGCCACCATCCCAGCCTGCATGTATATGTTTTAACATAAAAATTTAATCTAAAGAATGTGTGCTGAACTCTGTTTTAACAGTTAAAGATTATATTTTTCTGGAGCACATATTAGAAGTTCATGGAACTGATCTATTTTCTACTTCTCTAACTTTCTCTTTTTATTTAAGTCTTTTAACTCATATGTTAGATACTGTTCATGATAACATTACTTTGTATTTATAGATTTTTATTTTTCCTCTTAAGACTTCCTGATATTTTTTAGTACTTATTTTAGTACTTATTAGTACTTATTTCTGTCTAATTTTAGTGATTTAATCATTCATTACTTTAAATGTGCTTATTTTATATTCTCTGTCTGATAATTCTGTTGTTTATTGTTTCTTTTCCTCAAGAAGCTGCCCAGAACAGTGGTGTCAGAAGGAAAATGTTAGAGACATAGTGAAGAATGCAAAATGAAAGTTTCTGTGTCCTTAATGGAGTTTTGGAACTAGAACAATATTAGACATTTAAAAAAAATCTTTCAGAGATTATATAATCCACTCACTGCCATTTTATGAATTGAATAGGTTCAAGAGAAAAAGAAAAAGAAAGAAGGAAAGAAAAAAGGAAAGAAGAAAGAAAGAGAGAGAAGGACAGTTCTATACAATTAAGTTGCGGAGATCTATTTCCATTTATGGACATTAACTTTTTTTTATGGACAACAACTCTTAATAGTTCTTACCTAATAGATACACAAGCAAGTAGATTTACACATACTTACAGATGTGCAGAAAGACAAATACATATTTAAAGGACAAAGTTCATAAAGGCCCATGCTTTCTTTCTGTTTCACGGGAGATTTTTATATTGAAATTTCACATGGCTATTTTTTGCGGGGGGAGCACCTGTAGTGGCCATTGAAGCCAAGGATACTTTATCACTGAACTACATCTCTAGCCCCTTTTATGTCTCACTAAGTGTCTTAGAGCATTGCTAAATTGCTGAGACTGGCCTTGATCTTGCAATCCTCCTGCTTCAGCCTCTTGAGACATGACCTATTTTTTAATGAATATAGAGGCAAAAATAAAGATTGATTCTATCTTGTGGATAAAATAATAAAGATGTAGATAGTGAAGAATTATTTTAGACAATGATGAGAAAATTACTTCTAATTAAAACAGATGGAAAAGATGGAGAATATGGGCCTTGAGAATTATGGCAAAACTGGTTTAGACTGAAATTCTAATATCTAACATATATTAATGAATATTTATTTATTATTAGATAAATAGCTAATATTTAACTTGTGTTAATAAATATAGCATAAAAGGTAATGGGCTAGAAGTTATTAGTTGGGTTTATGGAATTCTCATCTTTCCAAGGTCATAGAATATTTTTGTTGCTGTAGGTCAAAGGTGAGGGTATTTTGTGACTGACTTATTAAATCTAACTACTGTCACTGACTTTTCCTCTAGGTAACAAACTCTTCTATTTCCATGGTACAACATATTAAAGGAGAGAATAATGATAACTAATTTACCTGGTAAACTGTAAACTTCAAAACTTCAATAGTTTACAATCATACATGGATAGTAATATTGTATGGGAGCAGGAAGGAAGAAAGAATACATTTAATGAACATGGCAACTCCATGAGGACTGGTGTCTTTGCATGTTTTATTCAGGGGTGTATTCCTGTTCCTCAGGATGATGCCAGGTGTGTCACAGATTATTATTTGTTATTTCTTTCATTTTTAATCAGGGACAGTATGCTATTTTTTTTCTTGGTTCACATATGAGGATTTTGATACAGTAGTAATGATTCAACACATGAAGTCACAGAATTTCAGGGCCATGTAGGACATATCATCATTGTGTCCTACATCAAAGGATCATGCAGTCCTAACTTCAATTTGATTTTAGGGAAACTGAAGCCCAGAGTGTTTAGTAACTTGGTGCAGGGAAATCAGTTGCAGAACTGAAACCAAAACTCAAGACTACTACCTACCCATCCAGTGCCTGTTCCCACTCTTCATGTGACAGAATTTAGGCACATATCCTGCCTTGTTTTTATTTATTTGTTTATTTTTATGGAGATATTCACCAACCATAAAATTCATCTTTTTACAGTATATGATTCCATGCTTTTTAGTATAGTCAAAGTATTGTAACAATCATCTCTACTATTTAATTTCAGAACATTTCACCATCCCCAAATAAAATCCCATATCCATCAGCAATCACACTCAACTCTGTTCATTTGCCAATTCCTGACTACCACTAATCTACGTTTGGTCTCCAGGTCTTTGGTTTTGGGCTTTTCATTTTAATAGAATCACATAGCATGCAGCATTTTGAATCTAATTTCTACTACTTAACATACTATTTTCAAGGTCCATCCATGTAGTAGTATAAATCAGTACTTTATTGTTTCAAAGGGCTGAATAATATTCCTTATATAGATACATCACAATTTTTTATATGTTAACCAACAGATGGAAAATGTTTTGTTTTGTTTTGTTTTCACTTTTTGATTATTATGAGCATTCATGAAGTTTTGTATGGACATGTGTTTTTGGTATATGCACAGGAGTAGAATTCTGGGCTGTATGATAATTCCCAGGTTGACCATTTGAGTAAACTGCCCCATTGCTTTTCAGATTTGCTCTACCATTTTACACTTTCACCAGCAATGTATGAGGGTTCCAATTTCTCCATGTTCTTGTCACACTCTTTCCCAGCTTTTTCTTTTAAATTTCTTGATTCACTTGTTTGTGTCAGTGGCTATCACCACCTCAGCGAAGTTGATATAAAAAATGCCACTGATTGTTTTTGACAAATGCCCCAATGGAAAAGGCTGTTTTCACCAGGTGAGCTTCTGAGGTCAATGAAGATAATACTGAGAGTCAGGCTCCCAGGGATCTTCCAGACAGATGCAATTACAACAGTCCTCTGAGGGTGAACGTTTGAAAAAGCTCCTACGCCATCTGACTCATCCAGCGCTGCTATGCTGCTGGTTATGCTGCTGGTTTGCACCGGAATTTGGGGCTGTATTTCAAGGTTAAAAGAGGGGGATGGGACTAGGGCAGATAAATGGCTCACAGCTCACTTCACAGTTCTTACCAAGATCCAGCAGCTTTTTCTGAATAATTGTTCCCTAAATAGTTGTAAGGTTTTGGTTAATTGATTTTGGTCTTTTTTTTTTTTTTTTTTCGGTGAGTGGTCAAGTTTTTTTGATGAGGAACAGGAATTTTTTGGAGGTCTTCACTCTATCATTCCCTAACTTGTTTTCTAATTACAAGAAGGTAGATCCTGTGTGGGAAAAAGGGGGGAGGGGAGAGCAGCAGAAAGGGATTAGAGAAGAGATAAAGAGGAAGGAAAGAGCCTATTTAGGAAATCTGAGAAAAGTAACAGGATGTGCATATTTTGTTTATGGAAGACACTGAGTATGCACTCTTTCATGAATCTTTGCCTGAAGGAATGCTAAGAAATACAAATGGCATTTTTGATGAATATGTAGCAAATTCATACTCTCAGAGCAAATCTTCCTATAACAGCATGTGTTGAGTGTGTGAAAAGAAAATATGGCCAATGTTTTTCTTTCTCTTTTTTATTCACAGTTATTAAGTAAGAATAAATACAGCAAATAAAAATACAGACCATATATATACATATGTATTGTTTATATATATTGTGTTCTATATATTAAAATCTTAGCAAATGGAACAAATTGAATATAAAACTATGATATAAGGACAATTGTTTTAGGAGAAGTACCTATAAAACCCAGACTTGACCAGAATTTATAATTTTCACCTTTTTAAAAATACTTGGACTAAAATGGTATTGTTCCCTCAATGACAACAATTTATAACCTCATTCTATCTTAGATCTCGGTTTATTGCCATCTTAAAAAGTGATCTAATAAAACAATTCCTAGTAGGTTTTTAATTACTGATAATTACCTGATGCAAAACCATTCCAGGCATAAGTCTTACGTCAGTGCATCCTTTTGTGAATCAAACAGGAAGAAATTAACTTCAAGGAATATTGCTTTTGATGACATTTCTACCCTCTATTCACTCTGTCCTCCCAAATCATTTGAAATATGGGACTAGCTCTATTGAAACTTGTTAGCGTTTTTATCACAAAGTTATCAGAGGAGAACAATTAACAGGACATTAAATGTAGCAAAGTAGTGTGGCTCATGGAAAGATGGCTGTGAATTTACATTTGTGTTTCAGATCTAATTCTCACCAGCTTTGTGACTTTAAGGAAATTTCTTAACCTCTCTGAACTCATTTCCTTGCATTTGAATTAGAGATAACAATGTCTACTCTGTGGCTTTGAAGAAGACAAAGTGGAGGAGGAAAGTAGTTAACTAAAGACAAAACAGTTATTAGGGTACTGGTTGTGACAGCTGAAATTCCTCATGGAAAAACAAATGGCCTTAATGTCCTTTACTTCACTTGGAGAGTTAAGGAGACAGGCTGTTTTCAAGATTCCTCAATCACAGGGGCTTTACTTGTACCTATGCTCTTACAAATTCTGTCCTTCCTAATTGTCTCCAGAGAAGTGAATGAGAGGAACTCACCTAGTCCCAGGAGCCTTCGGTGAATCCTTCAGCTCTCGGACATCTTAGGTTGACTCCTGCAACCTAACCCACATTAAAGCTAGCACCATGACTCATTCCAGTATCGACAGGCAGGGATAAGAGGCTGTAATTGTTTTAGTTTTACGTGTGTGTTGGTGTGCACACACACACGCGCACATACACATTCACTTCTTTTTTTCTTTCCCTCAGAAAACCATCCTATAATTTAGTGACACTGGGAAAGGGAGAAGGTGCTGGCTTCAAAGCGTCAGTTCCAGTTTCCCTTAGTGTTGTGCTTTTCGTGCTGTCACCACTGTTGTGGCTCTCGTGATCATATCGTGTCCCAAAGGTGATAAATGAGGCCCCTCTACCAGTGCTACAGTTTTAGCATGGCGAAATCAAAAATCTGCTTTAGAAAACAAATACTGAAAAGATACAGCTTTAAATTAAAGGGTCTTTTCTTCAGTGAGGATACTTGCCACCCATTACTATCTTTGGCGAGAGGATTTTCCCTATGTTTCTCTGTCATTTGTGATATTTGTCCTTTTCCTTGGCTGGCAAAGGGATGAGTTCTAGGGCTTTTGTAAGGAATTGGGGTCTGAACCAAAATATGAGCATGGAGAAGGAGAGGAAAGTATGGATTGAGAACATTTTTGAGTAGAAAATTGGCAAATTTAGGATGTCGGTATCTAAGAACATGCTTTCAAAAAGCCTTCCAATGATGAGACGCAGGTGATCTATGGACTCTTCATGAAATGGTGGCTAGGGAATGACGTCTAGGTTCTTTTTTTTTTTTTTTTTTTTTTTTTGGTACCGGGGATTGAACTCACGGGCACTCGACCCCTGAGCCACATCCCCAGCCCTATTTTGTGTTTTATGTAGAGACAGGGTCTCACTGAATTGCTTAGTGCCTCGCCATTGCTGAGGCTGGCTTTGAACTCGCGATTCTCCTGTCTCAGCCTCCCTAAGTGCTGGGATTACAAGCGTGAGCCACCGCGCCCGGCTGACGTCTAGGTTCTTTAATGGAGCTTTGTGAGTTGCCTCTTGGCTCCAGTTTCCATGTCCATCCTCATCACTCCTTTCCACTTTCTACCTCTTCTACCTCCATCATGGTTCTCCGTGCTAGGCTTGCTAGAATCACAAAGTGGACTGGAAGGAATCTTTCCTAGTACAGGGACCTAAAGGGACCAGCCTATGCAAAAGGATCAAGGTGAGACAGCATGGGGTGTGAGAAAATCATGAGTAGTCCAGTTTGAATGATTGCAGTGTGCATACAGAAATGGGTCTGGAGAAAAGATAGAGCCAAACTGGGAAGCCTGGGATGTCAGATTGGGGAACTTATCCTTGTTCTGCAATAACTATGAACTCTCATTGTAAGTTGTAAACTGCAGTGCTTGGCTCTCTCATGCTTTGTTCAACTTTTTCTCTCCTGGATTTAGGCATTCACCTTTTCTGACAATTATTGAAACAATGTCTTTACTGCTGAGTCCAAACTTCATAAAGAGGTATCCAGAAATGAAAAATTGAACCTTAATGAAGGCAGAATTTAAATTCTGGAATGATTAGAGGGTCCCGAATTATCCGGACTTATATTTAATCACAGTTGAAAGGCAATTAATTGATTTTCAATTTCCCTAAGCCTGGTTAAGAGGCAGGTAAGCCACTGTGACTGTGTGCTTAACCTTTGTGAAAGAAAAAAAAAGCAAGCATAGCTCAAGTAGCGGGAGCTCTGACTCATCACCATAAAACTGAACACCATGTATTTTCTCTCCCAGGCAAATTTCAGCCCAGCCGGGTCCAAGAGAACATACGAGCACCTTATGCTGAATATACACTTAGAGAACTGGATGGTGTTTGCCATCTGCTAAGCCTCACATAGCCTGCAGTTTGAAGTTGAAGTGATGTCAGAAGCTGATTTAAGCAGCTTACATATGTTGCACTGCAGGAAAAAACATTGGACGTTTGGGACTCTGAAAAACAATGCTAGGCATTTGGGGTCCATAAACACTTAGTGTTTGTGATAAATATGCCCAGTAGCCATAGGGCAATATTTTTCCCTATTAGATTTAAGGGTAGAGTTTTCTCCTTTGCTTAGTAAAAGAATTTTCACATTTTCTTGTGTACAGCTGAAACCACACGATCATTCATTGCAGCAGGTAAGGTTATTTTCGTTAATCACCGCCGCTTTTGGTTGCCTCAACTTTGATGGAAAATGCCAGTACTACAGCATACTTTGGAAAATTATTCTTTGTGAATTTGCCGTTATTGATAATGTTTTTGGAAATTTTAGATGCCTAATAAATGGATAAATTCACGGTCTCTGACCTTTAAATTTCTTTAAGGGTTCATCACGCACAGTGAGCATTGTACAAATCACTCACCTTGTCCTCCAAGGCTTTCTGTACAGTGAGATCATGCCTACCTTCCAGTGTTACGTCCTCTCCTTTCTTACATTTGCCTGTTTAGTGAATTTGTACAATTACAATTCTTCAATCACATTAGATTTAAAAAACTGCATTTTCTAAGGTACTTTCTTTTGCCTATAGTTTCCCTTGCTTGTCTTCCTCATCATCTCATCCTAACAATAACTTATCATCACGAAGCACCAGTTCAAGGAAACTTCCTCCTTGGAAGCTTTCCCTTTCTTTTTCTTGTAGCACTTGGCATGGTCTGCCTTATTGCATAGTTATAATATGAATATTTTAAAATTCTTCTTTTAATGGATTGTCCCTTCCTTTATCATCAACATAACAATCCATGATTCCATCACACGTACTTCAGGTCCCTGTCATCTGCATCTTGGAAAACCATGAAAATACCCAAGCCATGAAAACTGAGCAGTTGTAATAAAGGAAGGTATTGATTTTCTATTATTTTGCAGTTTTTAAGAAATGAATGATATTCTATTTAAAACCAAACTTCAGAACTCTCCTGGAAAATTTCTAGATCTGATAATTTTTTCTATAGAATAGCAACTGGCTAGTGATAAGTACTGGGTAAACCTCTAGAGAGGCACTAGTACTCTTTTTTTGGGGGGGGTACTGGGGATTGAACTCAGGGGCACTCAACCACTGAGCCACATCCCCAGACTTATTTTGTGTTTTATGTAGAGACAGGGTCTCACTGAGGTGCTTAGCGCCTCACCGTTGCTGAGGCTGGCTTTGAACTCGCGATTCTCCTGTCTCAGCCTCCCTAAGTGCTGGGATTACAGGCTTGAGCCACCACGCCCAGCTAGAGAGGCACTGGTACTCTTCATGATTCATGTTTTCTGCCCTAGTCTCTGTGGGTTGTTAGTTGTGATTCATAGTCTTAAACATTCCTCACATTTGGTATTGTTTTTCTTGCACACTTTTTGGTGATCTTTGTCACCTCACTTTTCTCCTGAAGGTATTTATCCATTTCTGTCATCCTGTAGGTGGACATGGATTCCTCCTGTAATTCTTCAGAGCACAGCTAACACTAGGCTGCATAAAATATTACTGAAGAATGCAGTGGGATACTTTGAAACAAGATTTCTGACCCTGCAGTTCTTGGAGCCAATTGTTTATATCCCTTATTAGCAATATATCTCCATAGTTCCAGACCTGCCAACAGCTTATCCTTCTTCTACTGGAGAATCTTCATTCTCTATTTTCTCCCCATATCCCATTCCTAATAGAGGTAGTAGAAAAAGTTGACAGAATAATCTCCGTAGAATCTCCATAGAAGCTTTTCCCAATGAAGTTAGCATTTATATTATGGAATGGAAGGCATGAGCATTTCTTTCTCAACTGAAGGATTGCCTAAGAACAATGGGCAAAAACTTGCATTGTTAATGACTAAAATTTTTCACTAAATTGGTGAACAAAGATTTCAGACCAGTCTCTCTAAGGTCAAATTTTAGCTCTCACCTTTGAAGTGCATCATCTTCTTAGAATAGGTGGTATAAAAGTAGGTATGTTTAAAGAGTGAGGATGAATATTTTATCATGGGTATTCTTTAGAAGACCCAGCACATAGTGACAATAAAAAAAAGCTGACTTTCTTTAAAATTGGTTTTATTATTTTTAAATTCTCTACAGATATTACATGCTATTACTGCCTGCATAGGAAGAAGAAGGGCAGTTTGCTCCCATTACTTCTCCCTTCTTACGCCACTGCTTAGAATCTCCCAAAATGAAAACTCTCACTGATTTAATAACTTTAAGAGGAGGATTCCATCTGAAGCAGTGGGGGACAAAATACTAGCAACACTGTTGGGGTAAAAGAAAACCAAGAAATAATTGTTTATATACTTTCCTGGTTCCTACACATATCTATTTTGTTTCTTCAAGATATAAATTCTTATGCATCTAGAAAGCATCTGACCAATGTATTGTTTTAGTCAGCTTTTTCACTGCTGGGACTTAAAGACCCAACCAGAACAACTGGAGAGGAAGAAAGGTTTATTTAGGGGCTCACAGTTTCAGAGGTCCAATCCATAGATAGCAGACTCCATTCCTCAGGGCTCATGGCAGAATAGTGTGGCAGAGGGAAGCAGTTCACGTATTGATGAGAAAGCAGAGCGAGACTCCACTGGCCAGATACAAATATATAGCCCGAAGCCATGCTCCCAGTGAACCACTTCCTCCAGCCGAAACACACCTGCCTCCAGTACCTTCAGTTAATCCCATCAGGGATTAATTCACTGATTAGGTTAGGGCTATAGCCCAATCATTTCTCCTCCAGACTTTCTTGCATTGTCTCACACGTGAGCTTTTGGGGGACACTACCTCTAAACCATAACATGTGTGCTAATAGGTGCTTGTAATATTGTCTTGAATATGCATCCTTTTGTTCAAAATTTTTGCCCAGTTAAGTGTCATGAAATTCCTTCTCCGAATTTCTTGGACTATCAACCTCTGCATGCCTAGTTTCTGTTAAGAGACTATGGAGTGGAAGTGCTTGGGGTAGAGGTTGTGGGTTGAAAAACTGGTTCCTCCCACCCAGTCTTGTCAGGGCCAAGGTTTTATATGCAACATAATAAGGGAAAGAAGATTTGGGAAGAGAACATCTGGATTTAGCCCTGTCTCCACCACTACCAATCACATGAAATTGTGAAGATTACTTAGTTCTTTATGTCCTAATTTTCTCCTTCATAGATAGTCAGAATAGTATTTTTTTTCCTTAGAGTTATTGTGCAGACTAAGTAAGATAAGTAAAGCACTTAGGATCTAGGGAATAGGAACTCTCATGCATGTTTTGTGGCTGTTGAGTCTGGTGCAAGCAAACTTGGAGAATAAATTGGTAGTTCTCAATCAGGCGAACTATTGAAAAACCCATGTGGGAATTACCTAAAGACTGCTTCTAGGACTAGACCTCAGGGAAGTTTTATATAGTACTTGTCAGAACACAATTTCCTCAATTAAGTGGGAATTTAAGTTCCTACCATGTGCCAGAGTCTCTACAGAGGTGGCCTCATTCACAAGATTATAAGAAAGCATCTTTACATGATTATTATTTTATGTGTATAACAACTGAGAGAAATGATTCTCAGTGAGGCTGTGTAATCTGTCCAAGGACACTCAGCTAATAATGGGGCAAGCTGAAATTCAAACTCATGTGTCTTTTTTCCCCTATCCATTGAAATATCCCAAATATCTAAAAATACTAATTATTACTCTTTACTCTTTCCCTCAGACTGTTGTGCAGTTGATTCTCATATCACATGACTTTCCAATTCTGTCTCCTTGTCATCTTGTTTTCTTATTTTGCATATTATTCATCCTTCCTCCCCTCTGTTCTTTATAACTTTTGCTTTTTTCTCTTCTATTGATGATATTCAAAATCTCTTTTAATGTTTTTAAATAGCACATTGAAGGATAAGAAAAATTGTTGTACTAATAGTTACAAATTAAAGAGATGAGAACATCAGCTATTATTTTAAAATAGAACAAATCAACTGCCTTTTCAGATGTCAGCCAGGTCAAACTATTCATTTCCTTCTTTTTTCAAGTTGACTCAGCTGAACAGTGTTCTGATTTTTAATGAGAGGGCTTTAGGACAAGGTCCAAGTTCATCGATTCCTGTTGTATCTATCTATTTTCTCACTTTCTTAAAGAACAAACTGTGTCTCTTTAACTTTGAAAATGGAATTTAATTTTTCACTGGTGTTAATGTCTACCTTTAGGTAAAGGACATTTGTCATATAACCTACACATTTTGCTAATGGATTAGTCAGTCTGTATTAGGAGTTTCCAGGTGACATTAACTCCTTGAACACTGGTCACATTTGATCTGATGGTGAGTGTTTCCAAACCCCTATGACAGCTTATGAACAAACATCCCATCTGCGATTATGATAACTTGCATAAAGATAAATTAGGCATTTCATAATTTGTGGGTAATGACACAGGAGAGAACAGAAAGTAGTTTACAATGGGTTTTATTATGAAGGAATAACACTCTAGCTAACAAAAGAGGGATGGATTAATAACAACTGCTCTTCATTTGATTTTGGTGCTGGGCTCTGTGAATTATTTATGTTTCTGGACAAGGCCTGGGAAGTATTTCAATGAAGACTAATTTGTCAAAGTTACTTATACTTTACCATATTTTTTTCTAACTATATCTTTCTAGATAGTACCACACATAAATATTTTCATTGTGTTATGCATTTATTTGCAATATTGATGGAACTGTAAAATGTGGGGTATTAGCACCTCTTTAACCAATGTCAGAATAAGAATTAAGATCGGAAACAACAATGTCTTCATTTTAGAAATATGGAGGTTAACTTTGATTATTATTCAGTTTTTGTGGCTGATGAGCCAGCTATAAGTCATACTGTGGAAAATTTATTGTCTAGAAATCATGCCACTGAATATTTTATCTTACTGGAAATGTTCTATAAAGGGGTTGCATCTTTAATCAAATACATGATGATGTTGCAATCTCTTGGTCATCCTGTCATATTAAAAAGTTGAGGTTAAGCAAAGCTCACGGCACAGCTTCCGGGAGCAATGATTGTCTATGTGGATGTGGATGCTATTCCTCAAAGAAATTGTCTTACCTTGCCTTTTATTTTAAACCTTTAAATATGCTAAATGTACTATTTAGATCCCAGTTATACCAGGCAGAGAATCATCAATGGTGATCATCTGGAGGGTTGGGGGAAAGAAAAGAATATAAATCAAATAATGGCTACTACAGTGTTTTCTCTTTGATAGGTGTTTCAAGTCTCACAAACAAAACAAAACAAAACAAAAAAACAAAGATGATTTCTTGTTTAAAGAAAAACGACTGTTTAAGGGTAAAGACAAATGCCTACTGTGTGCTCAGAGGCACCCTGAGTGCCATTTGTGTTCTCCCTGCTTGGTTGCAAGTGGTCACAGGCCTCCTCCCTTCTACCATCCCATATGTGGAGCTTCTAGGTTCTTGGGTGCATTGTGTTTTGCTTAGGCTTTCGAAAGAGGAAATGATTGTTCATTGTTAGATTTGACTTTCAATTCAAACCTCTTTACAACTATTGAACACACTGTATCTGGATGTTTTTATTCCTATCTGTGATATAAAAACATAAAAAAGGATATCTTAGTACCCCTTTTGTTATTTTCAAAACAACAGCCAACTTTGAAAAGACCCTGGCTGAGAAAAGAGGTATAGGGAGGGTAAAAACATGACTGAAATATTAACAAAAAGCATCCTGCTTATCTTGATCTTGATTAGTTACTTTTAGTGTCAATCTCATTATTCTTTTATAATTTTCTCCCAAAGCTACTACCTTTCAAAAATCTTTCTCTGTATACCATTCATAGCCTGGGGGAGACTAATTGTATAATGAACAAGATTTAATACTACTTTACTGAGCCTTACAGCTGCTAGATCACTCTAAGTAGTGGATATACAAACCAATATTATTCAATAGAACATTTTCCTTGGTGGAGATATTCTATACCTGTACTGTATGATACAGCCACATGTGGAAACTGGGCATTTGAATTGTAGCCAGAGAAACTCAAATTTTATTTAAATTTAAATAGCCACATACAACTAGTGGCTACCACATCGCAGAGCATAGTTACCTACTTATATTCTGAATACTATTGGCATCAGGTGTTTGAGCAAAGGGCTGTTAGTGAGTCCTTTCCTCGATAAACTGAAACAGACTAGGTACCCCCACCCAAAAGACCCTCATCATAATTGAGCTTCTCCTCTTGTTAGAAAGAATTTTACAAAGTGTGTCAATAGGATTTCACAGGAGTTCTGCAGAGAACTCAACATGGTTTGAAGCTTCTTGTAAATGCCAGGTTTGCAGACAAAACATGTGAAACCTCTCTCTAGCCTAAGAATATGGGACAAAGAGTAACTGTTATGTTCCCACCTACTCCCACTGTCAGGTAACCACCCCACTGAGTATAAATAGAAAAGAAATGCTGGACCCTGGGGTCCACAGCACCTCAGAACTTCTGCAGATTAAATAAACATGCTTCCTGAAAATTCCTCAGATGTCTAGTCTCCTCTGTCCCACACCAGAATGGGACTCTGGGTTCTATCTCCAGCACTGCAAAATAATAATAATAATAGTAATAATAACAACAACAACAATCCTTTAAAAGTATTTCTAAATTTAATTCTATTTCTTATTTTACTAAAAGTTAATCTGAATATATTCATTTTTATCTATTTGTATTTTTTAGTGCCAGGAGAAATGGGTAGTAGAAGGGATAGTGACAACTGTATTTCTGTTTATGTGTATTATAACTAAGAAAAGTTATATGACAAGCTCTTTCATGGGGATTGTGTTTTACCCTTAGGAATATGGGGATTTATTGTAAATGAGATCAGGTGTTGTGCTATTTTAGAAAAATATGAAATATAGCAACATATCTAGTGGTCAGTATCTTGTTAACTTTGCTTATAGGAAGGGGAACTAAGAAACCAGGATTAAATGAAAGAGACCTCTGAGTGGCTTCCAAGAATTGCAGGATGACCCAGATGTCAATGACTACCTTAATCTTCTTACTCCTTCTATCTTGTGCACCTTGCTGAATCAACTGGACTCACTCTCTGTATTATAAAACATAGAATTTTCCATTCTGTGTTGTAAAGAACTAGATTGTTCTTCAGACTCTTTCTTCCTCCTGAAATCCTGTCTGCTCTGAAAGCCAAGCCCGTGCCCTTTGGGAAACCTGGAGCTCTTTAGCATTGTGCCTCTGATTCTTTTCCTGTAGCTAAAACATAATGAAAAGTGATTGGATGGGTTTAAAATGTACTAGAGCCAGGCACAGTGATTCATGCCTGTAATCCCAGCAGTTTAGGAGGTTGAGACAGGAGGATTCCAAGTTTGAGGTCAGCCTAGGCAACTTGGCAAGGTCCTAAGGAACTTAGCAAGACCTTGTCTTAAAATTAAAAATGAAAAAGGGCTGGAGATGTGGCTCAGTGATTAAGCACCCTTGGGTTCAATCCTCCATACCAATAAAATAATTAAAAATAAATACATAACAAACAAACAAATAAATAAATAGTACTAGAAAGTTCATCTCATCTCCAAACTTGACTTCCAATTAACAGCATCATTTTCTTTGACAGGCATGAAGTATATTGGAGAAGGTCTTTGGAGACATAAGAAAGATCAAGCTTCCCATAACTCCCAGCTTTTAGCGCTCTGCACTTCTTATCCAATATTAACAATATCTTAATGTGTTTCCACCTTTAGGGCATGATGAAGTGTTTTCTTTGTTACTCATGTTTTCAAATATGGTTATCTGATTAGTACTGATCTCAAGTAACTAGTTACAAAACATATCCCTTAACAAACCTATTTCTTCAAAAGATATTATTGCTTCATCCAAAAGACAACCAGTGATAGTCTAATCTTGATTGCTTTCATGGACCAGTTGCAATGGCTATTTCTTTCTTAGCTCTGTAAAATACTTAAGCTTATGAATTAGCCAACATTCTTCAGTCTTCTTAACTTTGAGACTCTTGTCCTCAGTTGCTCTGGATTTTGTGAGTACATAGTCTGCATCCAAAAGACAATCAGTGATAATTTAAGCAACTGCTTTGTGGCTATGTAGCAAGGACTGCCATCTGCTCTGTTCAGGATCTTGGGATTCTCACTGTTCTATTTTCCCAAGACACTATCCAATCTGTCACTTGCAACTTCTCATGCCTGAGAGTGTATGTATGAGTTAGAATTGTTTGCATTTCCGGTGGCAATATCTTAAAGGAACTGGCTTAAGCA
Source organism: Xerus rutilus (assembly GCA_028644305.1). Taxonomy (NCBI): domain Eukaryota; kingdom Metazoa; phylum Chordata; class Mammalia; order Rodentia; family Sciuridae; genus Xerus; species Xerus rutilus. The sequence continues at coordinate 40,451,999 of CM053409.1, read as the reverse complement.
AAAGAGGATATTTATTCAAAATACACTGAACACAGAGCAACAATACTGTGGGGAGCATTACAAAGCAGTTAGGTTGCATAAAAACATGAGTTTCTAGAATTAACTAACTTCAGAATTCTCTTTTCTTTGTTTGTTGGTATCATTCCTCATTCTATCCAAAGGTATATTCTTCATTGTAAAAAAATAAGGCCTAAAATCACCCAATTTTGCTTTTTGGTACACACATCCAAATATTCTGGGAAAGGCTCTGATTGGTCCCATGTGGGTTAGCATCCCAGTATCAATCTATGGCCTGCTACTCACTGCTGTATGACTTTGACTTCATTCTCCTTGCAGTGACTTTGAGTGAATAAGAGGTAAATTGGGACTAGATTTTAGAAGATTTACATACAACTTTAAGAACAAAAAATTATATGTAGTATTTTAGACCTCGTAAACTGGAAGCTTGTGAGGACCAGGGAACAAACAGAAAAACTGGTGGTTTTGTTAAATAGCTTTCCTCACTGTCAGCAAAGTAGCTGACCAGAACAACTTAGAGAAGGAAAAGTATATTTTGGGCTCAGAGATTCTGTCCCTGATGAACCGACTCCCTCATTCTGTGTTTGAGGTGAGGCAGAACATCATGCCAGAAGGGCATGGTGGAGGAAGACTGCAGAAGTCATGGCATGAAGGGTGGGAGGAGAGAGGGAGGGAGAGAACACACACACACACACACGAACCAGAGACAAGGACATACCCCCAGTGATCTACTTTCTTCAGCCATGCCTCACCTACCTCTAGTAGTCCTCTCAGATTTTTAAACCATCGCATGGATTAATCCACTGATGCACTTACAGCTCTCATCATTGCCCAAAAGCCTCACCTCTGCACCACTCTGCATTGGGTACCATTCTTTCAAAAGTTTTTGGGGGCACATTTCTAGATCCAAACCATAACAGTGGTTGAAGACACAGTCAGGACAACGGTCAGCCTGGGAAGATCTAATTGGATAGGGAGAAGGAATCCCTGGAGTGTTCAGGAAGTCATCAGATCTGACAGTGGGCTGGTGGTAAGACGGCTGCATTTTTGCTTCACATCTTAGGTCTCACATTGCTCTTCTACCTTTGCATGCTATACTTAATATTTGCTTTTTGTTTGCCAAACAACAGCTGTTTCCCACTCTTAACTCTAGAGCTTTGTGCATGCTTTTCTTTTTACTAGTTACCTTAAATTATTTTTCAAATCACAAGTTGAGTTTTTAGAGAGAAGATGAAGTGAATAAATCAAAATTGAGAAAATTATAAACAGGAAAAATGGAAGTATCTTCATAACAGATTACTGGAAAACTGGAACAGAAGATACTTAGATGTGATTCAATGAAAATTTTTAGTGTCTACCAATTTAAAGGTTTCTTTAGTCAGAAAGACTACAATATTTTTGGGTTTGAAAACAAATCAGTTTTAGGGATTCAGATTAAGGAATTCAGTTAGTACTCTTGTTTTTTTTCAGGTGGTAAATCATATAAAATTCATGGTACTCATTGGGTAATGAGAAAAGAAATAAAATATTGATATACTAAATTTAGAGGAAATAAATGTAAAAGCTTTTGCTTAATAAGACGTCACCTAGTGCTACATTTTAGCCCACATAATCTGTGACACTTGTCAAAGATTTTGAAAATAATTATAGGAGGGAAAACTTTAAATGAGAATATATTATTTCACTGGCCAATAGTGTTCTCTGAGTGGAGAGACGAAAGAGCAAATTGATTTCATTTTGCTCAGATTTTGGTGGACCATTTTGGTGGGCATTTTGGTGGAGCTCAGTGAGAGCATGGTATGAAAAACAGTCAATTAGTGGTAAGACTTCGAATATGTTCTCCATCGGGCAATGAGGTGAACTTTGTCCTTGCTCCCTGCCTCCCAAGCACAGTTCCATGAAATTAAGGGTCAATATCCCACCACTGCATACAAGGTGAGATAGTAGATTCTCAACTCTGCTGAGAATGAATGTAGATGGCAAAGGCCTCCATAGGTCAATTGAGCTAGAATCCGTAGGGTGACGAGGGCTTATGGCTATTTTTAAAATACTCCTTTGTTGATTCCAGTGTGCAGATAGTGTTGAGAATCACTGAGGAAAGTGATGAAAAACAATCATGAATGTTATCATTCAGCCATCAAGAATCCTGAGCTATCACTTATGCTTTGGGTAGTGCAATGTGTATCTTCTATCTCAACTTCCTTAGATGAAAATGAAGGAATGAGACTAAATGATCTCATGTATTTTTCTATATGTATGACTCTTTAGATGTATTCCTGGAGACTTGTGTATAAATAAAATTTTATGCAAATAGGCCCAATATAGTGAAATGAATTCTATGATGAATCCATCAGTAATGCAAATAATGTATATTTAATGAACATAATAATATTTTTATGTGTAGTTCCATAAAGATCATATTCAGGAATTAAATCACTGGTGTTTCCCTGCTGGGAACACTTTAGTAAATTAAAAAATAAAATCACTCAGCAAGTTAGACTCCCTAGTTGTCATCATGATCATCTAGAAAGGATTTTAGAAAATCATTTCTTCCAATTCTCCTTTTGTCAAAGTTTCTAAGTTTCTCTATTAATTCTTCAGTGTTTTCCTTGAGAATATTAAAATTGTCATCACAATGGCATTCTGGGCCATGTGAAAAATGTTTTACTAGCCAAAGACCAGGAGGTCTTTAAAAATGATTTACCTATCCTTTTTGTAGGTGTAACTTACAAGCATCTATGGGTTCAGCTTGTTATTATTTCATAACTTTGTCTGTGGGCATAGCTTCAAGAGGTAACATAATGATCAGAATCATTGCATTAGTAGGAATTGTCATTTCTCTCTCATTCCTTCACTTTGTCATAGAAGATTTCTGATTTAATCCACTATTCCCATTTTCTAGATGAAGAAACTGAGAGCCTGAGAGCTTTACTGTTTGCCTAGGTTGCAAAATAAGTACAAAAGGAAATGATATCAGGGCTATTTTAGTCCAAACTACAACTTTGTGGCAGCTTTTAAGTGTTAAATGAAATTTTTAGTCAGTAAGCATTTTTTAAAAAATCATCTATATGCATGGAATTGTGAGTGACAGAGAGGTAATGAAATCAAGACTCATTAAGATTCCTTCTAAGAGGGATGAATTTAGGAGGTTTTTTGTTTTGTTTTGGTGACAATTTTATTGTTGCTAATTATAAGGTGAGACCTGAGAATTAAGGGTCCCAGGTTTGGATGGAGGTATATTGAGTAAGGGGGGGATTTTGCTCATTGCTCTTAAGGAAGAAGGGAAAAGACAGGATAGAACCAAAAGATCTGAAGACAGCATGAACTATCAAAGTCCTAATCACATCTAGAAATCCTTAATATTCAATGTGGATCAGTTTCATGTGGAAACTGGTAAAATGTCTTGGTTATTCCTTCAGAACATTACAGGACAATCAGAGATGTACATGGTGGACCATGAGACACACAGATTCATAGGGAGGGAAGCAGTCAAGCACTCATTGTTCACACCATGGAACTGAGTTCAGGACAGGCTTAAAGTGATGTCTGGGAGGCTGCAAATGTGTGTAGGAGAACAACCTGTCAATAGCTAACAGACGTTATCCCATGAAGATGCTATGATGATCTACCTCAGCAAAGGTATGGGACTGTGAATAATTTTAGAGAAAATAGCAATGTGAAAATGGCTTTCTTTTACTCTATTAAAAAGTCATTGCTGATGGCAGAGTAGTCCAGAATATTTTGAGATTATCAAAATAGAAAGATCTAGAGGCATAATAATTAATAGTGACATCCCACATTATTTCCTTAGCTGAGCAACACAGATGTACAAAGGGAAAGACCTGAGAAGTCAACATTGGTAGAGTTGTAAATGATTTAAAATTCAAGAATTTAATTAAATCATTTCTTTTTTCCCCTTAGACATAATGTTTCATTTTGGTAGCTTATGAGGTTTTGCTTTGAAAAAAATTGAATCCACCTGATTTTCTAACTTGAAATTAATTCTTCTCAGTGTAGAATTGTTCAAATGGGCTTTACTGCATTTACAGTTATTTGCAATAAGTACTGTTGTATGCTTTATTATTTTTGGTGATGAAATACTGTTTAATTTGTCATAATGCACCAATACAATGATTTGGGCAAGTGAGGTGCACATTTACAAGATGTTGTTCTTTTGTTTTACTATGAAAGGTAATCTTAAATTATTTTTAACAGAACATATGCCTCTGTAATAAGTCAGTCTCCAAATTTAATTGTTTACAATGAATATGCCAGGTCTTTAGAAGATATATTGTTATACTGGTTAAAAATATTAAGCTATTCCTAGAGCACTTAAGCCCAATTCAGTTTGACTACTTCATTATAGTTTTTCATTTAAGTATAGAAAAGAGTCTTCAGAATAATGATATTAACTCCCAAACTTTCTTTCTAAATTTAGATCAGGTAATTAGTGTGTGTACCCCACAAGAAACAGGTAATTATAATGGTAAGTGCCCACTGGTTAAATCTACCTGGAATTGTAGATGTCTTATTTGTGTGCTTTAACCACATTGGAGTAACTCTTAAAACCAAGATTTTAACTGCAACTTGTGTGCTTTCAAAATCTGTCAATTTTTACTTGTAAAAAAATTTCATACCTGTTTCATACTTTCCTACTGAAATAGCACCTGAGCTAAATGTGACTGTGTTCACCTTGCATATAATATGGCATGAAAGTACACCACCATGCAACATTGCATCTCTGACTAAAGAACATAGCAAAGATAGTTTCAGCATCTGTCAATGAGAACCCTGCTTGAGGAACTTGTGTTCTGCTGGGTCAGGAGTTGTATAATCACTGGGGATCTGATTAGCTCCATGTGTGTCTTTTCTTATTCATCACTGAACTTAGAGATCTATATGCAAATGAGCATTAATAGGGGTATAATGTGGATGTTGTCATTCTCCCTTAGAGATGTTGCCTCCCTGCCATTCACAGAAATGAAGTGATAGATTATTTTTCTTCATGATAGGAGGTACATTTTGTCCATTCAGTTTTCAAGTTTCCTTTTTAATAACAAATTTTACAGATTATCTTCCTTTATGTGTCATTGAAGATAAATTCGTTAAATACAGTGGTCATTTTCAGCCAAACAAAAAATGATCATTTGGTTTGGCACAAAAGTCTCGGAGAACTCTCCTGGACAGTAAGTATACAGTGAGTTTCCAAATTTATAGTGCTATGGGTCAGACCCTGGACTTGGTGAATTCCCAGAGTAAATAATTTTCAGGAACTATTTCTTTGAAGGTGAACATGTGATCCATTCTAGTGACCCTTTTCTGCAGCATCACATGTCATTGCAACATTTATTTAAAAATCTCTATATCATTTGTTCCAGCTTACCTTTGTCAGAGTTATTCAGATGTGTTATTCAAATACACATTATATGAATCTATTATGGTCGATCTACGACATTATTTTCCTCTTATATAGAAAGACTACATTGCAGTTTCACGTCCAGCTAATTTGATTTTGTGGGAATGTTCTGTATTGGTTAAAATTTAGGTCCAAAGTGGAAAGCAAAGATAACTTCAGGCATACACTTATTTATTTTGAAATATTTCTATCTCTTTCTTTATACTAAAATAAAATCTGTAAATGAATTTCCACTGCCAAATCCAGAGGTAAGATTTCTCATAAAAGGACAAAGTTGGCTGGAATTTGTTCAAGAGCAGTGCTGTAAAATCCAAGTTATTGATTCAGTTAGGGATTTTCTCCAAAGATCATGTACACTATGACCCTTGTTTCTGCTTTTCATCTGAACTATCTTCAGAGGATGTTTGTTCCAGGGTTCTACTCACGATAGACCCTGATGAGGCACATAAAGAACTGATGTAGGTAGACTGATAAGACAGATGCCATCAATAAATGCCTTTACAAAAATACTTGCCTGTCACAAGTTAATTTGATGTAGTATTTTCTGTCATGAGGGTGGATTAATTTTGTCCATTTTCTCCTCTTGTCGTAATTCTTGTCATGTGAATAAGAATGTATTATAAAGAAGAACATACTAGACATTATAATTCTGTGATAACTCATTTTTGTGACAAAGAATATAATGAGAACAGACAATAGTGCAAATTCATCATATTCTTACAGTGAACTTAATATTGACTTCCTGACTTCCCTTCATGATTTCAAAGGCATGTCACTTATGGTTTTATACCAACCAAATGATTAAAGGAACCATCATTGAAAGACTTGTGCTGATTACAAAAGCCTTTTCAACAGGGAAATAATAGAATCATTTTGATTTTCTTTCCTTTCCAGCTTAAACACATATTTAATGTATATCTGTGATTTCATTTTGATGAAGAAAGACTCCTTGATTTGATAAAGCTACTCAGAAAATGTTATAAACTGGAAGATTGGACAGCATTTATCATTGAGGAAATAGTGAATTTTCTCAATAAATCACTATTATAAGTCATAAAGGAAAAACAAAGTTTTATAATAAAGAACATTTCGAAATGCACCCGATATTTTGTCCCAGTAGCTAGAGCAAAGCAATCATTTTTAACATGGTCTGTAGCTGCAGCTAAGGAAGCCCTGGCTGAGAAAATGCCTCCCTTGTGAACAGATTGTTTTCTAAGATTGCTCTCATTTGTATCACTCTCGCCCTAACACCATGGATGTTTCTTCTATTTCTTTTGTTCATGTTGGAACAAAGAGAGAAAGCAATTATCCATAACAACCACTCCTTTATATATATAATTGTATGCTCTCTCTCCACACACACACACACACACACACACACACACACACACACACACACACGAATGCCATCCCATCTAAATAACACATGTTACCATTTCTACACCCATTATGGTCAGTGAAAAATCACGCACAATCACTTTCATTTTGAATTCAGAGAGCTCCTCTGAATCCTTATTAAGCACTAGAAATTAGTTGCTTATCATTGATTTTGTCTAAAAAAATGAAGCCTATTTAACATCCGTGCTGTAAGATTCACTATCTATATGCCTGACACATAGATATCTTCAAACATGTGCTCGAGAGTGGGTGATCAAATGTTCCAAATTTATAAAGGAAAAAATAAAACTATGCCTACATAACTGGGGGCTTATTTTCCCTTTGATGCCAAAGAAGAGTGCTTTCATCAATGAAGTCCTTTGCCATTAGACTTTCCTAATCACAGGAGGTGAGGATTGCTCACTAAAAACTCATGTGAAGACCCACTCTGAGATCCATGTTTATCACATGATCTCTGTGCATATATGATGCATACATAGATATAAGTTCATCCAGAGTAATGTAAAAGTAGAGTAAGGGAAAGAATTGGTAGATTTCCATTCTGCTTCCTCTTCTAAATGACCTACAGTTTCAATTTCCTCAGCTATCAAATTTAAACTGTGGACTTTTAATTCTAGTCTTCTATATTTCTATACACAAGTAAAGAATCAATTATAAATTAAACCAATGACTTTTGCTTGACCTGATTTCATGGATTTATTTTTATCTAAGAAGAAAAAATTTAGACATTTCACTTGAATTTTTGGCCAAGAGACTTTGATGAAGATATCAAACCCAATGTTTTATTCTTTTTTCTCTTCCTAATTACAATCACCTGTAGCAAAGATGTATAATAGTATTCTTTTCTTGTTAGAACCTGGGGATTTTATTCTACTGTTGAAATTGGAGCATCTCCAGCCTTCTGTGAAGAGAAGTACAAAGAATACATTCTCCGGCTGAGACAGAATGTATCCAGATAGAGAGCCACTCTCCAGTCTCCTGGAGGATCAGCTGCCTTCTGAGAACAAAAGGCCCAATCTGATGTAGATCCTTGCAAATGGTGTTCACAGAGGAAGCCCAAGTCACCCAATAGGGGAGCAGCTAATTGGCCAGACAGTCTTGGAATGAATTTAGCTGCTGGTTGGCAGGTGGGATACATTGTAAAGCACCACATCCAGGCTGCACTGTAATTTGTTTTTAATTACTGTGTTTGCCTGGGAAAGGCTGTAAGGTCTACTCATTGCTCATATTGGTATGCTAATTGACTGTTTGGAGATTTACAAACTGGGTTTTACAAAGTGTCCTTTCGATCACCTGTGGTGATTGGAATAGCATGCTATTTATTTATTTCTTCTAAAACTTTGTTTTAATATCTCCAGTAAAGGTAGAAAACATCTCTTATTAAATATCTCAATTTCAACTAGTAAAGATTGTAAAAATGTATTACCCTTTAAACATGTCTATGATTCCGTTTTGTTTTCTGGCATAGAATGATTTTGTGTGAGATGTCCCTGAGTGTCAACAAATAAATACTGATTTATGTGCACACTTGTATAGCCCAGGGAGGTAGGAGGTGAGGTGGGTGTGAGAAGAGTAGCCAGGATGCAAGTGAAGCCAAGCAAATGGTGAGCCAGGTGCCTGCCCAGCAGGAAGCATGCCCAAGAGCAGAGCCTGGGAGCCCAAAATGGGTCAGATGAGGTTCAGAGGAGCACAGGTGCTGGGCATATCCAGCCTGGAGCCTGGGAGCAGTCATGCATGGATCAAGCTGAGATGATGCGAGTAGGCACAGAGATGACCTACAAGAATTACGAGATTAGTTTGAATTAGGTCAATCAGAGGATGCATGGAAGGCAGGTGAATGAGAAGGTGTGCCTACTAGCAGAAAGGGACTTGAGAAAATCTCCAGATGTCAAACATGAGATGAGAGATTGTGTTGCTTTATAATTGTGTCTCCAGGGCCTCAGAGCTGTTGGGTGGTGGTGAGAGACGGATAAAAATGCTCAGAAAGCTAAGAGAGTATACTGTTGTGTTTGTTGCATTTTTTTTAGTGATATAAAAATTCCTGGTATAAATTTTAAATATAAAAACCCTGTGTTAAATATTTAGCCTGTCTGTACTCCCTGAAGTCAGAGGTGCGTTTTTTCAAACCTGGTACACTCCAATTCAGTCCTTCAGGGTCTAGTATGGCTCATGGCATATAATTAGTTCCTAATGAGTTTCATCTAATATTTATTAGAAAAAAAGAATGATTTTTCTTTCTGCAGTGTTTTGGTTCCATATCTTAAAGATGTGCGTTGTAGCTCTCTGCTCACAAGAACTTAACACAAGCAGTACCAAGTTGGTTTTAGAAATTTTTGGTGAATTTAGTGCTTTATCAGTCAGCGTTTTTGCCACTGTGACCAAAAGACCTGACAAAAACAACATAGAGGAGAGAAAGTTTATTTGGGGCTCACGATTTCAGAGGTCTTACTCCACAGATGGCTACCCCCATTGCTCTGGGCCTGAGGCAATGTCAGAATATCAAGGTGGAAGCTGGTGGAAAAGGAAAGCAGCTCAGGACATGGCCATCAGGAAGCAGGGAGAGCTCCACTCACCAGGGACAAAATATAAACCCCAAAGGCATATCTCCAGTGACTCGTCTCCCCTATTCACACTTTATCTATCGACAGTTACCACCCAGTTAATCCCTGTGTTGATTAATCCACTGATTAGGTCACAACTCTCATAATCTGATCATTTCAGCCCTGAACATTCTTGCATTGTCTCACACATGAGCTTTTGGGGTTTTACCTCATATCTACATTATAACAGGTACCAACTCATCTTGACTTGAATTCTGAATATTTTTGCTTTGCCCTATTCGGGACATGTGTATGGATTACATTATCTATATAATTGTCTAAATTTTCAAATTTATTTAGTCATTGTTAATATTGTTAGAGGTTGTTGTTGTGTTGGCATTCTAGTAATACAATATTATAAGGCAGGGACACAGGAATCTTTTTGGTTTCTGTGGTCTTGCTGTTTCACCCAGGTTGATTTCACATGGTCCTCCTAAATTTCTGACTACAGGAATTCTTACCTCAACCCAAATTGTCCACTTTAAAGAGAAAGATGAATGTCCACACCCATGTGCTCAATAGTCTTTCTTTCTTCTGTAGATTTCACTCCTAAACACATGGCTAAATCACTGCTTCTCAAACTGGAGTCTTAGGTAGAGATGGCAGGAAGCCATAGAACTAATGTTACACAGAGTGAAGAGCAGCAGATGGTGTACAGTTCATAGCTCTACTGCTCACTAGGGTTATGACTGGTTCAAGTTATCTCATCTATAAAATGAGAATAATAACACTATTTACCTCCTAGTTTTTATGTGAAGATATGATAGGATAATGCATGTAATGCACTTAGAACAGTACTAGATGCACAGTAACATGAAATAAGTCTTTATTATCCTTAATATAATTCTGAGTATAATTATTGTTATTAATTTTGATTCATACTTGAGAGGAAGAAGGAGGAATAGAGGATAATAAGAGAAGCTTTGTTCCTAAAGGTCAATAAATATGAGAATGGAATGGAAATAGAAACACTCATTCTGAGCAATTTTCTAACTCCCTACGTATTTAGCAGAGATTTTGTTTTCTGTCCAGGTGTTGGAAACATGGTGAAAAAAACAAATCTACACAGTCATAGAAAGCACTAGAAAAGGATTGTTTATATATGAATTGATTAATTCCCTGAGAATTTTTTAAATTGCAGGGATAATAATTAGACTATATTTTCATGACAAGTGTAATTATGAAACAATATTGACTGAGAATTCAAGACTTGTGCAATTAACACAAAATGATAATAACCAAGTATATTGTAATCTGCTGACAGCCATAAAGCAAATTTATTCCACTAAAACAAGAAAATAGATCTGATGTGAAAATTTCCAAGGAGGAACCTCAGTGGTAAAGAAAAATTTGGAGAGAGAAGTGATCATAGCTGATCACTTGGTATTATCAGATCTTTGCTGAGGGACATTAACCCCAAACCCAGCTGTGACCTCATAATCAACATATTCACCTATATAATTTCTTTCTGGGATTGCCTTCTATTGTTTGAAATCACATTTAATCCTTCCACAACAGGAGGCTGATATTCAATTGTGAATGCCTGAATCACACTGGTTTACTCCTTAATTTCATCTGAGAAAACCATTTTATAAACTAATATCTTGATTCCATGCAGAAAAGAGATGGAATACACAATAAAGTGTCCACAGGGGGTTTAAGCATTTCATTTGGGGTGTCATATTGAACATTAAAATGCAATGTAATAAAAAGATGTGTAGAGGAGATGAAATGATGGTGTCCTGCTGAATAACTTAGAGGGAAAAAAAAGACTGCTTCAACTCAGAGTGCTACATTTTATTTATAGTTTCAACTGATATCTTGGCTTCAATCACAGAACCTCTAGTTAGTTTGCAGAGATGGTTTTATAAGCCTCCTGGGTGAAGGGAAGTGGTTGACTTTGATTGGTCCACCAATAGGAGGCTAGCTCAAGGAAGCAAAGGAGGGTAGATGAAGAAAACTAGTCAGCAATGTGAGAGGTGGAACGGAAGTTTCCCAGAGGAAATGTGTGTGAGTGAAAGATCCGTTTCAAAAACTAAGAACCTGGAGGACAATGGAAGGGCAAGATAATAAGCTGTGCATAGGGAAGGAAATTGTTACATTGTGAGCAAATAGCTGGCTTAAAGGAGAAAAATCAAACTGGATATGTATTATTTTAATTTCATAGACCAAAGAGGGGAGTGTAGCAATACAATATATCCATTTATTAATACCTGTGCTAAAAGAATATATAGTATTTGCAGAGAACTATGCTTTAGAATAAAAAACAAAATAAAATAGTATTTAGTTAAATAATTTTGAGATTGTTCCCACCTAGCATATAATATGCTTGCATTTAGGTGTCAATTATATATTTTGTTGCATACATGAAGATTATATTTATTAATTTCTTTTAGTTATATATTCTTATGTTATCCTAGGCTCCTCCTCTTCTCATGCTCCATCTCACTCAGAGCCCAATTCACTGCTTGACAAGCAACCACAGAAATAGCACCCTGCAGAAAAACCCAGAAATGCAAGATTCTGTCATCCACAATAAAGCCCTTGTACCAATATGATAGTCAAAGCACTTCTTTTTGCTGGTGAATTAACTTCCCAAAGACTGCAGGTCACCATTTTGCTCTCAAATTTCACACCCCTGGACACAATTTCTTTTTCTTTTTTTGTATTTAATTTATTTATTCTACTTAGGTATATATGATAGCAGAATGTATTTTGATTCATTGTACACAGATGGAGCACAACTTTTCATCTCTCTGGTTGTACATGATGTAGAATCACATCATATATGCAGTCAGAAATGAAGCTAGGGCTATGAGGTCCATCTCATTTCACCATCTTTCCTGCTCCCATTCCCTCCCCTTTGACCAAATTTCCTTCATTCTTCTCATGTCCCCTCTCTCATTGTGGATCAGCACCTGGAACTAATTTCTGGCACTGCATTCACTATATCCCAGTTCTATTACAATAAAACCATTTGATGGTTTCATTTGGAGTTTCTCATAATTGGTTTTCTCCTGTAATACTTATTATAGTTTGAACTATGGTTTAATTATTTTTTTAGCAACCCTGTTGCTACTTCAGGGTTAATAGATGTAAACTGACTTTTAAGAAAAACAAAATAAATATTGAAATGATCATTTTGAGAATGAAAAAATTGAGTTGAACCTATTTGCCTATAGAAATTTAATTTTTTTTTAATTGTAGCAAATGTTTGTTTAAACTTAGACTGATAGGAGTAGCTTACAATAGAGGGAAATGCTTTGGCTGAGCTAGTACTTTTAAGATGCTTTTAAGTAAAGGGGAAGAGTAACATGTCATCAATGACAATCCAGAATTGTATAGGAAATAAAAACTTTTGGCCCAGATAGAGTGTTTCTCAAACTTAGTTTTCTTTGTTAAAATACAAATTCAAGAACTTGCCTGAGAAATTCTGCTTTAGAGCTAGAATGGAGCTCAAAACTACAGTTATTAAAAAGTAATCTATGGGGGCTAGGATTGTAGCTCAGTGGTAGAGCGCTTGCCTCACAAGCTTGAGGCCCTGGGTTCGATCCTCAGCACCACATACAAAGCAATAAAATAAAGACATTGTGTCCATCTACAACCAAAAAAAATATTAAAAAAAATTAATCTATGGACCTTACTTTGAGAAACTCTAGTAAGTGGTAGAAGACAGCATCTTGTCTTGATAAGGTGCAAAATTACTCTGCAGCCTTGGATGTGTAACATTTTGTCTTTCACTTTCTCCATCTGTGATATTTTCTGTGCAGCTTTGTGTATATATTTTATAGAATATAAATATTTTCTCCATGAATAATCTAATTTAATCAAAGCATTTTAAGGTAGTTATTATTGTTTTATAGGAAAAATAATCTGAGACTCATAAGGATGATCGGGGATTGGTTACACATGTCAAATCAGAGACAATACCAAAATGACAAATCCTTTTGACCCTGTACTATCCTGTCACTGTACTTCAGAAACATAAAAGAGAGAGAAAGAGTACATTCAGTATATATAATTCCCTTTTTAGTTAAATTCTATGATTTATTCAGGCAGTTTCGAGAGACACAGGGTTATTTTCAGCTCACATTTTCACTACAACAGGGTTCAATTCCAAGAAGTTATTATTCTGGTTAAATTGATAGCTGAAATGCATTAAAGAAGGTTCTAATATTTTTTGGGTCTAGACTGTTTTGTTTCATTAGTCACTGGATTATACAGATGACCCACTTCAGTTCCATGGATTAGCACATAATTTCTGTGGAATAAGAGATAATGGAAAGAAAAGGAACCTATGGAAGTGAATCAACTCTCATGCTAGGAAATTCCCAAGGAAGTTGTAGCAGATTTCCCCCACGATCACACATTAATACAAATTTATGATTTGGGATAAGCAACAATAGCTTCCCCCATCCCATCTGTGTTCTGACAAAATATGAAATAAGGTAAAAGAGTAGGGAAGATGGGAAATCAAGGATACTTATATTAATTGTAATCTAATTGTTGAGAGTATGGAATCCTTCTATCCAGAAGCAGGTTTCCCAATGCCAAAACTCAGCTGTTCCCTCAGGACCAAGTCCAGAGAAGCAGATGTCCATTCTCTGCAGGAAGGCTGCTCCCAAGAGGACAAGAAGTGGAAGACATTGAATTGTGCATGGACAGTTCTGTCCACTTGACTGAATGGGTAAGCTGCTTCATCCTCCTTGGAGATGAATAAAGGATAGGGCAAGAGGGCAGGATCATTGAGGGGAAACTCAGAACGCTTCTAATGATTGCATTCCATCTAATAAGTTGTTTTGGTGACTTGCAATGGAAATGAAAATAGATTTTGGAGGAGAGTATTTGTTTTGGTGGAGGAAAAGGTAAGAAATGACTGGGTCCTTTTTGTGGTTCTTATATAGAAGCCTCAATATCTAGATTATTTATCTGCTCTGAGATTTATACACTGCATTTCTCTTTTTAGGGTCCCTTAAGAAAACCTGCCTCACTCTAGCTTGAGATTCCAACCCATTACATCCAGCACTTTTCCCCTCTCCCAGCTTGTATACATCGTTCCATAATAAGAAAAAAAATCCTCATGTTCTCAGCAGACAGAAATAGAGGGGCTATATTTTTGAGTAGTTACTGAGTGGGAGACTTGTCTGGGAGCACTGTTGATGTTTTATTTTCAGGAATAGAAGAACATCTAATTTGAAGGGATAGATAGTAAATGGCATTGCACAAAATTGGCATCATATTAAGCCCGTACAGTCAGAACTCATGAGTGACATTGGCTACAGAGAGTTCTGTGGTAACCTAGGAAATAAGAATTTAGAGTGTCAGGCAACAGAGAAAATCAAATTACTGTCGACTTGCCATAGGAATTCTGTTCATGCAAGTATGTCATACTGTGCGTGGCAGACATTTAAAAAGCCATGCCTCTAAGCACATATATTGCTTGGTTACTCCCCTAAAGCATTTTCATTTTTAATCTCAACTCTAAGATCTTCTGTCCCTATTTCTGCTCCTGTTCTTTCTTACCACCGATCTCTCTTCCACCACTGCCAAAATAGATTTCATATTCAAGAACCACGGGGGAGCTGAAGCAACGTGAGCAGTTCTATTCCCATAGTCTCATTCTACAAAAGGAAACTGAGTCTCAGTGGCATTTGTTGATTTGCCTGAGATGGAACTCAGCTCACCCAATGAGCCACTGACAATAAAAGGTCACAGAATTACCTCATGGTAGCTGAATACTCTCTGTTAGTTCTCTTTGATCATTTTAAAATTTGAAAAGCTATCTGTTTTTTTAAAGTAATGCATAACTCTTTATAGCTGCTTCTAGCATTCCTATTTCTGGAGGTGTTGGGAGATGTCTTTACGGGAATTAGGTGTTTAACATCGCCATCATTGTTGTTGATCACTGTGTACTTGACACTATGCCAAGTGCTTCCTGGACTTAATTTCACTTAGCCTACACAACTGTATTACAATACTTTCATAGACTTTAAGTTCTTTGTCAGGTCTCATCAAAATCAGTTAGAGCTGTTACCTTAGTCCACCAGTGAGGATGATGAGGGGTTCATCATTGCCCTTAAAGCAGGGACCCTGGCTATTTATAACTGAATCCATCAGATAATGTCAAATACAGTGTTGCTTGCTCTGTGAGGACCAGGTGATATTTAATGACTTGTTCATGAGGGAGAGGTGGGAGAAGGATATTGATAAATACAGCCATAGCAAAGGGAGTCTGAAATGACAGGCCTGGGCCCGGGTGAACCAAGAACTGAGTCCTAGGCAAGACACTAATTAGTTGTGGGGCCTTGGGTAGTTATTGAGACCCTCTGATCAGGTGCTTTACTCATTAACCCTGAATGCTAAAAATGTCATGGAATAGACTAGGCCTGCAGGCACACCTTCAAACACCCTCTCATTTTACAGAGCTGCCTCACATAGTGCTCATCACCCGGTTCCATATAGGCTCCCACACTAGGTGTTTTGGATGATTATTTTTAATTCTCACTATAATTGCATCATTGTCATTTTATATAGAACACTGAAGCCCATGCCAGGATGCTAGTGAACGTCACAGTTGACATTTGCCCCTAGTGTTATTGGCTCGCAAGTCTGTTCTCTTTGCTAAGAATAGCACAACCCCCATGTCCATTTAGCTCTGATCCTTCCCACTCCATCCTCATAACTGTTCTGTCAATAACTGTTTGGAATCTCCTGGACATAAATTATATTGTGAAAGATAAAAAATTCAGGAATTCCACAGCTGCTGGTAAAATTGATTTCCTAAGATTTCCTACTTGACTGATCTACGACTGACATTTCTAGTCATACTAGTTATTTGAGTACTTCATTGCAAGAATGCTTATCAGCCGTTGCTATCTGTATAATGTATTGAGTGAGTGTTATTGCTATAACAGCTCATGAGTTCTAAACTGCTTTTATAATCCCAGGGTTTGATGTAGCAAAGATAAATGTTACTGGTTCAAATTGGTTCTCATCAGTAATTTCTTCAGTGACTAATGTAACTTGGATGCATTTATTTGGTACAAATGAAAATGGATGAAGTGAGTGTGGTGTAGACAGATCAATAATTTTTTTGTTTGTTTGTTTTAATTGTAGAGTTGGTGTTTATTCAGTGCCCAATATGTGTGGAGCAGTATGCTAAGTGCTAAGGAGAATACAAACAAGTAGTAAATATTGTGCTCTATGTAAGTTGGTATGGTAAATGTCAAAACACACACACACACACACACACACACACATACAGAGTCATAGTTCAATAGCTCATATGTATTTGCTTTAGAAAAATTGTCAAAAATTTCAGGTAAATATATAATACCATTCGATCCTCAGAAAAAGCCCTATGAAGTAGGTCTCACCAACCCTAAGGTGCAGTGAGGAGAAACAAGAGTTGAGAGAGCACAGTAAGGGAGCACAGCCAGGATGCTGACTTGACCCCAAGTCTTCTGAGTTTACGACCGTGTTCTTTCCAGGGTTCTACTTCATCACACAGTAAGGTGAAAGGTACTGAATTAAGTACTGCAGAAGTTCAGAAAAGTGGGAAATCCCTGTAGGCCAGGACACTTGGTCTTGGGTGATGGGTAAAACTCAAAGCTATGAAGAGGAGAGGAAGGGTGCAATTGAAGGGGAAGATAATGAGAAGAATGTCTGATGGAAATATGAGCAGCACGTCTTCAGGCAATTCATTAGCCACAGTGCAAGCAGCAAAGAGCTGGTGTCAAATGGGGGTCAAAGATGATTTAGAGAGGCAGCTGGGGTCAGATTGTGCCAAATCACGGAAGCCAGTTTATCAATCTCTGACCTTCACAATGCCTGGGAACACTTCAGGGGATAAGCAATGTCCTTTCTGCTTAGCCTCTGCTTCTCCTCATCTGAAACGAATGATTTTCTTGTTTTAAAGGTCAGTTTAAATTTTTAGGATGCTTTCACTGAGTGTTACAATTTAGATATTCTCCCTTCGAGGAACTTCTAGAACATCAATTTTTGTCATATAAAATGAATTACTTAATAAGATTCTGCACAGTGTTTTTCCCTAATTATTTTAACTAAGTTTATCTTATGATTCAGCCAGACAATAATTTCTAGAAAGCTGGGACTCTCTTATTTATTAGAAGCTACTGAGATTAACTTCAGAAATACATATTATAAAACAAAAGATAAAATACATTTAAAAATAAAGAATCAAGAGCAGGGGAATTGTAGATGGGGGTGTGGGTAACACAAATATGCACATTTCAAGTATAATAACATGATTTGCTATAGATGCCATATTGAACAAGAACAATGCCATACATTTGTCCCCATCAAAGAGGAAGATACATACTATGTCCTCAGACAAGCTACACTTTTCTTAGCTATTTCAAAAGATCAATTTTACTTATATCAATGAACATTATTTAATAAGTTTTAAAAAGTGCTGTGACAATTATCAGTTTCATATCTCCCAGCGCCACGTCTACCCTTCATTGCCTACTAAAAACCAGAGCTGGACTGTCAGTAATTTTCCTTTGCCATCAAACATGGTGTTAAACTTTTGTTGGTAGAGTGAGCAGGAGAGATGATAGAGGAGAAAGGAGTTCTCCTCCTGTTCTGCCCTGCTCCTTTCAGAAGGCTTCTAGAACATGCCATGTCTTTTTTTACAGGCAGCTTTTCATAACAGTTCAGAAAGCAAATTTTTAACAGGTGCCCCTGGTATATTTCCTTCCCAGAGATGGCTCTCTCCCCAGTACTTCTTTGGGCAGCTTGACAGGGAGTTCCCAGGAACATACCTCCTTATGAACTGTGTGTTAGTTAGCTTTCTGTCACTGGGACAAAATACCTGAGAAAAGCAATGTAAGAGGAAAGATTTATTTTGGATCATGGTTTCAGAGGTTTCAGTCAATGGTCAGCTGGCTCCAAGGCAGAAATATAAGGGAGAAAGTCCTGACAGACAAAAGCAGCTCACTTCGTGATAGCCACGAAGGAGAAAGAGAGAGAGAGAAAGAGTGGAGAATAAAGGGACTGGGGCTAAGATACACCCTTCCAGATCATACTCCACTGACCTATTTCCTTCCTTCAGTTATGCCCCACCACCATAGTTTCTACCACTTCCCAATTAAGTCATCAAGTATGAATCCCTCAATAGAGTAATTGATCGATGAGGTCAAAATCCTCACGATCCAATCATTTCTTCACACTCCTATTTCTGAAATGCTGCATTAGGGACCAAACTTTCATGACATAAGCTTTTGGGGGACCTTCCAGACCAGTTTCCCTGGCACACCCTCAGGTGCCTTCACAGTCATGAGGCATATTACCTCCCTGTGGATGGCTTTTACCAGCACCACCCTCAAGTCAATTTCAGGTACATTCTGAGGTACCTTCTCATAGGTATAACCTCTGTACCCCAGAGTAGTTTTCTAATGAATGCCACCCTGTGACATCACACTGAAGGTTGCTTATCTTAGCCCCTCAGACCCTGTCTTCATGGTAAGCCCCACCAATGCACCTCAATGAATTTTTATGGCATAAAATGGACAAGACAGGTGCTCTTTGAACAAGGGCTGGAGTGCCACCTTGAGCTGGAGGTGTCCTCCAGGTTTCTTCCTTCCTTGGATCCCTACCTCAGCGCTAGGGTAATGGTGGCTCTCTATATCTGCTGTTGTTACACTTTTGAAAGCCCTCCTTACTCTTTTATAGCCAATTCACATTAATTCAATCCTGTTTTTAGTTATATTGAAGTTTCTCTGTTTACATCACTGTGTGGTTTCTTTCTCCTAATTGGACTCTGACTGTGACAAGTGCTAAAATGCTTAAGAACAGCAGTCACTTCTCCACCCACTTTTTATCACTTATTCCTGCCCTCCCACTAAGGAAATACTTTAAAATACTTAGATACTTATCTCCACATTTCTACATAAAATATTTATACTGTCATTTTTTTTTTTTGGTTTATCAGTGTTACATGTTATCTATTATTTTTCCTATTATCCCAAAGATGGTAGTAATATCATTTTTGTTAAATTAAAAATTATTACTCATATTATTATGATTATACAGATACTGCTCACCACTCAGCAACTTTGTGTGCTGTGATCATATTTCCTTTATTGTCTGATTCTCTAAAAACTTAGTTTTGGAAGTAAAAATTGCCTTGAATATTTTATTTATTTATTTTTGTTTTAGAATTCAGAACATCTATTTCTATTTGTAAGATGTTCTGAGAGATTTGTGAAATATCTATTGATAATCTTTTTTATGTGTAGAAATGGATGTGGGCATCTTTGAAATTTATTTGCTGTACCCAGCCTAATTCTATCTTAAGATTGAGAGCCATCTTGACCCAAGGTCATAAAAAAGTTTATTTCTGTTTTACTTGTTTGGACCATGCCTGGCTTTGACTAGAAACTGCCCTCCCTGAAATCTCGGCTTTGACTAGATAATCATGTCTGGCTTTGACTAGAGCCATGTGAATCATTAATTTGCTATTTGCTTCTGTATTATGCTTGCCAGAACTCTGTCAACTGTACATTCCTAAGATACCTACCTTTGTAACTCTTTGTGTTATAAAAACTTCCTTGCTCTTGGACCAAGTACTGTCCTCACTTTTGGGTGAGATAGCCACTGATCAGCTCTTGTACACACAACATAAGCTTGCTTAAATTGATTTAAAAGTGGAGTCAGTGGTCTTTTCTTTGTGTTTTGGGTTCAACACATTTCCCTACAGAACCAGTACAGTACTAAACAGAAATTATTAGCTATATTATTTTTCCTTCCAATCCTGGTGTTGACCCTCCCCAGGGATGTGACCATGGACATGTATCTTAAGTTTGTTTTGCTTAACTTTTCTTCTACAAAATTAGGAAGATGAAATTGTACATCATCTATGAAGTACATTATAACTCATGGGTTTGTGGATCCTTAATTTGTCTATTCATTCAAGACTAAGTTAAATTTTTAGTATTATTCTGATCTTATATCAGTTCAACCCAGAGTATCTGCTACTACCCTGGGATTTTGCAGAGACATGATATGTCATGTTTCCCAGAGAACATATGTCAGGTAGGAGAACTGGTGTCCTTTGTCTCTGCTTTTGGCCTGTTCACACTGACTAAAATTATTAACCTTTCCCCGGGTGACATACAAAAATAATTCTATTGATATGACTTTAATTCTATTTCTTAAACTTGCCACTCAGCATCTGATTTTTGAAAACATTATGCTACATGATATGGGGTCTTTTATTTTCTTAAAGGAGGATAGTGACATAAGAGTATAATACAAGTTATGTAATCAAGAACCATTAGCTGTGCTTTATGATGTATACCTATAATCCCAGCATTTTAGGTGGCTGAGGCGAGAGGATATCAAGTTCAAGGCCAGCCTTGGAAAATTAGAAAACAAAAGGGTTGGGAATGTAGCTCAATGGTAAAGTGTCTTTGGCTTCAATACTCATTATTAGGGTAGGATAGGTGGGGAACATAAGAATTCCTGAAAATATACTTATCTGTTTGTAAATTTAGAAAATACTTCTTTAGTGTCAATGTCTCAGGCACTTTCCTAAGTGCTGAGGAAACAATAAGGAACAAAAATACATAGCTGGAGCTTCTTATTAGCAACAGAGATAAACAATATCAAATAATCTCATGAATGAATCTCTCTGCAGGTGTGTTAAGTGGCACAAGTTGCTTTGTAAGGGGGTGTAGACTTGTAAGAAAGGACTTAGGGAAGTCATGGAAGTCTTCTCTTCTCTGGAGAAATAATGCTAGAGCTGAGATCTAAACGAGGAGCAGGAGTTAATGAGGCAACAGGGGGAGGGAACACTCTTTCATTCCAGGAAAGGACTCCATGGCAGGGGACAGTACAGCAACTGCCAAGAATACCAAGACTTATGTATTTGGGGAGCAGGAAGCCAGGGGCAGGAAGGCACAGGGTGGGGTGGATAGGCAGCATTGTGAGCCTCGCAGGTCTTGCTAAGATTTGTGCTTATCCCAAGAGGATGAGAGCCAGTAAAGTGTTTAGAAGGAAGGGAGCTGCAATTCGGGACTGAGATTTACATCTTGGAGGTTTCTCAGGCAGCCCGAAGGGTATGAACTAGGAAGGCTCGAAGTGAATTCAAAGGGGGATATTTGTGAAGCTGTTAAGATAAAATTTAAATATTTTAACCATTAATAACTTTGCCTCAGTTTTAACCAATGATGGTAGGATCTTAGAAGGAAATAGCTATTTCCCAAACCAAACATTTGTTTTCCTTGTCATCTTTTAAATATTTGTCCCTCTTTTTCAGATGGGTCTGCTGCTGGCTTCTGGACAGTCCTCCTGTAAACAATGGAAGCATCCTGATACAGGATGGTAATGGCAATGTAAAACCCAAATCCTCCCCTCTAGTCACAAACTGGACATGAATTTTCTAGCAGTCAGGCAATTGCAGAAAGTGTGCTGAGGCACAGTTGAACCGGGGATTTTATATCTCCTTAATGAACAAATTGGCTTACCACACAGCCAGTCTGATTGTTTGCCTCTCAGCCAATTACTAAAACAACAGAAAATTGCAAATCCGCTTAGCCAGTGAATTTAGTCATGCCATGTAGACGTGGTAATAAACTTTATTTCCAGCTGTCTTCATAACAAGTTAGCATATAACATTCAAAAATTACCCTGAAGGATGTAGCAGACATTTTTTTTTCCAAATTTGTTCTGATGACACTGATGTTGCTATATTAAAAACTTTAATTCTATTGCTTAAATTAAACTTAATTTATCCCCAGTTCCCTTTTGCTTATTTTGGCCTCAATTTGAAGACTTGATATTAACATTTTCTTCCTAAAATTTTTAGTGGTGTATGACAGGAAGAATAATCTACTCACTAATTAAACTAAAAACAAATATATTCTATTTAGGTCGCTGCAAAGTCCCCTTTAAAATTTCAAATTTGCTTTGGTATATAAGCCTTAATAAGATCTAGTGCCCTTGGCATACTTGTTATTGGTAAACGAGGATTTTTATAGTAGTTAAAAACATGAAAACAAGTTGTTAAATTGTACTTTTTTTTCTAACTGGAAAAATCAAATAGAAAATATTTTGTCTTTAACTCAATGATTACACAACTCCTTTTTATAGGCATATGGATTAAAATGCTAATAATCATGAAAACAAAGTCACAAAAATAATTTGTCTGTTTTCCTGAAAATACCCCATACCAGATGGGTATAGCAAAGAGGTTTGTTTAATGTAGTTATTAACACATCTCTATGTATTGATTTTCTATTGCTTCCACATCAAATTACTACAAACTTAATGGCTTAAAACAAAACAAGTTTATTATCTTATTATGTAGGTAAAAGTCTCACTGGGCTAAAATCAAGGTATTGGCAGACCACATCCATCTGGGGAAGAATCTTTCAGACTTATTCAAGTTGTTGTCACAGTTAAGTTTCTGGCTGTTGTAGGATCAACTTTGCTATTTTCTTGTTAACTATAAATTGAGGACTGCTTCCACCTTCTAGAGACTATTTCCTCTTTCCTCTATTGTTGAAGCTAGCAATAGAAAAAACCTTCTTTCCATGTCTCATTTTGTGGACGCCCTATTCCTGTTTCTCTGTATTTAAGAACTCATGTGATAAGATTGAACTCACTTGAATCATCTACAATAATCTTCTCCATCTAAATCATCTGATTATCAGGCATAACTCTATCTGCCACCTTAATTCCTGTTTGCTATGCAACATGATGTATTTATAGGATTAGAATGTGAGCATTCTTTGTGGGGGCATTTTTCTACTTACCACATACTATAATTGATTTTTTCATGGGTTTGTTCATTCCCAAGGAAAGAAGCTATGGACGATTTATCTATGTATCTATTGAGCTTAGTAGTATAGTGCTTGGCCATCAGTTGTCATCGAAACCTGAGGAGAGAATGAATGCAGGCTTAAGTCTTAAATAACTAACTAATATAGAAGAATCTCAGTTACCTTCCAGAGAGGACTCTTGTTTCTGTTCATCAATATGAAAGGTATGAAGACGTTTTGGAACATACTTGTTGCACAATAATTGTACAATATTATTCTTAATGCTGTGCTTACTTTCCTGACAAATATAAAATCCATTTACATTCCCTTTGTCCTTGTTTGATTCCACTTCTGATTTTAGAAGGTCTTCACCTCCTCAGGCTCTGAGCAATGGAGAAGAATAGCACACTTTTGCCCAGTGGATCTAAGCAGGCATCTGCTAGGAAGATTTGGACAGTGGGAGGCAGGGGCAGGGTTCTCTTTCATAAAAAGAACTGATGCAGTGAGCACTTAGGGTTATAATCTGAAGTGTGGAAGGCAGCAGAACAGATACTGAATGTTTTGTGGCATGATCAATTGATTAAAAGCAATATTAATGACCTGCCACATCCAAACTTCTTCTCATGTAAAAAAAAAAAAAAAAACTGATTCATTTTTGTTGCTTGTAGCCAATAGTGTCTCATGCTGCTTTCTCTCTCTCTGCACATGTATACACACACACACTCACACGCACACACACACACTCAGAGTGACTTTTATATATGCTTAATCTTCGTTAGTTTTTCAGTGAATAGACTTGAATTAAATAAAATATAGATTAGTAGACAGCTTAATTTGTGAAAGAAAAAGGGCTTAAAATTTAGTTGCACTAACCAAGTGGAAGAAAATCTATTAAAATCCTATGCTTCCTGAAGAAAATTTCAGAAGAAAATCTTAAATGAGAGAAAAATGTCCAATTACTTCTATTCTAATATTGAAAGTCAAGAAAGACTTTTATTGCAAGATTCTCTTACTTATTCCCTAGATCTGAAAATGGAAAAACAGTTATCTATTTATCTCTGATCAAAAAGCCAAAGCAATTCATTCAATAACTCTTTTCTATTCTACACTGCTTTAATTTCTTTGAAGAAATCAATCCACTTAGGAAATTTCAGTCTCACATATATAAAAAGTGTTTTGAATACTTGGGTCAGCTAGAATTTAAGTAAAGCCAAATGCAGGAATAATTATGCTTTTTTTCTTTACTTTCATAAATCAAAGCATCTAGAGATCAAAAGCTTGAATTTTGTATTTATGAAGTTAATATTAGTAATAATAAAACTCTAAGCCTTCTTGGACATACACAGTTCTCTGTGCAAATTCGTAAAATGTTTTTTCATGTACAATTAAAGGATAAAAATAATTTAAAATTTTGATGCATCTTTTCTTCTGAAGTTTAAGAATGGAATACACCAAACAGGATCAACTCCACATGAATATCTATCACAGTACATTATCACCAGTGTCTGGAGAGGAAGCCTCTAGAAATTACCATGTGTAATGCACTGGAACAATAAGCTTGTCTCCCTGTGCTCAAAGTCCACAAATATTTTTGTTTTAGTGAGTATTAATGCCTGCTTGGTAGATGTTAAAACACTATGTCAAATGCTTCTCATGCTTTAAACATGATATCCTCCAACAATTCTGTGAAACAGGTGTAACTTGTTTTACCCATCAGATGGAAGCAGCTCAAGGAGTGTTTTGGTAGTTTGCTGATGATCCAAATTGCAGGCCGTTAGAACCTGGGTGCACCTCTTGTTATCACAAATGCATTGTTTGCATTCAGGGAATTATTACGCACTTTGGAACTATCTTAGTAATTTGGCAAAATTCAGGCAAGTAAATAAATATGTCATAATCTCCTTTAGTAATCATCAAATATTTTGTGATTTCCCCTTGACCATAGCAAGGGAAGTAATTGAATTCCATGTCATTAAACTGTAAAGACATTATCAGTTCTAATATTGATCAGACTTGACAACACTTTCCTTATACAGTATGATATATATTCATTTTTATACCCAAATAACATGGGTAATATGTGGTAACATGGGTATTATATGGTAATTTTTTTCTTACCTCTTCACATTTATCCAAATCCTTTAATTTTACAACTCAGGAGGTAACAGGTGTATTGTACTAGATTCTAGGTCATATCTTCCTTTTAAATGATTCCTTCCTTTAAAAATCTATTTAATTCAATAAAATGCTCTAGATGCTTGGAAAAATAAATTGTTCCGTGCAATTTATCCTGCAGAAATAACATGAATATTGAAGCTTTAAAA
The DNA here is from genome assembly GCA_028644305.1 of Xerus rutilus. Classification (NCBI taxonomy): domain Eukaryota; kingdom Metazoa; phylum Chordata; class Mammalia; order Rodentia; family Sciuridae; genus Xerus; species Xerus rutilus. The sequence continues at coordinate 40,426,456 of CM053409.1, read as the reverse complement.
TTCTGATGGAACCAAGGAATTCATCTGTCTTTAAATGCTACAAACTAAGTTATAAATTTGGGAAACAAGGTCTTCAGATGGTATCATGTGATATTAAAGGATTAGATGACAATTAATGGGAACAATGAGAGTCTCAGGAACAGAGTATCCAAAAATTGTAAATACTGCATTGGAAATACCAAGATTTCATCTAACATTTGAATATCAGTTATTGCTTAAATCCAAATTGTTATATTAGGAATCAAACTTAGTAGTTAGACAGATGTGACTAAAATTAAGTCATATAACTTTAGGAACAGAAGCTCATTGGATTTTGAGATTTGGATATAAATATTTAAATACTCATATATTGGAATTAAATACTTTAGTTATGAATAAAATCTAAATCAACTAATATTAAATTCAATGGGAACTTTTGTTACCAAAAGATAGATGCAGTAGGACTACTGAATTGGCTTGAAATTGTTGGCACTTCTGTGAGTCTTTATGCAAATCTAGTTAAGGGCAGTCAAAGCTGATTTAATTTCCTCTCATAACACTTTATCTGCACTTTTCTGTAGCATTTATTAACAGTGTATTCGGTATTCATGGATCAGCTTTTCCTCTCTCACTGCATTTTAAGATCTTCCTCAAAGGGCTTGAGTATGAATGTTCTTTTTATCCTTCATTGCACCTTTAATTGTTAGTGTTAAATGAATTGTTGCCAAATAAATAGACCTTTGGTTTAGTGGGAGTAAAATTCAAGATACCTGCATTTGCGTGGAGAGAAGCATTGAACTAAATTCTTTTGGCAGGCATGACATTCACTACAATGGAATAGGTACTTCAGGACTCTTAAGATTTTCTAATCATAAATAATATTTATCACATTAAAAGCACAGGAAAACTAAAGGCTTAAAAAGAAGAAAGTATATATCTATTCAATGATACTGAGCTAAGAGAAAAGGAATTTATTTAAAGTGATTTGTTCATTCATCCTTTCATTCAAGGCAAATTCATGAAGCATCTCTTGGGTGCAGATGTTCTGGTTCTGGTGAGCAGCAGGAATAGCACACTGAATTACATGGCTTCAGAAGTGCTCTTGAGTGCATGGTGTGGGTGTCAGACTCAAGCCCCACACACAGAGTTCAAGACCAAGTTCTATCCAGGTGTTTTGCCTGCATTTTGATTAAAAAAAAATCAAGCATATTTAATGGACTCTGGTTAGACTTAATAACTTGCGCAGGTTTTTAGCTTCATGCTGATAAAGCGTTTATATACAAACATGCCTCTTTAAAGCTGAGACTAACAAAATTGTAATGAAGATCATATTGGGTCACTTGACTCTTTGCAATTCCCATAAATAATCATGAAAAACAGAGAGGCACTTAGAATGTGGCTCCAATACTTGTAATACAATTAGGCTTGGGCTATCGGCACAAGCCAAAGGAAACAATCTACCAGTGTGGCTCAAGATAGATTTAAATAAACTCGATTAAGCTACTTTCAAGATGGTATTTATTCCTGTCATAAAGGCCTCTTATAACTGAGCATAGTTCACATTGTAAAAGTTTCATTTCATTCTCAACCAGCTTTTCACAATTTGACAATTGTAATAAGAAGGAAATCAAGCTAAATACTGCAATGTTTTATTTTAATTTAACAATGCATTTTCTATTAATAATTCCAGTCTTAGAGTCTCAGTAAGATAGAATTTAAGGATCCTTGAAGGAATTTTGGGAAGCATCTGGTCCCATGATTTCCATGCAGTGGGCTGTGGACCTCTGGGAATCTCAGAGTTGTGCTATCAAGTCTGTAATTCTATAAAAACACTGGTTGTTTTCTCTAGCTGAAGGAAAAAGTCTTATAGTTACACTATCTTTCACTAGTTTTCAAATCAATTTAAATGGTGTTTTAAAATAATATCAGAGTTTTGAAAAGTGATTCTGAAGTCATAACCACATTTTGACATACTTTCTAAAGAGTAAAACTTGAAAGCTATTGACAATCATGTAAAGAAGGTGGTCTATGGATGTTTGAAATTGAAAAGGACCACATTTTAAAGACTAGTGGGAACTTTAATGCCTAGAACATGACACTCAGATAATATGTGTTGAATGATACATAACTGACTACACCACAGACCTAGCCAAACATTTTAATTTTAGAGATATAGATAAGGACATTTCCAAGGTTATAGCTAAAAGTGGTGGCAGGTCCTATGCATTATTCCATGCCTGTCTCATATAAATGTAATGGAGTTATATTTGAAAAAATTGTTATGCTCCCTTCAGCTTTTTGAAATTATATGATTAAGTTTAGACTGTGGATAAGACTTGGCTTTCCTTTGAGGTCATTCCCAGGGAAAATAACAAAACTATCTGGAAAAGTCATACCACAAAGTCTCTAGTAGTGAATTTGTCATTGAGATGTCCAAAGAACTTGCATTAAAATCTCCTGGGGTGTCTGCTAAAATATGGATTCTTGGCTACCACCCCAAGCCTACTGAGTCAAAATTTCTGGAAGTAGCATCTTTAGATTCTCATTTTTATTCATTTTATTATTGAATTTTCTGGGCATTGAAGTTTGGAGACCACTGTGCTGGTAGGTGGGAGAAAGAGATTAAATTCGCAGTTTTAGTTTAGTATGGAGACCATGATTGAGAAATCCAAGATCATGGTGCCAGCATCTTCTCAGCTTCTGGTGAGGGTCTTTTTGCTGCATCATAATATGGAAGAAAGCATTATGGGGAGACAGAACAAGTGACCTAACTCAGGTATCTCTTCCTCTTCTTATATTACTATCATAGTGGCCATACATTCATGACCTCACTCATCCTACTTACCTCTGAAAGGCCCCAACTCCAAGTATCATCAACATATCAATTAAGGGATTAAGCTTCTAACATATGAACATTTGGGGGACACATTCAAACCATAGAACACATTGTTTCAGAATTTAAGGCACCTGATGATCAGTGAAAGATGCATCTTCCTATGTTTTTACCATTCTACTGAAAAAAAAAAAGATTTTTAGATAAGACCTCAGCTCTTCCTTTGATATGGTGCAAGGACACCCACAGGAAGTTAGCTATGCTTTACAATTCATTGCATCTAATGTCAACGTATTCTACATTGACTTTCCTTTTATTACCCTCCAGCCGTCTATCAATCTTATTGAAGGGTTCCAGATTGCCTCAGCAGTGCAAGAGGAGGGCACAGGGAAGAGGAAGCATCATCCACCTGAGCATGACAGAGTGGAAACTAATGATTCCCCAAAGGAAAAAATAGTCTTGAGGACAGAGTTTCACCATGTAGGCCCAGTGCCTTCTCCACTAAATTTACCTCCCTCTACAAAGGATCTGTTTGTATTTATTTTCTTTTATGAGAGAGAACAGAATTCTCTGAAAAGACTAGAACAAAATATTCCTTGGTGTTCAGTCCAAAGAATCTCTCAGCTGCCTCTTGGGAAACCCTTATCTTTTATTATGTGATGTGAAAGAAGTTGCTTTTTCAACGTGTCCATACATGTAAACCTTGTGAGTTGTTACAGTGCTAAAGGACATGGGAGGTAGTTCTTTATGAGTTACTTCTAATGTTTATTTTTCAAGGATCAACAAGAAATTTAGTTCAAGTTGAATATAATAGGAAACAGTAGTCTCAAAATGGAACCACATTCACCATGGTAGTTCGCAGTAAACTGACTTAAATTGCTATTAATGTAACAACTCCTAATAGCCATTCTTCATCAAATTATTCATTTTTATAAACTAAAGCTTTCAGACAGTCCATTAATGAGATTCAAATCAATCTAACTGAAGCACAAGAAACAAAGTTTACTAGGGAAAGAATACAAGGAAATTACAGATAGTATAAAATTTTCTCTGACATAGGAGAAATGCTTGTAAATACTAGGAAGCCTTTGAAGATGATAATCATCATCTTGCACAAACAGAGCTATTGTAAAAATTAACTTTTCAAACCATTTAGTTTCCCTCATTGTCCTTTTATTCACATCTTTAAAGCACAAATCTGACAAGACACCAGATACAAATCATGTTCTTTTCTCTTTTAATGTTTGTATGGTATAAACTGAGACTATGGTAGGAAAGAAGTAGTAGATGTAGCATTATCCTTGAGCCACTTTCTCTCCTAATTTTATGCACCCAATAAAGACCAGAGCATGAGCAATAATTCACAATGAATTTGGGTTTCACATGGCACAGTGGCTACAATAAACAAATACATCTGAGAGTTTTTTAATTTCCTTAATTGCACTGCTATATTAACCCTTTTGCCTTATTGTATATCTTATGTATTCTTCAAAGCTTAGCTCAAGTGTAACTTCTTATTCAAGCATTTTTCTCTTCTTTAAGTCATATGTCACATCTGTCTTCTGTAATCCTTTTTATTGTCTTATTAGAGCAAATGCAATATTGTATGCTTTTGTATACATATTTCACCTCAAATGAATTTCCTCATGGTGAATGCCATGCCCATCTCTGTACTTTGTGTTAACTAGCATATACTGCTTAATAAACAGGAAACTCATTAATAGCGGTATTGGGAATGAATCCAGTTGGAGTTCTAGTTTACATACAAGCTGTGTCCAAGTGGAATTAAGACATATCTGGTGATTTGATGGGGACAGATTACCAGAGGCCCATTTACATAAGGACTGAGCATGCCATTGGAAGAGACTTTATCCTAAGGGAGGAAAGGATCTGGCATGATGAACTTAGCCCAAGAAGAAGGCTTTAGTGGTTAAAGGAGTGGGCTGATTGTGAAGAGAGCATGGAATTAGATACCATTCTAGCTCCACTTCTTAATGGAATCAAGTGTGACTCTTCTAGCTTAAATGAGCCTGAAGGGTTGTTTCTCTGAAAATGCTTTACGCACTGGGGCAGCAGCATTACTGCTCAGATGCCCCAATAGGTTGAAGATCAGCCAGAAAGGCATTGTTTTTCCATACTGCACAGCAGAGCAGAACCACAGCAAAGTGTGGTCCATGGAGCTCATGCCAGTATATGAACTCCTTATGTCCCTGACATAAGGAGCTTGAGTCAGAATCAAACAACTTTGTCAAACATCTATGTCAATGAGCAGACTGTTTAGTTCAGCTGAAATTTTTCTTTTGATGGTAACAAGACATTTTCCGTGAAGGAAGAAGAGTATCCATTTACATTATGGCAGGACCTCCTTATCTCAGAAACAAAGAATGTGGACTGCTATTTTGAGAAATACTGCAAAAGAAAATTATGTTGCTTTGACATCTTATGGGTTCCAAAGCACTACCAGAAGATGATAGTTCTATGAGAACTAACCAGATGATTCGCATTGGAGGAACAAGCTCAGCAGTGCCCAGGGAAAACTGTGGTATCCAGTGGAGCAACAGACATTGAGTGAGTTTGGGCTGGTCTGTGGGTATGTGGGAAATATCTCCTAGAGATTCTCCAATATGTTTGAGGAGTGATCTGTAGTAATATGAAGGTCTACATGAGGAAATACAAGAAAGAATCAGTAGAATGTGTGTTGGTACTGTGGCTTCTTGCAAAAATCAGTGATGGCAGAGCTCTGATTATTGACCTCTTAATTTGGGTATGTCATCTTACAATGATCCAGAAGATGTAATTGCAGAAATGAAGGGGATTTTTAATAACAGGATGAAAATAGGAACTGATAAAGAAAGAAGCTGCAAATGAAAATAGCTAATGGAGAAAATGAATGGATGGAAAGTAAAATGAGAAACAAAAATGTTGAAGAATTGTATATTATACATATATTTTCTGAAGACTGCATCTTTTTTGAATGAAGCAAATATGTATTTTATGTATGTATGTAAGTTTATTATTTTCATGTGCATACAAGTGTTTTAAAATAGAGTCTGGAAGTTTCTTAAAAAGTATTTCATAAACCTTCATAGTGTAAAAAAGTCAATTGCCATTACTAAAACATTCTCTTTTGAAATTGATTAACATTATCTTCTGTTTCTAGGTTCGAGACAACTATCAAAAGAATAACTGAACAACTCATATCTCCAACCATGGCCAATGACATCTATATTCAAGTACCAATAAGACAGGAAAATTCTTAGGATGAATTCTTCCTTATCATCAACCAAAGATGTTCATTAAGTGACTATAAAACTAATTATTTATGTGAACTGCCCCTAATAAGTACTATCTAGCATAAACATGCAAATGCAAGTGAACTTTTACACACTTGCATGAAAAAAAGCTAAATTGAATGTATAATTACTAAGCATTAGATTGCGTGTGTACCTTGTATCTATGAAGTATATGGCACATAGTAAGAGCTTAATACTGAATAAATGCAATTAAATTAACAAACACATATGTATTAGTCTGATTTTCATCACTGTCACCAAAGTACATTGCAAAGATAATTTAGAGGAAGACAGTTAATTTTGTATCATGGTTTCAGAGTTTCAGCCCATGGCTAGCCTACTCTATTGATCTGGGCCAGAGGCAAGGCAGAACATCATGATGGAAAGGCATGGTGGAGGAAAGCTACTTGGATCATGGTGTCTGTGAAGCAGAGAGAGAAGGGAAGGGGGTATGGGGAAGATGAACTCTTCCAGAGCACACCTCCAGTGACCTACCTCCTCCAGTCTGCCTACTGTTACCACCCACTTAGTCCATTTAAACTAGGTTTGACTGATTAGCTTACCCCTCTTATAAATCCATCATTTCACCTCTGAACATCTGTGCATTAACACAGGAGCTTTTGGGGGACCCTTCATATGGAAACCACAGCAAAACATATATATATGATGGAGTTAAGTGTGCAAGAAGAGATTAAGAACTCTGAAGCTAGGCATGTTAGCCTCAGAAAGATCTAATTTCCTCTTCCAGGATCATCCAGTTTCAACCTAATTGTATCTCTATTTGCGGAGACCAAATACTCTGCAGATGTGCATGTTTGCTCACCTAGTCCATTAACTTCGAATTTAGCATTTTTGGTTTATTTAAATACGACCCAGTTGATTATTGCCTTTTCAGCAATGCCAGAGAGTCAAATACTGGAGATTATGATAGGACTTCAGAGACCCATTTATAATGCTCCTTGACTTATGATGGTGTTATGTCTATAATCCCATTGTAAGTTGGAAATATTTTAAGTCAGAAAAGCATTTAATACATCTACTCTATTTCACAGCATAGCTTAGCAACACAGTACCTATAGTGTATTGGTTGTTTATCCTTGCGATTGTATTGTTGACGGATCTGTGGTTCACTGTTTCTGCCCAGCATGTCAAGATAGCATAGTATCACTTATCACTATTCCAGGGGGAAAAAAATTCAAAATTAAAATCTGTTTTTTACTGAGTGAGGATAATTTTTGCAAAGCTGAACCAGCTTAAGTAGGGAACTATCTGTAGTTCCATCATCTCATTTTACAGAGGAAAAGCTGAGGCCCAGAGTGCAAACTAACCCCAAACCATGCTCTTGATTTCCTCTCCCTGCCTTGGGCTTATTTCCTCTGAACAGTTGCTGGGGAAGAAAAAAGATAATTCAGTATCCCTTCCAGGCGCTTAGCTGAACCACCATGCACAAAGTGATTGTCTATGCAATATTCAAAACAGCTGGCTCCAATAAAATTATCACATTCATTTGCTTAGTTCCAAATCCACTCTTCATTTACTTAGTATATTCCAAAACAACTGACAACAGACTACCTCTATCCTGGCTTAGCACTGTTTTAAACTTTGGTAATTTGCCAATTGACTTCTCTCAGTCTCTTTTTACAATCTAAATTTACAAATGTTTTCTGACTATCTCACCATAGTCCTTAAGAGTCTTTTTGAAGCTCTTATCATCTGGGAAACAACTGCCTTGCAAGCATCCATCACTATTTAATTTCTCTGTTGGTACTGGTTTCAGGGGTCTAAGCACATTCAGTTCCAGTTCTGAGTCCATCTTCCTTTTTGCCAGGATGCCTGTAACTTATCTTATTTTTACATTTCTCTGCAATAGAGCTTAAAGTACCTGACTTCAGGATGAGTTTATGAGCAAAGCACTGAGAGCAATTAACATTTGAGTGAAAGCTACCTGTGGATTCTCCTATTTAACAACTGTTAAATGGAATTACTTGTCTGCTACAAACTCCAGGCTGGTGGTTAGTGTATACTCAGGTGGGAATTACAATGCACACATACAAAGTAGAGATTAAATGAACTGGATAGCATAAATAAATTGCAATTTTGAAATCCAAGCAGCAATCTCAGTGACTTCTGAGGAAATGCCCACAGAGATGGATCAATACATAATATATGTGGAATATTTAAGGATAGTTCAGTATTCAATGGTTTCAGCTCTATTTGCCAAACTAGGAATTCACTGAGATCTGTATCATTGAAACCTAAAAAAGCAGAAGTACCAACAATATCTTTCCTTGTGAGCTAATATCATTTCCTATATTTCTTTGCTTTTCAATTAAATCCTCTCCCCAATGGATTAACTCCTATTAGTTATTCTAGCCCAAATAAGATTTTCTGTACATATATTTTATGCTTTAGTTCCATTCTTTATGGTTCCTATGGATGACAGATCATTATGCCATCTTATAAATGGCTAGAGTGAGGAACAAATTACTATGTTAAAGAGATTGTGCTTTATGAATCAAAATTAAAAGATCTGGCAAATACGTATTGAATATAAACAAATTTAAAAAGTTACTTACATCTCAAAATAAACTTAACTTATAAACCCTGCCTATACTAACCTAAAAACACACAGACATTGTCAACACATACATTTGACGAGTGATGTGTGTGTGTGTTTATAAGAAAATTTTGAGATTTGAGGCCTAGGGGTGTAGCTTAGTGGTAAGAGTGCTTGCCTAGCATATGTGAGGCCCTGGTTAGGTTCCCAGTACCACACACACACAAATAAATCATAAAATAAAAAAGCAAACAAATACAAGAAAGAAACAGAGATTTGAATTATCTAGACATACTGGTGCTCAAATAAATAATATATTAAAACTAAAATATTTAGTATCATATTTCGCCCTTTACTAAGTGCTTTGTTGTATTCTGTATTTTAATCTCGGCAATAACCCATAGAGTGCTTCTATCAACAAGCATGTTTATTGGTAGAGGCTGAAGCACACAGAGATTATACAACTTGCACACTTCACAGGACTAAAGGGTTGGGAGAGCTGGTATTTATGCAGGTGGTCTGACTCTTGAGCCTTAGTGCTCAATCTCCCTTCCCTGTATTGCTGTTAAATCTCCTCTGTGTTTTATTTTGTTTTTCCTGGTAGACAAATCTTTCTGAACAACTGAGACAGAAGTGTAACCATGGATATGAACTCCAATGAAGACTTAGTGGTTACATTGTGTGGTTTCATGTCAGTGGCCAGCAGTGACAGTGGCAAGAGTTGTGACAACCTGTCTTCACTTCAGCCTTCACATGACCCCCTGGGCAATGTTTCAGCCTTTCAGGTCTTTTGTCCTGTCTTGGTTTACATCTCTGCTAATAGCCTGGGTTTCTCTGTGTGTGTTGGCTGTGCAGGTTGTAATTTTCAATACTTTAATAACTTAGTAGTCTTTGGAAAATCTTTATTTTATTCCTCATGAAAGAATCAAACAATTCCTATCCACATCTGCACCACTCATGTAAATGGCACAAATTCTATTTAGCAAGCTATCACTGTGAAAGTCATGTGATACTATGTTTGCCATTAATATTTTTATTTATCTTTTGTTCCAGAATTTTGTTTTTAAATCAAGTAGTTATTCATCATTATCTTGCCATTGAAAAATACTAATACATTTTTATCATATTTACCAACATGTAAATTATAGATGAAGGAACTTTTTAATATATTTATTAGTATGAGAATTTATTTTTGTTTTATTTTGGCAAGAAAATCTATAAATAAAGCATGAGTGGCAACTTCTATCATTTAATTACAGCTATATTTTGTATGCAAAAACAATCCATAGTCCAGCCACATAACTAGAACTTTGCCAACATCCTCTTATGGAGTTTCTAGAAGGTTTATTGCAGTAATATTAATGGAATGTAATGGAATAATTTCCCCACACTATTATTATTTAGAAAGTTTTATTCCTGTCACATCTAACCTTTGGTTTAACCAACATTAAATAAGTAATGAATAATGAAAGTGAAAGACATTTCTTTATTTAAAATGCAAAAAGCCTATTAATAAATAAAAACATAAAATTAGGAGTGAAGCAATAATACATTAAATTAAGTTATTAGCAATATGCTGCTGTATATTAATTTCTACAGCAACTTACCAGAAGCTGAATAATTTACCTTAGGAATAACATCACAGACTTCCTTTGGGCAAAGCCTGAAAAGTTGTTCTTTTGGATGTCTGCCAATGGCATTAGCTGTCAGAAAAAGGCAAAAGAAATTGATGAGACAGACTTCTGTAGTTCAATATATTTGACAAGGGAAGAAAAGGAAAGCTACTCCTTTAACATTGTGGTCAGATCATCAGATTTTTGTAATTATTTTCAGATTAAATTGATTGACTCAAATTAATTATTAATTAAATAGGAATATATTTTACTTGTAGAGCAATTTAGAGATTCTAAAGTGTGTACAGGTAAAATAACCTATTAGTTCTTAAAAGACTCATTTGAAGAAGGAAAGGCATGTGCCAATCATTCCATCTGAGAGAATGGAACTAGAGGCTCAGAGATGATCACTGATTTTTCTCTTAGTGCATGGTTTGGAAATGATGGATGTGGATTTTGATTAGTCTAATAGTTATACAGAGTTTAATTACTATCTGGAGATGAAAATTCTAGTCAAGCATTTGGAAAAATGAAAATAAAATAAAGAATAAATGAAAATAAAGAAAAAAATGAAAATAAATAAAATAAAAAATAAAGAATGAAAATAAAGAAAGGAATAATCAGGGGATATTGGGAGAGAGCCACAGTTATGTAAGCACTTAAAGATGCCCACTGGCAGGAGGATTTGTGGAGGAGCAGTGTCAATATTGTTTCTACTGTTCATTAATTGAGAAGAAGGGATGAGATAATCTGATATGCATCGTGACTCCCAGATGAAGATGTGAGGTAAACCTGCTCCAGGAGTGGGCTAATTCCTCCCAGCATGCTGACCACTCAGTTTCTTATTCTCAATTCCATAAGGGACAGAATTCAGTACTTGCCTGTTTTGTATAAAAACATAACTAGGGGATAATTTTGTTTTCCACTCTGTAGATTATACTACTGAAGTAGATTGAACCATTGCACATCTTTGCAGTAGACTTTTTGTTTTATATAATATACCAAGTCCTTTGCCATGTAACTTTGCAGTGCTAGCCTCCAAAAAAAGTGGAATATGATCCACGTTGAGCTTGGCCATGTGACTAGATGAGTCTATGGGCATATTGGCCACATAAAAGTGGCCTGTTATTGGCCCAGCTTGAGTGGCATCTTGTGTTTCTTCACATCGTCTGTGGTTTTATCAGGTGCTATGAGAAAAACTAGTAAGTAAATACTGGTCTACAGACAGTTAAAGACACATGGCCTTCACTTGAACCTAATCCACTGCCTGGAACTCAGCCCACCCAGTCAGGCCCAAATCCATCAAAACAAACTCATAAAACCACAGAAAGATAAATGCTCAATGTAGGCCATTGAGCTTGGGGTGATTTGTTGCATGGTATTACTGTAGTAGATAGCTAATACAGGCACAATCCATCTAGTATTCCAAGCCAGAAACCTGGGCATCATAACTGTTAAACTTTGTTTTTAGGGAAAATTATGTTATTGATCTTAAAAATACATGATTATTATAAAGAATTTATGCAAACAAAGAGAAGAACATTAAAAAAAAAGAGAAGCATAAGATGCCAATTTCCAATCCTGAAGAAATAATGTTCTTCATATTAGGTGAATATCATTGCAGGTATACATTTTCTGTTCCATAATCTTAAATTTTATAATGGTTTTAATTTACACAAAAATTTTTTACAAAGATAGGGTGGAAAGTTGCTGTATACACAGAATTCACTATTTTTTGCTAATGTCCATTTTTGTTCAAGGGTCACACTTAAATATCTCAATGAATTTAGTCCTAGTGTGTACTTAGCCCCCTTTGCTGTGTGTCAAGTTTTTCAGACTTGCTTGTTTGTTCAATTTAACAATCTTGAGGATTCCTGACCAGGTATGTTATAGATATTCTTTAGTTGGTATTGACTGACTTTTTCCCAAGGTTAAATTGGGGTCATGGGTTTTGTGCAGGAAGACTACAGAGTTAAAGTACCATTATCTTTGCACTAGATCACTTATGATGCTAACTTTTATCACCTTTACCATGGTTGTGCTTTCCAGGATTATTTACTATGAAGTTATTCTCAATTTTCATACTCTGCATTTTGAAACAGATATTTTTACATACTTTTAATTTTATTAAAATAATACCTGCATATTGTTTTACTTTATAAATGTAATTAATGTTAAATAGAATAGCAAATCTTATCCTGAGAGCCAGCCATCATCAGTAGCACCTCATTCCTACCACAAGATCCATGAACGATGTATCTATTTTCTGTTTCTGTGGATTTCTAAAAATGCGATATAAATGGAATTCTATTCTTTTTTTGTGTCTACCTTTGCTTAGCGTAATGCTTTTGAATTTTATTCATGTTATCACATATTCATAGTTTGTTCCTTTATATTGCATAGGATTTCATTTAATGAATATACATTATTTTGTTTGTCTGTTTGAAAGTTGATGGATGTTTGAGTTGACTCTGCTTTAGGGCTATTATGAATAATGCTGCCTTGAACATTGATATGGGAGTCTTTCTGTGAACATGTCTTTCATTTCTCTTGTATAGTTAGGAGGATACTGAATCATGTAGCAAGTTTATGATTAAGGCTTTAAGAAGCTGGAGAACTATTTTCTAAAGTGGCTGTTGCATTTTATATTCTCATCAGCAACCTAACAGGTTTCTTCACATTTTTTCCCACTTTTATTATTTTTGTTGTCTGTCTTCCATTTATAGCCATTAAAATTAATATGAATTGATATTTTGTTATAGTTTTAATATGCACTTACCTAATAATTAATGATGTTCAGTATCTTTCCATATGCTCATTAACCATTCATATATTTTAGTATAACATAAGCTTATATAATTTGGTTTGTTTTTATTGGGTTATTTATGATATATATATATATATATTCTCTCTTCTCTTTCTCCCTCTATGTGTGTGTGTATACACATACACACACACATACACACACACATATGTATCTCATATGGATGTATTTCAAATATTTGCTCTCAGCCTGGATTTTCTTTTTATATTAATTCTTTAAAAGTATAAAAGTTTTAAATACTGATAAATAATTTGACCATGATTTATATCTTTTAGTAAATTGCAGTGTTGGTGTTATAAGTAAAAAAACTTTCTAAAGCCACGTTCATAAAATTTTTCTCCTATATTTATTTTTTGAAATTGTATAGGTTTAGCTCTTTCATTTAGGTCTTTGAGCCATATGAGTCAAATATTGTTGTGGTGTGAGGTAAGGACTTCAATTTATCCTTTTCACAGGTGGATATCTAATAGTCTTAAAACCATCTGTGAAAAAAATTGTCCTTTCTCACTATGCTTTGCTAACCTGTTGAAAGTAAATTTTTCACAATAATGAGGGTTTAGTTTTGGACTTTCAACTCTATACACTGACTTGTAGGTCTATTGTTACTGTTACTACCACACTGTTGATTTTGGAAGCTCCATAACAATTTTGAAATGAGGATGTACTTCCTGTTTAATGAGTCAAACTTTTCTTACGACACTAACAATAGGTTTTGAACATTTTCTTCTTTCTTTACTCCCTTTCCTTAAGGTTTTTTGTTTGTTCATTTGCCTGGTATGTTTCTTTCACAAGAGAAGCTTTTCCAGCTTCTGTTAATCCTTGGTTGTCTGCTCATGTTTAAAATTGAAAGTTAGAAACCTCTTCAGAAGCTCTAAGCACGGAGGTGAGACTCATGGACTTTGAATTTCATTGCTGGGTGATGGTTCATATGCAGTCTTTGGAACCTGCTTTAAATTTCTAAAAAGCAGAGAGAGCATGGGAGAAAACTGGTATCATGCTATTTTGACCAGTTTGAAATAATAGATCATAGGAAAGATAGACTCCTAATTAACAATTACTGGTATAATTTAGACAAGTGATAATAAAAAATTATTTTTGCTTCAAATATTAAAATAATTTTCACTTTTCATTTCAAAACTCCCTTGAAGATGCATTCTTTCTCTTTCTGATGTCAGACTATGAATGTTTAAATTCTGTTTTGTTTTTTTTTTCATTTCTTTGTAACCTGGGGGAAAAGCTATTTATGTCTTTATGCCTCAGTGTCCTCATTGAAAATGGAGATAAGGTGATTGGTTTCACATTGAGTTAGTGTATTTAAATTACTTAGAAGAATGCCTGACATGTAATTTTTTGTCTGTCTTTTCTTCTCATCTTTTCTGTGAAAGTCTTGCATTATATTTTAAGATGTCCTTTCAGTATCATTTGTGGAGCTTACTATTCATAGCTACAATATCCATGCTGGAGAACCTTTGTCCACAGGTTTATTACTTCAGCTTTCATTGGCATAAGTGTTTCTTTCACCTCTGCATTTGTACTGTTTATAGCAGGTAATTTTTCTAAGTCAGTTATTGACTTTTCCATTCTGCTCATTCTGGCTTATTTTTTTCCTGTAAGCAGGAAAAAAACAGATGTCCTAAGAAGGACAGTCTCCCTGTGCATGCCATTCTGTTTTTATAATGTCCTTTCATGGAGTGGAGCTCTTACATAAATGTTCTTATTCAATTTTTCTGTAGCTCTGTGTCCTTTCAGGGAATCTCTTCTGAGGGTTGTAATTTCCAGGCTTTAAAAAAATTTTTTTTTGAATGATATACTTTTGTTTCAGAACATTTGCTAGTATGTCATTTGATTTCGTGCTTACACTGGCAGCTCTTTTCAGGATTTTTCTTTGCTACATTGTTATGTAGGGAGCTTCTTGACTAACCTCTGGCTGTATGTACAACATATGCCCAGTATTACCTACCCCAAAAGTTTCCTTGGAACACCGGGTACTTTGTATCCTGTCCTCACTTTGAGGTACGACAATAGGGGTGAAGCCTTGGGCCTTGCAGTGGAATTGTGTTTAGTTAAAATAACCTCTACTTGACGTTTTGTTGAATATTCGCTTTCAGGGAACCTGTCAGCTCCCTTAGAGTTCATGTTCTTCAATTCAGGAAACTTCATTTTTATAAAGTAGCCATTTTTAATTTTCCCTTTTTAAAATTTGTTTCTTTTAGACTTTGTTTCTTCCATGCTTCAAAATACTCAAATGGTTTGCCACTTCTCAGCATTTGGGAAGAGTAGTAAGAGTTACATGTATTGGCTTTATTTTTCTGATTGACTAGTATCAGAGATTATAGACAGGACAGTGGCTTTTATTTATTTGCATTTGTTCTGCCTCATGAATTTTGGTTTCTGTCTTTTGCCAATTATCTTTTGAATTTTATGGTATTGAGATGTACCACTTACCTTGTTTGGTTGCTATTGGTTTTAAGTATGTGTGTGTGTGTGTATACAAACCACAGACACACAGATACATATATGCAAAGTATTCATAATGATGATCAGATGTGTTTCAGAACATGTTAATCTAGTATAATGATGGTGGGCCACAATGCTGAGGAAAGAAAGACCTAGTAGCAGTATTATGCATGTAAATATATATATATATATATATATATATATATATATATGTATGTATATATAATACATATGCACACACATATATACAAATCTAAAGTGCTTTATAAACATATAAAGGCAGAGAGAAAAAAAATGAGTATTTGCTAATCTGGTTTGGATTTTTTTTAGGTATTTGCAAATGGTGATTCTGTGAGGTAATTTGATTTAATAATTTTAACCAGATTTTTTTTTTTGGCATGATTTGACTTACCTTTTTCTTGCCATCCATATCAAAGCAATTCCCAATAAAAAGTAAAAACAAGCCTAGTGCGGTTGTGCAAGTCTGAAATCCCAGCACTTAGGGAGGCTGAGACAGGAGAATTGCGAGTTCAAAGCCAGCCTCAGCAATGGTGAGGCGCTAAGCACCTCAGTGAGACCCTGTCTCTACATAAAACACAAAATAGGGCTGGGGATGTGGCTCAGTGGTCTACTGCCCCTGAGTTCATCTCCAGTGCCAAAAAGAAAAAAAGTAAAAATAAAAATCTTAATTTTACCTCTAAATACCTCTTACATATAATCTCTAATTTCATTGTCATTATCTGAGTACAGTTCTCATCATCTCCCTCCCAAATTATAAAAGCAGCCTCTTCACACTGTGCTCCTTCAGTATAACTCTTCTCCAATCTATTCCTTGCATATGCCTCTTTCCACCCCATATCACACAATAAGTATTTTTATAAAACAAAAATCTACACATGCCTTTCTCCTGTTTAGACTTCTGCAATTGCTCTCCTGGTCCTCTCAGAGAAATGAGAAATCACACAGCATGGTGCGTAATGTCTTGTGTACACTTTCTCCTGTATTTATCATTAGCTTTGCCACTTACAGTCCCCAATGACATCACATAATAAAGTTTCCTACTACCCATTCCTGAGTACCAAACTTCCAAGAACCCTCATCCCTTTCCATTCTAGCTTCCCCCTCATGCCATTACTTCATGCCAGGTAATCAAAAAGAAAAAGAATATCCTTGTTCTTTTTGATTACCTGGCCTTTTCTCATACTCAGAACTCACCACTTCCAGGAAGTCTTCATGCTCAATCAAATGAGGATTAGAGACTTTTTGTGTGGTCTCATAATAACTCTATAAAAATAGAAATTATGAGTTACTAAATCATGCCTAATGTATGAATACATTTTCATGTATTTATTGGTGTATTAGTAGTGACATATATCTGGGATGGATTATTGTTCAAATTTAATCCTTTTGTTTATTTTACTTTTTAAAATATTTTATATTTATTCTTATTAGTTAAACATGATAGTAGAATGTATTTTGATGTATTATACATAAATGGAGTATAAATTCTCATTCTTCTGGTTGGGCACAATGTACAATTACATTGGTCATGTAATATATGCACATAGGATATGTCTGATTCATTCTATGATCTTTACTATTCCCATTCCCCCTCCCTTCCATTCATTACCCTTTGTCTAATACAAAGTACTTTTATTCTTCCTTATACCTCCCCTTATTATGAGTTAGCATCTACATATCAGAGAAAATATTTGGCATTTAGGTTTTTGGAATTGGTTTATTTCACTTAACATGATAGTCTCCAGTTCCATCCATTTGCCAGCAAATGCCATAATTTCATTCTTTTTAAAGTCTGAGTAATATTCCATTGTGTGTGTGTGTGTGTGTGTGTATATAGTTTGCTGATTTTAAGTCCTTTGGGCATAAAACAAGGAGGTGGTATAATTGGGTCAAATGGTGGTTCCATTCTAAGTTTTCTAACGACTCTCCATACTGCTTTTCATAGTGGTTGTACCAATTTGCAGTCCCACCAGAAATGTATGAGTGTATCTTTCCCCTCCACATCCTCAACAACATTTATTGTTGCTTGTATTCTTGATAATTGCCATTCTGACTGGAGTGAGATGAAATCTCAGTGTAGTTTCAATTTGCATTTCTCAACCTGCTAGAGATGATGAACACTTTTTCATATATTTGTTGACTGATTGTATGTCTTCTTCTGTGAAGTGTCCATTCGGTTTCTTTGCCCATTTATTGATTGGGTTATTTGTTATTTGTTATATTTTTTGGTGGTGTTTTTTTGTGTTCCTTAAATATCCTGGAGATTAATGCTCTATCAGAGGTGCAGGTGGCAAAGATTTTCTCCCATTCTGTAGGCTATCTGTTCATACTCTTGATTATTTCCTTTGGTGTGAAGAAGTTTTTTCATTTGATTTCATCCCATTTATTGATTCTCCATTTTACTTCTTGCACTTGAGGAGTCTTGTTAAGGAAGTCAATTCCTAAGCCAATATGACGTAAATTTGGGCCTACTATTTCTTCTATTAGGCACACTGTCACTGATATGATACCTAAGTCCTTGATTCACTTTGAGTTGAGTTTTATGTAGGGTGAGAGATAAGGGTATAATTTCATTTTGTTGCATATGATTTCCAGTTTTCCAGCACCATTTGTTGAAGAGACTACCTTTTCTCCAGTGAATGTTTTTGGTGCCTTTGTCTAGTGTGAGATAACTGTATTTATGTGGGTTTGTCTCTGTATGTATCTTCTGTTTTGTTCCATTGGTCTTCATGTCTGTTTTGGTGCCATTACCATGCTATTTTTGTTACTATAGCTCTGTAGTGAAATTAAGGTCTGGTTTTATGATACTTCCTGCTTCCCTTTCCTTGCTGAGGATTGTTTTAGCTGTTCTGGTCTCTTATTTTTCCAAATGAATTTCATGACTTCCTTTTCTATTTCTATGAAGAACATTATCAGAACCTTAATAGGAATTTCATTAAATCTGTATAGTGCTTTGGTAGTGTGGCCACTTTGATAATGTTAATTCTGCCTATCTAAGAGCATGGGAGATCTTTACATCTTTTAAGGTCCTCTTCGTTTTCTTTTTTTAGTGTTCTGAAGTTTTATTGCAGAAATCTTTCTCCTCTTTTTTTAGATTGATTCCCAAATATTTTATTTTTTGAGGTTATTGTGAATGGGGTAGTTTTCCTAATTTCTCTTTCAGTAGATTCATCACTGACGTATATGAATGTATTTGATTTATGAGTGTTGATTTTACATCTTGCTATTTTGCTGAATTCATTTATTAATTCTAGAAGTTTTCTGGTGGAATTTTTTTGGTCTTTGAAATATAGAATCATGTTGTTGGCAATAGGAATAGCTTGAGTTCTTCTTTTCCTATTCATATCCCTTTAATTTCTTTCATTAGCATAATTGCTCTAGCTAGAGTTTCAAGGACAAAATTGAATAAAAGTGATGATAGAGGGCATCCTTGTCTTGTTACAGTTTTGGGAGGGAATGCTTTCAATTTTTCTCCATTTAGGATGATGTTGGCATATAGTTTAGCATATACAGCTTACAATGTTGAGGTATATTCCTACTATTTTTAGTTTTTCTAGTGTTTTGAACATGTAGGGGTGCTGCATTTTTTCAAATGCTTTTTCTGCATCTATTGAGATGATCATATGATTCTTTAAGTTCATTGAAGTGATGGATTACATTTATTGATTTCCTTATGTTGAACTTGATCATGGTGCACTATTTTTAAATATGGTTTTGTATGCCATTTGTCAGAATTTTATTGAGAATTTTTTCATTGATGTTCATCAGGGATATTAGTCCGAAATTTTCTTTCCTTAATGTCTTTGCTTGGTTTTGATATCAGAATGATACTAACTTCATAGAGTGAGTTTGCAAGGGTTCCCTCCTTTTCTATTTCATGGAATAGTGTGAGGAGTATTGGTGTTAATTTTTTTGAAAGTCTTGTAGAATTTGGCTGAGAATCCATATGGTCTTAGGCTTTTCTTGATTGGTATGCTTTTGATGGTGTCTTCTATTTCATTGCTTGAAATTGATCTGTTTTAATTGTGTATGTCCTACTGATACAGCTTGTTTAGGTCACATGTCTCAAGAAATTTCTTGATGTCTTCAATATTTTCTATTTTTTTGGAGTGCAAATTTTCAAAATAGGTTCTATTTCAGTAATGTCTGTATTTCACTGGTGTCTGTTGTGATATTTCCTTTCATCATGAATTTTAGTAATAAGATTTTTC
The DNA here is from genome assembly GCA_028644305.1 of Xerus rutilus. Classification (NCBI taxonomy): domain Eukaryota; kingdom Metazoa; phylum Chordata; class Mammalia; order Rodentia; family Sciuridae; genus Xerus; species Xerus rutilus. Next base: position 40,406,668 of record CM053409.1, on the reverse strand, counting down.
TCTTTGTGTTAGAATGGCTAAGGGTTTATCAATTTTATTTATTTTTTCAAAGAACTACCTTTTTGTTTTGTCAATTTTTTGAGTTGCTTCTTTTGTTTCAATTTTGTTGATTGCAGCTCTGATTTTAATTCTTTCCTGTCTTCTACTGCTTTTGGTGTTGATTTCTTCTTTTTCTAGGGCTTTGAGATGTAATGTTAGATTATTTATTTGGTGATTTTCTATTCTTTTGATGAATGAGCTCAATGCAATGAACTTTCCACTTAGATCTGCCTTCATAGTGTCCCAGAGATTTTGATATATGTGTTGCTATTCTCATTTACTTCTAAATATTTTTTAAAATTTCATTCCTGTTTTCTTCTACTATCCATTTGTCATTCAATAGCATATTATTTAGTCTCCAGTTGATGGAGTTGCTTCTATTTTTTATCTTATTATTGATTTCTAATTTCATTCCATTATGATTTGATAGAATGCAAGGTATTATCTCTATTTTTTTGTATTTGCTAAGAGTTGCTTAAGTTATGGTCTATTTTAGGAAGGATCTGTGTGCTGCTGTGTAGAAAGTATATTCAATCATTGATGGTTGCAATACTCTCTATATGTCTGTTAAGTATAAATTATTAATTATATCATTTAGTTCTATAATTTCTTTACTTAGTTTTCATTTGGAGGATCTATTCACTGGTGAGAGAGGTGTGTTAAAGTCACCCAGTATTATTGTGTTGTAGTCTATTTGATTCCTGAAATTCAGAAGGGTTTGTTTGATGCATGTAGATGCTCCCTTGTTTGGAGCATAAGTATTTATGATAGTTATGTATTGTTGATGTATAATTCCTTTAAGCAGTATGAAATGTCCTTCTTTGTCCCTTCTGATTAACTTTGGCTTGACATCCTCTTTATCTGATATGAGAATGGAAACTCCTGCTTCTTTACATGATCCATGTGAGTGATATATTTTTTCCCATCCTTTAATCTTTAGTCTATAGATGTTTTTGCCTATGAGATGTGTCTCTTGGAGATACATATTGTTGGGTCTTGTTTTCTAATTCAACTTGCCAGTCTATATCTTTTGATTGATGACTTTGGGCCAGTTATGTTCAGAGTTATTATTGAGATATGATTTGTATTTGTGGTCATTTTGGTTTATTTCTGGTTTTTAATTTCAGTCTGTTTCTCTTTTTATTGACTATTCCTTTATTGTAGTTGCTCCCTTTCATTTTTTTTTCACTTTATCTTCATGGAATACTTTGCTGAGAATATTCTGTAGTGCAAGTGTTCTAGTTTTGAATTCTTTTAAATTTTGTTTATCATGGAAGGTTTATTTTATCATCAGTTTTGAAGGTTAATTTGCTGGGTATAGTATGCTTTGTTGGCATCCATTTTATTTCAAAGCTTACTATGAATTATTCCAAGACCTCCTGGCGCTGAAGGTCTGGGTTGAGAAATTAGCTGAGATCCAAATTGTTTTCCCTCTAAATTGTGCCTGTTGCTTTTCTCTGGCAGCCTTTAAAATTCTATCCTTATTCTCTGTTTTAGGCATTTTCATAATAATGTACTTTGGTGTGCGTCTGTTGTAATTTTGTATATTGGGGTGCTGTAAGCCTCTTGTATTTGATTTTCCATTCCATTTTTTAGGTTTGGGAAATTTTCAGATATTATTTCATTGAAAAGATTGTACATTCCCTTAGCTATATCTCCAAGCCTTCATCTATCCCTATACATCTTAAATTTGGTCTTTTCATATTATCTCATATTTCTTGGAAGTTCTCTTCATGGTCTCTTAACATCTCTCCATGGTCAGCATTATTTTCAAGATTTTATATTTTGTCTTCATTGCCTGAAACTTTGTCGTGCAAAGTAGTATGATCTGTTGGTCATGCTTTCCATTGAATTTTTAATTTGGTTTATTGATTCCTTCATTTAGAGGATTTCTGCCTGATTTCTTTTCAGATCCTCTATCATTTTATTGAAGTGATTTACCTCCTGAATTTTCTCTCTGATTCCACTCCTTATTTTATCCTTTATATTGCCCATCAGTTTAACTATGTACATTCTAAACTCCTTCTCTGACATTTCTTCTACTGTGGTCAATATATTCTATTATTAAAGCATCTTGGTTTGTTTGGGGCAATTTGTTACCTTGTTTTTTCATGTTGTTTGTGTGTCTACCCATCTAGCAGTGTGGATCTGAGGCATTAGTTTCTACCTTGTAGAATTATAATGTCCCTGAAAATTTCCTGTACCTCACTAATATTGGAAACCAATAATTACAGCAACCAAAGCAAACCATATACAACCTTAAACAAAATTGCTTCTACTAAGACATCTATAGTTTTTTCAAAATAAACAGAAATGATATGTTCAGTTACTGCTTACACTAAATATATTAAGTTTTCAAAAGTGTTCACAATTTCAAATGGTGGACAAAGAACAGACATGGTGTTGGATATAATATTTATGAGAAAGGAGAGAAGATAGAAGTAAAAAATTAAAGGAAAAATGAAAGAAGGAATAATAGAGGTTGACTATTAGAAGGAGAAAAGAGAACTGAGGGAAACAGATAAGTGGAACTATATATAAAGTAAAAAGTAAAAAAATAATTAAAATTAGAAAAAAGTAAAAATAAATGAATACAAAATGGAAATATACTAATTAGACACCCTAGTCCTCAATAAACTGATACATGAAAAATAATTGGTTTCAAAAGTAATAGAAATGTGAGAAAAAAAAGAAAGATAAAAGAAAAAAAACTTGATGAAGAATTGAACAATTGATCTTGTTGTTGTGCAAAAGATTCTTAGCTTTTCTTCTCAGCAGTTAGGTGGGCTTCCCTGGAGTATGATGCTTGTTCCACCCTTAGGGAACTTGCTAGGGTGATAGTCTTAATCTTTGAGGGAAAACTCCTGGAGGTGGGTCTAAGCTTAGATATGCTCCAGTCTCTTTGCTGAATGCCAATTGGTCTGGAAAGTTTAAATTAGTGTACCTCCAGGACCCAGCATTTGTTGGTCCATGCTGGAAGACTGCACCCCAGGAATATCCTTTGGGTTTAATTTGTGTGCTGTAGGAGCCAGTTCTTAGCCCAATGGGTCAACTGCAGACCCCACAATTCCTGGTCTCTTATTCAGTCTCCAAACCCATTTTTTCCTGCCCCTGCCCTTTTGAATTACTTGTCAGGCACTTCTCTCCTGGCCGGTACTGCAAGCAGCCAGATTGGTGGAGGAGGAGGAAGCCATGTGGGTTTCTATGACCAGTGTTCCCTTGTATAAAACTCTCTCCATGCTTAATTTTCTTCGGCTCACTTAGGTACACTCTCTGTCACATAGTGTGGGGTGTCTGGCTTATTTTTCAAGCCAGATTCTGGTCTGCCAGAAATTGGCTCCCCCAGATGTTGGCCCCAGCATTGCAGCAACAGAATGGTTCTTTCCACTGTCCACAAAAGGCCACCAGGAGAAATGGTGGCTTCTTTCCTGTACAAGGATATTGTGAAGCACACCTTTCTGTTTTAGTTCAGCAGTGACTCTAATCTCTAAAATCTCCATACCTTGGCATGCCTCGGTAATCTCAAGATTGGAGATTCCTTTAATTTCCCTATTGCTTTACTGCATTCATGGAAGGACCATTCTGACTTGTGCCTCCACCTGCTGCCATGGCTGTAGCACTGGGGATTTCTTCCTTATTTTACTGTATTTGATCTCCTGAATCCCCTGTTTTGAGTGCCCAGTATTAAATTCCAGTAAACTCCCTTATAATTTTGGTTCATTCATTCACTTTGCTGAAAAGCTGCCTATATACTTTTCTTGATTTCATGACATGGAGCTGCCAGGGCAGTAACCCCTCTATTCTGCCATCTTCCTCCACCTTCCGTGTTTATTTTGCTTTTAGTTGCCAACTGAACATGTATTTCTTTTTTCCTCCTTCCTTCCTTTTTTTTTTTTTTTTCAGTACTGAATCCATGGGCACTTAACCACTGAGCCACATCCCCAGCCATTTTTATTTTTATTTTTTATTTTGAGACAGGGGTCTCCTTAGATTGCTGAGAGTGCTCTTGAACTTGTAATCCTCCTGCCTCAGCATCCTGAGTGGCTGGGATTATAGGCATGTGCCATCACACCTGGCTTGCTTTTTAATAATAAGGAAAATTTGAAGTTGTTTTGTAAGCACACATTAATCTAGTATAAAGATGCTGGGACACAACGATGATAAAAGAAGACTGTTCTCTCAATGGCAAAGCAACTAAGAAGAGATTCTATCAGGAGATGGAAAAATGGAATTATAGGTGAGCTCTTGATTGACAATAGAAACTGAACAATTAGAAGAGAGTATGCTTTTATTAAAATATTAAAAAATTCTTAGCCCCTCAAAGTGCAAAGAGTAATAGTGTTTTCAAATCTTCACATTGAGTCAACCTTCAACTCTTAATTGTAAAGGAACAGAAATGAACATTGTTTATAGGACTTGAATTTAACAAATTACACACTGCAATAAATAGAATTTGCCAACATTCTTTATAAATTTGAACTCAGTATACAAAGTAATTCATTAGATCCCTTGATTCCAATTCACAACAGTGATAGTTGTGGAGAAAAGAGGAAGAATAATGATAAGAGAAGCAGTACCTCCCTTTTGCTAGGTATTATGCAAATATTATCTAATTTTCAACACCTTGTGTGATAATTTTTCATAAGTAGATGAGGAAAATGAGGCTTGATTGTCAAGTGACTCACCAAAGGTTGTAACTGCTGGCAGTTGTTGTAACACAGCTGAAACTTAACCTATACTTTCCCAAGGTCTTTTTGCTACAGCAAACAAAACCTATAAAAATCTGTCAAAACTACATTTTATCTAAAGAAGTGTTCTGTTTTTATTTTCGCTTTTTGCAGGGGTTTATTCAAGGACTGTCATAAGAAGGTCCAATTGTCTTTCCTAAAACCAGTTCATGTCAGAGTGAGCAAGAATTGCTGAGTACATGGAGCATAGTATGCAATCAATTAAAACTTGAAAAAATTAATAAATGGCCCAGCTTTTCCTATAACATCTTTGTCTCTGTTATTCAAAATTTCAATTGTTTTAAATCTATTTTTATTTTTTGTTCATAATTCCTTCTTTATCATTGGTTAAAGGTTCTCAACAGGAGGAGATTTTTTCTCTCAGGGAATATTTGGCAGTGCCGGGAGACATTTTTGTCTGTCACAACTGTAAGCGTGGGGAATGCTGTAACATCTAGTTGCTGGAAAGCAAAGATTCTGCTAAATATCTGACAATGAACATGAAGCCCCACAGCAAAGAATTATCTAGGCCAAAATGTCCATAGTACTGAATGTGAGGGACCCTGCTACCTACAAAAGTTTTTTTCTTGGCAAAACTTTTGTGCAGATTTCTAAACCTCCCAGAACTATTTGTTTACTTCCTTGTAGTGTCCAGTTTTAGTAGTCTCTTCTAAGTCAGTTTAGCCAGATTCCCTATTCTTGATATCTGATCATCTTTGATATCTGATCAGGTCCCTCATCCTGTCAGCCTCTAGGTGATATCTGGTCACCCTGGTCTGTCTTTAGCAAGAATTGTCTTAGTTGGTTCAGCCCGAGTCCCCTTCTTTTCCCCTAGCATTTTTTTCCACCAGTTTTCGGTCCTCTAAATCCATCCTGCTCCTTGACTCTAAATTCCTACTTGCTCTTGCTGCATTAGGAGTTGAGCCCAATCTTTCTCCTTCACTGCAAGACCCAATTGCAATGGTCCTTAAGTCTGTCTTGAAGGCCCCAGAAAAAGTCTTCCTTACCATGTTTTAACACACACCATGGAATAATTTTTTTCATTTAACATTCTTAAGCTAAGACATTAATATTCTTGAGAAGGATGGAAAAATACCTTTTCGTGGCACAATAAAATTTTTCCAAATATTATTTGTGGTTTCTCTGTCTTTATCATTACTTAACATTCTATTCTGCTTTGGTTGAACTAAATTGAGCTCTCTGAAACTGAAAATAGCCCAAAGCTTTATGTTTTCATATTGCTATTTTTGTATCACCATGGTTTCATTTGATATTTTGCCAGCCCTGTAACTTTTATCAAAATGCTTTTTTTCACATTTCAGTTTAGAATCACCAAATTTGGGTATAATAATTACATTTTGAAAATGGGCTATGAAACAAGGAATAAGTTGAAGGGACCATTAAAGATAAGCTAATTGCAAATGCATCCCAGAAACTGAGGCCTTCATTTATGAACATTTATAACTACTCCTTTGATTATTATACCCATCCTATTTTTCATTATCCCTGTCACCAAAGTGTGTATAAGGAAGATTAGAGAATATGTTTTGGAGACAGTCGTAATGGCAAGAAGTCCAGGATTTGTGGTGGCTAATTTCTGATAGCAGAGGTCACCTTACCTGGCGATCATGTATAATAACTACTTTGGCCAGCTGAGCTAACTCATTTTCATCTGTCAGTCCTAGGACTGGGAGAAGAAGTGGCTTATAAAATCAGAAAAATTATTTAACAATTTTTTTCTGCTTTACATATGGGAAAAATATCTTAACATTTGCTACATTTGGGGCCAACATATGCAATCTTACAATTTTTAGAGCAGGTTTTCCTGGCTAGAGGTATTTTTTAAAAACAGGATATTGGCTAAAATTCTATGAATTTTAATTTTGAATGAGAAGTACAATCGTGTGCCACATAACATTTCAGTCAACAGCAGACTGTATATACAATTGTGGTTCCATAAGATTATAATGGAGCCGAAAAATTCCTAATGCCAATCAGTGTTATAGCCATCCTAATGTAGCACAACACATTCCTCAGGTTTGTGTTGATGCTGGTGTAAACAAACTTATTGCACTACCAGCCATGTAAAAGTATAGTACATGCAATTATTTACCCTAGGTGAGCAGAAGGCTTGATCACATAGGATTGTGTAAGTCTCCTCTATGATGGTTGCACAATGACAGAATTATCTGGTGATACATTTCTCAGAACATGATCCCTTGTTAAGCCATGCATAACTGTATATCAAAACCTCTGAATTACATGTAGCTTATTAACTGATGAAGAACTTTAAATGTCAAAAATACACTATTAATAAATTTGTTATGGATTGTATGTTTGGGTGCTCCCAAAATTATTGTTTAAATCCTCTGCAAACCAATGTGAGATGGCATTAGAAGTTAGGGCTTTGGGAATTGATAAGGTCATGAGGGTAGAGTCTTCATGAATGAGATCAGGAGCATTAAAAAAAAACATGGGAGCTCTCCCCTCTCATCTCTCCCCTCTCCCCTCTCTCTTCTCTCCCCTCTCCCCTCTCCCTCTCCTCTCTTTCCTCTCCCCTCTCCTCCTTCTTCTTCCCCTTTCTCTCTCCCCTCTCTGCCAATTGAGGATACAAAAAGAAGACAATCTTCTGCACAGCAGGAAGAGAAATTCACCAGACATGGTATCTGCTAGCATCTTCATCTTGACTTCCGCACCTCTAGAACTGTGAGAAATAAATTTCTATTGTTTAAGCTATTCAGTCTAAGGTATATTCTATAGTAGCCCAAATGAACTAAGATAAGACTATAGCAGATAAAAAACAAAATTTAAACTACTACTAAATTCTGTGGGATAAGTTATTCCATTTTAATTTTTAATGTGGTGCTGAGGATAGAACCCAGTGACTCATGCATGCGAGGCAAGCGCTCTACCACTGAGCTACAGCCCCAGCCCCAAGTTATTCCATTCTTGACCAAGGGCAGAAAGTTATACACTAGGAAAACCAGTGTTCATGTAGGAGAAAAATGATAGTCTTAAAAATAGTCTCAACTTTGAATAGTCAACCCTATGAGATGCACTAAAAAAAGACAGAGCTGCATAATTCTTTGTTTACCTTTCAAAGTCATTTGCATGGATAAAGAAATATTTGTAAATAGTGACAGGAGCATAGAATATATATGTAGCGAATAATTACATGAATATTTGTTAAAGATGGAGTCCAATTTACCAAGAGAGGCTAATGAGCCTCTAATATTTGCAAGTTACCATGTTGAGTGGTATATGTATGTTCATATATTGATCAACAAAAATTTTATACCAAAGAAAGGAGATACCTAAATATGATAGCACATTAACATCTCTGAGGAAGTAATTGTAAATGGGATAAACTATGTTCTTTTCAGTATTGTAAATAATCGTAAATGGGATAAACCGTGTTCTTCTTAGTGTAGAAGCACTAAGCTCCAATTGTAAATTAAAGTTACTAGACATCAATGTGCTGTAATTCCAGAGGGCACAGAAACTTCTGGCCTTAGTTTTTATGGTTTTAAAATTAAAATGCTTTTGCAAATAACTTACAGGATATTTGAAAGAGAAAAAAAATTAGGTAAGCAAGTTTATAAACTCCTGAGGACTATAGAGGTAAGTGATCTTTGTGGTATAAAGGGCTAAATTCCAGCGTGGCATGGTGGTACACACCTGTAATCCTAGCAGCTCCAGAGGCTGAGGCAGGAGGACTGCAAGTTCAAAGTCAGTCTCGGCAACTTGACGAGGCTCTGAGCAACTTAGCGAGATTCTGTTTCAAAGGGTGGAGATGTTGCTCAGTGGTTCAGCACCTGTGTGTTCAATCCCTCGAAAAAACAAAAAGCTAAATTCCTAACCATGGGGAAACTCAGCCTATTCTGCTCCTCTAAATGAGTCTCTTCTTGGTAAATTGAAAATGCTTTATCTTCCCAATTTCCCTAGTTTTAATTTACATATTGAATTTTGTTCCTTAATGATATAAAAGATGTAGTATAAGAAGGTTCAGTTTGTTTGAGTTCAAAACTTGTCTTCTAAATAATGTTTCAATCAGCTAAATAAATGTCTAAGAAAAAACAATTAGCCTGGTTCAAGATTCACATATACTCTATCAGACTTACTTTATTCTAAGAGAGGATAACTAAATGACTCATTTAAATATTTGTAACTCTACCAAGATAATCCATCAAATTATACAAATTGACTCTAACATCCAAAGAAGATTTACCACAGTTGTTTTCTCATGGAAGATGAGGTGACATAGATCATGATTGAGTTACTTATGCTCCTGGAGGGCAGAAGCCATTACCAGTCAGAACCAGGTACCTCTCATGTTTTAAGGAGTGAAACTTGATTTTATTTTTAGTCCCTCTTAGATCTGGAGTCCCTCTCATGCTGAAAACTCTCTGAAGAACTAGATGGACCAATTCTCATTTATGAGAGGGCATGGGCATTGGATCACATGCTTTGGTTTGTCTTTGCAAAATCCTTCCTCTTAAGCATCTTAGCTTTTCTCCGTTGGTGCTTAAGATGTCACTTCCTTGGTTAGTCAAATGGGACAGGAATTCTTTATCATAAAATACAATGATTATGTTTCATTTTGTGTCCCAGGAAAACCTGCCAAGGCTGCAAAGCTGTGCATTATATGAAGAAAAATTCTTAACCCAAGAGGAAAGCTATTCTTAGTTTTGAATGTCTCTATTCTCTCTGCTCATGGGAGAACCAATTGTGCTGTTGTATTTTAAGCTATGCTTCTGAACTATGAGAACTTTTTCTGTCTTTTCTAATTTTTTTCTTTTCATTGGGATCTATATCTAAATATAGATATAAATATATTATCATAACTCTTTGAGGAATGATGTTTTAAAGATTAGCATATGCATAATGCTCATTAAGTTAAATAAAATGTGAGTTCAGACAAAGAATTGTTTGAAGTCCTGGAAGATTATCCTTAAGAAGCAGGTGCACACACCACATGATTAAGAGAAAATATAACTGTGAGATGCAGGATTGTGGCAGCAGCACACTGGCTTTTTGACTCACTGAGGTTGCACCTGTGTCTTGTTACTTAACTAGGAACAATTTCTTTTCGTAGGAACTGGATTGGTTTCTTTTTTTAAAAAAAAGGAGGGATTGGTTACAAAGGAAAAAGTTAAGGTGAGGTCATGATAATAATATAAGTGAAATAAAATGCACTTGTTATCTTTTTAGGATGTATCTCATGTGAAGTTTTCAACAATATCAACAGTAAATTAAACATTGCAATAGAATTGGCTGAGTGTTGGAAGACATTTGTCATCTGTGCCTTCTTGCAAATTGCCTACTTTCTCATGGTTTCCACTTTCTGAGATCCATCAGATAGCATTAAGGTCTCCTCATGCTTTGCAATGCTATGAACTTGAGCTTATGACTAAGTTCAATAGTCAATGACCGCCAGGCACGGTGGCCACATGCCTGTAATCCCAGAGGCTCCGGAGGCAGAAGGATCATGGCAATTTCAAAGCCAGCTTCAGCAACAATGAGGCACTAAGTAACTCAGTGAGACCCTAAGTAACTCCATGAGACCCTATCTCTCAATAAAATACAAAAAATAAGGCTGGGGACATGGCTCAGTAGTTGAGTGACCCTGAATTCAATTTCTTGTACCAAAAAAAAAAAAAGTCAATGACCTTACCACTTGCAAACAACTGGAAGAAATGAAGCCTCAAATGCCAGCTACTTTGCAGCATGAGATTTCACATTTGGTTTAAAAAATAAGTGAAATAAATGTAGAATTGAGAGCCCAAGAAAACTGGAGATCTATTTTGGATTCTGATTTACATTTCTTAGCAAAGTATTGATCCTTTAAAGGCATCAACTTGAGGTAACATCTGAGGGAACATAATTAAGGTTCTTAAATTTGGAGGGCTTAGGTAAGGTTTTCAGGTCCAAGCTGTTTTTCTACCATTCAACTTTTATTGCTTTGGATCTTGGATGACTATTATTTTTCTTTAATTTCTCTTAAGAATCTTTATATGAAAGTACATTATAAGTAGTTGTCAGTTAATACACCCAGCATCACTTTCCACATTGTGAGGCTTTACACATCATGGACAACTGGGAATAAAACTGGGTTATAGTATCTGTTGGAGTAGATGAGACCACTGAGAAGGAGGCTTCTAGAAGAAAGGAAAAGGTGCTGAGCCAGAGGCTTCAGGGAAAGCTGTATTTGAATCTGAGAAAGGAAAGTATTGATCACTCAAAACCCAAACACAGGACATTGAAGGTTTAAAGGTGGAAGGAAATACAAGAAAAAGTATAAAAATACTGAAAGTCATAAATTTGAAAAGACAGATGAATATTTTTTAAATTTAGGAGGAGTTAGAATGGCTGAAAAAACACCCCCAAACTAACAAATATCGGTGAGGAGGTGGAGGAGAAATTACACATTGTTATTGGGACTGTAAATGTGTATGACTATTATGGAAACAGGGTGGAGTTCTCTCACAAAATGAAAGATAGAACTATCATGCAAGCCAGTAATCCACTACCGGGCATGTACCCAAAGGAAATGCTATAGTATGTTGAAGAGACATCTGGACTCTCATGTTTGTTGTTGCACTGTTCACAATACCAAGATACAACAGCAATGCAGGTGCTCATCAAGTGGATAAAGGAAACTTGTTGCACACACCCAAGAGATGATGGTTGAAATAAAATGAAATGCGGTCATTCGTGGCAAGGAGGATGAAACTGGAGCACATTAAGTCAAGTGAAACAGGCCAGGAGCCGAAAAACAAATACTGCTTATTCTTACTTATATGTGGATGCCAGAAACAAGTGAATTGGAATGTAGATTAGTGATTCTAGAGGTTGGGAAGGGTGAGGAGGAAAAAAGACACAGAGAGGTCGGATAAGAGGTACCAAAATACAGTTAGATGGAGGCAATAAGTTCTAGCACTCCACAGCATCGTGGTGCTATCATAGTTCACAGTAGCTTGCTGTACAGTTCACAGAGAACAGGGCTTCAAGGCTTCAAACAAAGAAATCATAAGGAGGTATAAATACTAATTACCCTGACTTGGTCAGTACTTATTGTATACATGTGCTAAAATATTACTCTGTCCCTATAACTAAGTACAGTTACTATGCATTAACTAAGAAAAAACTAGGGAAAAAAATTAGAAAATCTGTAACAACTGAAAACTACAAAAAGGTACAAATGTTGAGGACTTCTGCTGTATATGGTTTGGATGTCATCAGATTGGTAATATCACCAGGCACAAACAGGTGGTGTTCCCTTCTGAAAAGCCCTGAAATACCAGGCATTGAAAAGAGGAGGGTGGATCTGGACAGAGCCCCTTCAGTGAGGCGGGCCAGGCTGTAGCAGTGTGTCACAGGACTTTTCCTTTGAGGAAAGGAGGTGGAAGAGGCGGAGGAGGAGGAGAGGGAGAGGGAGAAAGAAGATAAAGACATAAATCTCATTAGTGAAAATTTTAAAATGACAAAATATTTGAATATTTTCCACACATCCTCCTGGAATATTTCTTCTGTTAATAGGGTACAGTAAGGTAGTGCTTCTCAGCCATTGCTTATGAGAGAGTACCAACTTTCTAGAAGTCAATATAGAAAAACGTATAAGGATTTTAAGTGTTCATTGATCTTTGTCATACAATCATGATCCTATTAAAAAATTAAGATGGAAATCAAAGATTTACACAAAGCCATAAGAACACATTATTCTCTAAAATATTCTATTTAAAATAGGAAACATGTATGTGTGTTAGTTTAATGAAAGCATTCCTTTATGGTAGGCTAACACCTTAATACATTATTAAATAACATGGAAAATGTATAAGAAAGAACATATATACACAGCAATATAGAATACTATGCTATGATTCTACAGAAAACAATATTTAAAAGAAGATGGACCTCTACATGATAACAGTGGTTGTATTTGTGCGGTTGATCATGAATAATTTTTATATTATCTTTGTTTTTTTATATTTTAAATCTTTATAATAAATATAAAATAATTTTATAATCAGAAAGTAAGCATAAATTTTAAGTATTTAATTTAAAATTTAATTCAAATGTTGCATTACACTTGGTAATGTAATGTAAAATTTCAGAAAAAGCTGCAGCCTTCTGAATATCACATTGAGCTTTTAGATTTCACCCAGATTCCAGATACTCAGACTGACATTTGGTAAAATGGTTTCTTGGTTTAAAGTCCCCTTGGCCCAATTCTTAGAAGTACATGGAGCAGATGGCTCCCATTTGAAGGACTTATCTGGAATAGACAAAGGCAAAGCTGTCCCTTTGTGCTTAAGGAAATAGGGCATTGACCAGAAGACATTTCCAATTTTGGCATGTTTTTTGACTCCTTCATGCAAAGGTTTTTGTTGCTGAACTCTGGCTCATGGAAAGAGTAAAATCAATGTCACAGGAGTTCATGTGGACTATTCTTTGTAGGTTCCCCTACAAAGAATGCATGGACAAAAATAGAAGGGGTCTGGAAAGGCGGTCGGCATGTGTGTTTATAGAGTGCAGCAATGATATTCTTCTAGAGATGTCCACATCAACTCTCCCCTTTCCAACTCCCTCACCTTATGTGAGCTTTGGGGCATCAGATCCAAGGAAATACATTTGATAGGTGACAACAGACTTGTTTTCAATTCAGGGCAAATTCGGCAAGCTATCTAAACTTCTCCCTGCCCTGAGGATCCTCCTACAAGGATAGCATGGAAGAGGTAGGAAGGACAATATGGATGTCCAAAACACTGAGCTTTATTTACGTTAACTGATGGAAACAACAGTTGGTTCCACCAATCCAGCTGACCTGTGGTATCTAGGAATTCAGCAAATGTACTGACACAATAAAATGACTCTTTGCTTACCATGTTAGTGATGTCATCTTTTGTCCTTTTTGCAAATTTCTTCATAATCTTTTTCCACAGTGTAACTAGCAGGCCCAAGTACTGCTCTCCTTTACTTACTATTCACCCTACAAGTAAGTATTACAGTATTATAGTGATGTATTTAACACAATGTGGTGGAGTCTTTAATGATGGCGACCCTGAGAGCAGCCTTGTATTCCTGTTTCTAGTCAAGTGAATCCTTTATTTCACTTGGGTGCACGTGCGCATACACGTGTGTGTTAGTTTAATGAAAGATACAGAAAGATTCTCCAGTTATACAGCAGAATCTTTGAGATTTCTCTCATGTTTGAGTGGTTCACAAAACATTAGTGGTGGCTATTGTTAAAATGAGGGTCACTAGCTGCATCAATTAAGTTGGGATGAATCAGTCTGGAATTATTCATTGGGGTAATCAATCCATGAAAACCAACAATGTCTGAAAGTCTGAAGGTAAGAATTGACCTGTTTTTTTCAGTTTACTTCACTCATGTCATAATCTCCTCCCTTTTGTTACACTGACGAGGTTCATGTCAGCACAACCTTAAACACTTCAAGTATTTATGCCTAGATTATTAACCTCTTCTTCTAAAGAAGACTTCTTACCAAAGGTAAAGCATTTTCCTTATTCAGCAAGTAAATTTACTCCTCCAATTTGTCATTGCCTCTCTGTCCAACACTGCCTCATCTTCCCATCTTTCTACTGTTCTCAAAGTGATCAGGAAAAAGGAGTAGAATAGGATGGGGCATAGGAAGTGTCATTGTTTATACATGGTTTCTTTCTACGTTAATCTAATTCTTGATTCTAGGAATTGAGAATATAGCATTTAACATTGCATCACTAAAGAGTAAAAAACAACATGAGACTAATATTATCTACTTTGAAACAGTTCAGGTGAGGCCCACCTTTCAGAGTTTAATTGTGTGACCTTGAAGAAGTTATTTCATTTTTCTGACTTCTCTCAAACATCAGTGACTGCTGCTTTCCCTACTAGTCTAGCCTGCTGTGAGATCAAATAAGGCATTGTGTGTGGAAAGGAACTGTAAATCTCTACACAAACATAACATTATCAATATGAAATATTAGCCTTGGTATCTGTGTGGTCCTGGAAAGTGACAAATAGTCTTATGAGTTGGGCTAGTTCTAAAAAATAATGCAAAACAGAATAAGAAAAATTCTCATAGAAGCATTATCTTCCTATCTTCAGGACTTTTTCATTTTTAGCCAATAGATTTTGAACTCCTTTAGGGAAAAAGCTGTGTCATTCATATTTATATTCTCATTATTGAATGGAGTAACTCAATCTAAAAGGTATTCAGGTAAGAAGCCACACAAATATATGTGTAGAAATTTTCCCATTACCATAGATTCCCACAAAAACAAGCTAAGACTTGAAGGATGGCAGAGTATATTAAATGAATTTCTTCAAGACCTCACTGAATTTTCACTAGGTCTGCTGCTTGACTACCATTAGTCTAATTCTTATCCTTCAGACTTTCAGAAATTGCTGGTTTCCATGGAGTGACTGCCCTAATGAACTAACTGAGGCATGACATTTTTATTTGTGCAGATAGTGGCTTTCATTTCAACAGTAGCTACCACAGATGCTCGCAAGTCATTCAAACATGAAAGAAAACTCCAAGATTTTCATGTGTAACTGTATTGGTGTGAGCTTGCACACATGCATGTTTTAAATCCTTTAGGAAATGATAGCTTAAAGGAGATTATCACATACATTTTTTAAGCATCTGATTTAAAGGAATAATGAACAAAAAATCATAACAGCAACAAAAGAAAAGGAGATAACTCTTAGGATGGTGGCAAGTAAATAAAATAGGATGAACAAATAACAACAGGAATATGGCAAGAAGGAGAATGCTTTGGAGCCAAAAAAGGCTAAGATCCTTCTCCAAGTCATTTTTGCTAATGGTGCTAAAACGAATATTTCTAATAGGGGCTCAGAAGGTAAATTTTTCTTGAATATTGTTCTTTTGGAAGACTATATCTAGGATGAAACAAAAGGAAAGGGATTACTACGTGTTTATTTCAATCTAAAGAAATGTTTAGCCAACCATAGGATCTGAGGGAAGACATTCGCAAAGGAAATCTGTACCAACAAGCTGCGTCCTTTAAATGGAAATACATGATTAGTTACTAACATACCTGTGTTATTTTGGGAGCAGATTCAATTGTTTTAGGCAGTGTTGTTCAAATCAAAAAAGATTTCACCAAAAGATATTCAATAACATTGAAGATAATTATGTATTTTAGGAAGCTGGGGCTTGATATTTTGAAGTTTTCTGTATTGGAGAGTAAAATCTATGAAAATACTATATGTTATTTTATAATATATTAGTATACTTGTCAAAATAATATTTTAACTAAATCTGAGTTGATTCATCAAGCCAGGAAATACAGTCTGCCGCACTGCCTACGTCTGTGGGTTTGTGGTGCCAGTCCCTTGCACCCCCACTGTCTATATCTTTGGATATACAAATAACCCAGGCTGAGCATCAGAGTTTTAGAATCATCTGTGTAGTCATCCTAGAATCTTAGAACCTAAGCCATATGAAAAGTGTTATCTTTTCTAAGTCTTTTATTTTCAGGAATAAATCAATACCAGAAAGACTAAATGACTTAATGTTTCAGAACCAGCAAGCAACAAACATAAAATTCAATTTTTATATTTCTAGTGCCATGTTTTCTTCATTGTATTACACTTTCTTTTTATTTTTATTTTAAAGATTAATTGTAATTTGAAACAATGGGAATGTTCAACCATGAAGCAGATTGAATTACGGCATATTCATGATATGGAACAATGTGAAGAAACATGGAAAAATTATATGTTATAAGCATATTTAATAATATGCAAAATGGACATGGTGTCTCACGTACAAATGGTAGTCATAAAAGATGCACACATTATGAAGCTTAATTTTCAAAAGCTAAACTTATATAAACTCATCCAATATTATTGATAATTACTCCTGTGTGGTAGGATTAGAGATAACATTTATGCTTTTTGCAATGTTCTCTATTTTCCAAATTTTCTAACAAGTTATATTTCTTTTATAATTAGATAAATGAATAAATGTAAATTAAGCAAACAAATGGCTAGAGTGGTTTAAATTACACTGTATTTTAATTTATCATATGTATGCTAGCATATGTTGCAATCAAAATGACTCAGAACATATATATGAATCCATATCTTAATCTATTGGTCACTAGTTGTGCAACCATGAATAGATTTACACTCTTGGAGGCTCTGTTTTCGTATCTGGAAAGTGAAATTAATAACTACCTTGCAGATTTTTGGTGGCAATTAAGTGAGATCAAGCATATAATGTATATAAACTGTCTGCTCGAGTGGGGACACGTAGTGGCCATTCAGTAAATGTTAGTTCACTTCCTTTTTATGAGTTCATAAATTTTTATTAATGAAAACTGCTATAAAGTGCTGTTTCTATTAAATAGCCACAAAAACCTGATTTTTAAAATTAATTATACTGTTGCTGAAATGCCTTACTGCAGAGCAGAGTGGGGCTGCAAGGGAGGGGACTGTGTAAGTGACTGAGACACTTAAGTGAAAATGTAGGGCAGAGAGAGGAGTGTACCTAGGGGTTAAAATGCTTTGAACTACTCACATCACAGCACTAACACTTCTTCGATATATGGGATGCAAATCCATTTTCTGGTTCCACTCTAAGACACAGAAAACTAACACCCTGAAAACCTCGGATCCTGGAGGTAATTTACCTAAATGCATGAGCCCATATATAAGATGTCAAGCAACCCTAACTCATTAGGCTAATGATTTTTCTATGTCTGAGAAACAGCATGATCCAGATGTTGGGTAATACCTATGTGAGCCAGTAACTCACTTTATTTTAGCAATCTAGCAACTGGGTACCATTATGGCCTTGGCACTCAGTAAAAATGTCTTGTTGCATTTAATCAGTGAGACTACACTATTAACCAGTATTTCCACACATCTGTCATGCAATGTTAAGAGCTTTTTGCATTGTCGAAGAAATGTTACATTTTAACCCAGTCTGGTAGAACTACTTAAATCTATTACAATCACATATGTAATGATTCTCTAATTAGAACATCTAATTTTCCAGACTAGCTCCCTCTTTTGTGGTATTAGAAAACAGACATGTCAAGTCTAGAAAAACTTCCTACTTTTTCTGTTCCCTTTAAGTGTCAAAACACTTCCCAGAGCAGCCGAGGAAATGAGAACGTCAGGATAACGTGAAAAGGAAAGAGCAGAAATGAGAGGTTCCACTGTAAGGAATTCATAATGTAAAGTGAGTTAAGGCACTTTCCAGCTCCTTTGTTTTGTATCCACGTGATATTTTCAGTTACAAAACAGTTTAAAATACTGTGCGCTTGAAAGAATAGGTAATGAATCTGATGAAATGCTAGGTCTTCTAACCTGGACTGCTACTTCCAATCAAGTGGCTGACTGTTTAGAAGTCTGGATAAAACGGAACATTTTTTTTTTCTTCTTATAAAAGTTGCAGTTGCCTCTTGTCATTCATGGTGAGATTCTTTCGTGTTTCATTAACCTGGTGTCTACTGGGTAAATGTGTGGTAGCATTTGCTGCTTAAGCAGGTGCTTTGGTCAAGCCAAGACAAGTTATTGCAAAATTTAACCTAAAACTAAATGGAAAACTAAAGTTGGCATTTCTTTTTCTCTAAACTTCAAGATAGGTTTTGAAGAGCATATTTGTGTTCTCACAAATGAGGGCTTTTCTTTCCAAAATTGGCTAAATTACATTTTAATATATGGCATAATTTGTCGTATTGATAGGCTTGATACCATGGAAAGTAACTTGGAAACGCACGTAGCTCTGTTCTGGTGAGATAGGCAAACAAGCTCAGGGATGTGTCAGGAGAATGCATTGATATGGGAATGTTCTGAGAAAGCACAGGTTTGCAGCACAGACTTAGTTCCACTTAGCAGACAGAGTTCTGCCTGCCACGGCTATGTACCTGGAAAATAATTCTTGGAACAGTGAATTGTCTCTGCCCAAGGGAAAACGCTTTTGTTTTTTTATCCATTTCTATTTTTCTTCTTCATGCACAGACAGGCACCAATTTGAGACTTGCTGATAGCAGATGCAGAGACCAACTACTGTGAGTGACATTCATTTCCCTCACAGATGACCCCCTGATTTATACTTTAACTATAGCTTTGCCTTGATGGATGGAAAGGCCTAGGACTGAATATGATGCAGCAGAGACTGCCTGGTTCAGAGAAATCTCCAGTCACTTCAGTTTTAAGAATTAAGATGGAATCTCTAAATTTCTTCTGTACATCTTGTGATACACAGATGGATGCTAATGGAATTGGCATCATCTGTCAAAAATGCAGAGTTCTAGGACTCGCCTCCAATCTGCTAAATCAGAACTTGCATTTTAAGGGGATGCCCATTATGTGTATGCACAACAACATTTTAAAAGCACTAGTTAAACTGGTGCATGAGTCTTGCCCTGTTGCGTTATATCATGCAAACAATAGAAACTAGTTGATTAGAAAGCAATTATCAATGTTATTAGTGTTCTCTGGAGAAACAAAACCACCAGGATGCATATAGATAGAAGGAGATTTATTTTAAGCAATTGGATCATACATTTATGGAAGTTGAAAAGTGCCAAGATTTGCAGTGAGCAACAGGTAAACTTGGGAGAACCAATTGTGGGGGTCGTGTGCGAATCCGAAGGCTTGAAACTAGGGGAACTGATGATATAAGTTCTATTTTAAAGGTGGCAGACTCAAGACCTAGGAAGAGCTGGAGTTTCAGCTCTAAGTATAATGGCAGAGAAAACCGATATCTTAGCTCATTTAGTCAAATAGGAAATCCCCCTTCTGGGAAGATGGGTGGGCCTTTTTGCTCTATTCAGTCCTTCAGCTGATCCGATGTCGGCTACCCACACAGGGGAGGGCAATCTGCTTTACTCAGTCTACAGATTCACATGTTAATATCATCCGAAAACATCCTCCCATATACATTCCCAGAAATAATGTTTGACCAAATACCTGTGACCAATCAAGGGTTACATGTAATTAACCCTTACAACAGCTGTCATGGATAAAGCACTTTGTAAGCAACATCTTCTGGGCCAATTCTGGATATTGTCCCTGTGCACTTGGTGCAGGACACTGAGAGCACCATTACTGTAACAGAATATTGTTTTCAAAAACCCCGCAGGCATTTTTCATTTCTCTGTCATCACAATCCTATCTCAGGAGCCTTCACAATGTGGCTAACAGCAGTGCTGTGACAGATAGCAAAACCCTAAGGGGAAGTCTGACATGAAGCACGTTGCTGTCTCTTACCATTGTCTGCTCTAGTCTTTCCATCTTGCCAATTTCAACCATTTTAATCTTATCATAGTCTATTTGGAGACATTTTAGCAAAGGCTATAATTTTATTGTATATTATATTCATCATTAACTATGGCAATTCAATTTTCTGGTTGGTTTATGTTATTTATAAAGTGCCATATCTATTGCTATCAATTAGACATTATTTGCTGTGCTTCCAACTGATCTAATCAAACAGCTGACTGTGTGTGTGAGAGCCAGTGCTAACTTCATTTTGTGATTGGAACACCATCACGATAGTGTAGTAAGCTGGTTGGATGAGTCTTAGTTTTGGTTCCTAGTCAATAAGTAATGCACATCTGCAAAATCGCAAGCCACAGCAACTTCTCTTGAAATGAATTAATATTTTTCAATTTCTGTATTTTCTAGTGATGTTAGGCAGTGTTAAAATATACAACAAAATGTAATTTCAGTAGATTCTGCTGATGAAATCTCTAAAATTTTATTCTAGAGAGAAAATCTGGGGGGAAGAAAGTATGTATTACTATGGTAGAACTGACACAATTTTTATGTTTGCGAATATAGAAAAAGCCTTCATGAAAAAGATTGTTGAACTCTGCCTTCTCCTTTTTACTGTTTTCTGCAAGATTCTGTTTGCCACAAAGGTTTTCCATATGTAGAATCTCAAGAGCTAGTCTGACTTGTGTTTAAACCAGCTCCAGATTATGAAGTCCTTTGAGTGGTAAGCAGAAAATTCTTATAATTATAATTCTTATAATTTTCACAAGAATTATTTCCTCCCATTCCTGATTAAGTCATGAAATCATCTAACCATCTAGTCAAATGCCTGAAGCCCTGGGTTGTGGAAAAATTTTTTGGTTGAATCCATCAGTGAGACTGGTGAACCTATTTCAATGGAAGTGAGGTGATTGCTGAGTTACTTTAGAGATTGTTGCTAAGGAGTGGGTGGCACTTTTTAACTGTTACAGTGACTACATAACCATAAGGAGGGTTACAGATATGCTTTTTTATAATGATTAATTTATATGAGAAAATTTGAAACAAAAAAAATGAAAACACAACCCGCTAGATATTCAACAGTCACTTTGATCAAAAAGAAAAAAACTAAAATTATACCAGCTTGAAATATCATGTCATGTGGACACCACATTTTGGGTTTGGCTAGTACATATTTAGATAAGAAGCACTTTTTTAAAAAAATCTCCTAATGAAGTGAATCTGATGTGTGTTAACATTTTTGTGTTACTTTGGAATTTTCAACTATGGTTTTTCGGTAAATCTGTAATTATTTTCTCTTCTTAACTTATTTTAAAATTTTATAGCTTATTCTGAATGAATGAAACAATTTAATTCAAATTTATATTCTCTTAAAGTTCATTGATTTGATAACATTTATTTTCACATGCTGAATCTCAGAATAGGTATATTTTTTCCTTTTCCTATCTTTTAAAAAAATTCCTATTTGTAACCTAGTGCTGTGGGGACTCCTGTAATCCCAGTGGCTTGGGAGGCTGAGGTAGGAGGATGGCAAGTTCAAAGCCAGCATCAGCAACTTAGCAAGGCCCCAAACAAGTTTGTGAGACCCTGTCTCAAAATAACAAATAAAAAATGGCCACGGATGTGTCTCACTAGTTCAGAGTATCTGAGTTTAATCCCAGTACCAAAAATTAATGAATATAAAATTCTATTTTTGATGATATCTGGGAGAAAAATTATATTAGATTATATGTGAAGACTATCACAAATTTGTTGCAACTTTCTCCTGTTTATAAAGGCACAGAATTATTCTAATTATGTGTAGTCTAATATATACATTAGTTTAAAATTGATGCTAAATTCTTTAATTTGTGTAGCTTAGCCATTCTTCACTGTATGAGTATTATAATTTTTTACTTAATATAGTAAGTTAATAATATATACAGTATAACCCTGCACCTCTACGTGGGATACAGGCAGAGATAAGCCAATTATCTTCATTGTATCCAATGTTTTTCCCTGTAAAATCAAGTCAAGTAGCCAAAAATGGAGGTCCAGTAGCTATCAGGTTATGGTCCATGAGGGTCAACTACTTTCACAGTCAAATTTGAAAGCAAATTCCTGGATGGTTAAAATATATTGTTATGTTTCCTGGGAGAGAAAACTAATAGAGACAATTTATATCAATTTCTTCTTTTTTTTTTATTTGTCCAAAAAAACCCAGACAGTGGACCTGCTTCCTTTCTAAAGTTCTTAGAATCGAGTGGTTAGTTTGAATTACCTATGAGGAAGGGTTATGAGGATGTAGATTAATGTCTTTAAATCTTATTGTAGTTTGAAGCAGTTCTATAAATATTCTAATATTATTTTGGGGAAATCCTGGTTGAGGTATTTACTAGCTTTGCACATACAGATATGTTACTTAATCTTTATAAATCATTCCTTTATTTTTATTTGTTCAATAAATATCTCACAGAATTTTTGAAATTAGTATATGAGAAAACATAAAGGGCATAATAGAATATATGCTCCATCTCGTCCTTCACTTCCTGTTCCTTCTCTTCTTTTTCCTCTCTCTCTCTCCTTCCTTTCCATTCCATCCCTTCTCCTCTATCTCCTTCTCCTTTTCGTTTCCTCATTTCCTCTTTCTCTCTTCCTTTTTCTTGTTCAAAACAGAGAACCATTGCTCCAGGTAAATCTCTTCGTTTCTTTGTTGGACATATTTTACACTTGCCCACATCTTTTCACAGAAACTTATCGCTTATCTATCAATCTTGCCTAATTCATTCTTTCAAAAGTTGTATTTGTCGGCGAGTGAACATTAACTCATTCAGGTGACTTTTTTTTCACATTATATCACCTCTTCAAATTCTCTTGGATATTGCTACATAAGAATTTGATTTAAAATGTCTTAGTTGCTGCCTTTTGTTTCGTTTTTAAAAATCACCAAAAATGACCTACATTGTTTTTCTAAACACTTTATAAGATCATTATGAGAATGAGGAAAACAGGAAAATAAAGTAAAAGTCCCTATGGCCCAAGCAAAGATTTTCATTATAATTTGTTCTAAATTGCTCAGAAACCATTCAAAGAATGTATATTCTGGGCTGGGATTGTAGCTCAGCAATAGAGCACTTGCCTCACATGCGTGAGGCCCTGGGTTCGATCCTCAGCACCACATACAAAGCAATAAAATAAAGACATTGTGTCCATCAACAACTAAAAAGAAAAATATTAAAAAAAAAAGAATGTATATTCCATGAGAAGGACTAATATAAAGACACATCTTTACTGTATATGACCATGACATTCTAAATTATAACATTGATAACACTTTATAAAATGTTGTTTCAGAAGAAAAGCCCTAATGTAATGGAAATCATTTCAGAACTTTATGTATTTTTTCTTCAAGGGGTATTTTTGCCTAAACTATTCTTCTGATATGAAACAAATATTATCATGTAAGCTATTCAGAGGTTGCAATTAAAAAAAAGCTTGTTTTTGAGACATGATCTGACCATGTTGTTCAGGCTGGTCATGAACTGGGCTCAAGTGACCCTCCCACCTAAGCCTGCTAAGCAGCTGGGACTACAGGCCTATGATACCACACCTGACTGCAATCTATTTTTTAAAAACTGTGTTTCAATTTTACCCTGTGTCATTTGGTTCTCTGTTATGATAAACTTACAATTCTATTTCTTTTCTGCGTACCTCCAATATTATTTTATTTTTAAATTTTTTTTATGCATGATCCAGGTACACAAAAGTAATATTTTTACCTGTA
The DNA here is from genome assembly GCA_028644305.1 of Xerus rutilus. Taxonomy (NCBI): domain Eukaryota; kingdom Metazoa; phylum Chordata; class Mammalia; order Rodentia; family Sciuridae; genus Xerus; species Xerus rutilus. Next base: position 40,382,880 of record CM053409.1, on the reverse strand, counting down.
ACTATACTCCCCTGAGTATTTTCCTAGCATTTGGTTGTTTAATTTTATTTGGTGCTCACCAGCATTTCTTATTCTTTATTTCAAGTAGTTTTTCAAAGAAAGATTCATGGGTATATGTTCTTATTTGCTTTATATTTGCATGGGAGCTTTGTCAGTGTGATGTCATTGGATATTAGTTTCATTTTTTTGAACATGTGTTATAGTGGGAATATCTGGGACTTTGGCATATGACTTGCTTTTTCTCCCTGAATACATGGTAAATTTTTATGTATCCTTAAAATTCTTAATCAGGATGTGTCTTGATACTGAGCATACTGTATCAAGTTCCCCTGAACTTTCATCCAATCTTTTAGTTTCTTAATTCAGATTTTACTATTGTTGTTCATTACAGAAAAATGTTTTTAATTAATTTATTTATATTATATATTTTAGCTTTTCATTCCATTTGTTGAATTCTTAATTTCATGGATACCAATTATTATTAGATTGGATTACCCTTATCTTTCTTTTGTATCTATTAGTTAATTTCTCTTGATTTAATCTCTTTAAGAATTTATTTGCTTTTACTGAAATTTTTAAGCCTTTCCTTCATGATATTAGTTAATTTTTAGCTATGATTATTTTGGTCTATATGTTTTCCAATATTTTTATTAATTTTTTAATAAGTATGATCCTCATCATGTACCAATAGGTCACAATCCGCTTTCCTCTTTTAAACATCATATTCTGTTGTTTTATCATTTCACTTTGGGGGTCCTATTAGTTCAATTCATATTCAGAAAAAGATATTTTATAGCATGGTGACCTTGCTTCCCTTTGGGGATGAGGGTGGTATGGGTTATATTTTCTTCTAGGGTAGATTCTTAAAACAACAAACAAAAAATATTCCTTTACTTTTCACTGCAATACTGTTGTGCAGTTGGCATGTGAATTCTGTCCTGAGTGACTCTGACCAAGTCTTTTATTCAATATGGTATAGTCTCTCTCACTATATTTGGAAATTGTTTTTTTTTTTTCTTTTTCTTCAAAAATAGTTTGAAGATTGAACCTTTTGCATGCTATTTTCCTGCTGTTTAGGGAATTTTCAGAGGGAGGATTAGAACTCAACTGAGAGGTCCACAGTGTTTACCTGGGTTACCCTGCTTTAAAGACTATGAAATGCATGTGGAACACTCCATTGGGCTGGGAAGGTGAAATTTATATTGTCCTGGGGGATCACTCTTACATTTCAGCCCATTGTTCCAATTCAGTGTGTAGTATGACTTGGGGCTTTACTTCTCTCAGTAGCCCTTTGTCACATTTCTGACTTATTTCTTTTTCTCAATCTAAATTTCTAATAATTCTCAGTCAGAATTGTAGTAAAATTGCTAATAGATCACTTTGCTTTTCTTTGACTATAAGATGATATTGAAATTTCTTAGGGATTTTGCCATATTGTATTGTGTTCCTTCCCTATACTTAAAATCTTCTTTCCTTACTATGAGATCTGAAGTTTTGGGTATACACAATTTCCTTTCTTGATTGCTGCTGGGTAATTATGTTTATTTTTTTAAAGATACTTTTTTTTCTTATTTACTATTTTGTTATGGGAAAGGAAGATTCTATATTCAGTTTTTTTCTGCTATTTTAACATGTATTTTCCTTATAGTTTATACTTTCATATATTGAGATATAGTGTTCAAGCCATGCAAAATCTTATGTACTCTAGTGATTATACTGGTGAAATAGGATAGAACAGAAGATTTGTGTTGGAATCTTGTCTGTGTCACCTGTTAGCCATGTGACTTAAGTCATGTATCTTCTTTGGGTCTGATTTCTCATTAACAAAACTTGAGTGATGGCAATGATAACATTTTCACTGGGTGTTTTAGTGGGGTATTGTAGAAAACGTGAAAATGGGAAGAATCAGTATTTCTAACTGAATATCTTTCACCATGTCACTAGAGATATATCAAAATATTGACATGTGTTTTTTAGAAGTGGTTAAAATTAAGTGTTTAAATACTTTTGCTACATTGTGTTAGTCAGCTATTCATCACTGTAACAAATACCTGAGAAAAGCAACTTACAGAAAGAAAGATTTATCTTGGCTTGCCATTTCAGAGGTGTCAGTCCATGGTGGGCTGGCTCCTTTGCTTTGGTCCTGTGGTGAGGCACAAAAGCATGGTGGAAGGGCATGGTGGAGGAAGGCTGCTCAGCTCATGGCAGCCAGAAAGCAGAGAGGGAAAGAGGAAGAGACTCAGGACAAGAACTACCTTTCTAGGGCACACCCTCGGTGACCTAATTCCTCCAACCAGATCTGATCTACTATACCTTCCACACCTTCAAGCAGTTAATTCAGCAATCAGTGGATTAATCTACTGATGAGGTCATGATTCAAAAGCTCCATTTCTGAACATTGCTGCCTTGGGGACCAAGCCTTCAATACATGAGTCTTTGGGGGACACTTTATATCTAAACCATAATATACATGGTGGTAATTTTTTAGATACTTATTATGTAAAGAAGATGAATCTGTAGAATCAAATAAGATATAGCAATTAGCTACAATCTCAAGCTCCCTTTCACAGATCATTGAAAGTACCTTCAAGTTTCATCAGTAATGGTTTTATTTTCTGTAGCATAAAAGTCCTCTGAATTTAGAGGCTAGCTTTTGTTCTTTATGGGATATTTCAGCTTCAGGATATAACTTCTGTTCATTTACCTTGCCCTCCTTGAAAACATAATACAAGGTTGCAGAGTTTGTATAAGTATGGAAGTCTCTGCTAACCTGGAAAGAAAGTCTGTCAGGTACATTTTCTGTGAGAAATATCAAGTTTGTAGTAGAAGGAAGTGAAAATCAACAAAATTTTTTCTGGTATCATATTTTGTGGCTGAAATATTCAAGAAAGAATTTTTTAAATGCTTCTGTATATGCAGGCTTGATTAAGAGTGACAAGAGCTGGTGAGTGGGACTTAGAAAATGGCCCAGGGGCCATCCTGCCAGCTCTAACCTGACCAATCACTGACTTGTTCTCAGTTTTGAGTTAGCATCACCAGGACCATGGAAATTTTTCCTGCTGCTTTGCATTTGCTTTAATATATTGGAGCACTGCAATTTTACAAATAAAGATAAAATTAAAATGATAGCTATTATTTGCTGTGTAGCTATCATGGAACCATGCTGGGAAGTTCACATTTATTTTCTCATTCAATCCTAACAAAACCACTGCAAGGAGAGTGATTACTCTCACTGCAACAATGAAAATAATCCCAGAATTGTCAAGTGACTTGCCACTGGTAAGTCTCTGAGCTCCTAAGTGTCACTCAGCTATAACTGGCTAGCAAGTATATGTATCCTGATTTTTTCAGTTCAGACAGTTCTTATTTTCCACTATTCTATTTTGCTTCTCAGAAATCTCAGTTAATAAGAAGTTATTTTCTTCATTCCATATTTTAATAGATTTATTGAGACATAGTTTGCATATAAAAAGTTTACCCATTTAAGATATACAATTCAATGGTTTTTAGTATACTTACAGAGTTGAGCAAACATCATCATCATTTAATTTTAGGATATTTTCACCATATTGGAAGGCCATGAGATAAGAATGATGCAAAAATACATGAACAAAAGCAAAATAAAAAATAAAATAAAATTGAAGGTTGCTAGGCATGGTGGTACATGTAAGTTCAAGGCTGGTCTGAGTGATTTAGGCGTACCTTTTCTCAAAGAAAAGAAAAAAAAAGGGCAGGGTGTGTAGCTCAGTAGGAGCCTAACCCTTGGCTTAATCCCCTTTATTAAATAAATAAATAAATAAGCAAATAGAAAGAACTTCCAAATGATAAGTTTAATATATGCATTCACACTCAATATATGCATTCAGTTAGGGTTGTAACTTCTATCATAGAAACCTGATATTTGGAAAGATGATCCCAAATTGTATGCTATTCAATGGCACTTATGGACCTTATTTTTCTAACTTGTCTCCAACCAGCTCTGTCCTCTCTTTACCTCAGTCATGCACTCTGATCATCATCTTCATTTTCCCCAAACTTCTCCTACTGATCCTTCACTGGATGTTTGATCACTTTGAAATTCTCTTCTCAAAAAACTCCTAAACCAGGCTTGGTGGTGCATACCTGTAATCCCAGCGACTCAGGAGCTTGAGGCAGGAGGACGGCTAGTTCAAGGCCTTCCTGGTTAACTTAGCAAGACCTGTCACAAAATAAAATAAAAAGGCCTAAGATGTGTGGCTCAGTTTTAGAGGCCTCTGAGTTCAATCCCCAGTACTACCAAAAAAAAAAAAAAAAAGGAAACTTCTTGTTTCAGTTCGCTGATAATTATTACAGTAATCACTATTTACTAAGCACAAATCATACTTTACAAATATTTAGTAACATTTTTAGGGTTGAGAACAATCATACTTGTTATAAATTGATAAAAAGTAAATGTTAGAAAACCTGACTTTGAAGATTCCAACCAAGATCACAGCCAAATGTGAAAGCATTGGTATTCATGTATTTGACCACAAAGTAGATAGAACTTAACTGCAGAGCAATGAATTCTGCCAGACTAGCTGGCTGGAATTAGTTAGTCCTGTGCAAATATGAATTGCCTATTAAGATATGGACCAAAATAGAAAATTTAGAACAGATGCTCAAAGCTAAAATCACTTGTAAAGAAGCTATTGGGAGCAGGGGAGGGGCTCAGTACCACCAGTGACTCCTCTCCTCACTAATCTGCACGTTTCCTCCACCTTGGAATTGAATCTATCTTGCCCAGGCTTCACCAGGTTTCTGTCCAAGAGCTATATAAGCCTTCTGCTATCCTAAGACTCTTGGAAGGAAACAGTTGTCATGTTTACTTGCCAGTGCCATAGCAGGGCGCTGAGCTAGCTGTGCACCTGCTGCCAATTCTGTCCTAAAGGATTGGGCACCAGGCTGCGCCAGGTGGATGTAAGTAATCCAACTCTGAGGATCTGCAAGGACCTTATATTAACATGGTAGAGAAATGTGACCCAGAGATGCTCATGAGCAGATGTGTGGTGGTCAAGTCTAGGCTGACAGGCAAGACTGTCATATCTAACATTTTATAGGATTTACCTCATTCAATCCTCACAACAGCACAATTGTTTTATTAATTATTACCTCATTATATCTAATAGATGAGAAAACTGAGACCTGATGAGTGACAGAACTAGTGTGAGTTCCCAGGTCTGTCTGATACCATAAGTGGAACTCTTAATCAGTTATGCAATTCAAAATTGAGTTATCCATATATATTTTTAATTTTTTCTATTGTCTAATATAGCGAAAATGTCCACATTTCTGGTATTACAATATTGAAACAAAATATGAAGATGTTAATTTTAGAATATTTTATATTAATTTAACAAAAGTAAATGTTTTGATTCTCTGTTTAATAAAACTATTCAAGAGGTAGAAATACAGATGGCAAGGAGAGGTCAGGTGAGGCTCTGCTTTTCCTGAATACTTACACTTAATTTATTATTATAATTATATTGCTCAAACTAAAGCATCTACCTATGTATTTTAATAAAATATCTATGACTTTCTTTTGGAGACCATAAAACCTTTAATAACTGCTGTTAAGAAATTGATTTGTATTTAATTGGAATCACTATGCAACTAAATGCCTCTTCTATTACATTAAATGTCTTTTTCTAGCTGTAGAATATGATACTCTTTCATATAAATTTATATAGTTTCTGTATTTGTTCTCCATGTGTAGAGATTAATCTATATGTGCATTGATATACTTGTATATGAAGTTTAACAAGTATATAAATGTTCACAGCTCTTTAAGTTATATTATTTTTCTCCTAAGTGTTAGAGAATTTTAAGTATTCTACTGATTTTCTTTTTTATTAAAATTAGTAATAAGTTGTACTGTAATCATTTTGATTGCATAAGTAGCCAAACTGGTATTCTTAGATAGTTATTTTGTGGTAGAAGATGATCTTTGTGGAAATGCTTGTTCATGTTTGAAAATACCAATCTTGAAGTTTGAGATTATGTGCATATTCAAAAGAAATTATTCTGTCTTAAAAACTAGCTTTCCTGAGAAACTTTTTAGTTTTTGTGTTCTTAAACCTACATTCATTGTTATAAAATGACCTATTTGAGAGCAATAATTAATTAATAATTAAACTCAGAATTTGAGATATATAAATATCTATTCATTCAGTAGGTTTTCTGAAGAGTATAATCAGACAGAGCATCTGCTTTTAGAGCTGTGCACATTGACTCCATGAATGACAGAAAGATTTTTCCATACCTAGGAAGGAAATATTAAGGAACATATTTGTACCCATTTTTCAAGCTATTTTTCTCTCATTGATTGGGTTTGGGAATGGAGATAAAGGGTGTATCTTTGATCAAATATTTTCAATAGCTGGAATATTATGCTTACAAATAATTCTGTCCAGATTACACTGATACCTTGAGGAGAAAGTATTTTCCCTTGCCACTTTCTGTCTAAACTTGATTTTCTTTGTTTTTCCTGTTATTATGAAGTTTGTTTTCACTGCCAGATAGACCACTGAAAATGTGGAAAATTCTTTGTTCGTCTTGTATTCCAGAAGATTTCCTGAAACTATCTATCACAGTCTTTTTATGGAAAACTTACATTTTCAGGGGTTATACTGTCCAAATTTTTATACCTAGATGTGGCTTAAGCAAAGATGATGACAATGTTCCTGTCAAAAAGTGAATATCTTGTTGATATATTTTGAAGAAGAGTTAGAAGTTTGTGATCAATTGGATTGTGAGAGAGAGGAAATGGCAAATATCACGGATAACCCTGTTTGTAGTGTGAGCAACTGTACAGATGGTGATGCTTTTTCCTGAGAGGGAACAGAGCAGGGTTTCTAAGGCATAAAAATAAACAGTGTATAGAAAGTCTAATCTTTCCAGTACTGGGTGACAAGAACTGGATTTATCTTCCCACCTGAAACAACTGAGGAAAACAGCTGTGTGAAACAATGGCTTTAGAAATACTGCAATTTGGCAATGAAAGAGTGATGTCCATGAGGCAGAAAACAAGTGAAAAAGGAAAAAGCTATGCTTGTCACTGCTTTCTGTCTGGGGTGTGTTCATGTTCTGGGAAGAACATATGGTCTTCTTAAGAGACGAGTTAGGATATAGGGGAAAGTAAGAATGCCAGAGGTCACAGGGTAGGATACATGAAAGGAGGGATCTGCATAGAGGAAACATGGAGATATCAGAAAAACCCATGGAAAATAAAATAGTTGTGTAAAAAACGTTTTCAACATTATAAAGGCCATCCAAGATAAACCTGCAACTAATAGAGTAAATAGGGCAAAACTGACTGTATTCTTAAAATCCAGAACACAGCCATGATGTCTGATTTTGTTACTCGAATTCTATATGCTGGGGAATCTAACCAGTGTAATAAGGCAAGGCAAAGGAATGAAGTGATTTTAAATCTAAAAGAAAGACTAAAATTTATTCAAGGATGACATAATTATTTGCATAAAATAGCTTGTGATGTGTAAGAAAACTACTACAAGTAATAAATGATTTAAGTAAAGTTGCATAATATAAGATCACTATACAAAAGTTAAATAAATTTCTTTATATTAGCAATGAATATTTGGAAACTGAATTTTTTTTTAAAATCACATTTTAGTTGATTTTTTAAATCAACATTTTAGTTGATGGTAGAGCTAAGAAAAGACACATAGGACAAGCTACCAGAATATATAATGAAAATTAAAGAAAACCTAAATAAATGATGAGATTTTGTATATTCATGACTTAGGATTCTCAACATTTTAATAATCATTTAGATAGAGATTCAAGGTAATTCCAGTCAAAATTATGACAGTTTTTATGGATTTTCAATAGCTGATTCTAAAATTTATATGTAAATTTAAAAGACAGAATGGGTTGAAAAGCAAGGAAACTACATTGACAACAAAAAGAACAAATCTGGAAAATATAAATCAATATAAAGGATTACACTACCTGACTTTAAGACTTATAAAGCTTTGCACTCAAGACTATAATATACTGATGTCAAGACAAAAGATCACTAGGATAGAGTCCAGAAATAAGTCCACACTTATTAAGTCATTGGCTCAGACAAAGATGCATAATCAATTCAACAGAGGAAAAAGGATCTTCGGGGAATGATACTGGAAAATTTATCTACCCATATGCAAAAAATTACCTTGATAAAATCCTTGTACCATATAAGTCTAATTTTAAAACAAAATAATTAAAGTTACAGAGAAAATATAGGATAAAACCTCTGTAATCTTTTATTAGTCAAAGATTTCTTAGCTATAACAGTGAAAACATGATCCATGAAAGAAAAATTTTAAAGTTGAACTTCATCAAAATTAACAGCTTGTTAGCCAGGTACCATGGCACATGCCTGTAATTCAGTGGCTCAGGAGGCTGAGGCAGGAGGATCACAAATTCAAAGCCAATCTTAGCAACAGCAAGGCGCTAAACAACTTACTTAGACCCTGTCCCTAAATAAAATACAAAATAGGGCTGGGGGTGTGGCTTAGTGGTTAAGTGCCCCTGAGTTCAATATATAAATAAATTAAATAATAGCTTTTTTACTTCAAAATGTATATAGTATCCCCAAACTGGAAACAATGTATTGTATGTTAAGATGTGCATTAAACATATTGTGATATATGCATTAAAGAAATATTAGCACTACAAAAGGAACTACTGATATGTGTAGCAACACAATGAATCTTAAAATGATTATGCTAGGGAAAAAGTGAAAAAAAGTGCACATATTTTACCATTGTTTGTATAAAGTTCTAGAAAACACAGACTCATACACAGACAGAAAGCAGGTCAGAGGTTCTTGGGAATGGGGAAGAAATTGGGAAGAAATTACAGAGGGGCAGGAGACGAATTTTGAGGATGATGTATATATTAGCTATTTTGGTCATGGTGATGGTTTTGGGGTGTTTTGGGATCAAAATTCACTGAATTGTCTTCTTTAAATATGTGTATGTTCACTGTATGTCAATTACAGATGCTCCTCTGCTTACCATGAGTTACTACCTCTCAATAAACCCATAGTAAATTGAAACTATAAATTGAAGTGCATTTAATAGAACTCACCTATGGAACATCATGGCTTAGCAACACAGTACATTGTGGAGTAGTACTCATTGTTTAACCTGGTGATCACATGGCTGTCTGGAAGAGGAGGCTTGTTGCCCCCGTGCAGCCTTGCATTATCACTTGTCCTAGAAAATAATCAAAATTCAAAATTCAGGTACCTCTTTAGTGAATGCATATTGCTTTTGTACCATGTTAAATTAAAAAAAAAAGAAGAAAAAATGACAAGTTGAACCATTGTAAATCAGGGACCATACCCAGATAAAGATGTCTTTAGAAGCCTAGCACATGGTTCATAGTCTATGATATGTATAGTAGCATATATGAATCTTTTTTTTTTTTTTTAATATTAACATGCTAATATTTTTATTGTGTTGACATTCCTTATTACCCTTGAAATACCACAAAAATATATTAGTTCATAACATATTCAGGGAACTTAGATCATGAGGTTCTAAGCAAAGTCTCACCAAGACACACAACTAAAATTCAAGAAATTGATATTATTAGTATCAGGGTAGAAGTTTATTTCAAACTTTCATT